>CM024523.1:26891039-27491039 GCA_014182375.1 Eucalyptus virginea | reverse complement strand
TCTAAAACAAAGCTTGTAATTGGGCCTTGATGGGGGCCTTAAGCAACTTGAAGCCCATTATGAAATATGGATTCCCAACCAACTTTTAAGTTTTCTTTTCTTTTGGGCACTTGCACATAAAATTTACTCGGAGGCAATTTTCAACTCCAAGCCCACCTGTAAAATTACTATGACATACACAAAAAAGAAAAGAACTTTTGAGTAATCTCATGATTCTGTTCTCATACTTCGGACCTAGATATGTCCTTTGTCTTAGTTGAATATTTTGAAGAGGATAGCATGCATGGCCCTTCAGATTACTCTGGAATAGAAGATGTTGTAATTTGGACATGTCACTTGCTAATAAGACTGCGAAGTCTACATATGATTATCAAATAACTTCCAAATAGAAAAGCATGCACCGTCCTTAAGATCACTCGATGAGTAGATTGCGATAACTACCTCAATTTAGTAATAATAGGACTCAAATGAGCCTTCAAACCTCACACCCCAATTAGGAGAGCACTCAATGAGAAAAAGGAGTTTCTTTTCTTTTTGGCCGGTGAAAAAATCGTTTTGTGAAAAATGAATAATTTAAAAAATATTTCCCTAAAAATGATCTCTTCTATCATTTGAAATAATTAGTCAATGAAAAATATTTTCATTATTGATAACAATATACATCTAAACATTTTTTTGGACGATGAAAATACTTTTCATTTAATTCAACTTTATAAGTGATACTAGCAATCCTTTTAGAAAAAATGATTTTTAAATTATTTATTTTCTGTGAAACAAATGAAGTCTTCATTCTTTGACAACAAAAGAGTTCCACCACATCTCTTAGCCAGTCACGCGTGATTTACTATAAACACAAACAAGACTGGAGTCACGACACTTTACATGAGAAAATGGCCTCGTTAATCACGGCGGGGTCGAATGAGTGTTTTGACGACAGTTCAAACTTTTAAAATAAAAAGAATTATGCATGCTTAGGGAACTAATCCATTCCGGATTTGAGATTTAAGGTTTTCGTTTGACCCATTCCTTCACACTTTAATTGACCTTCCTATTGCCGTTTGTGCCCAATAAGTGTCCAGTCAACCCAGGTTTACTCAAATTAATTGGTGGCAACTCTAATATAATTTGCCCGAACCTCAGATTTGGAAAGATCCTAGAGGCGGAAGGGGTCACTAGAGAACCTGGCTACGCCCCGCGTTTCAGCACGATTCCGAGGCACTACAGCGACAAGAAATAAGTGAAAAGATAATGGATCTCCTTGAGTCAAACCTCTTAACCCATTTGAAAAGCCCTCATAACCTCCATCGACAAGTATAAAGAAGAAGTGATACAAGTCTCGATCCAACAGACAAAGGACTTGGGAACATGAATAGCCCTCAATACATCAGCCAAAATGCTCCAATTGACTGAGTCAAAGGCTTTTATTAGAATCAACTTTCATCCTGGGAAAATATTTTGTTGGCTTTCCAGAATTAATCGGCTTCGAAAATAATCAAGGAGGGTTAGAGGCGTACGTGTGCATATGAGAGCCCAATCCTTTCGATTTGACTAATTTCGATTGACATAGACAAAGAAAATTTGAGATGGTTGTAGAACGTTGATGTTGTCATATTCTTCTCAACATAGATCCTTGTTATGTAAACAATATCTCGAACTTAAATTCAAGTGACAATCTGAAGTGTGCTGGAATATAATACGCGGAAATAATTGGATCTTACAATTTATATCAACGTAAAATCTCCAAAAAAATAAATAAGAAAAATAATGACACCAGAAATTTACGTAGTTCGGTCCAAGTATCGGTACCTACGTCCACGGGAAGAGTCGGCAGTAAATAATTCATTATAATTGGAGAATAAGAATTTATAATCACCCATACGCTCAAATATTTCCCACACCTAAATTTAATTTAAAATTTAAAATGTTTATAAATAAATAATTCACTTTGATATAAACTTACAGCACAAAAATATCACGCATTCAAGTCGTACACCAAAAAGAAAAGATCTCCAGCGTCCTTTTCTTTCTTTTCGTGCAGCTCCTCTCTAGGTGTGTACGTGCGGTGTGGACGTGCGGCTTTCTTCTACGTAGGCTTCGGCGGCTTCTTGCGGAAGGAAAGAAGACCTGCAAGTTCTGTTTTTATACGTGTGCCCAGGTCAAACTTTGACCTGGGCCCACCTCCTTCTGTTTCACGAGGCTCTACGTGCAAGGGTTTCTCACTTTTTTTTCTTCCTTTGTTTTTAAGCTGAAGAGAAACCCTTGCACTTTTTATCTCTTATTTCCGCACATCCAAAGGAGAAAGTCCAAGAAAAGAAATTGTTTCTTCTTTCTTCATTCAATTTCCAAACCTTAAAAGAAAAAAACTTTATCAATAAATTCGGTTTAATAAATCATTATTCGAATTCAAACTTGAGATATTAATTTAACAAAATAATTCATGCTCTTTGACACAAATTGATGTATATGAACATAATTTATCTAGTAAATATTAAATCTTCTTTAGTTACATCAATAAGACTAGCTAGCTGCATGTGAATGAGATGGAGTCTTCTAAGAACTGAAGTTTAGGTTCGACAAGGTAAATGCACTTCCAAGTTCGATGTATTTAAAGGGTCAATGTCCAAGAGTGCTCTCATGAACCTTAATTTAAAACATATGCATTCTAACAATATTTAATTATTATGTGCAATACATCTCAATCCTCAAGAAAGTTTTAAAATGGCACCCTAAAATTTGAGGGTTTTGCGTTGCTTCTTCCTGTCAAATCAATGTGCTATAGCAACAAAAATTAGGAGACTTAGGGGCTTGCCCAGATGACTTTTGATTTTTATTAGAAAGATATTTCTATTCTCTAAAGGAATCCTATAAATTTATATCATCACTTAAGCATGTATAAATTATATATCGTCATGTCTTAAATGATTTATTTGCTGGTCCATATTAGATCACCTTGTCTTGGAATTCTCACAACATATTGGATATATTTATTTTTTTGGAAATTATAAATATAGTCCATGTAATATTATTCAAATTTCGCTCTCTGTCCTCAAACTAGGTTTTGTGACCAACTCAGTCCCTATAGCATTCTTCCTCGATGTCGGTAGTTCATTAGAAAATTGGCTGGATTCCGATCAAAATGCATCAATTTGTAAAAGAACCAAAGTTCAACACCTCGAATGATTGAAATTAAAATTCAGTAACACCATCGCAAAATCTACTAATCTTTAGTGATCATCGAGAGAATTTGCACTTATCTCATGGACCTCAAACATTTATCTTGGCAACATGATTAGGTCTCATCTGGATAGACGACAAGATACATGTTGATGTTGCGTGCTGTGAAACATTAATGTTGCTGGCAATGGAGAATTGTTCTTAAACCCAGAGAAAAAAACGTGCTTAAGTTCGTGCCAGGAAAGAGAGGAGAATTTCCAGAAGGGCTTCACTGGGGTCGCAGGGAGGGGCACCTGCCGCCTTTCTCGGGTCTACACTGAGAAACCGAAAGCAAAACAATAAATGACAATGAATCATTTGGTCAAAAAAGGAAATAGCAATAATTAGTGATGAATTACCGCGCCGCTCTCTCCCTCCTCCGACAAAAATATAGTGCTTCTCCTTGAGTTTTCACTCACATGAGAAGAGAATCACGCAGTTATGACGTCACTTTGCTTGCGTATGTCTCTGTGTATATATGTCATCACACAAGGACTATGATAGTAACATATGGTTGTATCGATGATATGCATGCCATGTTAAAATGTGTCACTACACGTTAGAAACTTTGAGTGCCAAGAGGCACTTGCAATTTGAAAAATGGACAATCACAATTCTCGAATATTGTATTTGTTATCGACTGAAACAATGTTGTGTTTGGTATTCCATGTTTATATAGTATATAGTATATAATATTAAGTAAGGGGGTAAATTAATCAGGAAAAAAAAGTTGAAAATGGCACCCACTAAAATTAGTAACTTCTTAAAAGAGTTGGTAATTTTAACATGTTAATAAGTAAAGCAAATAAAAGTTAGTAAATCAATATGAAAGTTATTGAAATTAAATGAGAGCCAAATAAATATTAGAAAACAAAACAAGAGACTTGGTAAATGAAAATTGGTTGGTAGCCTAATGGAGAAAAGCTAGTAAGTCACACAAACAAATGTTGGCAAATTATAAAAGAAGTTGATAAATAAATAAATAAAATAAAGCAAAATAACTGATGACAAGTAACTCAAATGGACTTGGTAATCCAAAATTGCTTAGTAACTAACTAGTAAGCCATTCAGGTAAGGATTGGTAAATTCATCTGAGAGCTGGTGAACTTAAGGCGTTGATAAAAAGAGACGAATGCAAATGGTGAGATATTGGAAATGGTTGGTTATTCACATTCAGGCAAAAAGACTTGATAATTTTATAAAAATATAGGTTATGTTAAGTTACAGAAAATTAGATGCTTAACAAGATTTCTTTTTTTTTTAATCAATTCTTTTAAAACTTCCCAATTCCTTTAAAATTTTACCAGCACGAAAAGAAAAGAAAACCTTTTTGTTAAGAGAACAGTAAAATCATCTTAGAAAACTATAAGTATCTAATATCATTACTATTGTGACCTTTTTTTGTTAAAAAAAGTTTGGTCATACTTATACACTCAAACTTTCGATTTCATCCTTCTCCATTCTCACCAAAATATTCATATCTTTTTACTTACACAAAAGGGTAATTGTATGCCTCTTTTTTCTACGTATCCTACATCGATGACTGTTGACATGAGTAATTCATCACCTGCCAAAGAAATTACCCATACCAACCGGTAAAAAATGTAGAATGTAGAAAGTTGATTACACATTATGCAATATTCCACTGTCACGTACCAGAGTGAGAGCGTCGAATGTAGGGATAGAACGTAAATTTTTCCTTTAATCGCATAAAAATGACTCTCTCACAAAAGAACAAAATAAATTATCTAGACTAGTCCCCTTTTTCAATATAGTTATTGTTAAGGGTCAATACCATGAAAAATCTCAAATTGATATACTTATAAAAAATTTACCAAAAATTAATTTTTTATGACCAAAAACCTTAAACATGCATACCTGTAATATATTTACCATTTGTTTAAATTTTATCATCAAATTACTGAGTTATATGATACTAGCTAGTTGACGGGTGTACTAGTTTGAGGTTTTATCCTTTATTTGTCACAAGCGTATCGATTTGTGATTTTTTGTGATATTAATTCAATTTAATGGAAACTAACTAAGGGTAAATTTACTACTAACCTTTTACCCAAAAAAAACTAAGGGTAAATTTATATCAGTTTAGGTTTTGATTGTCAAAAAATTAATTTAGAATAAATTTGTCATAAGTTTATTAGTTTGGGGGTTTTCGTGATATTGATCCTATTGTTAATTAGTTGTAATAAAGAAACAAATATATATCTCCCCCTCTCCAAACACCTTCGACAAGGTAGTCTTTCTTATGCAAAGTAAGTTCTTTACTACCCCACAAGCTGAAATATGCTTGCGGAATCCCATCTTCAAGATAGTAATGTGACTTTATAGGACCACAATGAATTCATCTGGACGCAAAGTTTCTTTCACCTCTTGATCAATGCGTGGACTTTGGACAATTTACATCGCCTTTTTTCTCCATTAGTGCAATCCGTCGGTCTGCCACTAAGCTTCCATCGGATTTTGAGACCTTTTCTGGATTATTCTCCTTTTACTTACCAGAAGAAGAATAACAACAGTATACTTTTAACAAGTTCTCTCAGCAAACTGGTTAAGAATTTTTTTTTTTATTTAAAAAGTAGCAATCAATGTGCTTCGGACATGCAAACTAGTCATGCGTTAACTTTTTTCTTTCAATAATTTTCAATATGAGTTTCTTGTTACAAATCAATTTTCGACAAGCCGGAAACAAATATCTCATGAAGGATGCAAGATTCATGTTCATTGAAGGCCTCCGACATGGATAAGATTTCTTAGCCGTGGAATCCATGTAGAGTTGAAAGGGGACACTCAATATCATATGTCATCATCATTTAGTGGTCAAGGTACTGTGCATGGCGGTTCTTTACCAAGAACAATTATGTAAGAGCATAATCGATTTTAATTGGACGAACAAAAAGAATGCGAATGGATTTCGACGAATGTAGCAGCTCTTTTTCCATCTTCTTTAGAGCCGAAGAATCAAATCAATTGCATGATAGAAGATACATTTTCTCGGTGGAAATGCATGCTCAGACCTGAAGAATCTCAATTGACATGATGGCTTTTCACTTAATAAGAAGATCTAATTAAGATAATGTCATACCAAGAATTGTGGATGTTGTAGCCAAATCGTGTGCATCAAAAACATATATAATTTGAGTAATGTTAGGTACACTAAGATTAGTCTATTGGATTAATATATCGAATGATTCGACAAAATATAAGTGGATATTTAGATGAGTGAATTACATTGGCAGAAGAACAGTCCAAGTATCTATAATCTTGACGAAGGAACTGACTTAAGTCGCCATAACTTGAAAAGCACTTAAGTGCTAGTTTCAGAGTAAAGTGGAACACTTAAGTGCCACTTCGGCCAAAATCCGGCCAAATAACTGACGTGACAATTTTCCGGCGAGTGCAAAACGATGCCGTTTTGTGTCTAATGTGTAAATAATTAATATAAAAATTAATTAAATTAAATTTAAACTTAATTTTATTTAATATATTCTAAAAATTAAAATTAAAAAAAAAAAAAAATTAAAAAATTTAAAACTTAAAATTTAAAACACTTATAAAAAACTTAAAATTAAAAAAAATAAAATTTTAAAAAACTTAAAATTTGAAAACTTAAAATTTAAAAAAAAAACTTAAAATTAAAAAAAAAAAACTTAAAATTTAAAAACTTAAAATTTAAAAAATTAAAATTTAAAAAACTTAAAATTTAAATATGGAAGTCTTTTAAATTTTAAAATTAAGTTTTTAAATTTTAAGTTCTTTTAACTTTAAGTTTTTTAAATTTTAAGTTTTTTAATTTTTTTAAATTTTATGTTTTTTATATTTTAAGTTTTTTAATTTTATTTTTTTATTATTTAGAATATTTTAAATAAAATTAAGTTTAAATTTAATTTAATTAATTTTTATATTAATTATTTACACATCGACACAAAAACGACGTCATTTTTTTGCATTTTCTCGTCATGTCGCGCGCAAAACGACGCCGTTTTGCACTCAACTCGCTGGAAAATTGCCATGTCAGCCATTTGGCCGGATTTTGGCCGGAGTGGCACTTAAGTGTTCCACTTTACTCCGAAACTGGCACTTAAGTGTACCTTTCCGAAGTTATGACACTTAAGTGTCCCTCCGTGCTAAGTTATGGCATTCTAGGTATCCCAAACTCGAATTACATTCAAAACTCACTGTTCAACGGGTCTGCCTCATTTTTTAATATATTAATTTTGTAAATTTCGTGTGAAATCGATCAAAAAAGCGGAACAAGGGCCCGCCAAGGACATACTATGTTTGACTAAAATCCCTTTTTGACTACTTGTTCATTTATTCATTTATAATTTCATGATAATCATCATATGTTCTATGTGCTAGCTGTTTGAATTCAACGTCAACTTTTCTAAGCTTCAGGACCTCATCAACATGCTATACACAACAGCGTGATCATCATGCCCTTCTTTTACTTTGCCCAAAAGGTTCGTTCCCCTCATCCTTCGGCAAGACATTAGGTCATAGTTTAAGCCTTGTAATCCCATTTCCAACCAAATACAAATTCGTATCACTTTTTTATTATTAATTCGATACTAGATTTGACCAGTCACAACATATAAAGAATGAACATGAGAATGCTCAAATCTGTTTAGCGAGCAAAAGTTTTGTAAGTTTCGATACATTTGCATGCGTCTCTTTAGTTTGTTTGAATTTAGCTTCAATCTAGCGGAGCTAGTTGCGACCGAACCTGTCACTCAAAGTAAGATAAGAAAATCCGACGCTCTATAATAGCCAAACATCTTCTGAGAGAATCATCTAGAGAGGTCATTTTCGTTCCGCGTATTCTATCTTGACCGAACAGCGATGGTGACTAAAAATCTAACTTGAGGTCGGTCGCAGGTACAACACGTGATGCTGGGCCCCAGTGTCAACTTAAGCTATTCTTACAATGATCCGTCATCGTGCATGTTAATCATGTGGAAATGGAAGGACTGTGGGAGATGACTCCAGTTTGACGTCTACTTTGTTTGTAGTGACATTGAATTCCACAAGGGGCCCCGCGAAGAACCTTTTAACTTGTGAGAAAGGGATGCAGATGGAAGCATTGTCGCCAAGAGCACAAAGTTCTCTCCCTCGTTCTTTTTCCGATCTTTACCCCCAGATTTAAAGAAAGATAAGAGCAAAAGGACGGAACTGTCCTCCTGAGCGCCCTATATAAGTGTGCATTTGGATGATTAAGGTGAGACAGATACAGATGCCCTGCGTAGAGATCGATACATCTGGAGAGTTTTAAAAGAGTTTGTCCCCTCCGAGAAAAGAAAGAGAGAGAAAGGAGAGGACTTAATTTGGAGCTTCATAGGAGCTCTTGTCGCAGGAAAGATGGCACTTAGAGCTATTGCTTTTGCGTGCATTGTTATATTGCAGATGCCTTTTGATATGTCCGCGTGAAATCGCTGCAAGTGCCATCTTTTCTCGACAAAAGTCCCTTTAATCTCGAGAAGTTATTGCATGGTCTCTCTCCATGTGTGTGTGTGTCTACGTTCGCACGACACAAGATGTTTTTTCTTATCCGAGAAATGTCTTTCTTCTACTCTCTCTCTCTCTCTCTCTCTCTCTCTCTCTCTCCATGCGTATGCGTGCATGTCTATGTTTGCATGACACAAGATGTTCTCTCTCTCTCTCTCTCCATGCATCGAGATGTTTTCTCTTGTGCGAGAAATGCTTGTTTCTCTTGTGCGAGAAATGCTTGTTCCCAATACCATTGATGCTTTTCCTTGCTTTGCTATGACCAAGCTTGGTGTTATGATCCATAAAAGCCACGTTCAATAAATATGATATCTATGTAGCCTGATGTGTAGAATAGATGATAAGTGTGGATTGTTCGAATATTTTAATTGATATATAGTTGCGAGCTTCTTTTTGCATCATCCAGTCATGAATTTTTTAGTAGGTATGTCAATTTCAAGGGTTATAAATGATTATCCCTCCCTCCCTCCATGCATCGAGATGTTTTCTCTTGTGCGAGAAATGCTTGTTCCCAATACCATTGATGCTTTTACTTGCTCTGCTATGACCAAGCTTGGTGTTATGATCCATAAAAGCCACATTCTATAAATATGATATCTATGCAGCGTGATGTGTAGGATAGATGATAAGTGTGGATTGTTCGAGTATTTTAATTGATATATAGTTGCGAGCTTCTTTTTGCATCATCCGGTCATGGGATTTTTTAGTAGGTATATAGATTTCAAGGGTCATAAATGATTATGATTGTTATGCAGAAAAATTCTGTTGTGCATGTAGCCAAGCTAGCTAGCTTAATTTTTGCATGGTTTTAAGGGACTATGCCTATGCCCGAACAGGCTAACATAAAATTGCATCTCTATTATTTTTATGGGCAAACATAAGTAATTTAAGCTTGACATGGACAAGATATATGCTTTGGAATAGAAACTCCGATGCTAATATGGAACAGAGGTTATTCTTTCCATATGATTATATACATATATATACATAGATTAACCGATAACTATAATTGTTGATCTCGTCATTAGGACTGAGAAAAAGAAAGAACATAATCTAAAAAACATCTTGTTAAATAAGTCGATTTCTTACGAAAATATTGTATGTAATAAGTTTGATATCTTTTGTCCATGAGTTTATAATTATATACATTTTTAGATCGTACAATCCCTTTAAAAACATGGGATGTGGCATTACAGCTAGTTTTAAACCCTTTGCATCCAAACTATTCTTTTCCAAAGTGAACACGAGGGGTGCTAGGGATACAAAGATGGATACACAAAATTTGTTCACGAAATGATATTATGTACTGAACAAATCCGATCGGTTTCTTGTTTCGAGAGTGAAGAGGTTGTGTCATTACTACAGACAAGTTCTGCAGGACCAGACATGTTTATCCATGAACTGTAAAGTTTCATTAGCTTCGTCTTCCGCAGAACCAGAGAGCTTCCGGGTCATATGAATTGGAATAGAGAAGGAGAAACCAAGACCGTAGAACTCAGGTACTTCAAAAGGAGAAATCTAAACAGCTCCCTTCCACGATATCAAGGTGATGTGTCACTTTCCGCTTTTGTCTCTCCTTCTCAGAACTCACAAATCCCTCCTAAAACGAAGAGCATGCCAAAAGGTGCTTTGCTTTTACTACAAGAAAAATGCATAGATTCATGCCAAGCAGCGGAAAAAGAAACGAAAGGAAGGAAAAATCGAGGGGAAATTGTATTATGCATTCTTCTTGCTTATTTAATGTCTAAATTCGGATCTCCGAACTTGCATATTATGTTGGAGCCGTTCTAAGGAGCGATAATCAATGTACTCCGACCATTATTCACCATAAACGAGATGGCAGAACCGTCGCACTCTGTATATACTAAGTCCGGTTATTCCAAAAATCTCGTATTTCTAAGATGTGGTCTGGGCCCAATCTTGGGCTTCAGTGTAAGCGGCCTTTGTGACGGTAATTTGCTGTCTCTGTCTGTTCGGTATCCAAGACTATTGCACGGGTAGAAGAAGTGTTTATTGTATTGTAATTTTCAAAGAGTCTGTTTGTAATTTATGTCAAGTACAATAATTTTTGTAGATTCCCAGGAAATATCTCTTTGGAATGCTAGTTACATTTATGAGTCATTTAAGAGTAACGGTAAGAGTCTTGTAATCATTTTTAAGATGGTGAAATAAAAAAAATATAAAAAAAAACCCCTATCCATCTCTTTCTCTTCTTATGCGAGTTGTGAATGTTTCACACTCAAATTATCCCATTAAATTGGTATCAAAGCACATAATTTGTGATTATGGCCTCAACAAATGCTCAACTTCCTTTTCAATACCTTGTCTTACCAAAGAAAATTATGATAACTGAGCTATTAAAATGAAAGCTCATCTCGGTGCCTATGGTGTATAGGAACTTGTCAACACTGGCCATGATGAGCCAAAAGACGATACTACCTTGAGTCAAAATTAGAAGAATGCCTCGGAGAATGAAGATGCCAGAGGAATAATGGCTATTACGCTTTTGACTATTGGTCAAAGAAAGAAGTGTAGCAATCGAAAAGGCAAACTTGATAAATGATTCCGAGCAAGTTATTTTATTGGCATTCAAAGAAGATGAAGGTGGTCAAATTGATACATGATATTGGACACAGGTGCAAGCAACTACATGTGTGGACAGAAGGAGATGTTTGCTGAGTTAAATAAAATAGTCAAAGGGAAAGTCTAGTTTGATGATAATTTCAAAATTCTTGTCGAATGTAAAGATACAATTATGATTCATTTGAATAATGGTACACATTAGTTTATTAATAATGTTTATTGATCTTTCCACCTTTATTAGTACTAAAAAATTTCCATAAACATTAGCTCGACCGGTCCTTCAAAGCTACCATGAGATACCACTCGCGTCAATAGTTGTTATCCTAATTGTCCAGGCCAAGTTTTTCATCTCTGTTGATATAAGGAATCATCGCTAATTCATTAACCAACTTCACCATCTGCACTCGTTATAGTAACGTTAGAACTAGAGACAATTTTGGGATCATCAAAATTTCATCTTTGTTGATAGGCCCTTTGGGTGTCCAATCGACATATATTTGTCCAAATTGATTTGTGGCATTTCTAATCTGCTAATTAATTTTATGGTCGTATCTCAATTCCATAGTTTGCCCGAACATAGAAGTTGGGAAGATCCTAGAGGTCGAAGGCATTGCTATAGAGCATGGCAACCCCAGTCGCGCTGCTTGATTCCAAGTCTCTCGATGAAGACTTGGAAAAATATGGAGAGACTATGCAAGTCTCATTCCAATAGAAAAGGAATCAGGGACCTAAATAGCCCTCAATACATCAACCAAAAAAAAAAAAAAAAACTCCAATTTACTGAGTCAAAGGATTTCATGAGATCATATCAACTTTGCAAAATAATTGAGAAGAGTTAGAGGTGCATGTAAGTGTGCATATCAGACCTCTGATCCTTATGATTCGTTTAATTTGATGGATATGGACCAGGAAAATTTGAGATGGTTGAAGAAATTTGATGTTGTCATATTGATCTCAACAAAGATCCTCTATAACCAATATCTTGACCTTAAATTTAAGTGACAAGTTGGAGTGGTTCATGCACGTGACACGCATGGAACTACATGAACCCAATTAGATGCCGAACCTACTCTAGTTACACCAATTAAACTAGAGAGCTGTGTGTGAATGAGCTGAAGTCTTCCAAGAACCAAACTACACGTTCGACAAGTTAGAAAAACTTCAACGTTCAATGTATCTAGGCGGTCAATGTCGAAAAGCGTTCTCATAATGTAAACATTTCAATCCCCTAGAAAGTCCAAATCTCGCATGCTAGGATTCGAGCGATTTGCTTTGGTTCGTCCTGTCAAATCAACGTGTTATGTAGCAACAAAAGTTAGGAGACTTGGGGGCTTGCACAGAAGACTTGATATACCGTCGTGTCTTGAACGATTTGTTAGGTGGTCCGTTCTGGATCTCCATAGTCAATCATGGTCACTTTGTCTTTGATAGACCCTAAGTTCTCTCTATATACTGGAGAGATTTATTTTTGAGAAATTACAAAAGTAAGTCTATGTACTAATATCCAAATTTCCCTTAGTTTTGTGATAAACTTGGTTCTTGTGCTATTCTTTGGCAATGTGGTTATTTCATCGGAGATTTGGCTGGATTATTATCGAAATGCATTGAATTGCAAAAGAACAAAAGTTCAATGCCTTGAATGATCGAGATCATAATTTGATAACACAATTACAAGATTTACTAATCTTAAGCAACCATCGAGAAAAATACTATGTATACATATTGTCAGACAATTGTCTCATGCACCATGAACATTTATATGGGGAATTCGAAAAGGTCTCGACTGGACACATGATAAGACACACGACGAAATTGCGTGCTATGAAATAATAATTTTGCTGGCAATGAAGAAATTCTATTAAACCCAAAAACGGGGAAAGATGGGAGAACTTCTAGAAGGGGAAGACTTCTGCCGCCGGACGGGGCACCTGCTGCCTTTCTTGGGTCTCTACCCGTTGAAAGCGAAGGCCATAATTAATCAATTAAATTAATTAATTTATCAATTGGTCAAAATGTGAAATTGCAATGCTTAGCGTGGAATTTGCACGCCGTTCTCTTCCTCCTCCGACCAAATACGGTGCATCTCTTCTTTTAAGCACTTTCATGCATCCCCCTTTATTCCTTTTCCACACGAGGAGAAAATCACGCAATTATGACGTCACCTTGCTTATGTATGTGTCTGTATATTTCACCGCATATAACCAGTAACCACTATGATAGTCATCGTGGTTGTGTTGATGATGCCCATGCCGTGTTAGAACATGTAATTGTACACCAGGAATCTCGAGGGCCGGGGGCCCTTGCAATTAGAAAATGGACAGTCACAATTCTCAAATGTGGTATTCTTTTTACAATCGGAGAAAAACTGGTATCACTCTAATTGAGATTATATATTCATGTAAGAGTTGATAAATTGAAGGTAGTTATAAGAAAAACAAATAAAAATGTTAATAATTTTTTTCTTTAAAAAAAACCCCAAATAGATGTTGACAAGTAACTTAAACAAGAGTTGGTAATTTAATTAGGAAAAAAAATTGTAAAGTCATTCAAATAAAGATTGATAAATTCATCAACTCTTGGTAATTGGCATACTGTCAAAAGGACTTCATAATTTCATAAAAGTGTAAGTCATCAATAAGTTAGGGGGAAATTAGGTATCCGCTAAGTTTTTTCACCAATTTTTTTAAAGCTTACCAACTCCTTTAGAAAATTACTAACATGGAAAAGTCCGTGTTTTAGAATGGAATAGTAATATCATCCTTAGAAAATAAGAATTATTTATTTATGATTATATTTTTTTTAGTTTGGTTATACTTCATATACTCAAACTTTCAAATCTCAGTGTTCTCTTTTCTCACCAAAATAATTCATACCCTTTTACTTAGACAAAAGGACAATTGAAGGATCCAACGGTTCTCCAAATTTTCCATTTGACTTCAAATTTGGAAATTAAGAGGTTCGTTAATGGACCAAGAGAAAGAACTAAGAAATCATAGTTTTTAAGTCTTGTAATCCCATCTCCGACTAAAGTCAAGTTCATGTTGCATTTTTATTTGACAATAGATTTGATTTATCATGACTTGTGATCTTGTATCTATTTAGCCTGGAAAGTTACAAAAAAAAAAAAAAAATTATTGTACGGATGTCAATTCAGTATTAACCCTTTTGATTTTATCAATTGATTCATAAACATTTTGATCATTTGTCAATGTAATACTTCCGGTCAATTTTGGCCGGAAATCGATAATGAGGATGCTGGCCATACTACGTGATACGATTGACATTAACATAGATAATTTTGTATATGTAGGCCCTTTGGGAAGGGTGGCCAACCCCAATGGTTCGCTAGTGAGTTTTTTTGTTAATTTCAATATGTCCATGCACATGTCTATTTAGTTTGTTTGACTTTAGTTCAAATTAGTTCAAATCTGGCTGCACGAGTTGCGATTGAACTTGTCAACACGAGAAGAGAAAATCTGACCTCACGATTATGAAGCATGTACCGAAAGAATCATCTAAAACCAACTTGAGATCGCAGGTGCACTACATGTGATGCTGGGGCTCGAGAGTCAACTGAAGCTATTCTTACAATCATTAATCACTGTGCATGTCGATTACGTGGAAATGGAAGGACTACGGGATATGACTCCTTCGTTTGTACTAACATTGAATCCAACACAAGGAATCTTTTGACTGATGAGAATTCAACGAGGGTAGAAGAACATTGTCGCCAGGAGCACAGGGTTCTCTCCCTCTTTCTTTCTTCGATCTCTATCACCGAATTTAAAATTGGACAAAAAAGACAGAAAGAAGACGAGCGAAAAGGACGGAATGATCCTCCTCAGCTCTATATAAGAGCGCATTTGGATGATTAAGCTGAGATCGATACGGCTTGTGTAGTGTAGACATCGATATATTTGGAGAGTCTTTAGGAGTTTGTCCCCTCCAAAAAGAAAGAGAAAGAGAGGAGAAGACTTGATTTGGAGCTTAATAGGAGCTCTTGTCGCAGGAGAGATGGCACTGAGAGCTATTGCATTTTGAGATGTTCACGTGAAGTAGCTGCAAGTGCCATCTTTTCTCGACAAAAGTCCCTTTAAGTTTTAACCTCAAGAAGTTATTGCATGGTCCATCTTTCTTCTACACGGTTCCTCTCTCTCTCTCTCTCTCTCTCTCTCTCTCTCTCTCTCTCTCTCTCTTCTCCTTAGAAGTGTCTATGGTCCGGCCTAAATTTCTCTCTCTTTCTATGTATGCGAGAAATGCTTGTTCCCCATACTAATGATGATTTTACTTGCTCTGTTATGGCCAAGCTTGATTCCATTACAATTCATAAAGTCGCGTTCCTTAAATATGATATCTATGTAGCGTATTGTGTGGGATGGATGATAAGTGTGGATTGTTCATGTAATTTAGTTGATATATAGTTGCGAGTTTCTTCTTTCATCATTTACTCTTAGGTTTTTTAGTGAGTATTTCAATTTCAAGAGTCATAATGAATTAAGATTTTTATGCACGACAATTTTGTTGAGCTTGTAGCCAAGCTAATCAGCTTAAATTTTGCATGGTTTTAAGGGGCTACGCCTCTGCCTGAACAGGCCAACTTAAAACGCAGCTCTATTAGTTTATTTTTATTCTTAATCTAAATTCATACGTGATTTGAGGTCAACATTTTGCAGTGACATGGTATCAAGGTCAAATGCCGCCTTTCGCTTTTATCTCTCCTCTTATATCGTACATGACTTGGTATCTTTCTTGTTTTTCCTTGTGAAAATTCCTCTTTTTTTACTCAGAACTCACAAATTCCTCCTTAAAAGAAGAGCATGGCAAAAAGTGCTTTGCTTTTCCTACGAGGAGAATGCATAGATTCTTGCTAAGCAGAGGTAAAGGAAACAAAAGGAAGGAAACCGAGGGAAAGAAAAAAAGGGAACCGTAGACCTGCTCGAGTACTGTGTGTTCAAGACCTTGGCCCTGGACTTGGCAAAGATGCCGGAGATCGCTAGGGACAGGCAGTCTACGATGGTCGTGCCGCGATGGCCAATTTCCTGGTCTACGACGTGTACGGCCTCCAGCTCATAATGGTGAGGGGCAACACGGAGCTGAGGAGGCTGCTGATAAACACAGCGAGCTGTAGTCGAGGAGATCGACTGCTCGCTTGATCTCACTGGGCAGAAAAGGGCGAAAAGCAAAGATGAAGCCAACGAGGAGAAATCAAAGGATGGTGAGATTGGTGAAGGAAGCAGAGTCGCAGCTCAGGGTCTCTTGAACCTGATTGATGACCTTCCATGCTGAAGATGCAACAAGGGCATCACCCAATTAGTTGGGGAAGAATGTATGGCCCGATGAATCAACACGATTCAGAGGTTTTCTATAGAAAGGTCATGACCGATCCATAAACTAGTGATCCTCAACCTACCTCCGAAATTCTAAGGTTTTCTCGAGCATTACTCCTGGGAGCGGCCAATATAGTAATTGTGTACAAATATAATAAATACGGGTAATTGATAGTTATGGAGATGTATTCTCTACTGTTAGATCAAGAGAAAATACGGTTATAATTAGCCTTATATTTGTATATATAAAGGCTTCCTCCCTTTCATATCATCCGGTTCACAAGTGAAATATGTTGAGCCTCTCTCTAGAGCTTCTCTCTGTGACGCTCTTGAAGATAGATGCGCACTCTCCAAAACTTAATTAATCATGATGTAATGTATGGCAATGCACTTGCAGATAACAAAAGAAAACCAAGTTAACTTGTAGAGTCTTTCACAAACATTTCATCGAATGGCTTATGTTCAACTGCTTGTAAAAAAACGAAAGCTACCGACAAACAAAGTGCAAAAACAGTGAAGAACATCTATCTAGTCGAAAACATACATGCGTTGACAACGAAAGGAAATGCATCTACGCTACAACAGGGCAACTCAGGGAATCGTTACCTGGCTCGGAAGCGGCGCCGATGCCATAATCAGTGAATGAATCGAGAAAAAATGCCTCGATGGAGAGTAGCTCGTGAATTGCCTCCTGGAGAGAGAATTTTTATCGCTGGTTCTATGTGTGTCTATTCTCGATGATGTGAGCACAGCGCGCGCCCATCTTCAAACGCTCCAAAGCGTAGAACAGATTCTGTTAGGTCAGTACCAGCTCAGAAGGCTCTAGAGCATCGCGCATGCAGATGCGATAAAGTGCATATATAAATGTGTTGCTATATGTTTCTTTATACTCGTTTTCTAATCGAACTGATGTCTTAAACCTCACAAGTCTTTTAGTGAATGATGTGCAAAAACTCTTTTATGATGTGCTCTTGTTATTGCACTACTTTCATCCAGGTGACGTGTCTTGTGGAGAAAAACTGAAGAGGGAGGGACGAGTTTAAAATGTCAAGACTGTGGGATCTACACGTGTGCAAGGTTTGCTCTCGAGCAGTAGGCTTAATCAATGCACGCGGGTGGGATATGACTCCACTTTGAGTCTTCCTTTGTCTTGTAGCAACATCGAATCCGACACAAGGAATCTTCGTACTAAAAGACCACTCAACGAGGGTAGAAGGGCATTGTCGCCAGGAGCACGCGGTCTCTCACTCTTTCTTTCTTCGATCCCTATCACGGAATTTAAAACTGGACAAAAAAGACAGAGAGAAGATGAGCGAAAAGGACGGAACAATCCTTCTCAGCTCTATATAAGCGTGCATTTGGATCATTAAGGTGAGACAGATACAGCTCGTGTAGCGTAGAGATCCATACATTTGGAAAGTCTTTAGGAGTTTGTCCCCTCCAAAAAGAAAGAGAAAGAGAGGAGAAGACTTGATTTGGAGCTTAATAGGAGCTCTTGTCGCAGGAAAGATGGCACTGAGAGCTATTGCATTTCGAGATGTTTGCGTGGAGGGGCTGCAAGTGCCATCTTTTCTCGACAAAGTCCATTTATCCTCAAGAAGTTATTGCATGGTCCATCCTTCTTCTGCTCGGTCCATATCTCCCACCCTCTCTCCCTCGAGAAGTGTCCATGATGCTGTTGAAAAGCAAGTGGATGTAAAAATAAAATAATTATTTTCTTTTTATAAACAATATTACAAACTCTTTATACTATCACACTCTCAAGACTACTCACTTTACTTGCTCACCCACTCCCTTCACAAACCACACACGAACACAACTCTCTGTGCACACACCCACTCACTCTCTATCACCCTACACTTTCACTACACTCTACACTCACGCCACCTACTCCACCCACTCACACACTCTTAGTTGGACTTCTTACTCACGCACACATGAGGAGCAAGTTGCTCCTATTTATAGGATGGAAAGTCGGTGACTTGTTGGCTTTCTACACTATTCTACATCTTTTATTACATGGATTTTTTTGCTAGAAAAGCTTTTCTGGGAGAGAAAATTCTAGAGAGGAGAGTGGTGGTGCTCTCTTCAACAGGTCCGGCCTAAGTTTCTTTCTCTTTCTATGTATGGGAGAAATGCTTGTTCCCCATACTAATGATGATTTTACTTGCTCTGCTATGACTAAGCTTGGTTCCATTATGATACATAAAACCCAGGTTCCTTAAATATGATATCTGTGCAGCATAATGTGTAGGCTGGATGATAAGTATAGATTGTTTAAGTAATTTAATTAATATATAATTACGAGTTTTTTCTTTCATCATTCAATCTCAAGATTTTTTAGTAGGTATCTCAATTTCAAGAGTCATGATTAATC
Source organism: Eucalyptus virginea (assembly GCA_014182375.1). Lineage (NCBI taxonomy): Eukaryota > Viridiplantae > Streptophyta > Magnoliopsida > Myrtales > Myrtaceae > Eucalyptus > Eucalyptus virginea. The sequence continues at coordinate 27,472,019 of CM024523.1, read as the reverse complement.
ATGATTGTTATGCACAACAATTTTGCTGAGCTTGTAGCCAAGTTAGCTACCTTAATTTTTCCATGGTTTTAAGGGGCTACGCTTATGCCTGAACAAGCCAACTTAAAATGCATCTCTATCAGTTTATTTTATTCTCAATCTAAATTCGTACGTGATTTGAGGTCAACATTTTGCAGTGAACTTGGCATCAAGGTCAAATGCCACCTTTTGCTCTTGTCTCATTCTTGGTATCTTTCTTTTTTAAAATTCTCTTTTTTGAACTCACAAATCCCTCCTTAAAAAAGAACATGGCAAAAAATACTTTGTTTTTCTTACAAGGAAAATATTGGAAGTTTGTTTATAAAACAAACAAAGTGTGCTTTTCCTTATCTCACATAGAAAAGTTGAGAGGAGACAGGCCAATTAATAAATGTGAGCCTTCTCTAGTTTTTTTAAACAAAAGGTTAGGGGTGGGCTAAACCCCACAATACTCACTTAGAACTAACTCCTTTATTATTATTTTATTTTGTATGGTTATCTTATTAACCTTTATAAGTTCAAAGGTTGTTTTTTGTTTATAAAGTATTTTTTGAAATTATAAAAATTCCGAATTTTATTTATTATAAAATTATTATTTTTTATTATTTTTATTATTCCGAATTTTTATATGTGTGTCTTTTCAAGACAATCTTTGGAAATTATACTCATTCAATTTGCAACATTTCTCAAAAGATTGCATTTGTTTATTTTGCAACTTTTTTCGAAGGGATACCTTTGTTCATTTTGCAACTTCTTTCAAATACCTTTGTTTACTTTGTAATATTTCACGAAGAGTTGCCTATCTTCTTTAAAACCAATTTATGATGAATGAGTATAAAATCATTTCCGAATCTTCTTTTCAAAATTACAGCCATCTTTTCAATTGTTTTTTAAAGAGACCTTGGAAATATACTAGAATTGTCATATAATATTCTCATTTGAATTGCCCAGCTCACTTCTATAGTAGGTAAGGTAAACAAGTCCAATTGCTGTGTCATTTTGTCAAAGAGAACTAGCCTATGAAGCTAGCTACCTGTAAAAATGCTCCCATGGAGAATAGGGGGTGAAAGAGCTAATGTCTAGAGGGGGAATTACCCTCAGTCAAATGATCAAAATATGTTTGAATGAATTTGAAAGGAAATTGTTACCACTGTTAGATACGAGGATGTTGGAATGTGAGTGCATGGGATCTTCCCGTCTAGCCATTGGTACTTTGCATCTTCACGGAGAATTCAATTTCACCGTGTCCATGTCCGAGACAGTGGGGCAAGGACTTACCACTTTTAAATTAGATGCCTCATTACTGCAATCCTTAGGAGTCCAACAAGCTCCTTGGGAACAATGACAAAAAAGATATCTTGATAACGAAAACTATAGGGGCTGTATTGGCGAGATCCAATAGTGAACAGTTGCTAAAATGAAAAACTGCCTAGAAGGGTCACAATGACTAGGCCCGGGCAATTGTTTACCAAAAACACAAGTCTCCACAAAGTCGTAAGATCACGTATGGGGCTGACTAACCCTCTTCTTGTTCCTAGCCGTCTGTTACGAATCTGGGAAGCCTGGAATCCTCAATATGAGGGATTCCTCAAAATAGAGAAGGGCGGGCAGGGCTTCCGCAAGAGCCTCCCCCCTCTTCCCGGTCAAGATAGATGGGAAGGAGCCCCATCCAGAGAAAGGTAGTGTAACTAATTCAATATTCTTTATTTATCTATTGATAGGGATTTCCATTCATTCCTAGATTCCCATCACTAAGGATTGATTGTCCTTTCTCCATTCCACCTCCTTCTTTGCTTTGTTTCAATAGAGTCTAAGGCAAAGCAAAATCCAATAGCGACATTATGGGGCAAATGAATCTTTAAAGAAAGTGATATTATGCCTGAAAATCCGATTTATGGATTCAAAGCCATAGTTTTCCAACAGAAAATTCATAGATTCTTGCTAAACAGAGGTAAAGGAAACAAAAGGAAGGAAACCGGTAGAAAGAAAAGAAGGGAAGACCTGCTCGAGTACTGTATGTTTGGCACCTTGACTGTGGACTTGGCAAAGATGCTGGAGATCGTTGGGACCTCATCATGCTCACCGAGGCTAAGGACTACTACAGGAGGACCAGGAAGGCCTGGAAGCAACGTTACCTCCTCCGTGGCCCCCCAGGACAGGCAAGTGGACAATGGTCGCTGCGATGGCCAATTTCCTGGTCTTCGACGTGTACAGTCTCTAGCTCACAATGGCGAAGGGCAATGCGGAGCTGAGGAGGCTGCTGATAAACATGGCACACAAGTCCATCGTTGTGGTCGAGGACACTGCGACCTCACGGGGCAGCAAAGGGCGAAAAGCAAAGATGAAGCCAACGAGGAGATATCATAACCTCAGGGCTCTTGAACCCGATTGATGGCCTATGGGGCAAGCAGTGAGGGAGAGGATGGGGTTCACCATCAACTTCGCGGACAAGCTTGACCCCGCACTGATCAGGAGGGGGAGAATAGACAAGCGCATTGAGACGTCGTATTGCAGGTTTGAGGCCTTCAAGGTTCATGCCAAGAACTACTGGGACCTCCGGGATAACAGGCTCTTTGCACACGTTAGGAGCTTGTTGGAGGAGGTCGACATGATTCCCGCCCACGACGCCGAGAACTTGATGCCCAAGTCGTTATTCGAGGACAATGCCGACCTGGCCTGGCCTAGTCCTCAAGGGCTCTTGAAGGAGGCCGAAAAGGGCGTGGGGAAAAGACGTCCTGAAGATCTAATTAATTTTTCTGCTTGAGAAGGATCTACAAAGAAATCGACCAAATTTATTTGTGATTTGTATAAACTAAATATGTTATAGGATGTGCATTATATATATAGGAGCCTCCTGCAATTTTAGTCTGTACTTGATTTTCTTGCACTTAACACGTTCCTCTTTTTTTTTTTTTGGTTATATTTGTTCTTTGGGTTGTTAATGAATAAGTGCGCCCGGGACACTAATTAAGCTATAACTAGAAAAGGAAGAAACACTTTTCGAGACCACATAAGCAATTGAAAGAGTGCAGGTGCAAGAAGGCTACTTATTTTAACAAACAATTTAGAATTTTTCGAACATATATTAATATGGTCCTTATAACTTAAAGTGCTCTTAGAGTACTCTTCAACATTAATCTCTAATGATGAGCCTTTAAATTTTCTTTTTACTTTTGTCGTTCTTATTTTTGGCTGATTTCAATCTCAAATGTCCAAAAAATCTCATTAAAAGAAGAAACAGTTTGATGTTTTGTTTTTCTTTCGTTAAGTTCTTATAGCATGTACGCTCACCAACTCCAAAGGAAAACTTGTACTTGGGCCTCGGTTGGGCCTTGAGAGACTACCGCCAAGCATACCTTCGACCATTTAATCTAGATTATTCTTGTCCATGCTTACAATCTCCAAGATTATTCGATGGGGAAAAGTATTCGCCGAGGGGAAGACTAAATAAAATAATATTCATCTATAAACCAAAATTTGTTTGGTTTAGCCATCATATGGTTGTTTGGGCCAACTTTCACATATTCAACGAGTCTCTCTCTCCAAACGTTCTTAAGTGCGCACTCCCTCATTTCGGCCCGGTACATTCAGAATTTTACTTCTAATGTGCTCTCAGCAAAATTTGAATTCAAGATCGCAAGAAGATGAGCAAACTTTATTGCCATCTAAGTCATTACCTTATTGGTGTTCACACATTACCCGACTACAAGATGGAAAACAAACATAAATTTGTTTTTTTAATTTCTACATTCAACTGCCACAAATATTTATCGCGAGTGGCCTCGAACAATGATTTAAACATATAGTCACATATCAGCAACATAGTCCTCGAGAAATCTTCATTTATATGACTTGAATAATTTATTCTTCAAAATTATCTAGCATCACTTGAGTAGTCCAAGAAAAAAAAAACAGATTCCTCAAAATTACTACTGAATTCTATCAACCAATGCAGTGATTTTTGCAATTGATACGCTTTGGTTAGAATTAAATCGGTTTTCTGTCGAACTGGTTACCTGGCGAGGAGATGAGAACGTGGCCCATTTTCCATGCTAAATCCACATCATCAATAGTTCGCTGAGAAATCAAACTTACGCTAACGAAAGTCCATCAATTGAAACATATTGACAATTTAGCATATCAAGAAATTTAAATTAAAATTCAATGGTAAGATCCGCCACAACTCCCAAAGTAGTTCCGTGAAGTCTACTTAAGTTTAGTAAACAATGGTAAGATTGCAAAGTCTACCATGGGTACAAATTACATGTCTCAAGAAGTGTAGGGCATGCATAACTCATGAGATAAGGGCCTTCAGAACCCAATCCCAATCGGTAGAATACTCAACGAGAAAAAGGAGTTTCTTCTCTGTATGGCCATTAATGAGAGAAGGAGTTGACCCTTCGTTCTTTGACTCGAAACATTGACCCTTGAGCTCCTCCATGTCTCTCGGCCAGTCTCACGTGATTCAATACACATTTGAAAATAGAGACTGCTTGATGTTGGGAAGATTGACCATATCTTTTTCCCTACAAATTTACATTGATAGAATCAAGACTTATATGATACATGATACGATAAAGTGTGGGTCTTGGGTTGACTCTGTAAAGTGCTAAGGCGAAAAAAATTAGATTGGGTTCAATGTATGAATAGGAGAATCTAGAGGGGCAGTCTTTGCTGAACTTTCTCTTTAAAAGTTGAGTGCTTACTGCAAATTATGTGCTATGATTTAGCTAACCTCGTACAATTGACTTTATTCTAGAAGGTTTATAGAAAAAAAATCAATACGGCTACTTGTAGTTGCTTTAGTACCATGAGCTCAATAGCATCCCACCAACTAAGGACGGAATCTGATATGAGTTGGTTGCATATCGCATCTAATTTATCATGTATGTTGCAGGTGAGTATTGTCATTTCATGTCATTTTTTCTTTATGTCTTTCAAATGATTTGTTATGTTATGTTTTACATGATTATTATTGTATCATGTCAATTTTATCGTTATGTCTAGTATTAAATCTGCTTTGTCATGTTGCGTATGATTATTTCCATGACATGTTATTTAATTATCATGTTTCGCATTCAATTTGTTATGTTTCACTACGTGTGTTTATTGTCAATTTCGTACAACATAATTGAATTTTGCCAATTTCGTACGACATAATTGAATTTTGTATTTTGTTGACATTCGCATGAACATTTTCACGCACAAAGCGGAGTCACGCCATTATACATGAAAAAACACCCTCATAAATCAATAGCGCAGTCAACAAGTGTTTTCACGACATTTCCAGATTTCCAAACAAATAATATCGTACATGCATAGTATACCAGTTTATGAATTTTTAGAACTTAGCCAAAAATAGAATCGCAGTAGCCATTAACACCTAGATTTTGACTATTCCATATAATCATTAATTGCATATAAAAAAATTAGGATCGACCCCTAAACAAAAATACCATTTACATAATTTGCATTCGCATTTCGTTTAAGCCCATGCACCGTGCATTTTCCGATCATACGGCCTCTCTCCATAATGTCATCACGGACAAGCGCGCGCAACATCGGAGCTCATAAGATTGAGGAGATGAGGATCAATCATGAAATTAAAAGTTGGAGAGTGAAAGCATCCGCCGTGGATTGAGGATCTTTTTGAATGGGAAGCTGGAAATCACGATCGGGCAAATGACAAAACCAACCGCATGAGATGCGAAGGGTTTGAAACAGAGACGAGATTTTCTGGGCAAATATCATTAACCACCTCAAGTCCAGCTCTTCATCAGATCTCCCTATAGGTATAACATCAAAAGGGGACGATATACATCACTCCTACGAAGAGCACGATCACCATCATCACTTCCCTCTCCCAGTTGGGTCACGTTATCAATGGAGAATCCACTCTCATAGCAACAACTTTCATCAACTACCGCCCCTCCCGACTTCGCCGCTCGCAGCTTCCTTGCCTTCATTGCCCCGTTGGCCGTGTCTTAGTGTCCCTGCGAACCTCCGGCTACGGTCGTCGTGCCGCCCTGCCAGCTCGTTCGTTTCAGTCACATCCTCAGCAGCTTTCTGGAGTGCGCCTAGGTGACTCTTGATGTCGAGTTCGGAGTCACAGGGTCGTCCCCATATCAATGGCGGCGAAATCTGCGAGGATTTGCAGAAGTGCGCGGAGAGGGTTGAAGAAGCCACGACCACGCAACGAGAGGGAATATTTTGTATCCCTCTCGTTGCGTGGTCGTGGCTCCTTCGACCCCTCTCCACGCACTTTTGTAAATGCTCGTATTTCTTTGGGCGTCGCGTCTACTTGCTCGTATTTTCCTCAATTCTGCAAATGCGACATTATATTAATCATTTTAGTTTTTGCAAATATTTACGAGTAAAGATACAAAACTATAGATCCAACGATCTCCACATCTGTAGATAACTCAATATATGCAGGAAGTGAATGTGAAATCAAATTTCATGTTTTGCTTATTCTTTTTTTGTCTAAGATATCGGAGAACTTCCTTAAACAACTTTGGGTCGGATTGTTCGTGTCATGCTCTTTGCTAGTAGTTATCATCCCCTTTTGGTTTTTGCTTACAACTTTCCATTCATATTCGAAAAAGAGACCCCATTTAGATATTGTAAAAAATTATATACAATTCTACGTATATTTAGATGTTTTCCAAACGCTCAAGTATTTCTACTAAATAAAATTCAAATTGGAAGTTTAAATCAAGGCAGTAGAAGTAATCCATACAAATATTTTGGAAACGGTTCTGTTGACGAGTGGCCACAAGGCACGCTACCTTGATTTGAAATTTTCAATTTTTTAAGCACGCGTTGTGAATGAGGTTAATCACATACATTTAAAGCTGCAAAGTTCCCATGACTCGTTGTCATGAGAGTAATGACATGACAGCCACGTTTCATCGGCCATCGGCACATTATCCTCCTGGAATAATGGCTAGCAAAATTCATCCGTTATAAGACCTCTGATTGACAAACTTTTACAATATATTTCATTTGGTAAATGTTTGAAATTTGTCAAATATGCATGGATGAAACTAAATAGAGAGGCCGGGATAGCCGAGAAAGAGTATTTTTGCAGAAGACAATCTCTCATGGCGTAACAAACTAATGGGTCAAGCAACAAGTATAAAATTAGGAGCACATAAAGACATTGAGTTCGATGAAGACAGCGTGTTTGGCTTCGATGAAAACACGGTAGTAGGGTTTTAAGACGCTTGAAATTCAGGAAAATGGGAAGACCCTCAACTAAATATGATGTGTCCACTTTCAAGTTCATCAATTAAAAACCTATTTCGAAGTAGATGAAGAAAAATATGACCCAATTAGTAATATTTACTAATACTAACATTGATCTAACAAAAAAGAATAAATCATTAAACTATTTATTGCTTACGAATGTAACTATCTATATGGTAGTTAGTAAGATTTAAGTCCTCAAATTGAATTCTGGGCCTTTATTCGTGCTTTAATACTTATCAGAAAACGAACCTGTAGTTGACTATTAGTTACAACAAACAAAGACAAAGAATTTAGTCAGTTTTTCATTTCATAATCAGACTAAAAAAAAAAAAAAAAAAAAATCAGGTCATGTCTTTCTCTCTCTCTTGGGGAATATTTACCCCAATCATATCTTTAATTGGTGATCACAAACATTAAAATATTACACCATTAGAAACTTGGTTTGAGGAAAATACTTTTTTTTTTTTTTTTTTTGGTCGGAAAATATTACTGACTTGAGTAGTTTTTATGTTTTAAAATATAAAAATTATGTCCCATGCCAGAATTATCGTATTGAATGCAGGGACCGAGGGTTATATTTATCCTTTGATTGAATAAAATGACTCGCCGGCCTAAGCACAAAAGAAATTATTCAAAAAGTCCTATTTTTTTTTCAAAATTATCCAACGCCTTCAACAAGTATCTTTTCTTATGCAAAGTAATTTTTACTACCCCACAAGGTGGAATGTGTTTGTTATGGTTTTAGTCCCGTCTTCAAGTAGTGATGCGACTTTCTAGAACCATTATTAATTGATCAATCTTGATGTAAAGTTTCCTTCACTTCTTTTTATGTGTAAGTTTGGATGATTTATGAGGCCTTTTCTTCATTAGTGCAATCTACAAGTCTGCCACCAAGCTTCCATTGCACTTTTAGAGTTTCCAAGGGGTCGATTCGCTTTCATTTGAAAAATTAATTGAATTATTTTTTTCCTTAGCAATTTTTTATTAATTGAAATGCATCCATATATTTGACACCTCTTATATATTATTTTCTTTTTACTTACCAGCAGAGCTAACAGCAATCACAATATTTTTTTCTTAGAAGTTCTCTCAACAAACCGGTTGAGAAATGAAGTAATGTGAAAAAACAGTACTCAATGTGCTTAGGAAATGTAAACTCATAAAGTGATAAGTTCTTTGTTTATCTAACTTTCTATATGAATTTATTGTGAAAAATTGATTTTCAGCGACCGGAGCAATGACCTCATGCCAACATCTCTTGAATGACGCAAGATTCTTATTCAAAGAAGTCCATCAAAGGGGTGAGTTCTTTTAGAAGTAGAATTCATGTAGCGTTGAAAGGGGACACTCATATCATATGTTATCATCAATTAGTGGTCTAGATTCTGTCCTAGATGGTTCTTTTCCGAGAACATAAGGTGAAAGCATAATCGATTGTAATTGGGCGACCAAAAAGCTTAATAATCGGAATGTTAATTACAGTCAAATGTAGCAGTTCTTTTTCCCATCTTCTTTTGCACATGGAAGATATTCTTTTGGTGGAAGGGCATGATCAAACCCTGCAGAATCTCAATTGATATGATGGCTTTTCACAAAAAGATGAACTAATTAAGATAATGTCAACTTAAATACCAAGAATTATGGATGTTAGAGCCAAATCATGCTCGCTGAAACATACATAAATTTGAGTAATGTTAAATATATTATGATTATTCTAGACGATTGGATGTGTGGGAATCACATTAAAAACTCATCACTCAATTGAGTGGACCACATCACTTAATATATTAATTTTATACACTTCATGCCGATATTGTTCTACACAATCAAAAGTGTAGGTAATCAATCAAAAAGTGGACAACATGATCTTAACCCTCTTTAAAAACAAATGCCCCACACAAGAATCTAATGCATGCATTTTGAACAAGGGCCCACCAGGGACCCTGTTTGTTTAACTGAAATTCCCTTTTACAACTTTTTTTTTTGGTCGAACCCTTTCACAACTTGATCACTCATTCATTTGTAATTTCATGAAAATCATCATATGTTTATTGGTTGGCTGTTTGAATTCAACAGCTACTTTTCCAATCTTCTATATCTTCGTTAACATGTGACACACAAGGAAGTCGTCGTCATACCTTTCTTTATTACTTAGTCCAAAAGGTTTGTCCCCTCATCCTTTGGCAAGACATTGGGTCATAGTTTTGAATCCTGCAATCCTATCTCCAACCCAATGTAATTCATAAGAAAAGAAAGTTGATACTTCATGTTTCATTTTTATTAATAATGCCACAATCAATTTAACTAGTCATAATTTGTGACAAGCTATGTCTGTACTGTTCGTTCTACTCAAAACAAATAATTATGATATTTTCTAAAAGACTATATCTATATAGGTCTTCTTTTTTTTTTTCATTTTATGTGTTCAATTCTAATCTAGTGGTCATAGTGTATAAAAATAATTTTGAGATTGGAGGTACCACGTAAGTGATGTTGCGCTCGAGTGTGAAATTAAGTCATTCCTACAAATGATTAATCAAAGTCTGATTGGGGTGGTTACAACACGCGTGGATATGACCCCAATTTGATGTCTACTTTGATTGTAGTAACAATTAACCCGCAAAGAATCTCTTTGCTAATGAGAATGGGATGATGATGATGGAAGCATTGTGGCCAAGAGCACAAGTTCTTTCCCCCTTTCTTTATTTCAATCTCCATCCGCAAATTTAAAGAAGAAAGGAAAGGACGGAACCATCCTCCTGAGAGATCTATATAATTGTGCATTTGGCTGATTAAGGTGAGGCAGACATAGATTGGGTTATGTAGCGATGGATACATCTGGAGAGATTTCAGGAGTTTGTCCGCCACGTGAGAAAAGGTTGAAATAGGAGAGGACTGATTTAGAGCTTCAGAGGAGCTTTTGTCGCAGAAGAGATGGCACCTGGAGGCATTGCTGGCGCCTTTTGATATGTCCGTGTGGAATAGCTAAGGCTACGAATGCCATCTCTTCTCGATAAAAGCCCCTTTAACCTCGAGGAGTTGTTGCATAATTCATTTTTATTCTGCCCGGTCCATCTCCCTCCCTCCCTCCCTCCCTCGTGTGTCTGTGTTTGCACGGTACGTGATGTTTCTCCTGTAATCTAGCCTATGTTTCTTTCTCTTTTTGTGTATGCAACGAATGCTTATCCGCCATTCTAATGCTTTTACTTGCTTTGCCATTATGATTTATAGAAGTTATATTCCATCGATATGATATCTATGCAGCGTGATGTTAGAATAGATAATGAGATTGGATTGTTTAAGTATTCTAATTGATCACATAGTGTGCAAGTTTCTTCTTGTACCGTTTAGCTATAGCTTCATTATTAGATATCTTAATTTCAAGAGTCATAATTAATTTTGACTGTTATGCATGGCAATTTTTTTATCCTATACCCATGCATGAACAGGCTAACTCCTAATCTTTTGATAGTGGAAATGCCTTCTCATTTATAATGCATTTCTATAAGTTTATTTTTCATCTAGCTGGGCTAATTTCATACGTAATGTGAGGTCAAAATCTAGTTCTGAAGTCTTGAAGAAGTTCCATTCATATATTCTAGTTACACCACATTTCCTCCGATCTGAGTTGCAAAATATGTGGACTCGCAAATACACACATATTTTTAAGCAAGAAAAAGAAAGTATATAACCTAAAAATCTAAACAAGTCGGTTTCTTAAGAAATTATTCTTTGTAAAAAGTTCCATGCCTCTGTTCATGAGCTTATTATATTACAAACAATTTTTAGATCGTACTATCCTTCCGCTCGCATGGAATGTGGCATTAGAGCTGGTTTTAACTCTTTCCATTCAATTTATTCTTTCCCAAATTTCCATTCCAAATTGAATATGAGTGATGTGGATGCAAAGATCGATATGCAAACTCAGTTCATGAAGTGACATGTGCCGAACGATAACTATGGGTTTCTTGCTTTGAAAATGAGGAGGTTATATCAGTATTACAACAATTTTACCAGGCCAGACATGTTTGTCTATGAACTATAAAGGTTTTATTAGCTTCGTCTTTCACGAGGAAAAAGGTGCTTTGCTTCTATAGCAAGAAAAATGCATTATATATGCTAAGCAAAGGAAAAGGAAACAAAAGGAAGGAAACCAAGGGGAAAGAAAGAAGGAACCGTAGACCTACTCGAGTATTGCGTTTTCATCAGGCGTTGTAATGCCGGTGTACGTCGGTAGGTCGTGTGGTCAGAAAAATGTGTTGTGTACCCACCTTGTTAGACTAAATCTAAATAAAAACTGACGATCCCGATTTATCATTTACAAACAAATACATGCATAATTCGGGATCGATTTGAGGAAACATAAAGAATCGATGTACCTTCAGCCATTGATGAAAATTTGCAAATACGAAAAATCTCAAAACCTTGAACGGATTGGCGAAGCGTGATCGATATGCGAATATGGAATCACAAGATCTGTAAGTCTTGTTCCACTGGCTAATACCCTTCAAAACTCGATGATGTGTTTTTCTATATTGATAAGGTTTGAACTAGACGACCTGACGTTTTATTTCATTTATTACTTTACTAACGTCTTCCATCAAAACCATTATGTTAAAGGGCAAATATCACGTCATAAACACGGATGATAAATTAGGTAATAAATCGGAATTAATTGGAATGGGTAAATATTACGTCATAAACGAGGATAATAAATTGGGTAATAAATCGAAATTAATTGGTAAATACAATATTGCGATCACATTAAGAATAACAAAATATATTATAACATTCTTTCACTTGATTCCAATATTCCATCAAATGAAATATTAACCCAAACCCACATAAATATTATGCTAAAATAAAACACATGAATCACGGCAATAAGTCCTCTTAGAGAGAGTATTATCTTCCGTACATTACAATGCATTTCATCAACTCATATGTGATAAAATAATTTAATGAATAAATCTTATGTTTATTCCAAGTCAAACGTAATTGTTTTTCTTAGAGTAATTTAATGTATACAATTATATTGAGAAAAACAACGCAAATGAATAAAAGTCTGACGAATTCTTCTATATAAAAAAAATAAAAATTGCATCATTGGATCAATACCCATTTTGAATACATGTTCTTTAACTCATTGGTGGCATGCCTTTAGTTAAAGAATCAACCATCATCAATCGAGTGTTTACGTATTATATGACCACTTTCTTCTTTTTAACACGTTTTCTGATGGCTAAATACTTGATATCGGCGTGCTTGCTTTGACTATCACTTTTTTTGTTCATGGCTGCTGAATTATCACAAAACATTCTTAATGGCCTAACAATGGAATCCACAACTTTAAGTCAGGTAATAAATCGGAATTAATTGATAAATATAAAATTGGGATCACATTTAGAATAATAAAATATATTATGACATGTCTTTCATATCTAACGTCTGAGCTCGAATCAGTAAACATTCATATTGTATTCCAACCATTATTCAATGTAAACGGGGAGAAAGAACTGTCAGACTCGGTGAAGGTCGGCAAGATATTCTTGGGCGGCTTTCATTGGACAAGATCGAGCTAATGAAAACTCTCGTTTGCTGCCAAGGGGTGCGTGGTCTGGGTACAATCTCGGGCTTCCGGAAAAGTGGCTTTTGTGATAGCAAGTTGCTGTATTTCAATTCAATCCTGTTCAGCTTTATGCGGTTTACTTGCAAAAGCAGAAGACAATAACCCACCAAGATTGAAAACAGAACCGATTTACACACTACAACTTAGCTTGGTTTGGTAAACTTTTGTTCCCGCCGTATTAATGCGGTACAATTCGGCTTCGTGTCAATATGCTCAGCCCTACCATCCAATGATCAGACACGAAAAATTCGCGTATAAATCCAATACATGGGAAAACCCAACTTAGTCAAGACCCATGCTAACGGGATGATTACGAAGTTATTTCTTTTTTTCCAGCAAATCTCTTGCATCAGGTTTCAATCCAAGAGATGATAATCACAGAAGGCTATCGAAGTTTCAGCACGCATTCGAGAGAAGATCTACGATTATGATTAGCCTTGTATTTATATATATAAGACATCCTCCCTCTCATATCATCTCATTCATGCGCTTCTCTCTCTAAAGCAACTAAATTCTCTCTCCAAGGAGGCAATTCATGGACTACTCTCCATCGAGGCATTTTCTCTCAATTCATTGATTGATTATGAAAGAAGGAAAGCTAGAACGGCAACTTAAGGAATCGCCTATTATGGTTTTGCACCCCCTAGGATTGATAAACCTTTTGAATCTTACCTGGCTCGTAAGCGCCATGATCATGAAGAAATGGAGAGAAGTAGCCCTGAATCACCTCTCGCCTAAGAGAGAAGTCGGTTGTCGGCTCCGTGCGTCTATCCTGCTTAGTGATGTGAGTAGAAGAGTAAGTGTCAGCAAATTCTAGAACTTTATACTCGTTTTCTAATCAAACTGATGTCTTAAACCTGACCAGCTTTCTGTGAATGATGTCCAAAAAAGTTTAAGATGTGCTGTTATTGCACTGCTGACCTTCGAATGACATGTTCTGTGGAGAAAAAATGAAGATGGATGAGTTTGAAATGTCGAACCGTGGATCGACACGTGTGCAAGGTTTGCTCTCGCTCGAGCAGTGGGCTTAATCAATGCATCCGGGCGATATGACTCCACTTTTGACTCCAACCCACAAAGCCCAGACCTTGATGCCCAAGCAATCATTCGAGGACAACGCCAAGGCCGTCTGGAGGGCTTGGTCGAAGTCCTCGAGAAGGCCACGAGCCGCGGGGTCGAAGGAGGCCGAAAAGGGCTTGGGGAAAAGACGTCCTGAACCTGAAGTCTAATTAATTTTTCTGCTTAAGAAGATCTACAAAGAAATTGACCAGACTTATTTTTTATTTGTATAGTCTATATATGTTATAGAATGTACATTATAGAAATCTAACTTTAGGAGCGTTGCAGTTTCCTGCAATTTTAGTTGACCCTTGAGCTCCTCCATGTCTCTTAGCCAGTCGCACGTTACACATGTGGAAAAATAGAGGCTGCTTGAAGTTGGGAACATTGACCATATCTTTTTTTCTCCGAATTCACATTGATAGAATCAAGACTTATATGATACATGATACGACGAAGTGTGGGTCTTGGGTTGACTTTGTATATCGAAAAGCTTAGATTGAGTTCAACGTATGAATAGAAGACCCCCATGGGGCAGTCTTCGCCGAACTTTCTCTTTAGAAGTTGAGTGCTTACTGCAAATTATGTCCTATGGTTTAGCTAACCTTGTACAATTGACTTTATTCTAGAAGATTTATAGAAAGAAAAAAAAATCCATACGGCTACTAGCAGTTGCTTTAGTACCGTGAGCTCAACAGCATCCCACCAACCAAGGACAGAATCTGATATGAGTTGGTTACATATCACATCTAATTTGTCATGCCATGTTGCATGTCAGTAGTACCATTTCATTTCATTTTCTCGTTATGTTCTTCAAATGATTTTTCATGTTATGGTGCCCATGATTATCGTCATGTTAAGTCATTCTTATCATTATGTTTTGCATCAAATCTGTCATGTCAGATTGCATGTGATTATTACCATGGCATGTTATTTTATTATCATGATTTACATTCAATGTGTTGTGTTTCACTACGTGTGTTTATTGCAATTTCGTACGACATAATTGAATTTTGCATCTTGATTGACTTCGCATGAACATTTTCACGCACAAAATGGAGTCATGCCATTATACACGAAAAAACAGCCTCATAAATCAATAGCGTGGATGCCAATTCATGAATTTTTAGAACTTAGCCAAAAATAAAGTTGCAATATCTGTTAACATCTAGATTTTGACTATTCAATATAATCATTAATTGCAAAAAAGAAAAATCAGGGATTGACCTCTAAACAAAAATACCATTTACATAGTTTGCATGCGCATTTCGTTTGAGGTCACGCACCGTGCATATGCCGATCACATGGCCTCTCTCCATAATATCATCACGTACAAGCGCGCGCGCATCATTGGAGCTCATAAGATTGAATAGATGAGGATCCGCCGTGGATTGAGGACCTTTCTGAATGGGAAGCTGGAAATCACGATCGGGCAATGACAAAACCAACCGCATGAGATGCGAAGGGCTTGAAAAAGAGAGGAGATTTTCTGGGCAGATATCATTAACCACCTCAAGTCCAGCTCTTCATCAGATCTCCCTATAAGTATAGCATCAAAAGCGAATGATATACATCACCCCACGAAGAGCACGATCTCCATCATCACTTCCATCTCCCAGTTGGGTCACGTTATCAATGGAGAATCCACTCTATCAGCAATATACTAAAGGGCGTTCCAGCTCGTTCGTTTCAGTCGCATCCGACGCGCGCCTAAATGACTCTTCATGTCGAGTTCGGAGTCACGGGGTCGTCCCCATATCAACGTCGGCGAAATCTTGCGAGCATTTGCAGGAGTGCGTGGAGATTAGTTGGAGGAGCCCCGAGCACGCAATGAGAGTGAAACAAGGCAGCTACTCTTTCAATCTCTAGTAGCTGCCTTGTATCCCTCTCGTTGCGTGCTTGTGGCTCCTTCGACCCCTCTGCACGCACTTCTGTAAATGCTTGCATTTCCCTGGGCGTCGTGTCCACTTGCTTGTATTTTCCTCACTTCTGCAAATGTCACATTATGTCAATCATTTCTGTTGTGGCAAATATTTATGAGTAAAGATGGAAAACTATGAATCCACCGATGGATCTCGACATTTATAGATCACTCAATATATGCTGGAGGTGAATGTGAAATCAGGGCTCCATTCGTTTCGCGAAAAATAATTTTCGAGAAAACGTTTTCCGGATTTTCCGGTGTTCGTTTCACGGAAAATGAATTTCTTGGGGAAAATGTTTTCCATCAAAGAAAAAAAGTCTTCTAAAGTAGGGAAAAATGTTTTCCACTTTTGAAAAGTGGAAAACATTTTCCTCACTTGATCTCTCTTACCTTACACCTCTACAAATCCTTACTTCCTCATCCCCTTTCTTCTTCTTCTTTTCTTTTTTTTTCGAATTATTTATTAATTTTCTTTTTCTTTTTTAATTTGAATTATTTTTAATTTCCTTTTTCTTTTTCTTTTTTTCTTTTCTTTGTTTCGTATATTCTTCTTTCTTGGCTAGTCGTCAGACCAGGTGAACCTCAAGCTCGTCGATCTCAAACTCGCATTCGTCGATCTGGCGAGCCTCGAGCTTGACGCTCCGCTCGCCAATCTAGTGAGAGGAAAATATTTTCCTTACCGAACACTGGAAAATATTTTTCGAAACATTTTTAGGTTTTAGCCGAAATACCGAAAAGTATTGTCATTTTCCTGGAAAATGATTTATGGGAAAATATTTTTCGGAAATGGCTCATGTTTTGCTTGTTCTTTTTTTTTTTTTTTTTTTTTTTTTTTTTTTGGTAAGATGTTTTGCTTGTTCTTTTTTTTGTCTAAGATATCAGAAAACTCCCTTAAACAAGTTTGTGTCAGATATTTGTTCGTGTCATGCTATTTGCAAGTAGTTATCAACTCCTTTTGGTTTTTGCTCACAACTTTCCATTCATATTCGAAAAAGAGACACCATTTTAGATATTGTAAAAAATTATATACAATTCTATATATAAATGTTTTCCAAACACTCAAGTATTTCCACTAAACAAAATTCAAAGTGGGAGTTCAAGTCAAGGCACTAGAAGTAGTCCATACAAATATTTTGGAGAGGGTTGTGTCGACGAGTGGCCACAAGGCACGCTACGCTTGATTTGAATTTTTCAATTTTTTAAGCACGTGTCGTGAGTTAGGTTAATCACATCATTTAAAGCTGCAAAGTTCCCATAACTCGCTTTGATTTGATGAGAGGAATAACATCGCAGCCGCGTTTCAACGGCCATCGGCACATTTCCCTCCTATAATGTCTAACAAAATCCATCCTTTATAAGACCTTTTGATTGACAAACTTTTACAATATATTTCATGTAGTAAATATTTGAAATTTGTCAAATATGCATGGATTAAACTAAATGGAGAGGCTAGGATAGCCGAGAAAGAGGATTTTTGCAGAAGACAATCTTTCATGGTGAAACAAACTACCGGTTCAAGCAACAAGTGTAAAATTAGAAGCACATAAAGACATTGAGTTCGATGAAGACGGTGAGTTTGGCTTCGATGATGATGCAGTAGTCAATAAATAGGCGCAGTTGATCACCAGCACATATGGATTTGAGAAGCTTGAAATTCAGGATAATTGGATAAGTCTCAACTGCAGGTCACATTTTTACGAATGACATAGGGATTTAAGAAGCTTGAAATTCAGGAAAATGAGATAACACTCAACTAAATATGATGATGTCCACTTTTGAAGTTCATCAATCAAAAACCTAGTTTGAACCACTGATGAAGAAAGAGATGACCCAATTAGTAAAATCTACTAATACTAACATTGACCTAGCAAAAATAAATAAATAAATCAATAAACTATCTTTTATAACACACAAATGTAACAATCTATATGGTAGTTACTAGTTAGTAAGATTTAAGTCCTCCAATTGAATTATGGGCTTTTATTCGTACTTTAATGCTTTTTAGAAAAAGAACCTGAAGTTGAATATTAATACAACAAAGAAAGACAAGAATTTAGTCAGTTTTTCATTTCATAATCAGACTAAAAAGATCAGGTCATGTCTTCCGCACTCTCTAGAGGAGATTTTTCCTACAATTGTGTCTTTAATTGGTGATTACAAACATTTAACTATTACCCCAATTAGATGGTTTGAGGAAAATATTATTGACATGAGTAGTTTATTATGTTTTAAAACACAAATTATGTCCCATACCAGAATGATCGCATCGAATGTAGGGACCCCGGGTTATATTTTTCCTTTGATTGAATTAAAATGACTCCCCGGCATAAGCATGAAAGAAATTATCCAAAAAATCCTCTGTCTTTTTTTTTTCCCAAATTTACCAACACCTTCTACAAGTATCTTTTCTTATGCAAAGTAAGTTCTTTACTACACCCACAAGGTGGAATATGCTTGTTATGGTATCAATTCCGTCTTCAAATAGTGATGCGACTTTCTAGAACCGTTATTAATCAATCAATCTTGATGCAAAGTTTCTTTCACCTCTTGATTTGTGTAAGTTTGGATAATTTATGTCGCTTTTTCTCCATTAGTGCAATCTACATGTCTCCCACTAAGCTTCCATCGTACTTTTAAAGCTTTCAAATGCACCTAACTAATCTAGCAGTCGACTCGCTTTCATTTTAAAAATTAATAAAGTTGTTTTCTACGTTAGCAATTCTTGTATCGATTGTAGTTCATCCGAACATTTGAGACCATATTATTTTCCTTTTACTTACCAATGAAATTAGCAGCACTAAAATTTTTCTTTTAAAAGTTCTGTCGACAAACTGGTTGAGAAAAAAACAGTAATTTTAATGTGCTTGGGAAATGTAAATTCATAAAATGGTAAATTTTTTGTTTATCTAATTTTCTATATGAATTTATTGTGACATATTGATTTTCCATGACCGGAGCAATGACCTCATAGCAACATCTCTTGAATGACTCAAGATTCGTATTCAAAGAAGTCCTTCACATGGATAAGTTCGTAGAATTCATGTAGCGTTAAAAGGGGACACTCGCATCATATGTTACAAATTACAATCAATTGGTGGCCAAGATTCTGTCCAAGATGGTTCTTTCCCGAGAACATAAGGTGAAAGCATAATCGAATGTTAGAAGTATAATCCGAATGTTAATTATAATCAAACCCAGCAGTTCTTTTTCCATCTTCTTTTGCGCCAAAGAACAAAATCGATTGCACCATGGAAGATATTCTTTTTGGCTGTCGTGCATGATCAAACCCTGCAGAATCTCAATTGAGATGATGGGTTTTCACAGTAAGAAGAACTAATTAAGACAATGTCAACTTAAATATCAAGAATTATAGACGTCAGAGCCGAATAATGACGCACTGAAAACATACATAATTCGAATAATGTTAGATATATTATAATTAGTCTACACAGTTGGATATTAAATGGGTTAAATCACATTGAAAGCTCACCGTTCACTCAGACGTGGCACACCACTTAATATAGTAATTTTGTAAACTCCGTGTCTGATTGTGTTCCACACAATCAAAAAGGTAGGAAATCAAGCGATAAAGTGGCAACATGATCTTAACCCTCTTAAAAAACAAATGCCCCAGCACAAGAATCTAATGCATGCATTTTGAAGAAGGGCCCACCAAGGACTTTGTATGTTTGACCGAAATTCCTTTTCATAACTTTTTTTTGTCAGAAGATAAAAAGTGAATGGCCCATCAAGTTTACAACTCGATCACTCATTCATTTGTAATTTCATCAAAATCACCATATGTTTACTGGCTAGCTGTTTGAATTCAACGTCTACTTTTCTAATCTTCTGGATCTTCGTCAACATGTGACACACAACAAAGTCATCATCATAACTTTCTTTTTTTTTTTTTTTTTTTTTTTTTTGGGCTCCGTTCATACCCTTCTTTTTACTTGGTCCAAAAGGTTGGCCTCCATCCCCCCTCAAGACACTAGGTCATAGTTTTGAGTCCCGAGGTTGGTCCCCCCGCAACAACACCCCCCCCTTTCATCTTTTGGCAAGACATTAGGTCATAGTTTTGTGTCCCGGAATCCCACCTCCAACCCAATATAATTCGTAGGACAAGAAAGTTGATGCTCCATGTTGCATTTTTATTAAAAATGCGATAATCAATTTAACTAGTCACGACTTATGACAAGTAAATATGAGAATGTTCTTGTCCATTTAGGTGCCGAATTTATTGTTAATTTCAATAAATATGCATGTGCTATTTTAGTTTGTTTGAATAAAGTTTCAATCTAGCAGAGCTGCGTCAGTACTGTTCACTCTACTGGAAGCAAGAGAATCAAATAGGTTATAATTATGATATTTTTCTAAAAGACTATATCTATATAGGCCTTTTTTTTTTCATTTTATGTATTTAATTCTAATCTAGCTGTCATGGTGAATAAAACATAATTTTGAAATTGGAGGTACCACATAGGTGATGCTGCACTCGTGAGTGAAATTAAGTCATTCCTACAAAAGATTAGAGTTTGATCAAGGTGATACGTGTGTCGATATGACTCCAGTTTGATGTCTACTTCGATTGTAGTGACAATGAATCCAACATAGAAAGTAAATGGTCCCGCAAAGAATCTTTTTGATTATGTGAATGCAATGATGATGATGATGATGATGATGGTGATGGAAGCATTTTCGCCAAGAGCAAAAGTTCTCTCCCTCTATCTTTTCTTTAATCTCTATCTGCAAATATAATAAAGAAACAAAAGGACAGAACCATCCTCCTGAGAGCTCTATATAAATGTAAATTTGGCTGATTAAGTTGAGACGGACACAGATTTTAGAGATAGACAGATACATCGGGAGAGTTTGAGGGGATTTGTCCTCTCCCAATAAAAAAAAAAAAAGAGAGAGAGAGAAAGGAGAGCACTGCTAAGAGCTTGATAGGAACTTTTGTTGCAGGAGAGATGGCACCTCGAGCTATTGCTTTTGCATCATGCATTGTTATATCACATGTGCCTTTTGATATGTTCGTGTGGAATAGCTACAAGTGCCATCTCTTTTCAACAAAAGCTCCTTTAACCTCGAGAAGTTATTGCATGATCCATCTTTATCCAGCTCAATCGATCTCTCTCTCCCCCTCCTTATGGCATGCGTGTGTCTATGTTTGCACGGTACAAGATATTTTCTCCTATGGTGTGGCCTATGTTTCTTTCCTTTTTGTGTGCGAGATGAATGATTGCTTGCCATATTCTACTACGCCCAAGCTTGGTGGTGTTAAGATCCATAAAAGTTGTATTCCTTCGATATGATATCTACGTAGCATGATGTGTAGTATAGATAGTAAGAGAAGATTGTTCGAGTATTCTAATTGAATGCATGGTGTGTGAGTTTTTTCTTGTATCATTCAGCCATAGTTTCGTTATCGGGTATCTTAATTTTGAGAGTCCTAATTAATTTGATTGTTATGCATGGGAATTTTTATTTTTAATTTTTGGCCTATTAGCTCAATTTTTTGCATCCTTTTAATGGGCTATACGTATGTGTGAACAGGCTAACTCCTAATCTTTCGACAGTGGAAATGCTTGCTAATTTAAAATGCTTCTCTATACGTTTATCTTTATTGTTCGTCCAGCTGGGCTAACTGATGTGAGTTCAACAATTAGTCCTCAAGTACTGAATAAGTTCCATTCATTTATTCTCGCACACCACATTTCCTCCAATCTGAACTTCAAAATATGTGGTCTCGTAGGAATATACTTACATATTTTTAAGTGCAAGAAAAAGAAAGTATATAATCTAAACATCTAAGTAAGTCGGTTTCTTGAGAAATTATTCTTTGTAAAAGTCTCATATCTTTTGTTCATGAGCTTATTATATTATAAACAATTTTCAGTTCGTACCATCCTTCCTCTAGTATGGGATGTGGCATTAGAGCTGGTTTTAACTCTTTCCATTCAATTTATTCTTTCCCAAACTTCCATTCCAAATTGAATATGAGTGATTCTAAGGATGCAAAGATCGAAATGCGAAATCAGTTCATGAAGTGACGTGTGCCGACCATGGGTTTCTTTCTTCGACAATGAGGAGTTATATCAGTATTACAACAATTTTACCTGGCCAGACATGTTTGTCTGCGAACTATAAAGGTTTTATTACCTTCATCTTTTGTAGAATCAGAGAGCTTCAGCGTCACGAGGAAACAGGTGCTTTGCTTCTACAGCAAGAAAAATGCATACATATCCGAAGCAAAGGAAAAGGAAACAAAAGGAAGAAAACCAAGGGGAAAGAAAGAAGAAACCGTAGACCTGCTCGAGTATTGCATTTTCATCAGGCGTTGTAATCCCGGTGTACGTTGGTCGGTTGTGTGGTCAGAAAAATGTATTGTGTACCCGTCTTTCTTATCTAACGTCTGAATTCGAATTATTGAGCATTCATAGCGAGGATCAATGTATTCCAACCATTACTCAACGCGAACGGGACGAAAGAACTGCCAGACTCGGTGAAGGTCCGTGAGATGTTTTCGGGCAGCTTTCATTGGAACCAAGGAGTGTGTGGTCTGGTTACAATCTTGGGCTTCCGGAAAAGTGGCCTATGTGATAGTTGCTGTATTTTAGTTCAATCCTGTTCAATTTTATCTGGTTTTGTTGCAAAAGCAGAAGATAATGAACCACCAAGATTGAAAACAGAACCGATTTACACACTACAACTTACCTTGGTTTGGTTCGAAACTTTTGTTCCCACCATATTAATGCGGTACAATTCCACTTCTTGTCATCGGCTTCGTGTCAATATGCTCACCCCTACCATCAAACACGAAAAATTCGTGTATATATCCAATACAAGGGAAAACCCAAATTAGTCAAGATCCTTACCAAAGAGATGATCATCAAGGTTTTTTTCTTTTTTTCACCGAATCACTGGTACAGATTTCAATCCAAGAGATGATCATCACAGAAGGCTATCCAAGTTTCAGCACGCACTCACCAGAGAGAGAGAGAGAGGCTTCAATCTTTTCCCTAATGTAACGAGAAGTTCAACCAGCACATGGACAATGATGAATCACCTTCATAGTAATTTTCACATAGCCACTGAGCACCAATGCCAAT
The DNA here is from genome assembly GCA_014182375.1 of Eucalyptus virginea. NCBI lineage: Eukaryota > Viridiplantae > Streptophyta > Magnoliopsida > Myrtales > Myrtaceae > Eucalyptus > Eucalyptus virginea. The sequence goes on along the minus strand of CM024523.1, from coordinate 27,449,026 downwards.
GGCCAGCAGCTTAAAAGTAGGGACGATCCGGGCAACAGCAGGAAAAGAAAGAAAAAAAAGTTGAAATAACAAGGTTGTGAAGAAATGATATCATTTATATTCTTTGTTATTCATCCACGAATGTTTCTTACATAATCAGCCCACAAATAAAATTCGATTGAGAATGGGGAAACAGATCGCAGTAAATACAATTTGAAAACGAGAAGCTTATTTCTGTCTATGCTTGCAATCTCCAAGATTATTCGATGGGGAAAAGTAATCGACCGAGAGGAAGGGGAAACAAGCGTATTCATCTGTAAACAAAAATTTGTTTGGTTTATCCGTCAGATGGTCGTTTGGGCCAACTTTCGCATATTCAACTAGTCCACCTCCACGAACAATCTTAAAGGTGTACTCCCCCCATTAGTCAGCGTATTCAGAATTTTACCAATAAAGTTTAAATTCAAGATCACAAAACGAGGAGCAATGTATTGTCATCTAAGCCAACACCTTATTGGTGTTCGAACATCACTGCAAAATGGAAAACAAACATAAATTTGTTTTTTAATTTCTACCTCCAACACCCACAAATCTTTATTGCGAGTGGCCTCGAGTACCACATGTTGACAAAAGTTGGACGTGGATTATGACAAAGGAAAGCGATTTAAAAACATAATCACATATCAACAACATGCTCCTCAGGAGATCTTCATATATATGACTTGAGTAATTTATTCTTCAAAATTATCTAGCATCACTTGAGTCATTCCATGAAAAAGAACGATTGTTCAAAATTAGAAGTGAATTCTATCAACCAGTCCACTTTTTTTGTAACTAATACACTTTGGTTAGAATTCGATCAGGTTTCCGTCGAACTGGTGAGTTGGCGAGCACATGGCCAATTTTCCATGCCACATCATCAACAATTCTGCGAGAAATTGACCATATACTAACCAAAGTACATCAATTGCAAAATATTCTCAATTCAGCGTATCAAGAGATTAAGATTGCGAAGTCTACTAAGAAAAGTAACCATGGGTGCAAATTACCCAATATGTCAAGAAGTGTAAGGCATGCATGACTCACGAGACAATTGCCTTCAAAGCCCAAACCCAATCAGGAGATTACTCAACGAGAAAAAAAAAAAAAAAAAAAAAAAAGGAGTTTCTTCTCTGTATTACTGCCCAGTAATGAGAAATGGAGTTGACTCTTCAATCTTTGACTCGAAACGTTGACCCTTCCTTTATTTGCTAGGGAAGAGCTCCTCCATATCTCTCTTAGCCAGAGAGATTAAAATCAAAATTCAATGATAAGATTGCGAAGTCTACTAAGAAAAGTAACCGTGGGTGCAAATTAGCCAATATGTCAAGAACTGTAAGGCATGCATGACTCACGAGACAATTGCCTTCAAAGCCCAAACCCAATCAGGAGATTACTCAACGAGAAAAAAAAGGAGTTTCTTCTCTTTATTACTGGCCAGTAATGAGATATGGAGTTGACTCTTCAATCTTTGGCTCGAAACGTTGACCCTTCCTTTATTTGCTAGTGGAGAGCTCCTCCATATCTCTCTTAGCCAGTCGCACGTGAACAACTCCACACATTTGAAAAATAGAGGCTTCTTGAAGTTGGGAAGGTTGACCATATCTTTTTCCCCACGGATTTCACATTTATGGACTCAAGACTTACCAGTGGATCTTGGGGTTGACTGTAAATTTCCTAATGCGAAAGCTGAGATTTGGGTTCAACGTATCAATAGGAGACCCGCGTGGGGCAAGTCTTCGCTGAAAATTCTCCTTAGAAGTTGAGTGCTAATTATATGCTCTGATTCTGCCGACCTCGTACAATTGACTTTATTCTAAAAGATTTATAAAAAAGAACAAATTGATATGGCTATTTGTAATTGCTTTAGTGCCATGAGCTCGACAATATTCCACCGACCAAGAATGGAATCTGATATGAGTTTGTCGTGTATTGCCTCTGATTTGTTATGTTATATTACATGTGAGCATTGTCATTTCGTGTCATTTTCTAGTTATGTTTTTTTGGATGATTTGTCATGTTATACTGCAAGTAATTATTCTTATACTATGTTATTTTTATCGTTATATCTTGCACCAAATCTGTCATGTCAGGTTGTATGTGATTATTGACGATTACATGTTATTTCGTCATCATGTTTCGCATTCAATTTGTTATGTTAAACTACATGTGTTTATTCCAATTTCTTACGACAATAGTTGAATTTTGCATTTTGATCGGCATTCTCCATAATGTTATCACGGACAAGCGCAAGTCAAATTGGAGCTCCTAGATCGAATAGATGAGGATTGTTATGGAAATTCAAAATGGAAGAGCGAGAGCATCGAGCTTGAATTGAAGATCTTTTTGAATGATGGGAAGAAACGAAACCGACTGCATGAGATGCGGGGTTCCAAAAAGAGATAGAGATTATCTGGGTGAATAAAATAAAGGGAGATTTTCTGGGTGAATAAAAGCGACGGCATGAGAGCGGATCTTACTACGTTCATGGAGAGATCTGATGAAGAGCAGAATCTGGAGACACCGACTATGCTCAAACCGTATGAAAATAAGTTTCCATTAGTACTTCGAGCTCATTGTGCGTTTTTTTGGTATCAATATGAAAACGAATCACTGCTAAATCTCTGCATTTAAACACCACGTTGAGACGCTCATCCCATGTTTGATGAAACTGCTTGGAAACGTGATTGTATGATAATGATTATCTCTGTCAATTTTCCAAGGCATACGAATCTGGCTTGAGTAAATTTGTTTGATTCGATGAGTTGGTCATTTTTAAGCATGATTTTGTGGAATATTTACTCAATAACCGAGAGTAATCCATGTGTCTGTTCTATTTCTGCACCCGGTGGTCATCAACGGCTTTCATCTGCGTGGTTTCGGGTTTGAACCCATGCTGCGAGTATCAATCTCTGCATAAATTTGCGCCGGTTGGTCATCCCTATTTACGCAGCTATTTGCTTCGGTTATGATGCAACCGTGCAAGTGAACTTTGGGCGGCGACTGGTGAGGGGAACTGTGACCAGCAACGACGTCGGTTGGTCTGACACCCAAGAAGTCATGAGCTTCTTAATAAAGGTGGGCTTTGAATCAAATAAGGCTGTGACTTGAGTTGGGCTAGAGGCTTGGAATAAGGGCTCCAATAATAAGCACGCGATGAGAATGAAACAAGGCAGCTATTAGAGAATGAAGAGGTATTTTGTTCCAAATCATTGCACATATAATGCAAGGACATCCCACATTATATATGCAGTGATTATATAAAATACCTCTACAATGGAAATGGCCTGTGTCGCTCTCATCGTGTATTTATCTGGTAATCATGTCCAGTTGCTTGTATTTTCCTCAATTTTGCCAATGCCACATTATATTAATCATCATTTTAGTTGTTGCAAATATTTAAGAGACTCATAAGATGATTAAAAAAAAAAAAGTAAAATCAGAAAACTATAGATCCAACAATCTCCACATTGTTGAGAAAATATTCCCCAAGTGATTTTGAAGATTGACAAAACTTATCTGAAGTATAAACTTTGATTATGATTTTTTTTTTTCAAGTAGAAAGTCTAATTGGACAAGATCAAACAATAGCAATCAGAACCAAAGTCGTGGTTTATTTATTACCTTCCTTATGTGTTCTATCAAACGGTTAGAATGAGATAATATCCTCGTGCAACAGCTAATAGTGATTGCTTGGATTTCCTACATTATTTATAAGGTGTTCCAAAGCAAAGTCTTCATTCAGAGTTTCAACTTTCTTGAAATGATCTTCTTGAGGTGATTCATTCTTTCTAAGTAAAGGCGCTCAACTTATGAAAACCCAATCTACTATATGGGCGGCAAAATCTATGGGAAACCTCATCCTCGACGATCTTGAAGCAATCAGACCTTCTTGATGAAATCTAGGCCAACGGGTAGATTGGCCGAAAAATCCTCCTGGAGATATGTCCAACAATCAACTTAGACTAGGAGGAGTATAAGAGGAGGTCTCGAAGCTAAGAGACGTATCACTTTAAGAGAATCGAAACTTTTAATTCCAAGGTCTAAAGAGTGTTCTGTGATCAAATACATTCGTCTCTGTAAGCATAATCATGTAATCATTTAGAGATCAAGAGTGTGTGAGTTATACACACGAGCTTAAGTGTTCAAAGCTCAAATCTTATAACATTTGATTTGCTCATCTTAGTAGAATCCAGTCAATAGGTAGTAACACAAGAGAGCGGACGTAGGCTTGCAAAAATCAAATCACTATAATCTTTTGTGTAATTCTCTATCCCTTACTCTCTTTAATTATTATGATTGAATTAAACACCGGTAAGACCTAACCATTACCTTCCATCACTAGTAGTGTTTTGTTGCAATAATTCTTTAAATCCTTTTATTTCTGCACAATGACCTATTCAACCCCTCTAGATGATAGTTTTAGCCATAACACACATCTACATATTACTTCATATATGTAGGTTGTGAATGTTAAATCAAATTCATATTTAGCTTATTCTTGTTTTTGTCTAAGCTGTTGGGAACTACTTTGAAACTTATGCCTTGTCAAGCTTGCTTTAATCCGCTTCCATCTTTGGATCTTCTTTTGTAACAACCTTATTTGATCAAACTCAGCTATGATAACACATCTACAAATGCCTGCGTCTTCTATCGAACTTGAAACAACTAAAAAGATTGTTTTCCGCCTCTAGCTAAGGGGTGTCCGTGTCAAGCTTCAACAAGTTAGTGCCAGATGCTTATTCATGGGGAAAAGTGCCAAAAAAGTCCTAAACATTTTGGCTTTGTGCCGATTTAGTCCTAAACCTTTCTACGTTGTGCCAATTCAGTCCTTTCCGACCAATTTTGGCCGGATTTTGCTGACTGGACGCCGGCCGGCTGACGTGGCCTAATCGGCGCCGACATGTACAATTTTTAATAATATTTTAATATTTTGAATATTTTTTATTTTTATTTTATTTTTTCTCTTTTTATTTTTATTCTTTTCTTTTTCTTTTCTTTTTTTTTTTTTCTTTTTCTTCTCATCTTCTTCCTCCAGCCGGTCGCCGGAGCTCGGCGACCGGCCATCTCGCCGTGGCCGCGAGGGCGGCCTCGTGCCGAGCGGGCGAGGCTCGCCCTCTCCGGATCTGGCGAGGATCGAGCCTCGCCCGCCGGCTCGAGGCCGCCCTTGTGGCTGGGTGGCGAGGCTCGCCCGCCGGATCCGGCGAGGGTCGAGCCTCGCCCATGGCTGGCGAGGTCGAGCCCCACCAGCTCGGCGAGAGGCCAGGTGGACTCCTCCCCGACTCCGTTCTTCGATCCCAATCTCGCCCTAGAAATTTCCTCCCTCCTCTCGCTCATCGTCGTCGTCGTCTCTAGGGTTTACGAGAGCTTGGGGTGTCTTCGGTCGCACAGCTCCGGCCCCGGATTTTCACCTGTTTCTCCCGCGGCGGCAATTCGTCAGGGTTGGGGGTTTTGTGATTCTTGGGGTTCTCCGAGGCAGCTGGCCTCACGCCGAGCTGGCGGGCTCGCCCTCGCCGGCCATGGGCGAGGCTCGACCCTCGCCCGATCCGGCGAGGGCAAGCCTCGCCACCCGGCCGCAAGGGCAGCCTCACCGGCCGCCCACCCGATGCGAGGCCGCCCTCGCGGCCACCGGCGAGGTGGTCGCCGAGCTCCAACCGGCCGGAGGAAGAAGATGAGAAGAAAAAGAAAAATAATAAAAGAAAATAATAAAAATAAAAATAAAAAGAGAAAAATAAAATAAAATATTCAAAAATATTAAAATATTATTAAAAATTGTACACGCGCCGATCAGGCCATGTCACCACCCGTGTCCAAATAGAAAATTCCGACCAAAATTGGCTGGAAAGGACTAAATTGGCACAACGTAAAAGGTTTAGGACTAAATCGGCACCAAAAAAAAGGTTTAGGACTAATTTGGCACAAAGCCAAAAGGTTTATGACTTTTTTGGCACTTTTCCCTTATTCGTGCCAAGCTTTTGCCTAGTCATTATCGACTGCTTTTGATTTTCGCTTACGGCTTTCCATTTGACTTTAGAAAAGAGACCCCATTTAGGTATTGTAAAAAATTATATACGATTCTATATATATTTAAAAGTTTTCCAAATGCTCAAGTATTTCGACTAAACAAAAGTCAAAGTGGGAGTTTCGTCAAATTGATGAGAAGTCAAAGTTAGGTAGTAGGAGTAACGCATCGGGTAATTTTAAAAGGGGTTGTATTGCTGAACGGCCACAAGGCATACTATACTTCATTTGAATTTTTCAAATTTTTAACTGTATGTCATGAATGAGGTCGAACACTAGAATTAGAAAAGTTCCCGATTTGGGCTCGAGCTCGAGACATATCTAACACAAATAAAGATTATTAAATTCATCTAAGGGTTGGTAAACTCAAAGGGAGCGCATGACAAAATTTCTATTTCTCGATTTCTCTGTTTCTCTGTTCCCCGGAACAGGTTTGGAACAGAAATCCGTTTGATAACGATTTGATTTCTCTATTTCAAAACAGATTTCTATTCCGAAATAGAGAAATTGAAGAAATCGAAGCTGAAATTTTTAACTTCTCGTTTCTGAAATAGAAATCGAAGCTGAAATCAAACCATATAAAAGAACTGTGTACTTTTTTACTAACTTAATTCACTCATAACCACAACCTCACAAATTATTGCTAATTTTCTTTTTCTTATTTTTCTCGTGTTTTTTTTTCAATTTTTTTTTCAATTTTTTTTTTTTTTGATAACTTCCTCTTTATGATGAAAGGCAATCGAATGGGTCCCCAATTTTCAAAAACGACCAAAGTTCTTAAATGTTTACTTAAAAACAATTGGGCTCTTTCCCTGCTAGAAAGGGCACGCTCATAACCATTGAAGAAAAAGTTCTTACGTAATAGATGAATAAAAAACGTGCCTAGAAATTTAACCTTGTTTCTTTACGGATTCAAAATTCTTGCAAAATCAAAATAATTAGATTGTTACACAATCTTGAATTTTAATTCGAAGGCAAGAGATTCAAGAGAATCTCTCTTTTGCCATGCAAGGGCCATTAAAGGTTCATTTAGCAACAATAAAGAAATTAGGGATGAGCGACTGAACTGATTCAATTCGAGAATCAAAATAAACCGACCTTCTTCCGATTGGTTCTTAAACATAAACGTTACTTCAAGGTAGAATTCTCATATATTCCTTTACACCATCAATTTTATTTTGTTGATAATCTTGTATAATACTAGTCTTTGATAAAATGATAGGGTTGTATAGGTGCCATTGATGGCACCCATATTCATGCTTCTTTTGTACTTGTCTGAACCTACGCATGATAAGCTTGCAAACGATACATTGACCGAGAAGGGAAACCAAATAAATAGGTTTAGAAAAACCATTGCCAATAAAATGGCAATGGATAATAATATGCCAGAAATTCCATGAAATTGTATTTTCAACTTTTGTAATGTATTAGTATTATTTCGACTATTATTTTGTATTTGAGGATTTCCTATGTTGTTTTAGTATTATTTCGACTATAATTTTGTATTTGAGGATTTCCTATGTTGTTATCTAACCAATTTCTATTCCTAGAAATAGAAATTTTATTCTGTTATCAAACGAATTTCTATTTCAAAAATAGAAATTTTGAGTCGTTATCAAACGGGTTTTTTTGCTTAGAAATTTGTCCGGGGAATAGAAATTGAGAAATTGATTTATGGCCAGAAATCAATTTCTATTTCAGAAATTTTGTCATGCACAACCAAAGCATTCATGAATAAGACAAATGCAACATGGTCAAATAAAAATAAAAAGGATGGTGATTTGCATACTGTAAAAAAAGATTTGGTAATTGTATAAAAGTGTAAGTTACCAATAAGTTATCAAGAAATTACTCGACCGATAAGTTTCTTTTTCCAATTTTTTTAACACTTACTGACTCCTTTAGAGATGTACTAATATGGAGAAGAATCCATTCTTTGTTTTAATGTAATAGTAAAATTATTCTTAGAAAATCATAAGTATCCAGTATCATCAATATTCTGACACTCAACTTTCAAATTGCATCCTTCGCCATCCTCATCAATATATTCAACCTTCTTATTTTAACAAAAACCCGATTGAAGGATTCAATAATTCTGCAAATTTTCCATTTGAGTGCTACATAAAAAATGAAGAGGTTCCTTAATGGACCAGGAGAAAAAACTTAAAAAGGACTAAAGCCATGTCAAAACAGAAGGGTAATCAACTAGAACGGAAAGGATTGACATTGATGCAAGGCCTGCAAAACTTATCTCTACATATCCCGTATCCGTGACTATTGATATGAGTAGTTTATTATGTTCTAAAACACCAAAATGATGTCCCATGCCAGAATTATCGCATGGAATGTAGGGACCAAGGGTCGTGTTATTCCTTTGATTAAATAAAAATAATTTGCCGGCGTAAGCATGAAAGAAATTATCCAAAAAATCCTCTTTTTTCAAAATTATCCAACACCTTCTACAAGTATATTTTCTTATGCAAAGTAAGTTCTTTACCACCCCACAAGGTGGAATATGCTTGTTATGGTATTAATCCTCTCTTCACGTAGCGATGCGACTTTCTTGAACCATTATTAATTGATCAATCTTGATGCAAAGTTTCTTTCACCTCTTTATTTATGTGTAAGTTTGGATAAATTATGTCGCCTTTTTCTCCATTAATGCAATCTACAAGTTTCCCACTAAGCTTCCATCCTACTTTTAAAGCTTTCAAATGCACGTAGCTAATCAAGAGGTCGATTCGCTTTCATTTTTAAAATTAATAAAATTGGTTCTTTCGTCAGCAATTTTTTATTGATTGAATTTCATTCATGTATTTGAGATCTCTTATATGTAATTAATTAATTTATTTTTTACAAGTTCTCTCGACATACTGGTTGAGAAATAAAGTACTGTAAAAAAGCAGTAATCAATGTGCCTAAGAAAGGTAAACTCGTAAAGTGGTAAATTCTTTGTTTATCAAATTTTCTATATAAATTTATTGTGAAAAATTGATTTTCTATGACCGGAGAAATGACCTCATAGCAACATGTCTTGAATGACGCAAGATTCGTATTCAAAGAAGTCCATCACATGGGTAAGTTCTCTTTGAAGCAGAATTCATGTAGCGGTGAAAGGGGACACTCATATCATATGTTATCATCAATTAGCTGGCCAAGATTCTGTCCGAGGTGGTTCTTTTCCGAGAACATAAGTTGAAAGCATAATCGATTATAATTGGTCGGCCAAAAAGATTAATTAGAAGTATAATCCGAATGTTAATTAGAATCAAATCCACCAGTTCTTTTCCATCTTCCTGTGCGCCGAAGAACAAAATCGGTTGCACTATGGAAGATATTCTTTTCGGTGGAAGGGCATGATCAAACCCTGCAAAATCTTAAAATTGAGACGATGGCTTTCACAAGAAGAACTGAATAAGACAATGTCAACTTAAATACTAAGAATTATGGATGTCAAAGCCAAATCATGCACACTAAAAACCTATATAATCCGAATGATGTTAGATATATTATGATTAATCCACAACTAGATATTTAGATAAGTGAACAACATTCAAAACTTACCATTCAATCAGGCATGCAACATCACTTAATATATTAATTTTGTAAACTCTACATTTATATTGTTCTGCACAATCAAAAGGGTAGGAAATCAATCGATAAAGTGGAAACATGATCTTCACCCTCTTTTTTAAAAAAATGCCCCTCGCCCAGGATTCGAATGCATGCATTTTGAACAAGGGCCCCCAAAGGACACTATATGTTTCGCTAAAATTCCCTTGTACAACTTGATCCCTCATTCATTTGTAATCTCATCAAAATCTTCATATGCTTATTGGCTAGCTGTTTGAATTCAACATCTTCTTTTCCAACCTTCCAAATCTTTGTCAACATGTGACACACAACAATGGGGAAAATTGTCTAAAAATTTTAAACATATTGTATTTTTGTCAATTAATAGTTCTACACTTTTTAATTTTATCTATTTTACCAATTGAATCCACTAACCAATTTTAACTGGAATTCATTGATGTGAGACGGTTGTCCTATACAGTCGGCCTACACTAACATGGATATAATTTAATAATATCATAATTTTTTTTTTCGAAATTTTATTAAATTTTATTTTTTTCCTTTTTCTTTTTTTTTCTCTTTTCATTTTTTTTTTTTATTTACCAGTGGCCGGCAAGGGTCACAACACCCTCGCCTGCGGCTTCTTGAGCTCACATGGCCATGGCAGGAACTTGAGATCTGGTGATCAAGTGGCACACCATAGCTTGAAGCTCATTCCAGATTTTGTGTCCATATTTGCGAGTCTTGAGCTCTCACGGTTGCTGCCATGAGCTCAAAGCTTAAGCAACGGACGAGGCCAAGTGAGGCCCCTCACCATCGCCCTCGCCGACCACTAGTAGAAAAAAATAAAGAGAGAAAAGAGAGAAAAAAATGAAAAAGGAAAAAGGAAAAGATAAATTTTAAAAAATAGAAAAATATTAACATATTATTAAAAATATCCACATTAGTGACGGACACCACGTAGAACAACCGGCGTCCGCATCAGCCAGCCAAAATTGGCCAAATGAACTCAATTGATAAAATTGAAAGATTTAAGACTTAATTGACAAAAGTGTAATAAGATTAGGACTTTTGGACAATTTTCTCAACAACGAAGTCATCATCATACCCTTTGTTTTTGCCTAGTCCAAATTGTTTGTCCCCCTAATCCTTTGGCCACACATTAGGTCATAGTTTAGAGTCCCATAATCCCATCTCCAACCTAATGTAATTCATAGGAAAAGAAAGTGGATACTTCGTATCGCATTTTTATTGCTAAATCAATAATTGATTTGCCTAGTCACGACTTGATTGAGGTGGTTACAACGTATGTGGATATAATTCTAGTTAGATGTCTACTTTGATTGGAGTAACAACGAATCCAACATAAAAAGCGAATGGCCCCGCAAAGAATAATTTTACCAATGAGAATGGAATGATGATGATGATGATGATGGAAGCATTGTCGCCAAGAGCACAAGTTCCCTCCCCCTTTCTATACTTCAATCTCTATCCCCGAATTTAAAGAAGAAACAAAAGGACAGAAGAATCCTCCTGAGCTCTATATAAATGTGCATTTTGCTGATTAAGATGAGACAGATAAAAATTGTGTTGTGCAGAGATACATACATCTAGAGAGTTCTTAGAATTCCATCCCCCCCCCCAACAAAAAACAAAGAAAAGAGAGAAAGGAGAGCACTGGCTAGAGCTTAATAGGAGCTTTTGTCGTAGGAGAGGTGGCACCTCGAGCTATTGCTTGTGCATCATGCATTGTTACATTGCATGTGCCTTTTGATACGTTCGCGGGGAAGGGCTACAAGTGCCACCTCTTCTCGACAAAAGCCTCTTTAACCTCGAGAAGTTATTGCATGGTCCATCTTTATTCTGCTTGGTCCATCTCTCTCTCTCTCTCTCTCTCTCTCTCTCTCTCTCTCTCTCTCCCCTTTCCTCCTTACGTCGCGCGTGTCTATATTTGCACGGTATGAGATGTTTCTCTTGTGGTCTGGCCTATGTTTGTTTCCCCTTCTGTGTATGTAACGAGTGCTTATTCGCCATTCTAACTTATGTTTTCACTTTCTTTACTATGACCAAGCTTGATTATGTTATGATACGTAAAATTTGTATTCTATCAATACAATCTCTATGCCGCATGATGTGCAGAAAAGATGATAAGAGTGGATTGTTCGGGTAATTTATTTAATCACATAGTGTGCAAGTTTCTTCTTGTCTCGTTCAACGTTAATTTCCTTAACAAATATCTCATTTTCAATGACCATAAATTTGATTGTTATGCATGGCAATTTTTTTAGCCTTGCTAGTTTTTGCATGCTTTTCATGGCTATATGCCTATATATGAACAGGCTAACTATCTTTTATGTTTGCTAATTTAAAATGCATATCTATTAGTTTATGTTTATTTTTTCATCTAGCTGGGCTAATGTCATACGTGACGTGAGGTCAACATTTGAAGAAGTTCCATTCATATATTCTCAGACACCACGTTTCCTCCAACTTGAACTTCAAATGTGTGAAGTCGTAGGAATACACTTTAATTTATTTTTAAGTGCATATATATTGATCAATGATAAAACCACGGATCTCATCATTAGGACGAGGAAAAAGAAAATATATAATCTAAAAAACTAAATTAGTCGGTTTCTTAAGTAAATATTCTATGTAAAAAGTCTCGTATCTTTTGTTCACGAGTTTATTATATTATAAAGAACATCCAGATCATCCTGTCCTTCCATTCAGTGGGATGTCGCATTAGATCAAGTTTTAACTCTTTACATACAATTTATTCTTTTCCAAACTTTAATTCCAAATTGAATACCACCGATGCTAGGGATACAAAGACTGACGCAAAATTAGTTTACGAAGTGACATGTACTTAACTATAACTATCGCTTTCTTGTTCCAAAAATGAGGAGGTTATGTCGGTATCACAACAATTTTACCAGGCCAGACATGTTTGTCTATGAACTATAAGGTTATATTGGCTTCGTCTTTCGCAGAACGAGAGAGCTTGGGTGTCACGGGAAAGAGGTGCTTTGCTTTTACAACGAGAAAAATGCATATATATCAGCTAAGCGAAGGGAAAGGAAACAAACGGAGGGAAACCAAGGCGAAAGAAAGAAGGAACCGTAGAGCTGCTCGAGTATCGTGTTTTCATCAGGCGTTGTAATCCCGGTGTACGTTGGTAGGTCGTGTGGTCAGAAAAATGTGTTGTGTACCCGTCTTCCTTATCTAACGTCTGAGTTCGAATCATTATTGGAGCCGTCCGTTGTAAGAAACGAGGATCGATGTATTCGGATCATTATTCAATGTAAAATGGACGAAAGACCTGTCAAACTGCGGTGGAGGTAAGTGAGATGTTCTCAGACGGCTTTCATTGGACAAGATTGAGCCAATGAAAACTCACTTTTGTGGCAGGTCTGGGCAGAATCTTGGGCTTCCAGAAAAGTGGTCTTCGTGATGGAAAGTTGCTGTGTTTCAATTCAATCCTGTTCAGTTTTATCTGGTTTAGTTGCATAGGCAGAAGATGATGAACCACGAAGATCGAAAACAGAATGATTTACACACTACAAATTAGCTTGGTTAGGTTTGGAACTTTTGTTCCCACCGAATTAATGCAGTATGATTCGGCTTCGTGTCATCAGCTTCGTGTCAATATGCTCACCCCCACCATCCAATGATCAAACACGAAAAATTCGCATATGCATCCAATACATGGGGAAAAACCAAATTAATCAAGACCCTTACCAACGAGATGATCGTCCTATGTTTTTTTCTCCTTGCAGCGTCTGCTTGGATGGCTCTGACCCGACCCTTCATTGATTACTGCATATGGGTATGGGACAGCCTACCTTGTACTATTCTCATGTACTATGCCAACTTCATACTTCTCAAAACGTAAATAAAAAACTTTTATGTCTTGCAAAAAGCAAATGAGTACTACATTAAAAAAAAATCAAAAAAAAATCAAATAACAAATAACAAAGCACAGTTTGCAATTAAAAGTACACTTCATCAAGAATAGATCTGCCACCGTAAATGTTTGGTGGTCGATCATGAGGTTTAATGATGAGCAGCATATACTGAGATCTCCCACTCCATTTGCAATGGCTAGGTACAACATTTAGGTTTAGCTTCCTCATCACTATTGCTGTGCTGAAACACCGACATCAAAATGTTGAAAGAACACAAATCAAATGCCTGAACTTCTAGATCTATATCTAGATCAAGTTTGAAAAAGTCAAATACCCAAAAATTGACTTAAATTTAAATTGAGAGAGGAGAGCAGCCTAATTTCGGAGAGGTTGTGAAGCCATGTTACAAACATCCTCCTCGGTTGCTATTGATTGGATGAATGGCCGAACTGATCTCCACGTTTACCCAAGATCAGTCGCAAAAAATTCACACACAAACTCCTAGAACAAATCGGAAGAGAAAAGAAAGACGGAGAGCTTCAAAAGAGGGAAGAATGCAGCAGGAATGCGAAGTGGTTACAAATTGCAACAAAAACCGAACATACAAAATCACTATTTCTCGCTTTCGATTCCTACTCGTGACAGCACTCTAAAAGAAATTTGCGAGCAACCTCCTTTTCTCAAGAAAATAGCAGGAATGCAAAGTGGTTACAAATCACGAACAAAACCGAACAAGAGCATGTGAGAAAGAACGAAACTATAAGGTAAGAACTCTGGCCCCCGGTGCCTCCGTGGCGTTGCTGTTGAAGTGGACGGAGAAGGAGGAGAAGGAGCGGACGCTGGAGGGCTACGAGAGGAGGTCACCGTTTCCTTGGAGCAAGCGTAGTCACAGCGGCTAGGACTCACGATCCTGTAGAGTCCACTGCTCGTCAACACGAAAGTGTCCTTACTGTTGTCCTGGCCGAAAGAGAATATCGCACCTAGAGCGGGTGACAGCTCATTTTCGGCATCACACTGTATAGGAGTGTCCTTTGCGCAGCTGCAAGGGACTTGAGCGCTAGTGAAGTTGCCGCTGTTCTCAGGATTCTCTGTGCCCACCCAGATGCCGCCACTGCCGTACAGATCCGCGTACAGGTATCTGAAATCAAAGTTCACCAAGTCTCAGCTTGTCGTCCTCAGTAATTTCAAATGAACTGAATTGTGGCTCAAAAATAAGCTTTCCAGAAGTGAGTAAAAAGACGTGATCTTCAAGAGGAATTGCTAGAGAATCAATGAACATACCGAGATCCGATAAGCATAACAATGGAATGAAGCAATATGGACTTACCTTCCAAACAAGCACGGATCGGCCATAGACCGATAAAAGTAGCCTCCAATGATCGATGCAGAACCTTGTGGATTCTGGGGCTGGGAGTGATTATATCCCATCACAGGAAAAATAGGCTTGATGGAGCTTGCAGATGTACTGCCGCCGGGGCTTTGCAGGGGATGATACAGGAACGGGCCCTCGTAGACTCGCCATCCATAGTTTCCGCCTTTAGTCACCACGTCCACCTCTTCGTATAGATCCTGTCAGAACATCAACCGGTCATCCCTTTCCGAAAGCACAACCAAAAAGAAGAAGAAGAAGAAGAAGAAGAAAGAAACTGGGATGCCGATCAATCGGCACATGTTAAAGTTGCATTGATTTGAGGTGCGCATGCACATGCATCTCATGGACTCGAACAATGGGAACTGCATTACTGTTTTTATCTCTGACGCAGTTAATTGCATAATCACCAAATGACTGAGAGGAAACAACATATTCTGTGAAGGGCGAGCGAACCTGGCCAACGTCTGCGCAGAGAAAGTAGGAAGGCCTTTCCAAGTCGAAGCTGCATCGCCAAGGATTACTGAATCCCAGGGCCCAAATCTCGGGCTCTAATTCCTTATCCACAGCAAATGGATTGTCTTTAGGAACTGAATAATTTCCCCATAGTTTAGATTCACTAGTCGTCGTCGAAGCTGCCATGACATACCACGAATGTAAGGGATACATGAAAAACTAAAGAAAAGAAAGACCAGGAAGGCTCGGAGTGAGCTGGAACATATTACAGAACACACATCAAAATTCAGATATAATGCAAGCTCAGGCGCTAGTGGTTTACCTGGTAAGTTATCAACATCGAGCCTCATAATCTTTCCGAGCAAGGATTTTTTGTTCTGCGAGAAGTTGTAGGGATCGCCAATACTCCATCCATCACCCATCATGAAGTACAAGTACCCATCTTTCGGTCCGAAAAGAATTTGACCGCCGTGATGAGCAGTGAACGGGAGGCCCATCGTGAATATTCTCCTCACTTCATTTGGATTAACTTTGCCGCCCTGAAAAAACACAGATTGCAACATGGGATTTATCCATGTCCGTCACAGTAATGACGGGCGGAACAGTTAATGCGACGCACAGTTTTGTTTACCAGTGAAGACTGATTGGTGGTGAACTCTGATATGACACTGTGATATTGGCAAGGGTTTGCCCCATTGTCCGGTCCTATCTTCGAAGGATCGCATCCCACGTCCGAGTTGCACGAACACCTACCGGAACAATCAGGCCACTTGGCCTTATCACAATTGAAGGAAACAAAGAACCGGCCGTTGTTCTGGTAATTCGAGTGGAATGCCAGTCCCATCATCCCAAGCTTGCTCCCAAAATGCACTTCATCGGTCAGATCAAAGAAGGGGCTTGACTCGTTAATTCCTATTATCTCTCCCGAACCCTGCTCAGGGATCGTGGCGAGCCATATCTTACCAGGTTGATTGGATAAGAACACCCGATTTGAACCATCAGGATGAGCTACCATATTAAGGTAGGAACCGTTCCCGAGTTTCTCGAGGCAAACGCCAGTCGGGGTGCTTGAATTCTCTGCACTACCTAACTTAACTGGCCCACCAGAGAAGCATACTGACGTGTCATCAGAAGCCCCACCAAATTCGTTGCAAAACTCTGCTGCTGAACTCCATGAGTCGGATATCTTGCTTCCAGAACTGGGTGTTGTTTTGGCTCTACTTTCAAAAGCAAAAGGAGAATTTAATATGGAAATGTTATGGCACTTGTCCCAGAGATTTGAGCAGAAATCAAGCGTGTAGAGTTGGGACCGCGTTGAATTCACGGAAATTGAAGAATTGCAGAGAACAGGAACCACACGAGGTGCTTGTTCGACTTGATACAGTTCAGCCGAAAATGGATCACAACTCTGCAAAAAGCAAGCAGACCCACAACATGTAAAGTGGCTAAGGATATTAAAAATTTTCCCCCTCTGACAGCTATGCTATATGTAAATGCAAGGCAAACATCGTTGTAGCTATAACTTCATGAAAGCTCTAGAGACATAAACAAAAGTACTCCAAAAGAGGAATCATTTCAGAGAAGGGGAAACCCGGGAGTGTAAATTGGATATTCATTAGATTCTACTTCCTTCACCTGCTCATATTTATCTACTCTCAATGAAAAGGCAATCAATCACGCCAAAAATGTGTTTAGCAACACGAGAGCAACAGGAAACGAAGCCTTTGCTGCGCAAAGAATCGACTTTAGAAGAGAAGCACAGCCAGGGTCTGAGACGTTCATCGCTTTGAATTGCTTCTGCAACTGTAGATCTTGAGCAGAATCGCAGCAAACACTGCCATTGTATCGACAAAAGCTGAGACCAGCTTTATCAGCATCAAAGGGTGCTCCTGTTTCCAGCACAACAAAGCATGACAATCCCAAACAGTGAGTCGCTGATCCGCAAACCGAAGTTCAAAAAAATTAAATAAAGCAAACAGAAGAAACAACAAACAGGTTGATTGCTGGCTAAAAGGATAACTATATTTCATCCCATTTCAGATCTTATCACTGTCCATGCCTCTGTTAACAATAGAACAGTGAACGAAGCCTGTAATTAGAGACACAAGAAGCAGACAAACACATACTCAAATCAGTGCACAATGGGTATGAAGCGGAATAACGGACCAGCAGCAAGAGCAGGAGGCTGGGAACGACAACCTTCATCACAGGAGAACCTCTCATTTTCGCAGTTTTGCAATGGCACTACCGCCAAGAAATTACACAAGCACAAATTCAAATCTGCGTAGCTCCATCAATTTCCAAGAAAAAAGTTCAAAGAAAACAAAGCAAACCAATGCGCGAAAGCCGAAGTCGCATCACTTTGCTCTGCTGATGTTCCCCGGAGTTCATTCCACATTCTTGGACTCTTGTCTGTCAACAGAATCGAGAAGGAAGGAGAACTTTGAAGGAAGTTAAAAAAAAAAAACTTCTTTTCAGCAAACTCACGTTTACGATTTAAGGAATCGTCAACTCAAGCTTGTAATTAGAAATTGAAGTGGGAAAGATGGATAATTTAAGTTAAAGAGTCTGGTGGGTCAGACTGAAATGGTTGACTTTCTTCTGTAAGACTCGATGCATGATTACTGGCGATTGTTGAGAAGAGGAGCAAGTTGACCTCCGAAGAACAAAATCGATTGCACCATGGAAGATATTCTTTTTGGTGGCTGGGCATGGTCAAACCCTGCAGAAGCTTAAAATTGAGATGATGGCTTTCACATAAGAACTGATTAAGACAATGTCAACTTAAATATCAAGAATTATGGATGTCAGAGCCAAATTATGCACACTAAAAACATACATAATCCGAGTAATGTTAGATATATTATGATGACTCCACACGATTGTGTATTTAGATGAGTGAATCACATTCAAAACTCACCATTCAATCAGGTATGCTACATCATTTAATATATTAATTCCGTGACCGCTATGTCGATATTGTCCCGCACAATCAAAAGGACGAGAAATCAATCAATCAAGTAGAAACTTGATCTTAACCCTGTTTAAAAACAAATGCCCTCCACACAAGAATCGAATGCACATTTTGAACGAAGGGCCCACCAGGGACCTTGTATGTTTGACTAAAATTCCCTTAACGCTGTATCTTCTTTTCCAACCTTCCTGATCTTCGTCGACATGTCATACACAACAAAGGAGGAAGTTATCCAGAAAATTCTAAACCTATTATATTTTTGTCAATTCAGTTTTTAAATTTTTAATTATGCAAATTGAATCATAAATCTTTTCCTATTTTATCAGTTGAATTCATCTAGTTAATTTTAGTTAGAATTCGCTGATATGGATGTTAGTTATTTTACATGACACGACCAACACTAAAATGAATCATTTTTAATAATATTTTATTTTTTTTTCAAATTTTTATTTCATTGATGTAGATGTTAGTCATTCTATGTGGTATAACCAATACTGACATGGATAATTTTTAATAATGTTTTAATATTTTTCAAATTTTTATTTATTTTTTATGTATTTTCCTTTTTTTCTTGTTTTTCTCTTTTCCTTGTTTATTTTGTATTAACTAGTGGCTGACGAGGGCCATGATGCCCTCGCCAACCATGGGCAAGAGTCACACAGCCCTCACTCTGACCATGGCATGGCTAGTCTCACCATGGCCTCATCGGCCACGAGCAAAGGCCGTCGCACCTACAACTAACAAGGCTATGGCGAGGCTAACCTCACCTACAATCGCTCGAGCTTACACGGCCATGGGCAGGAGCTCGAGATCTGGCAATGGAGTGGCTAGCCATAGCTTGAAGCTCACTCCAAGTCTCATGTCCATGTCTATGAGCCTCGAGCTCTCCTAGTCACTGCCATGAGCTTGAAGCTCAAGTAGCGGGCAAGGTCGAGCAACCCACAAGGCCATTGTGGCCACGAGCGAGGGACAGGGGACCCTCATCGGCCATTGCGTGAGGACCCTTGTCAACGGCCCTCACCCAATGGTGAACCTGGGTCACCACTAGTTAAAATAATAAAGAAGGAAAAGAGACAAAAGGAAAAGGAATATATAAAGTAAAAAAAAAAATTTAAAAATAAAAATTATAAAAAATTGTCAACGTCAATATTAGTAGTGCCACTAAGATAACCACATCCATATCAGTGAATTCCGGCAAATAGACTCAATAAGCAAAATGTGAAGAGATTTAGAAGCAAAATTAAAAGGTTTATGACTCAATCTGCAACAGTACAATAAATTGAGAACTTTTTGAACATTTTTTCCCACAACAAAGTCATCATCATACCCTTCTTTTTACATGGTCCAAAAGGTTTGTCCCCCTCATCCTTTGGCCAAACATTGGGTCATAGTTTAGAGTCCCGTAATCCCATCTCCAATCCAATGTAATTCATAGGAAAAGAAAGTACACACTTCGTGTTGCATTTTTATGAGTAATTTGATAATACATTTGTCTAATCACAACTTAGAATAAACATGAGAATGTTCGTATCTGTTTATGCATAGAATATTTTGTTAGTTTCAAATTTTCAATGCATATGCATGTTGAAATCGTCACTCAAATCAAAACGAGAGAATTGAATAGATTATAATTATTATATTTTTTGAAAGAATGCATCCTTATAGGTCATTTCCATCTTATGTATTCAATTCTAATCTAGCAGTCATGGTGACTAAAACATAATTTTAATATTGGAGGTAACACAAACTAAGTTACTCCTACAAATAATCAATTAGAGGTTGATTGAAGTGGTTACAATGTATGTGGATATGACTCCAGTTAGATGTCTACTTTAATTGTAGTAACAACTAATCCAACGTAAAAAGCCAATGGCCTCGCAAAGAATCATTTTATGAATGAGAATGGGATGATGACGATGATGGAAGCATTGTCGCCAAGAACACAAGTTCTCTCCCCCTTTCCTTTCTTCAATCTCTATCCCCAAATATAATGAAGGAACAAAAGGACAGAAGAATCCTCCTGAGCTCTATATAAATGTGCATTTGTCTGATTAAGATGAGACAGATACAAATTGTGTTGTGTAGAGATAGATAAGAAAAGAGAGAGAAAGGAGAGCACTGGCTAGAGCTTAATAGGAGCTTTTGTCGCAGGAGAGGTGGCACCTCGAGCTATTGCTTGTGCATCATGCATTGTTATATTGCATGTGTCTTTTGATAGGTTCGTGTGGAATAGCTACAAGTGCCACCTCTTCTCGACAGAAGCCTCTTTAACCTCGAGAAATTATTGCATGGTCCATCTTTGTCCTGCTCAATCCATCTCTCTCTTCCCCTCCTTACAACCGCATGTCTATTTTTGCATGATATGAGATGTTTCTTTTGTCGTCTGACCTATGTTTCTTTCTCTTTTTGTGTATGCAGCGAATGCTTATTCGCCATTCTAATTTACGCTTTTACATGTTTTTGCTATGACCAAGCTTGGTTGTGTTACAATCCATAAAGTTGTAGTCCATCAATATGATATCTACGCAGTGTGATGTGTAGAATAGACAATAAAAGTGGATTGTTCAAGTATTCTAATTGATCGCATGGTGTGCAAATTTTATTTTATTTTTTTGTACCACTCATGAGGTATCTCAATTTTGTGGGTCATAATAAATTTTGAGTTTTGTATTGCAAATTTTTTAGCCTAGCTACCTCAATTTTTGCATGCTTTTTACGGGCTATGCCTATGCACGAGCAGGCTAACTCCTGATCTTTTGACAGTGGAGATACTTGCTAATTTTGAAAATGCGTCTGTATTAGTTTATATTTATATTTTATCTAGCCGGGTTAGTTTCATATGTAATGGGAGGTCAACGTCTAGTCCTGAGGTACTGATTAAGTTCCTGTACACTACCTTTCCTCCAATCTAAACTTCAAAATATGTAGACTCACAGGAATACGCATATTTTTAAGTGCAAGAAAAAGAAAGTACATAATCTAAAAATCTAAATAATTCAGCTTCTTAAGAAATTATTTTTTGTTAAAAGTCTCCTATCTTTTGTTCACAAGCTTATTATAATATAAACAATTTTCAGAACGTATTATCCTTCCACTCGAATGGAATGTGGCATTAGAGTTGGTTTTAACCCCTTCCATTCAATTTATTCTTTCCAAGCTTCCATTCCAAAATTGAGTACGAGTGATTCTGTGGATGCAAAGATCGATATTCAAAATCAGTTCATGAAGTGACATGTACCAAACGATAACTATTGGTTTCTTGCTTCGAAAATGAGGAGGTTAAATCAGTATTACAACAATTTTACCTGGCCAGACATGTTTATCTATGAACTATAAAAGTTTAATTAGCTTCATCTTTCCCAGGACCAGAGAGCTTCACGTAACGAGGAAAAAAGTGCTTTGCTTCTCAGCAAGACAAATGCATATATATCTGCTAAGCAAATGAAGAAAAGGAAACAAAAGAAAGGAAACCAAATGGAAAGAAAGAAGGAACCGTAGACCTGCTCGAGTATTGCGTTTTCATAAGGTATTGTAATCCTGGTGTACGTTGGTAGGTTGTGTACTCAGAAAAATGTGCTGTCTACCCGTGTTTCTTATCTAACGTCTGAGCTCAAATCCAACCATTATTGAATATAAACGGTGTTGAGCAAAATAGTGAACACTAATTATATAATAAACACTTGTTATTACTAGAAAAAGACAACATTATATTCATTACACACTCAAGATAATCTCACTCTCTTCGCCAACGCCACACGCACACACAATGCACTCTGTCACGTTACTCCCACTACACACTCTTTCTTTTATCTCTGCATGCTCAAGTCATGAATGCGGAGCTGCCGATTTATAAGAAGTTCCTCACCAACCAAGTACAAAGCCAGTGTACTACAAGAGTCCGACGTGGCCTATTTTACAAGTTTCAATTACTTTCAACTTATTTTCATCCACTCATCTTACCTAACTCATCTTACCTAACACTAAAGGACACTTTGAACACCACAAGTAACAACTACCCATTGCAGATATTGGTTATAGAAAAATCTAGAAAAATGGAGAGAGAGGCGGTGCTCTCAACACTCCCCCTCATTGACTACTCTTTCTTAGCATGGGCCTCACGATCATATCTAATTACCTTCGAAACTCTCCAAACTTTGCAACTTTGAGACTCTAGGTGAAGATGTCCGCAACTTGATCATTTGTTTTGGCTTACTCCATCTTTATCTTGCCTTGCAATGCTTTTTTCCATTGAAAATGATAGTGTAATTCTATATGGTTGGTCCTCACATGAAAAATTGGATTCTCCGCTAAGTTTATGGATGATAGTTTATCACGATATAACCATCTCAAGTGATCTATTGGTTGATGAAGATCCTCCATTAATTGCTAGCCATGTACTCTCTTGAGCTGCCATCACTACTACTCTATACTCGACTTCCGTCATAGACGGTGACATAGACCTATCTTTTACTACACCACAACACCACTGCTAATCCGAGACTAAACATATACCTAGTGATTGATCGTCGTGTATCACAATCTCTAGCAAAGTCAACATTGCAATGGCCTACAACCTCACATGATGCTTCTTTCTTATAAAAGAGCCCATAATCAAATGTACTCTTTACATACCTTATTATGTGCTTGACTGCATCCATGTGAAACTTTCGCAATTGCTAAATGAATCGGCTTATTACTCCTACTGCAAAGGCAATGTCAAGTCATGTTATGGTTGGGTAAATAAGACTGCTCACCAATTGTCTATACATAGTTGAGTCTTCTAGTTCTTGTCCATCATCTGCACATAGTTTTATATTTCCATCCATTGAGTAGATATAGGTTTGCAATCAAGCATCCCGAACTTTTATAGGATATCTCGTGTATACTTTTGCTGACTTAAAAATAGTCCTTTCTTGATTTTCTCAACCTCGAGCCCTAGAAAATATTTTAGTTTTCCAAGCTCTTTCATTTGAAACCGCACTAAGAGGTTGGCTCTGATTTGGCACATCTCTTCTTCGTTATCTCCGGTGAGGATTCCACATAGATTAATACTATTGCAAACTTACCTTCACAAACAAGCTCAAGTCTACTAGGGGCTACTGCTATTAACCACTTTGCATCAAGAATCCAGTAATCTTCCTGTACATGCTCTCAAGGCTTGCTTTAAGCCATAAATGGCTTTCGTTAACTTGTAGACATTTGGATGAGTCTTACTCTTGAAACCATCAGCTGCTCTATATATATGTAGTAGAAAGGCATTCTTCACATCCATTTATCATAACTTCCATTACTAGCTTTAAGTTTGTGAACCCATTTGCAAGATAAAAAACCACAAGTCTTGATAATTTGTTTATGTTTAACAGCAATAATATATATATTTTACAAGTTCTCACGACAAACTGGTTGAGAAATGAAGTAATGTAAAAAAGCAGTAACCAATGCGCTTAGGAACGGTAAACTCGTAAAGTGGTAAATTCTTTGTTTATCCAATTTGTTATATGAATTTATGTGAAAATTGATTTTCCATGACCGGAGCAATGACCTAATAGCAACATGTCCTGAATGACGCAAGATTCGTATTCAAAGATTCGTATTCAAAGAAGTCCATCACATGGGTAAGTTCTCTTAGAAGTAGAATTCATGTAGCGTTGAAAGGGGACACTCCTATTTTATGTTATCATCAATTAGTGGCCTAGATTCCGTCCGAGGTGCTTCTTTTCTGAGAACATAAGGTGAAAGCATAATCGAATGTTAGAAGTATAATCCGCACGTTAATTAGAATCAAATCCAACAGTTACTTTTTCCATCTTCCTTTGCGCCGAACAACAAAATCGATTGCACCATGGAAGATATTCTTTTCGGTGGAAAGGCATGATCAAACCCTGCAAGATCTTAAAATTGAGATGATGGCTTTCACAAGAAGAACTGAATAAGATAATGTCAACTTAATTACCAAGAATTATGGATGTCAGAGCCAAATCATGCACTCTAAAAACATACATAATCCGAATGATGTTAGATATATTATAATTAGTCCACACCATTAGATATTTAGATGAGTGAATCACATTCAAAACTAACCATTCAATCAGGCATGCCATATTACTTAATATATTGATTTTGTAAACTCTATATCAATATTGTTCTGCACAATCAAAAGGGTAGGGAATCAATCGATAAAGTGAAAACATGATCTCAACCCTCTTTAAAAACAAATGCCCCCACCCAAGAATCGAATGCATGCATTTTGAACAAGGGCCTACTAAGGACACTGTGTCTCACTAAGATTTCCTTATACAACTTGATCCCTCGTTCATTTGTAACTTCATCAAATTCTTCATATGTTTATTGGCTAGCTGTTTGAATTCAGCATCTTCTTTTCCAACCTTCCAAAAAATTTAAACATATTGCATATTTGTCAATTCAATTCTAAACCTTTCAATTTTACCTATTTTAACAATTGAGTCCATCCGATCGATTTTCACTAAATTTGCTAATGTGTGCCGGCTATCCTATATGATCAGTTGGTGTTAACATAAATAATTTTTAATAATATTAATTTTTATGAAATTTTATTAATTTTTTTCCTTTTTTTCTCTTTTCATTGTTTATTTTTTATTTACTAATGGCCAGCAAGGGCCACGATGGCCTCACCTGCAGGCTTCTCGAGCTCACATGACCATGGCCAGGAGCTCAATATTTGGTGATCAAGTAGCCAACCATAGCTTGAAGCTCATTCCAGATCTCGTGTCCATATTTGCAAGCCTTGAGCTCTCACGGTCGCTACCATGAGCTCAAAGCTTAATGCAAGGCTGGGCAAGGCCAAGAATGGGCCGCACGATCCTCACCATCAGCCCCGCCGACCACTAGTAAAAAAAAAATAAAATAATAAAGAAAGAAAGGAAAGAAAAATGTGAAAAAGTGAAAAAGAAAAGATAAAATAAAAATTAGAAAAAATATTAACAGATTATTAAAAATTGTCCATATTATAGCTAGTCATGGCATGTAGAATAACTGGCATTTACGTCAACGAATTCCAGCCAAAATTGACAAGATAAACTCAAATGGTAAAATTGAAAAATTTGATATTTAATTGATAAAAATATAATAGATTTAGGACTTTTTGGACAATTTTCTCGGCAACGAACTTATCATCACACCCTTTGTTTCTACTTGGTCCAAAATGTTGTCCTTCTCATCCTTTGGCCACACATTAGGTCATAGTTTATAGTCCCATAATCCCATCTCCAACCTAATGTAATTATAGGAAAAGAAAGTGGATATTTTGTGTTGCATTTTTATTGCTAATTCAATAATTGATTTGTCGAGTCACAACTTGATTGAGGTGGTTACAACGTATGTGGATATGTCATATGTCTACTTTTATTGTAGTAACAAAGAATCCAACATAAAAAGCGAATGGCCCCGCAAAGAATCATTTCACTAATGAGAATGGAATGGTGATGATAATGGAAGCATTGTCGCCAAGAGCACAAGTTCTCTCCCATTCTTCAATCTCTATACCCGAATTTAAAGAAGAAACAAAAGGACAGAAGAATCCTCCTGAGCTCTATATAAATGTGCATTTGGCTGATTAAGATGAGACAGATACAAATTGTGTTGTGCAGAGATACATACATCTAGAGAGTTCTTAGAATTCCATCCCCCCCCACCAAAACAAAGAAAAGAGAGAAAGGAGAGCACTGGCTAGAGCTTAATAGGAGCTTTTGTCGTAGGAGAGGTGGCACCTCGAGCTATTGTTTGTGCATCATGCATTGTCATATTGGATGTGTCTTTTGATATGTTCGCGTGGAATAGCTACAAGTGCCATCTCTTCGCGACGAAAGCTCCTTTAACCTCGAAAACTTATTGCATGGTCCATCTTTATCCTACTTGGTCCATCTCTCTCTCTCTCTCTCTCTCCCTCCTTACGTTGCGCGTGTCTATATTTGCACGGTATGAGATGTTTCTCTTGTGGTCTGGCCTATGTTTCTTCCCTTTTTGTGTATGTAAGAATGCTTATTAGCCATTCTAACTGATGCTTTTACTTTCTTTGCTATGACCAAGCTTGTTCATGTTATGATCTATAAAAGTTGTATTCCATCAATACAATCTCCATGCCACATGATGTGTAGAAAAGATGATAAGAGTGGATTGTTCGGGTAATTTAATTAATTGCATAGTGTGCAAGTTTCTTCTTGTCTCATTCTATGTTAATTTCCTTAATAGGTATCTCAATTTCAATGGTCATAAATTTGATTGTTATGCATGGCAATTTTTTTAGCCTAGCTAGCTCGGGTTTTGCATGCTTTCCATGGCTGTATGCCTATATATGAACAGCCTAAGTATCTTTTATGTTTGCTAATTTAAAATGCATCTCTATTAGTTTATGTTTATTTTTTTATCTAGCTGGGCTAATGTCATACATGACGTGAGGTCAACATTTGAAGAAGTCCCATTCCTATATATTTTCAGTCACCACATTTCCGCCAATCTGAACTTCAAATGTGTGAACTCGTAGGAATACACTTCAATTTATTTTTAAGTGCATATATATTGATCAGTGATAAAACCACGGATCTCATCATTAGGAGGAGGAAAAAGAAAATATATAATCTAGAAAACTAAATAAGTTGGTTTCTTAAGTAAATATTCTATGTAAAAAGTCCCATATCTTTTGTTCACGAGCTTATTATATTATAAAGAATATCCAGATCGTCCTATCCTTCCATTTAGTAGGATGTCGCATTAGATCAAGTTTTAACTCTTTACATGCAATTTATTCTTTTCCGAACTTTAATTCCAAATTGAATACCACCGGTGCTAGGGATACAAAGACTGACGCAAAATTAGTTTACGAAGTGACATGTACTTAACTATAACTATCGCTTTCTTGTTCCAAAAATGAGGAGGTTATGTCGGTATCACAACAATTTTACCAGGCCAGACATGTTTGTCTATGAACTATAAGGTTATATTGGCTTCGTCTTTGGCAGAACAAGAGAGCTTCGGTGTCACGGGAAAGAGATGCTTTGCTTCTACAGCGAGAAAAATGCATATATATCTGCTAAGCAAAGGGAAAGGAAACAAGCGGACGGAAACCAAGGGGAAAAAAAGAAAGAGAGAAGGAACCGTAGACCTGCTCGAGTATTGCGTTTTCATTAGGCTTTGCAGTCCCGGTGTACGCTGGTACGTCGTGTGGTCAGAAAAATGTGTTGTGCACCCGTCTTTCTTATCTAACGTCTGAGGTCAAATCATTAAAAATTCATATTGGAGCCGTTGGAAGAAACGAGGATCAATGTATTCCAATCATTATTCAATGTAAAATGGACGAAAGAACTGTCAAACTCGGTGAAGGTAAGTGAGATGTTCTCAGACAGCTTTCACTGGACAAGATTGAGCCAATGAAAACTCACGTTTGCTGCCAAGGTGTGTGTGGTCTGGGTGCAATCTTGGGCTTCCAGAAAAGTGGCCTTTGTGATAGTAAAAGTTGCTGTGTTTCAATTCAATCCTGTTCAGTTTTATCTGGTTTAGTTGCATAAGCAGAAGATGATAAACCACGAAGATCGAAAACAAAACCGATTTACACGCTACAAATTAGCCTCGTTAGGTTTGAAACTTTTGTTCCCACCCAATTAATGCAGTATGATTCGGCTTCATGTCATCAGCTTCGTGTCAATATGCTCACCCATACCATCCAATGATCAAACACGAAAAATTCACGTATATATCCAATACATGGGAAAGCCCAAATTAGTCAAGACCCTCACCAACGAGATGATCATCAAGTTTTTTTCCTAATTTTCCAGCAAAACTCTTGCATCAGGTTTCGACCAAGAGATGATCATCACAGAAGGCTATCCAAGTTCCAGCGCACATTTACCCCAAAAAGAGAGAAAAAAGAGGAGGCTTCAACCTTTTGCCTAATGTAACAATTTCATCCAGCACAAGCACATCCAGCAGAAGAACAAGGATTAATCACCTTTATAGTGATTTTCACATAGCCACTGAGCATCAATGCCAATGACCAGCAGGTTAGGAGTTGGGACGATCCGTGCAACTGCAGGAAAATCAAAAAGGGCAAAAGAACAAAGTTGTGCATAAATGATATCAATTTCAACTCTTTGATATTCTCGTCCACGAATGTTTCATACACCATCAGCCCACAAATAAGCTTCGATTCAGAATGGGGAAACAGATCGCAGTAAATACAATTTCAAAATGAGAAGCAAAATGGTAAAATGGGCTACATGGTCGAAAGACAGTTAAGTCTGTTGAGTTTCCAGCAGAAGCATTGCGAAGTAAATCCCATGCATCCTAATCAACAACTGAATTTATATCCGTAATACCCACCCCATATACCTTGTAATCCAAAGCTTCCCCCGCCAATGAAATATAATCAATCACCTGTTCCTGACCTTCTGAATTTTGTTCCCTTTTGAATCGTCTTAAGCCCAATTTGCATGATCACTGCATAAGTTGTCATTTCTTGCTACTTGCACTGTCTAGGTCGAAATTTCTCATTTGATAACAGAGTGCTGATCAGCTTCTCAATCCTCTTTGCTCCTGAGGTTGGCCGGAGAACCGTGGGCTCACCAGCAACAGAGCATGGATCACTCCCATTCTCTCTGCTCCCGATGCACCAACCACCGGGAACGAGCATGTCAGGCCCACGAGACAACAGCTCGGAATCGATCTTATCAGCACTGGATCATTCCGGGGGAACTTCCTGGCAAAAGGAGCATTGCTATTGATCATCCTCTGCATATCCAAAAGGTTGAGATAATGGGGATGCTGCTTTGGAGGATTGTCCCACGATATGAAGTGGAGATCGCTGTTCACAGTGGTGTTACGGAACTCTTGCGCATTGCAGATCACGGTGTGAAAATAGCCTTCTGGAGACGATATGAAGTTGGCATAGTACATGAGAACAGTACGAGGTAGGTTGTCCCATCCCCATATGCAGTAATCAATGAAGGGTCGGGTCAGAGCCATCCAAGCAGACCCTGCAAGGAAAAAAAAAAGCATATGATTGCACCGCTGCTAAACTAAAATCACAGCCAAAAATTTATATGCATAACAGCATGTCATTGCATAGATTGGGTATCTGTATGCTAACACATTGTCCAGGGACTAGCCTTCATATAAACTTTCAAACCGGACGCGACATGGAGATTGACCAACATTGTTATTCTACATAAACATATACAACTAACAAAAGTTACCAGTGTGCTTTTAAACAGATAGATCAACCAATAATTATATACTCTAAACCAAAGTTCTCTGGCGATGAAAGGGGTGGTCATAACATCAACATTCATAGTCAGTTATGTCTGAACTTGACTTGATGTTTCTACCGCAACAAAAAATATATGTGTGTGTGTGTGTGTGTGTGTGTGTGTGTGTGTGTACATATTTGCAAGTAAATTGGAAAAGAGTGGCATAGGTGGCCACTTATGAAGAAATGTGGTAGAGAGAATAAGTGCCATGAAAGTGAAAAGGCCTAGGTCTGGCCATCTTACTTCAGATTTATGAGATTTACGCTCCAATGAATAAATATAACACTCACTTGTTAAACATGTAGACCTCATTCTCAAACTCAACGTGCAGCAAATTAGGTAAACCTTCAGTTAAACATGTAGAAGCTAGGGAATATCCCAAACTAGGTGAATATGAATTTTCGAGTTTCTATTGCTGTACCAACATGACCAAAGGCAACAAAACAAGAGAATAAAAATGCTAGAGTCCCACGAGAAGATTAATTACTCATCTAATTCACATTGTTTTCGTAATGAAAGTTTCAGCGACTCATTTAGACTTTACTGGGGAATTTATCGAATTGTTTTACAACGCAGGGACTTCCATCCACATCCCCCTATTATAGCCTCCTATCCAGTCTACTACCTTCAAGATCCACTTATAACTTCCCACTTGTGCATCTTAGGGACAAATTATTAGCAACACATCCTCCATCTCCCTATAGTTACCGCAATCACGAAAGCTGCTATGAACAGCAAGAAATAGCCCTCTGATTTTTGGTAAAAAAGACCTAGGCAATCAAATCTATGCTTATATTATTAAGGATACTGCTACAATCAAACAGTTTTTCAAGAACCTAAAATCATAATTTTTACGCTATCATGAGCATAAACTTTAAGCTAATGCCAGCAAAGTCCATTTGAATAAACTGTAGACAAAGCAGCAATTGATTTGTACTACAAAACATAAGCAGCTAAAGACTGTTATAGGGCGAGCACATAATGGTTGCTTGAAAGCATGCCACAACTACAACCTAAATAAGAGAACAAGATAAACTAACTCATCAATCATGGCTTTTGACACTTAAAACAACCTATAATACACAATGATTCATGCTTTGGATAGTTCCCTCGCTGCAAATTAGGACAGGTTCTTTTATTTGTGAGAAGATATCATTACATTAATTTACCCCTCCAAATGTCCACAAAGGGCCAACTACTACTTGCCAACTTCGCCCTACGCAAGCTGATTTTGAAAGCCTGACACTGAAAACACATGTTTTGTAGTGAGACAGGTCCTCACTTTCCAGCATCAACAAAAGGAAATGCTGTAAGCAAGGCATCAACACCTCCCAAGCAGTATCATTGTCTCCTCCATCCCTCTCAGATTCCAACAAATATTTGTTCCTTTGGCTATAATTTATGCTAAACAACAAGTATGCACTCTTTTGCTTCCAGAAGACTAGCAAGTAAAACACTTCAAATGCTCTTACAATGATAGGATGGCAGAAATCTTCTTAGTACTCATGCTAATCAGAAGGATCATTGGAACTATGATACTGTCCAAAGCACCAATCTATGTTCCAGCCCACCAAATTTGCTGTCTCCTTGCTCTCAAGTTAGTAAACAGTTAAAGTTGGCCGATCCTGATAGAAGAACGGCAGCCAAGCTAGCTCAGACTTCAGTGAGCAGCCACAAAAGTCTAATGAAATTCAAGGATTGCCAAGTGGACGGTGAATTACTGTAAAAACTAGATCAAAAAGTGCAAAGGGAAATATTCTCAACCGTTGAACAAAGGAAATGTGAAAGTAATATCTTTGATTCAAATAGGGGTAGCTGTTCGTGTCAGGTCACCATGTTAGTGTCGATATTCCTGCCTTTTGGAAACATATCAAACGCTCTCGCATGATGTCAACTTAATCATGTCTAGTTTGAATTGCTCTCAAAATGCTCCCCATGTTTTTCCTGTCATGTTTAAGTTGTGTTGTCATGTCACGTCAAAAATTATCACCTCTTGATGTAATTTATGACTAGCAATAGAAAGGACAATGACCGCTTTCTTCACTGCAGAACTTTGTCTAACACCTCAAAGTTCAAAATTTAACATGTCCTCATTGCAATGTCATCATTGTTCATCATCCCTCTTCACTCCTTAACTACAGAACAGTCATTATCAATCTTTGCTTCGCAGTATACAAATATTGCAAATTAACAACTGTTATTTTGCTGGAGATAATTTCCATGCATGCTTCCATCACCTCCACCTTGTCCAATGCATTCGTGAAGGAAACGGCATTTCACAATCAGAACTCTCACCTCCATCATTCAATTCATTTTGAAGAACTTTCTCCATCAGTTTACTCTTTAATTACCATTCCAATGATAATCCAAAACAACTATTTTTAGCCTATGACTACAAATGCATAGATTGCAACATGAAGATGTAGGAATTCAGAAGGCGAAAATCCCAATCTGTAACCTATTGAATCCGCACCTGTAAAGAGCTTAAAGGCCGTCGGCACACTTCTCCTCTGCGTAACCCAGAAAACGTCAGCTTTCTTTGTCATGTACAAACCCGGATCTATAATAATTGGCTTCGCCCTTTGGAACCTGCAGATATCAGCATGCATAAGCATCAATCAACTAGCCAAAAATGGCACCAAACACCAAGAAAAGAACAGCAAATATAGAAAGAGCAAGAAAGGCAAGTTAAAGCAAAAATAACTGCTAGACAAGTTCACTCACTCTTTCCATCCAATGTTGCTAGTGTGATCAATGAAGTTAAGATCTCTCGGCAGGTACGAAAACGTATGCAGCAGATCTGATCAACCCAAAAACACAAAACCAAATCCAATAATTAAACCCATAAGCCTGAACTGCGATCAACCCCAATCCATTACCGAAACCCACCAAAACAAGAACACAAAAAGACTCACCATCTTGAGAGACAAGTGGGTAATCCGAAGCACTGAGATTGATGAACCAATCCCAATCCCCACCTTCCCTCAACAAGATAGCAGCAGCATGGAGTGTGTTAGCCACCATCGTCGGCCCTCTGTAGGTGATGAGATTGGCCTTGGTGATCATCCTCACGTTCTTAAATTTCACGAACATGGGGTGCGCCTCCACGAAACGCCGCAGATCCAACCTCTCCTCCGGCTTGCACTCGAGGTCCAAGTGGACGACGTACTGGTTCCGCGGGTGGTACAGGGCCATCAGCGTCCGCCTCAGCATCGACCCGTCGCCGGTCGAGCCGGAGATCAAGTACGCGAAGCGGGGCGGCGGCGGGACGGCGGAGACGGGGAGCGGGTGGAGCTTGGATTCGACGAAGGGGGAGCTCGACGCGGAGGAGGACCGGTAGAAAGGGAACAGCGGGACCCCCTCCGGCGAGGTCAGCGTGGTGAGGAAGAGCAAGAAGAGGGAGACGATCGACCCGATGGCGAGGGGGAAGATCCACCGCCGCTCCATCGTCTGCGGGTGCCGCAGGTGCATGTAATAGCTCTTCAGCCTCTTCATCTGCCGCCGCCAACCCAATTCCACTCCAATCCCCTCCACCCTCCCTCCCTCCCTCACACCCGCGCACGCACAGAAACGCGAGTACCCACCAACGGAAACCGCGATGCGGCGCGACGGGCACGAGCAAAGTCCTTCCTTTCCTCTGTTTCCGGTGGCGGGAGGATCGAAGGACGGCGATTCCGGAGATGGGTCGGTCGGGAAACGGGAGATCAAGAATCCTTCCTTCTCTTTTTCTTCTGGGTCGGGGGGAGGAGTTGAGAGAGGGGATAAGCTGAACCTCTCTACTTATGTCTCGGCGACCGAACCAGGGGGCGATGCAGTGAAAGTTTGGTGGGAGATGGGGGGTGGGTTTTGTAGATTTTCTTAGCTGCGTTCCTTTAGGTGCGAGCGATGGGAAAGGGATTGGCGAAGTCTGGGCGTGTCGGAGACGGTGGCGAGATTAGTGAAAGCGGGATAGCGACGGGGATCCGTCGCTGCGGGACGACTTGGTACTTGCCGTGAAAGAAGGTGGAAAGGGTAGAGAGGAGAGGGGTTGAGGAGGATCTGTACTTGGGATGGAGATGGGGAGTGAAGATAAAGTTTTGGAATAAAATGTTGCTCTTTTTTGAATCTCCTGTTGGATTTACGTGGATCGTGGTTTTGATCGTCTTGGGTGGGTAGAAGTTCGGAAAAGGGGTCGTCATCAGCGGAGCGAAGCGGGACAAATCAAAGGTGTCATGTGTGATTTTAATGTAACGACAAGAAACGTAAACAGAGGAAAGTATAAAGGGATTTGAAATAATGATGCAAATGATACTTAAATTTTGACTCGATGTGTAATATAATTTTTAAACTTTTAAGGTTTTTTTTATTATGATTCGTATAATGAAATTCGATTTTATTGATTCTGTTTTGTAGGTCCATGAAATGAACTCGACCATTTGTAAATGCGCACATTGGGCAGGACCACCTTGACAGGCCCATGTAAGGCGAATTGCACGTCAGGCTAGTGATCTTTATTAATTGGGGGATTTTTAAAAAAATAAATAAATAAATAAGCGTGCCTCGGTGGAGAGAATCAACTCGTGACAAATCAGGATCAAAGGGCCGCCAGCCAGAGAGAGAGAGAGAGAGAGAGAGGAGGGGACAAATTAGGGGCATGCGTTTGAAAGAATTAGTAGAATGTCTGCTGAAAAAGAAATTGAATTGTTTTAGATGAAAAGACCTCAATAAGATGAAGTAGACTTGAATTTACATCTAAGGGAAAAAAAACGTGAGAGATTTTTGTGATGAGTTGCTTGCTGTACTCATCTCTTATAGTATAATTTTGTGGATTGTATTATTATTTACCTTCATTATCTCATAATGAAATTCGTATTTTTTCTCTCTCTTACTTATTTGGCCACTCCGTTATCCTTACAAATTTTACCTTTTACATGAACTCTTGGTAACTCATTAAATTGAAATCGTGCATATCAATCACTCAAAAATATACTGATGCATATCCTTTTGGATTGATAATTTTAGTTTTCTTTCCATTTGAAAATTTAATATATTAGTTGAAGATCGATATGGTCAATTCCTTTTTCTCTTATCCTTTTTTAAGACCTTATCCTTTTTATCCGTTCTTTCATATGTTTAAATTAAGAGATAAATGATAAAAGCTATTGAGTAACCAACTCGTAAATTGGACGCATGATGCTGTTTGTTTTGAATTAAGATTGAGCAAAAACAAAATGCTATTCAAAAGTTGGACTCAATAACTAACAGCTCATTATTTATATGGAAATTGTCAAGATCCTCTTCTTGATAAAAACTTTTGCTAATATATTAGTGTTTGATCAAATATAAAATATAAACAAACCAAAAGGCAAAAAAACTATAATAACCAGGTCTAACTAGAGCAAGGAATGGTTGTCGAAATTAAAGGGTCTGGACAAGGAACGGCTCCTAGTAAGTTTTTTAGATGACAAAAGAGGCAGAAATCAACTGAGTTGTGCATCAATTAAGGGGAGAATAATTCTAGAATATTTATATATGTGTGTGTACTCACGAATGCGGTTTTATACGTAATGGTAAGCTTTGCTTTGGAACTCCAAAATCAGATTAAAGTACTACCAAGATGGGTGATCTCTTAAAAAAATGTCTACCTGTATGCCAAATGATAAAATCGTGATGTTCGGTATAAGCCAGGCTAAAATATCTCGAGTAAGTTAAGTTAGGGATGTTGGAAAAAAAAATCACATATTGGGACTTAGGTGATTAAAAGAGAGAGAAATGAATACTGCTGAAATCTAAACATCTAGTATGCTTGTAAGAAAAAACTATCTGGTTACCTAAAGCCACAATATAAAATTCAAAACTCTAACATATATGAAAAAAAAAAAAACTAATTTTTTTTTACCAAAAAAAAAAAACTAATTTTTTAGAATGACAGTGCTCCATATCCAACTTTCCACGGAACTTGCAATGTTACTGATAGTAATGGGGAAAAATCATGAAAATCTTATGAAGAAATGCTTAGCAGAAAGATTCATGAGAAATGCTAGAAATCTTCACAATTATTGATAACATTAAAACTCTTTAAAACTCATTGCATTCTTTTTTCGAACAAGACTCATGACATCAAATGTGCTTTTAAGTGAGACAATCGCAACATCAAAGTTCGAAGCAGATATAGATAAGAATGCAAAAAAAAAAAAAAAAAATGTTTGCTTCTTGTGAGAAGAATGATTGGCGTCGTACTATCAAGAGTCCAATATGTTAATTTTAGAAGTAATTCTTAAAAAGAGAGAAGGGTAATATGCTTTTATAGGATTATATCTAACTATGTGGATCATGCTTTTATAGTGTAATATGTTAGTCGTTGTTCTTCCCAACTAATTTTGCCCAAATAGGTAAGATAGTTTGTCTTGCTACTTTGGATGAGCATTAGCTATCGAGCCCTCCCAGTCAGACAAAATCATAAACTTTTTAGATTACTCAGCATATAATTTTGGTCTAGGCCAAAGAAAAATTGTACAAAATTAGCATCACGTGTCATCAGTGACACTAATTTGGGCATAGTAAATGAACTTAAGGTTCGAAAAGTTAGAGGTGTTTGAGGCTCTGTTTAGGATCTCGATAAATGTATAATAACAAACTTTTTGTTAAGAACTCTATCTAAAAATGACACACGAGACTCTTGTATAAAAGAAATCGTCTTCTTTTTTGCACTCTCCGTTCATTTTCCTTCCGATTAGGATTGGTGCTTGCCCCATTAAAATTCTATTTTATTTTGCGGAATGAATGATTTGAAAAAAAAAATTCCAAAAAATGATTACTCATATCAGTTGAAATAATTAGTATATGGAGAATGTTCTCATTATCGACAATATTTTAATCTAAACAATTTATGGATTGTGAAAATATTTTTCATTCACTCATTTTTGCAAGCAATACAAGTGATTATTTAAAAAAAATCTAAATCATTCATTTTCTGTGAAAAAAAAATAAAGCCTAAATACTATGAGTTTTGCCCCCATAGAAGAAAGTTCCATCTTAATAGAATTTTGATGTTGCAAACTAGTAATTATTGCAAATTCTAACACATTTTCGCAACTCTTCCTATAATTTTCCTTTGAAGATTTTTATTATATTCTATCGTTATTAGAATTGATTACAATACCATATAATAGTGACGGTTTGGAATATTCTAAATGTTATTGAGTCCCTATGTTTTATATAGACGTGAAATATGAACCTAAAAATTCTGCCTTTATTTTTCAGTTGATTCAAGTTCGTCCTTGCTTCCATCTTTACTTAGATGTATGCCTTTAGCCCAAAAAACAAAAAAGAGGTGATTATCCCTCAAAAAAAAATTTCCGTCTAAAAATTAAATAAAACTTGCTCGAAATCCATCCAAATTTTAATGTCAATAAATGGTCCGTTTCTTTTTCTCTTTCTTTTTCTTATGGCTAATCATTACAACTCAACCCTATGCGAACATCACTTCAACTTGAAGTCAATATAAATTGGCAGTTATTAGACAACGATGGACGCGCACTAAGAATGACAATTCAACGAAGCAGTTATTCACTTGTTCTTAAAAAGTAATTTTTTTTATACATAATTACCAAGTCACTTGCGAAACAGTCAAGATTTTCCTAACAGCTGAATTCCTATAGCATGGCAAAAAAAAAATTACAATCCCTCCGTGATATTTACGTGCCTCGAACTCTTGGGTTCTATTTATTTCGCCAAAATTGCATGTTATGAAAAATATTTTTTAAAGTAATTATTTACAAAAACGAGTGAGCGTAAAATATTATCATTATCCACAAAATTATTTAAATATGAATTATTATAAGAATTTGAAATATTTTTTATTGATTAATTAATGCAAGCGATATAAATAATAATTTTTAGAAAAATATTTTTCAAATCATTATTATTTCATGAAAAAAAATAGGCATTATTGTATGATTTGGATGACAGAACCGTAGATATATCAGTATGGTTATTATTATTATTATTTTATGGTTTTTTTAAAAGATGATAGGGCAAACATACTATTAATTATTTGGTTGTTGTAGTTGTTTCTGACCGAGTCCTGAGAGTGACGTATACAATTTTTTATTCCATTTAATTTTGAGTTTTTTATTTTTTATTTTTTATGGACTACCGACTGATCCAAGTCGCGTAATCTGGCCCACCGGCCACGCTCGATACAAGCATTTTTTGATCTTTCTAGTGTCTGGTCCCAAATAGAGATGCATAGACTGTCTTAGTCTTTCCTACTTTGAAGGTTTTTTTTTTTTTTTTTTTTTTTTTTTGAAGGGTCATCTTCTTCTTCTTCTTCTCTTTTAGTTCCATTTATCTCATAAAAAATATAATTGTAAAAAATATTTTTCTAAAAATAATTGTTTGTGTCACTTATTAAAATAAATGAATGGAAAATATTTTCAATGGCCATGAAAATTTTAAATATAAATTATTAACAATAGTGAAATATTTTTCATTAATTAATTATTTCAAATGATACAACCGATCAATTTTAGCCAAATATTTTTCAAATTCTTCATTTTCTGCAAAACTAACAAACCTGAACGTGCATTTCATTTAAATACAAGGGACGGACTTTATCTTAAGGGAACTATTAGGGCACTTGGCAGCAAAAACTGGTGATATCTTCAACTAATTACGTCTAAATGGTAATAATCTTTTTCATTTTCATTTTTCATACTTATAAGTTCCTTCCAAATCTCTCTCAGAAGTATTAACTTGAATGTCTATCGAATTAATAAGTTATGGCAGAAGCCGAGACACGCATACACACCCAACACTCGAAATCTGTCGAGTGTTGCTCAAAAAGTTATGGGCACTTTACTATTTGCTAAGATAACGTAACGCGTCCAAAGCGATGTACAGAAATCGCCGGATCCGACCAACCTCAGGCCAGATTGATTCGATAACCCGGGTACGCATTGGAGAACTCCCACCATCTAGAAATACGAATTGGGAGGTTTTAGATTAGTGTTGTCCCCCTATTGTGTCGAGCGGCGAATAGGAACTGCAATAGCATCGGCTCATTAAAAAAACAAACCTAATGGTCCTAAATTAGCTTAGCTGCTTGCCTAAACAGCATTACTTTAGCCATAAAGAAAGGTGATTAGGCTTTAAAGCTACCCCTTACCTGCGACGACTTCGAGACAAAGAAAGCCCAATCCCGTGCTTTGAGCTTGAGGTTTCAAATGAAAACTACCACCGAAACTACCACCGTTTACACGAGTCTCTTCGCGATGCAAGGGTAGTTGTGCAGAAGCATCTAACAAGCGGGCCGGTCACCTACAAAGGGATCGACACCAAGGTCCAAAATGACCCCCAGTATTGTCCACAACACAAGAATCGAGAAAAGAGACCGGCAGTACATAATTAAATTCAAGAAAAGATCCAGACCGTGCGGTCTGATAAGGTTGACTCTGAGGGAGGAATCATCTCTCAACGCCATGTTGTCACTATGCCGAAGGGAGCATGCGACACAGATAGACAGGTTATCGGTATTAGCCTCGATGGGAAGCTTAATTACCTAATGGTTCATCTTGGCAAGATGTCACTTTACTGTTATTTGATTCGGCATGCAAAGGTGTTACCGCTATATAAAAAGTTTTGCTCATGAAATGGTGCAAACGTCATTTGTCATGCTTTTTCTCCACCCGTCATCCATGGACTATCACTTGCCAATATCGGACCCTTCAACGGTAACATTAAAATAAAAATTTGAGACTTTTAAAGATTGGAGGGTCGATCGAGGTACAAGTCCCGCACGCCTTGAGCAGACTGATTTCCCAGTAAGGTCGCAGGCCAAGCTTGCAGTTTCCGTTCTAACATCAACAAGGTCCATCTACACGCTTAAAATCTGCAAGAACAGAGTCGACGGAGGAGTCCAACCGTTCGAAAAGTCTCCTGCTTCGCTCCTTCCAAAGAGGAGCAGCATCTTGAGCCAATTTGGAGAGGAGAGAGCAGGAAGAAGACCTCCAACAATGGAACAACTGCCAAACGCACACCGGCATAGCCCAACATCCACCAGTACATATGTATCCTCTCCATATCATTCTCAAAATAAGTAGTTGCCAGAAATTACTAGAAAACAAAATGCCGAAACATACCTTTTGAAGCGGGAGTGGTTGGATTTGAATCCGTGGTTGAATGCACTAGTATATTCTGTTCAGCTGATATCCTCAAAGCCATGATGCAAGTGGCGAGCACAAATCGAATTCCTCACTTCTAACTAACATAGCAGAAGAGGTAACAGGAAACTGCTATAATAAATAATGCGGAACAAGTAGCATTCGGCAGGTAAATAGATCCATTTTCTTTGAAGAGGAGAACAAACAATTCCCCAGGAAAATGATTTACAGAAGAATCGACAAAATAGAAGTATTTCACAGCATGAACCTCCTGGAAGCTTCATGTTTCCCATTTCCCGTCTCATGGAAAACCATGTCAGCTCCAACACGCCCTTTCAAGTTTGCTGATTTTCTGTGGAACTTTCTTTCTCTCTTTCTTTCTTTTTCTTTGCTAGGCAAGTGAAATTCTATGGAACTAACTACCTTAGCTATTTTTAAAATTGTCATCTGATGATACGCCTCTCATTCAACCTGTTCATGATTCTGGATGCATCATTGAGTCTATTTGCTCTCTCGTATATACTCGCCACAACAAGATGCAACTCCTTCTTGTTGATGTTCTGATCAGAGTCTAGTCTCTGAAAGAGAGACTCTACCATCGTGAAGTCCTTTCTTGCACCGTAGAGACTGAGCATCTGGAAATGAACTTCATCTGAGAAAACGCATCCCTCTTCCTGCATCTCCATGTACACTGCATCTGCCTTTTCAAAGTCACGCAACTTCCCATAAGCATTTAGGATGATAGCAATGACATCGGAATCAGGAAAGTACCCAGCCAGTCTCATCTTATCAAACACCTCGATGACGTTGGCGTACTTTCTATTCCTTGAAAGGAGCTCGATCATGCAGCCAAATACTGCTATATCCTTTACCTCTCCTGCATCAAAACCTTGGCGGAAAACCCAAGTGGCCTCCTCTAAGCGACCAGCTCTAGCAAGAATTTTTATTGCGGTCTCTCTGGGGATATTGTCTGGGCGCCTAAGCTCATGGAGTAATCGCTTCGCATGACCAACCAGACCGGCCCTTTCATAAGCCACAATCATGGTCTGATAAAGCACCTGATCAATCTCAACCCCAGAGCTCCTCAGCTTTTGAAACAATGTCGCTGCACGGTCTAATTTTCCTGCCTTGCCCCATATCGCAATTATTGTCGAGTAGGTAATTGCATTCGGTTCGATTCCTATATTCTGCATTTCCTGGACCAGATTTGTTGCCTTCTCATGCTCGAGAGATTTTCCATATATCTTTATCATAGTATTGTAGGTAACAACATTCTGCTCAATATCCTTCCTCTGCATCAGTCGAAACAGATGAATGGCTTCGCCAAAGAGTTCAGCCTCACCATACACCCTCAAAAGCGTATTATAACTAACGACATTTGGTTCAATTAACATCTTCCTCATGCTCCAAAACAGTCTATCCGCTTCCTTAGCCATATCGAGCTGACCATAGACATCAATCATAATGTTGCACGTCGTGAGATCGAGAGGGCACTTAACCTCGTTCATCTCAGAAAACACAGACAATGCCTCCACAAACTTCTGATTCTCCACATATATACAGAGCAACGTCGAATAGCTGACAGTATCCGGCATAACATCCGCTTCCCGCATCTCCTCAAGAAGAAGCCGGGCCTCGCGAAAAAGCTTAGCTTTACCGAACACGTGAATCATGGTATTATACGCAACGAGGTCCGGCATTATCCCCGAATTCTTCAGCCTCGAGAAGATCGAGATCGCCTTCGAGTAGTCGCCCAGCTTCCGCGACAGCTCGATCAAGTTACTGTACAGAACAAGGTCGCCCGACACGCGGTCCTGCTCCATCCTCTGGAGCCAAGAGAGCGCGGAGTCGAACATGGCGGCCTTGCCGAAATGCGTGATCAGGGTCGAGTAAGTGTACCTGTCGGGGGCGAGGCCCCTCTGGCGCATTTCCTCGAACAGGCCGTGAGCGACGGCCCACTGCCTGGCGCGGAGGGCGTTGCGGGTGGCGACGTTGTAGGCGAACACCGAGGGGGTGTAGCGGGCCTCCTCGTTGATCCAGTCGAGGAGGGCGAGGGAGCGGCGCCAGTCGCGCTCGCGGGAGAGGAGGGAGACCATGAAGCGGATGGAGAGCTGACGCCCCTTGTAAGGGGAGAGGAGGGAGAAGAGCTCCCGCTCGTCGCGGGTCTGCGAGATGGAGGAGACCAGGTCGTCCATGTCGATGCTGTGGTCGAGGTGGGGCGACTCCGACCGCCGGAAGGTGGGTGCCCGGTGCCGAGGCTGCGGGGTTCTCCGCCAGACATCCTTGTTGCCTGCCGAAGAAGAAGAGTAGGAAGAAGAAGAAGAAGAAGCTGACGGTGACGCTGCGGAGAGGGCGAGGGAGATTGGAGGGCGTTGAGCTTTGCTGGTGATGAAGGAGGGTCTGGCGAATGGCGAGGAAGGAAGGAAGGAGGAAGGAGAGAGCACCAGCTCTACTTGCATGGTTGCTGCATAGTAGTAAGCAGCGGAGTGACCAGGTGCTTTCAACGCTTTCAAATTGACTTTATTTGCGGGGAAAATGTGATCCCTAAATATATATTCAATTTCATGAGCTTTTAATTTGCTCAATTTGGTCCATGAACTTTCATCTAATGTTCAATTTTATCCTTAAACTTTCAATTTGCTCAATTTGATCCCTAAACTTTCATTTAAGCATCTCTCAAAAAGATTTGACTTTGGCGGCCAATCATGAGACACATGCCGAGATATTCCACACCATTTACAACAGCTAGGAGGGTGTTTGGGTTTACTGTCCTTATCACCATTGCCATACGAAGACATCAACATCGAAATGTTGAAAGAATACAAATCAAATACTTGAGCTCCTAGATTTATATATAGATCTAGTTTGAAAGAATGGAATAAAATTTAAATTAGGAGAGGAGAGCAGCCTAATCTTAGAGAGATTGTGAAGTCACGATACAAATATCATCCTCGATGGCTATTGATTGGACGATTGGTCCAACTGATCTCCACGTTCACCCAAGATTAGTTGCAAAAGTTTATCAACATAGAAACTCCCGGAACAGATCAAGAGAAAAAAGAAACACACAGCTTCAAAAGAGGGAAGACTACAGTATGAATGCAAAGTGGTCACAAATCGCAACAAAAACCGAACAAGAGCATATAAGAAAGAATGAGACTAAGAAGTAAGAACTCCGGCCCCCAGTGCCTCCGTGGCATCCCGGTTGAAGTAGACGGCGAAGGAGGAGGAGCGGACGCCGGAGGGCTATGAGAGGAGGTCACCGTTTCTTTAGAGCAAGCGTAGTTGCATCGGCTAGGACTCACGATCCTGTACAATCCACTGCTTGTCAACATGAAAGTGTCCTTGCTATTGTCCTGGCCGAAAGAGAATACCGCGCCTAGAGCAGGCGACGACTCAATTTCGGCATCACACTGTATAGGAGTGTCCTTTGCGCAGGTGTAAGGGACTTGAGCGCTGGTGAAGTTGCCGCTGTTCTCAGGATTCTCCGTGCCCACCCAGATGCCGCCACTGCCATACAGATCCGCGTACAGGTATCTGGAATCAAAGTTCATAGAGTCTCAGCTCGTTGTCCTCGGTGATTTCGAATGAACTGAATTGTGGACATGATCTTTAAGAGGAATTGCTAGTGAATTAATGGACATACCGAGATCCGTTAAGCATGACGGTGGAATGAAGCTATATGAACTTACCTTCCATACAAGCACGGATCGGCCATAGACCGATAGAAGTAGCCTCCAGTGATCGATGCAGAACCCTGCGGATTCTGGGGCTGGGAGTGATTATATCCCATCACAGGAAAAATAGGCTTGATGGAGCTAGCAGATGTATTGCCGCCGGGGCTCTGCGGGGGATGATACAGGAACGGGCCCTCGTAGACGCGCCATCCATAGTTTCCACCTTTAGTGACTATGTCCACCTCTTCGTATTCATCCTGTCAGGACATCGACCGGTCATCCCTTTCCGAAATCACATAAAAAAAAAAAGGCGTGCTGGTCAATGCATGTGAAAGTTGCCTTGATTCGAGCGTCTCATGGACTCGAACAATGGAAACTGCATTACAGTTTCTGATCTCTGATACAGTTAATTGCATAGGCAGCAAATGACTAAGAGGAAACATGTTCTGTGAAGTGCGAGCGAACCTGGCCAACGTCTCCGCAAAGAAAGTAGGAAGGCCTTTCCAAGTCGAAGCTGCATCGCCAAGGATTCCTGAATCCCAGGGCCCAAATTTCGGGTTCTAATTCCTTATCTACGCAAAATGGATTGTCTTTGGGAATCGAATAATTTCCCCATAGTTCAGATTCACTAATGGTCGTCGAATCTGCCATGACATACCACGAATGTAAGGCACGCAAGAAGAACTAAAGAAAAGACGACCAGGAAGGCTCGGAGCGAGCTGGAACGTATTACAGAACACGCATCGAAATCCAGGTGTGGTACAAACTCGGACGCTAGTGGTTTACCTGGTAAGTTATCGACATCGAGCCTCATAATCTTTCCGAGCAAGGATTTTTTGTTCTGCGAGAAGTTGTAGGGATCGCCGATACTCCCTCCATCGCCCATCATGAAGTACAAGTACCCATCTTTTGGACCGAAAAGAATTTGACCGCCGTGATGAGTAGTGAACGGGAGGCCCATCGTGAATATTCTCCTCACTTCATTTGGATTGACGTTGCCGCCCTGAAAAAACACAGATTGCAACATAGGATTTATCTACATCCGTCACAGTAACAACGGGCGGAACATTTAGAGTGGTGCGTGGTTTTATTTACCGGTGAAGACTGATTCGCAGTGAATTCTGATATGACACTGTGATATCGGCAAGGGTTTGCCCCATTATCCGGTCCTATCTTCGAAGGATCGCATCCCACGTCCGAGTTGCACGAACACCTACCGGAACAGTAAGGCCACTTGGTCTTATCACAATTGA
Source organism: Eucalyptus virginea (assembly GCA_014182375.1). NCBI lineage: Eukaryota > Viridiplantae > Streptophyta > Magnoliopsida > Myrtales > Myrtaceae > Eucalyptus > Eucalyptus virginea. Next base: position 27,404,356 of record CM024523.1, on the reverse strand, counting down.
AGGAAACAAAGAACCGGCCGTTATTCTGGTAATTCGGATGGAATGCCAGTCCCATCATCCCAAGCTCGCTCTCAAAATGCACTTCATCGGTCAGATCAAAGAAGGGGCTTGACTCGTTAATTCCTATTATATCTCCCGAACCCTGCTCAGAGATCGTGGCGAGCCATATCTTACCAGGTTGATTGGATAAGAACACCCGATTTGAACCGTCAGGATGAGCTACCATATTAAGGTAGGAACCGTTCCCGAGTTTCTCAAGGCAAACGCCAGTCGGGGTGCTTGAATTCTCTGCACTACCTAACTTAACCGGTCCACCAGAGAAGCATACTGACGTGTCATCAGAAGCCCCACCAAATTCGTTGCAAAACTCTGCTGCTGAACTCCATGAGTCGGATATCTTGCTTCCAGAACTGGGTGTTGTTTTGGCTCTACTTTCAAAAGCAAAAGGAGAATTTAATATGGATGTGTTGTGGCACTTGTCCCAGAGATTTGAGCAGAAATCAAGCGTGTAGAGTTGGGACCGCGTTGAATTCACGGAAATTGAAGAATTGCAGAGAACAGGAACCACACGAGGTGCTTGTTTGACTCGATACAGTTCAGCCGAAATTGGATCACATCTCTGCAAAAAGCAAGCAGACCCACACCATGTAAAATGGCTAAGGATGTTAAAATTTCCCCCCCTCTGACAGCTATGCAATATGTAAATGCAAGGCAAACATCGTTGTAGTTATAACTTCATGGAAGCTCTAGAGACATAAACAAAAGTACTCCAAAAGAGGAATCATTTCAGAGAAGTGGAAACTCGAGAGTGCAAATTGGCTTTTCATTAGATTCAACTTCCTTCACCTGCACATATTTATCTACTCTCATTGAAAAGGCAATCAATCACGCCAAGAATGTGTTTAGCAACACGAGAGCAACAGGAAACGAAGCCTTTACTGCACAAAGAATCGACTTTAGAAGAGAAGCACAGCCAGGGTCTGAGACGTTCATCGCTTTGAATTGCTTCTGCAACTGTAGATCTTGGGCAGAATCGCAGCAAACACTGCCATTGTATCGACAAAAGCCGAGACCGGCTTTATCAGCATCAAAGGGTGCTCCTGTTTCCAGCACAACAAAGCGTGACAATCCCAAACAGTGAGTCGCTGATCCGCAAACCGAAGTTCAAAAAAATTGAATAAAGCGAACAGAAGTAACAACAAACAGGTCGATTGCTGGCTAAAAAGATAATTATATTTCATCCCTTTTCAGATCTTATCACTGTCCATGCCTCTGTTAAGAATAGAACAGTGAACGAAGCCTGTAATTAGAGACACAAGAAGCAGACAAACACATACTCAAATCAGTGCACAATGGATATGAAGCGGAATAGCGGAGCAGCAGCGAGAGCAGGAGGCTGTGAATGACGACGATCTTCATCACCAGAGAACCTCTCATTTTCACAGTTTTGCAATGGCATTACCGCCAAGAAATTACACAAGCACAAATTCGAATCTCCGTAGCTTCATCCACTGAAATTCCCAAGGAAAAAGTTTGAAGAAAACAAAGCAAATGGATGCGTGAAAACTGAAGTCGCATCACTTTGCTCTGCTGATGTTTCCCAGAGTTCATTCCACGCTCTTGGACTCTTGTCTGTCACCAGAAACAAGAAGGAAAGAGAACTATGGAGGATGAAAATAAAAAACGAATACTTCTTTTCACCAAACTCAAGTCTGTGATCTGAGAAACCGTCAACGCAGGCTTGTGATTAGAAATTGAAGTGGGGAAAGATCGATAATCTAAGTAAAGAGCCTGGTGGGTCAGACTGATATGGTTGACTTTCATCTGTAAGACTCAATGCGTGATTAATGGCGATTGTTAAGAAAAGGAACAAGTTGACCTCCGGAAAAATACATATCTATTCGCAACCTAAAGATTGATTTGGACACATATTTCAATTCTCACAAAGCTCAAGGATTGAAACGGTGACCACGGCGTAACCCGCTTGGACCAGCCGTTCAGATAAAAACAATGAAACAGTTAACCGTTTTTTCTGCTGCTGCTGCTCCAACTCTCCTGCATGGCAATCGGCACTGCTCTAAGCGCTTAAATTGTTAGATGAAGATTTCAAAAGCCGTCGAGCTAGCAAGTATATATCAGAACTGATGTAAGAACACATATCATCGCACCCCTACAATCTTGCAGGCACTATTTGGCCTAAAAACAAGCGTAGTTTACGAATTAAACAGAGTGTTGACATGACTCTTAAGTAAAAAAGGACAGCAAAGGACCTATCCAGATCGTCCTGTGATCGATTGCCGCTCTAATTTGATTGTTATCGACGCTAGCTAGATTACGCGGGAGTTCATAATTTATGCAAATTCTCTTCTGCGAAGGTTGTTCAACTTTGGAGTTTATTGACACGGTTGGACGTGGATGTCTGCCTCTCGAAGACTTAAAAACGTATGTTTTGGACTTTGGACCAGTCCGTCCAATGCACGGCACTGCAAACTGGGAAAGCGCAGAGCATCTTCCCGCAGGCAGAGCAGGCAAGCCAAGCCAAGCCAAAGCATTCCAAAGTAACACTTAGCTTGGATCTGGGAGGCCCCAGTACTGGGAAGTAAGACTTTTCGTGGACCGCGCTGTTCACATCCCAAGAACATAAATTTTTTCCAAACTCATGTTGGGTCCCACTGAAAAAATATAAATTTTCATAGAGTTCTTTACATCTCAACGACCCTATCTGTCACATCATTTATAATGTAAGTCTATCCGATATTTTCCTCCTTTTTGCGAGTTCAACTTTTGTATCAAAATATAAGCAAACCTACCCGTCAATAAGAAGAGCGTACCTCAAATTAGCTCGTAAGCATGATCCAGCAGCTATTTTGAGTTCACTAATTCGGGTTCGCTACTCGCGCTGGACTCGGCCCGTGGCGCCTCAAACGCATACAAGAAAAGTCAAATCCGCCGGGCGGATAACAGTCTTGCCGGTTCTCGTGTATTGCGAGCGTGTAGTTCATCTTAGGGCACTTCTACGAACCTTCGATGGTCGGATCTTCCGAGATCGCCCGCCATCGGATTACTGAAGAATCAATCTCGGCCGTTCACCGACGAGACACGACAAAAGGGCCTTAAGTTACTAGGGATTGCGAAATGATCAGTCGATAGAGAGTGGTCCCGTTCATCTTTTTCACATGAACCCGGACCTCACTTAAGCAGGGAAAATAATAGTAATTCGCAATAAAATATCTTAAGCCTGTAAAAATCAGCCAAATTTCCCAACATTTAATACATCGTTCCGGGTCGATAAACGCATCTGCTTCCTCCCGTCAACCGCGAAGTCGCTCGTCAAGCCCGCCCTACAAAAGTCTTAGTCGTCTTCGTGCAATCGCCCCAGCTAAAAAAAAAACCCAGAGCAGCTTGCCTTTTATAAGAGTTCCTCCACTTTCTTCGGTCGCTGCATCGTCGCCATGGAGTTCTTCAACCAGGCCAAGGCGGTGCGGCTCCGGAGCTTCCACGGCAAGTACCTGGCGGCCAACGAGGACGAGGAGACGGTCCGCCAGAGCAAGAACGGGTCCTACCGCCGGGCCCAGTGGGCCGTCGAGTACGTCGCCGGCAACAGCCACGTCGTCCGCCTCCGGAGCTGCTACGGCAAGTACCTCGCCGCCTCGGAGGAGCCTTACCTCTTCAGCATTTCAGGTACATGGGAGGCCGAGGATCGAACACGGCTTTCGATTCGTTTTCTGGTCTGATTTGTTCTTTTTTTTTCTTTCTTTTTTGCGTTTGGTTTAAAGTTTTTATTTTAGATTTTTCAAGAAACCCGATTCTACAAATTTGTGATTTGCTAGTGCTGTTATTGATGAGAAGAACACTGAAAATTACCAACATGAAATTGCTAACGCATTTGAAAAATTTACCGGCATGTCTTGCAAATCACCAATCATATCTTGAAAGTGAGGAATTTCCAGCTCCTTGTTCTAGAATTTTCGTCCGTAGTTTTGATAAAACCTACCCAGTCAAACAAGTCTTGCCAACCTCATCTAGAAGCGTGGGCAATGACTTCAGTTTACCAAGCTAAAATTGGTATTCTTTTCCCTCTTAAAAAATTGATTCTAAATAAACAATTCCCTTCTTGATCCCGATTTGCTAGTTAAACTCGATTAGGCCCGATCAATTGCTCGAGAGTTTTTTTATAATTTCCAACCACGGCGCTTAGATAATGATTTTAGGGCCGATGTCGGGATCGAAAACTTCGTTGATCATCAGTTTTTTCCATGATTTTTCTGCAAAATAACCAGCAAGTCGAGCTTATATAGTTCTGGTTTTGGTCATACAAAAGGCAAGAAAGTGGTGCAATCAAGTCCCCAATCCAAGAACGACAAGTCCGTCGAGTGGGAGCCGCGAAAGGACGGGGACTACGTGAAGCTAAGGGCGAAGGGCGGGATGTACCTACGCGGGAACGGGAGCATGCCGCCCTGGCGGAGCTCGGTCACGCACGACATCCCCCACCGGACCGCCACGCAGGAGTGGGTGCTGTGGGGCGTCGACATGGTCGACCTTGTGGTGGACCATGAAGCGGCCGACTCAGCCCGCGGCCACCTGTTGTCCTATCCAAGCTCGGTGTCGGAAACCTTGGAGGATTACTCGGCCGACGATCACGAGGACCCGGGGTTGAGGAGCGGGTCGGGCACGGAAATGGTGGTCTCGACTCAGCCATCGCCTGGCTCTAAGGTAAGGCCTAAGGTCCCTTCTGTTTCCGTACTATGTTAGTTTAGTTCCGGATGCGTCGCCAGATTTGACAAATTGCACTCCTTATGTATTAGATTACGAGGTATATATGAGCTAGAGAGAGGGAGAGAGAGACAGCATATGATATTTAAAAAGGGTGTTTTTTGAACTAGGGTGTGGGGATATTGTCGTCTCATCCAAGCTGCGTGTCGGAAAGCTTGGAGGATTACTCGGCGGACGATCACGAGGACCCGGGGTCGAGGAGCCGGTCAGGCATGGAAATGGTGGTCTCGACTCAGCCATCGCCTAGCCCTAAGGTAAGGCCTAAGGTCCCTTCTGTTTCCGTACTACTTGTAGAAAGTTACAACATAAGGGCTCATATGAGCCACGGCACCACAAACTCGTGGCCAATGAGTCCGGCACGCTTCACGCGAGATTCACCCGATCTAAAGATTCACATGAGCAGACCGTCTAGATTTGCATATAATTAAGAAAAGGGCTATATATAAAATCACTGACATGTTAGTTTAGTTCCGGACGCGTCGCCAGATTTGACAAATTGCACTCCTTGTGTATTAGATTACTAGTTATATATGAGCTAGAGAGAGGGAGAGGGGGACAGCATATAATGTTTAAAAAGGGTGTTTTTTGAACTAGTGTGTGGGGATATTGATTAGTCAATTACATAAGTCTGCGGGCTATAAAAAATAGTCTTGTCAACGTTCTTATTGAATATTTTAACCGAAGTACAACTACGGGCGAGGATGGTATTGCAAAAGAAAAGGAAAATTCAGGGGCGAAATTGTATAAATAGAAAAGATTCAAGGTTCTCCCATGGGTTTATTCTAGAAATTTCATTGATCAAATCTTAAAGGTAGCTATAACGTTACTTTTCCCTTTCTTTTTGCTTGGACTTTGGGCTTAAAATGTTGACTTAAAGTTGGGAGCACTTCTTTCTCCCCTTTGTAGCTTTAAGCAAATCCAAAAGGTACACTGAATAATTTTGAAGCCCCGCCAATTTGATAAATTTTCTACAGGTCAAAAAGTGGGGGAGAAAACGGTAGGAATTATGTTCCGTTCAATTACTTTTAAGATAGATAAATAATTATCTAATAGCTCTCTGGTCATGCTTCCTATTTTTCTAAAGCTTTAATTTCGATTTTATTTTCATATTCGATTTCCCCTATGATGTGCTTTCCTCTTTCATGCTCATTTTGGAACCTATCTATTGTCGACTAATTTCATAGATATGCATACTTAGAGTTCAACCAATGGCATCTTAATTGTTTTCGAGTTCTTCTAGAGCAATTAGATTAGTAAAATCAAGTGAGTGACCTTACAATAGTGCAAAAGGGGCACCGACTACCTCGACTTGATTAGGCACACGTCGCTATAAAATATGGTTAAACTGCTCATTTCAAGCCCATAATTTTCCCTGAAAGATTGCTTATTGACACAGTTTGTGGGAAAAGTGCCAAAAAAGTCCTAAACCTTTTGTCATTGTGCCGATTTAGTCCTAAACCTTTTTGGTCGGGTCAGTCCTAAACCTTTTAAGTTGTGCCGATTCAGTCCTTTCCTAGCCAATTTGGCCGGATTTTTCCGACCGACGGCCACTGGTGACGTGGACAACTTTTAATAATATTTTAATAATATTTTAAATATTTTTTAAATTTTTATTATTTTTATTATTTTTATTATTTTTTATTATTATTATTTTTTTAATTCCTCCAGTCGCCGGGACCTCGGCGACCGGCCAGAGGCGACGGCCGGCGAGGTCGAGGTCGACCTCGCCGGCCACCTCGCCGGGGCGCGGGGCGGCCTCGCGCGGGCGGCGAGGGTCGAGCCTCGCCCATGGCCGGCGAGGCTCGACCTCGCCCGATCCGGCGAGGGCGAGCCTCGCCCGCCCGCGCGAGGCCGCCCTCGAGGCCCGGCCGGCGAGGGCGAGCCCCGCCGGCCTGCCTGATCCGGCGAGTGAGGGGTTCGAGCGGGCGAGAGAGTCGGAGGGGGTAGACCGCCGCCACCGCACTGAGCCGCGGCCGTCGGCCTACGGCGCGCCCGGTTTCAAGCGCCGAAGCTCCGTAGGCCTCGGTCCTTTTTGTGCCTTGCGTTGGTCGGACCAGGCCGGATCTCGACCTCGCCGGTGGCCGCGGGGCGGGCGAGGCTCGCCCTCGCCGGATCTGGCGAGGTCGAGATCCGACGAGGTCGAGGGCGAGCCTCGCCCATGGCCGCCGATCTTCGCCCTCGCCGGATCCGGCGAGGTCGAGCCTCGCCGCCCTCGCCCGATCTCGCCATTGGGCGAGGGCCGGCGAGGCTCGAACTCGCCCGGATCCGGCGAGGCGAGCCTCGCCCATGGCCGATCCGGCGAGGCGGCCATGGGCGAGGCTCGCCCTCGCCGGATCTGGTGAGGGCATGGCCGGGCGAGGCTCGACCTCGCCGATCCGGCGAGGTCGCCCGCCCTCGCCGGCGGTCGCTTCGGCCGGTCGCCGGACCTCGGCGACCGGCCGGAGGAAAACACAAATAAAAAAATAAAAAATATTTAAAAAATTTAAAAATAAAAATATTAAAATATTATTAAAAGCTGTCCACGTCGGCGCCGGTCATGCCACGTCAGCCGGCCGGCGTCCAGTCAGAAAATCCGGCCAAAATTGGCCGGAAAGGACTAAATTGGCACAACTTAAAAAGGTTTAGGGCTGAATCGGCACCAAAAAAAAAGGTTTAGGATTAAATCGGACAGCGCAAAAGCGTTTAGACTTTTTTGGCACTTTTCCCCACAGTTTGTCATTCGTTGACTAATTTCGTCCTCTTTTTTCTAAAAAAAAATATAACCATCCTGTAAAACAAAGGTAAAAATAATAATAAAAGAGAGGAAATTCCGAAAGGTTGTGAGAATATTAGGATCCTCCCTTGTCATGCCCGCTTTAAACAAACGCCACTGACGCCGAATCGCCGATATATAGTTAAACTCCTAAACCGTCAAACGACGGATCGCCTCCAACCAGCATCGTCGCCATCTTTTTCTTCTCTCCCTCCCTCCCTCTCTCTCAATCCTGAATCTGACATTGTGCAGACCACGTTGATTTCCACAACATCGTCACCTCTCTCTCTTGCCACCCTTTTGTTCAGACAGGACAGGAACAAACCTCGTCTCACCGATCATTTTCGTCCTTGGTTCTTTTCTGGTCCCTAGGATTGATCTTTGTTTCGTTTTTCCGTCACCCCGGTGATCCCGCGTGACGTTCAGGGCGGCATGGAATTCTTCACCAAGGCAAAATCCGTCCGCCTCCTCGGCCACCACGACAAGTACCTGCTGGCAGATGATGATGAGGAATCCGTGTGCCAGGACCGCTGCGGCTCCATCAGGCAGGCCAAGTGGACCGTGGAGCTCGTGGAAGGGGCCGGTGTCGTGCGCCTGAAGAGCTGCTATGGCAAGTACCTTACGGCGTCCAACGTGCCCTTCCTCCTGGGGATGACAGGCAAGAAGGTCTTGCAGACGCTCCCGGCCAGGAGGATGGATTCGTCCCTGGAATGGGAGCCCATCAGGGAAGGGGTCCAGGTCCGGCTCAAGACGCGATACGGCAATTTCCTGCGTGCAAACGGGGGGTTGCCGCCCTGGAGGAACTCGGTCACGCACGACATACCGCACCGGTCTGCGACCCAAAATTGGATTCTGTGGGACGTCGATGTTGTGGAGATCAGGGAACAGCCGACTACTCCATTGCCAGAGGCAAAATATGATCAACCTTCGAAACCGTCTCTTCCGGAACCGGACTCTCCTTCCTCGATCGAGCTCCGCTCACCGAAATCATCGGAATTAGAGGTAATTTCTATATTTCTTGATTACTAGATTGACAAGGATATATACTTTAGGCATGAAGGATGACTTTCTTCATTAAAAATTCTAAATTAGACAGAGATCAGTTTGAGCAATGCATGATAATGTTGATCTAAACAGCCTGCACGGCATCTCTATCCTCGTGAGTGTCAATACATCGCTGAACGGACGTTCTGCTCGTGTCTTGAGCTTTGAAACTTATGGTTTGCATTTGGAGTTTATCTGTCTCACCTAAACTTTTTCTTGAATAATCATTTCAACTGGCATTTTTCTTTGTCTTGAAAGAAAAATCATATCTTGGTCTTTCCAATGCAGTGTTATTTTCGTCCAAGTCCATCATGCTCCATTCAAATGAACTTCCTTTTGTGCATATGGCAAAATGCGATACTTTGAGTAGCATCTTCACGCATTGCAGCCATGCCCCCTTTCCCTACTGATGCACTCGATAAATTGTAATCGTTTGACTCTGTGGGAATGTATGATTTCATGCAGAACACTTGTGAGGAGCAATTGAACATTCCTTTTTCTGGTTTTCTTGTTTTGCAGGATGACGATTTCTTTGGTGGTGCAGTGAAAGCTGAAGGTAGGATGATCTACTACAGAGTGGCCAATGAAGACGGGAACACTGAGGACGAGAATGAAGAGCTTTCGTTCACATTCAAGGGAAGTAGATTGGAGGAGCTGGTGCAGAAACTAGAGGAAGAGACAGGGCTTGAGGATATCATGGTCTGCTCTCAGTGGAACAAGAAGCTCTATCCCCTCCGGCTGCAGCTTCCTCCCAATAATGCACCTATGCATGTCGTGGTGGTTCCATCATCATCAACAGGTATGTTCATAGTTCCTATAAAGTTGAAGTCCAAGCATGCATTCATCTCTTATGGGAATTTAATCTGGTAACTGATAAGTATCATCTATAAAAATTGGTGTAGGATGATGGTGGGCCAGTAGTGTTGGCATGTCATTGTTCATCAAAATTTTGTACCTTGCCAACAAAGTTTCCTTTTTTTTTTGCAATTTTTTCCCAGTGGCGAGAGATATTGAGGTTCCAGGGAGTCTCAGTTCAAGGTAACCAGGGTGATCAGCCGCTTCAGGGATAAACTGCAGAAATTCCATGTACTTTCTGCTTCTCTGGCATGTACGAGATTCAGAGAGAGAGAGAGAGAGAGGCTTCACGTTTGGGTTGGTGGTATGTATTTGACGAAGGTTGGATTTAAGGAAAGATCGTTTTGCTGTCCAAGGTTCTCAGTGACTTTGCTCCCAGCAAAACTCCCATGTAAGTATCCAGGACTGACTGTTTTTCATGCAAGAAATCCCAAATTAATATCCTTTAAAAATGATCTTGTTGGAAACTTCACTTTTAATATGGAGGTGGCCAACTGCGGATGGTGTTGGTGGTAATTGTGTTGGCAGTATTTATGTTCAAATCTAAAGAAGTTAACAAAGTTCGCTTAAGGAGGTCACAAACCAGTGGTAAGAGCTACAGCCGTCTTCGCCGAGCCAATTCTCTTTGAGTAGATTAGTATGAACTAGAACACGTGCTTGAGCTCGGAATTGCAGATAAAGGCGTTGGTGCAAGCAAATTCAATCTCTTCCTCATCTTCTTTTGCGACACGGTCTCTTGTTCTTCCATTTATCGTTGCATCCCAGTCATTGTCGTAATTATTCTCTTGGATCTTGTGTCCGTAGCTCTCTATGCTGCAAACTTGAAGTAAGCCTCAAGTGTCGTGGATTTGCTATTATAGTTGAAGTTGTTTAATAGCAAGTACCAATTACAGCAACATCCATGTTTCAGATGTGGGAGTCGTCGGTCAACAGTGATTCCGACAGATGCTAATTAGCTTCATAAGCATCCTCCTTGCGAGCACAATTGCTTCATCCATTCGAAAATACAAGGTCTGATGTGAATCTACGATGCACATCCTCCGAACAAAACCTGAGAGAATGTCATTAGGACCCTAGAAGAAGAATTCAGCGACACATTTCGCCGCCTTAACTATCTCCCTGTCTCAACAGTTACTTGACACACATGAATCCACCCAACCTGCCCACAAATGATCACGTCAATTTACACATTTCCAGTGCACGGAAGGACATTCATTGAACAGGTTTGACAGCTTCACTTCAGCTTGGCAAGAGTGTTTGAAATCAAACAGCAAGTACAGGCTCGCAACTGACGAATCAGCATTTGTGCATGCCGAACAAACGATGCAAATGCACTTCAGCGGTGCCACATGCCGTCTACTAGCCAGAGTCAAATTTCATCTGTTCAAATCAAGCTGAAATATAAGATACAAACTAAGTTTGTTCTCCGTATCATCATTCATATAAAAGGGAATCTATATAAGAATCGGATCTTATATAAAGAGAGAGAATTCTACTTCAAAGAAGCACTCATTTTTCTGCTTAACTAGTGATCAGAATCAGTTTCATGCTACTTCACGAGTAACCCCGCAACCATTATTTAAATTTCCTCGTTACGACACTTGAACTGCCGTTTTAACTGCCGATACCGAACATCCGGCGCCAAACATATCGTCCGCAGTCGCAGAGCGTGCTCGTGTCCGGTCCCTCTCGGTCGTCGGACTTTCTCGCCGAGGCCAGTGTCTGTCGCCGTCGCCGGACTCTCGGCCGCCGGCATGAGCTTCGCACTGACCCGCTTCATCCTCCACCTGGGGTTCTCCTGCGAGAAACCCAGGAACAGCAAGAGCTACGGCTTCCTCCTCTTGAATCCCAAGAGAAGTCCATTCTCTTCCGCCGCCATCCCTCCAGCGCAGAAGGTAAACGTCTCGCCGACTCTCGGCTTAGTTCAGTTGATTCGACGCGTCTTTCGATGCGGGTTCCTTCTGTAACTCCTTCCACGTGTTTGTTCTATTGCGCGGCAGACGGGCGAAGAGCTTTTGGTGGTGGTTGGAGGTGGAGCGGCCGGGGTTTATGGAGCAATCAGAGCCAAGACGGTGGCCCCTCATCTTAATGTCTTGGTCATTGAAAAGGGGAAGCTCTTGTCAAAGGTTGGGTATTACCCGCTTTTCAGAGATACAGTTATAATGTGGTCATTCACTGTTGTCTGTGTCCCCAGAACAGAGGAAGAATTGGATGTGACTAAAGAAAAGAGAGGCCTTTTGATGGTTTGGGATTGGGAGTCGGAGTGTTAGTAGTTAATAGTACAGTCAGATGGTTATCCCAAAAGAAGATACAGTTATATGGTGTGCGCCCTGCAATCCATAAGCTGCCATGTCTGTTTAAATTTTGTGGGGGTTTGTTGTGTTGATGCAGTGATGATTGTGTCTGAAAAACAGCTTTGTGCAGAACTCTTGGTCAGTGCTAGTATAGTACGCATCGTGAAGCTTTGCCATTCTTGGCAGGTAAAAATATCTGGAGGAGGTCGGTGCAACGTGACAAACGGGCACTACACAGAAAACCTGGTAAGTTAAAATTGTAAGAGAAGCTTTCAGGACTTAATGTTGGTTAGCAAAAATGGTTGATTTGTTTGCTGTGAATGCAAGCCTAATCTTGGATGTTCCAGTTGCTGATCCATAAATTATGTACAACAGAGCCATTGGCGTGAAAAATCACTCGTGTTTTCTGGTGGAGGATCTATTTAATGGACTGAAACCTCAATCCTTTTTTTGCCTTTTCATTCTTAGCTTGTGGTGTTATCTACTGGAGGATCTGTTTAATGGACTCAAAACTCCTCCACTCATCCAGAATCATGTGTTTATTGCATTTGTACTCAAGGAGGAGAATAATCAAAACCATGTTTGTGAGTTGCAGAGAATGATAGGGGATAATACCTGGTCGTGTATAATCTTTCTAAGCAGACCTGATAATTTTATCACTTTCAGAATTTGAAGCAGTGAAAATATCTTATGCTGTCTGCTCAAATGGGCTTTTCCTTTAGGTTCTATTTAACAAAAAAATTGTCAATGATGGAAAAAGGTGTTCTGAGTCCACTACAATCGATTGTAAAGATTGAGACAACTACAGTCTATGCATACATCACCTTGGAGACCCACTCGTTGAAGGAATTGGACTCTTAACAGTGTTATGCACCTCCTGCCCACTAATAATTGCGCAATCTTTTCCCAATCTGCCTTTCATGATCATTGGTGTGTTTGAGGAATAACTTTTATATAGCAAGCTGCAATTTCAGGATGAAAAACTTGATTGTAGATTTTGGCAGAACATTACCCTAGGGGTCACAGAGAATTCAGAGGATCATTTTTCAGCACGCATGGCCCAACGGACACAATGACCTGGTTTTCTGAACATGGTGTCAAACTCAAGGTTGTGCTCAAAGCTGAACAACTATTTGGCAAAGCTGTAACATCCAATAGCTTAACATGGCATCCTTTGTGCAGACAGAGGACGATGGAAGGGTTTTCCCTATTAGTGATAGTTCATCTTCAATAATTGACTGTCTTCTGTCTGAAGCCAAGCAAAAAGGAGGTAAGTAGCTCTGTTGTAATGGGTGATCACATTGTGGTTGCATCCCATTTTAACTTCCAAAATCTTTGCATCAATTCTTTGTCGTGGATTTATTGGAAGCCGAAGACCTGTTGTTTGACATCCACCTGCAATTATGTCCCTCTGAAGGTTTTAATTGTTTGTTAGCTTCTTTTTCTAATCAAACATTGAAACAACAATAGCAGGAGGGTGCTTCTTTTATTGTCCAAAGCAATTCAGAACTATTTTTCTTCCCCTAATCTAGAAGGCAGCTTTTCATGTATAAATTGCAAGTTTGACCTCAAGAGTGCCAAAGGATAAAGAAACTCCTCCAGAAAATTTTCTTCTGCAACATTATTTAATTCAGTCCAGCACTAGTCGCAAAAAGAAAAGATATTCGTGTTACTAATTCATCCAGTGTGCTGAAGATCTCTCCACATGCCTTAAAGATACTTAGAGTACTTGCAACTTGTCTTGTCTGAGGTGTGAATCTCTCTTTTAGTTCTAATACAGACCGGCAAAGTTGTCACCAGTGCTTCTAGAGATGTTGGTGGGAACTTTCTGCTCAAGGCTGAGAAGCGTACAACTAACTACATGGAAAATCTCAAAGCTGACTATCTGCTGATAGCCAGCGGGAGTAGCCGGCAGGTTGTAATGGATTTGACTGGAAAACTTTGTTGACCTCACTGACTGAAGAATGTGATGGATTTTGTGTTTTTGTTTCAGGGTTATGTCTTAGCCACTCAGCTTGGTCACTCTATTGTGGATCCAGTTCCTAGCTTATTCACTTTTAAAATTGAGGATTCACGGCTAGCCGAGTTATCTGGGGTACTATCAGCAACCTTTAAACTGACAATGCATTTCTCTTGCAAAAGAATCAAGATAACTATGTAAGGAGTATCACTAGCATATGGCAGGATATTCTATCCTAGATTTTTCTTTTTGCCATAGGAAATAACCGTTTGCAAAGATATAGCTTGTTGCAGCCTTGTGTACATCTATAGCTCTTACTCATGCTTCAAGTGAGTTTTTATCTTTAAAAAGTTGTTGAACTGTATAAATGCAAAAAGCTCATTCCATACTCTGACACAGATGGAACTTGTATAATAGATACAATTATGTGAGTTGAGTTATTATACTATCTACGTATTATAAATAATGATAAATAAAACTAATATTTCTCTCTCTCACATAATTGTTTTTGGTAGTTAATTTTCACTGTCTCATTATTAATTAAATGCATTTTTTGTGGAAAAGCCTGCTTTACCCCGATATATTTAAATGTATATGTGATCTCTGATGGTAATTCCGATTGTTACTGAATTACTCACAGGATAAGTAGATTGTTTGCATCTAACCTTCCCTTCTTCTGCTACTTTTGATTATGCATACCTCCTTCACTGAGGTCCCAGTTATGTGTTTGAACAGGAAATGTTTTCAATTTTCCGTAAATAGTGTATTCATATGATGTCCAGGTCACATTCCCAAAAGTTCGGGTGAAGCTGAAACTAGAAAACGTTCAGACAAACATACCCCAACTTGTGCAAGTAATTTTCCTTTTGTAGTGCTTAGAGATCTGTGATGTATATAATGACTGGGAGTTGGCTTTTAGGTCGGACCCATGTTAGTTACTCACTGGGGACTCAGTGGTCCTGCAATTTTACGACTGTCTGCTTGGGGAGCTCGTCACCTTTTTAGTTCAGATTATAAAGGTAGGACTGCTCGTTGCATGAGTTATCTAATATATATGATCAAGTCTTTGAACTTGATACATTTTTCTTATGCAGGTGATCTTCTTGTAGATTTTATACCAGATATTAAGATGGAAGATGTGAAGTCCATCCTTATGAAACAGAAGCATCAGTTTACGGTAATTCTGATATCAAATTTACAGATGTTTCTGCTTTTCAATTTCTGTTGTCAGCTTGCTAAAACAGCCCTCTCTGATCTTCATATGTTTCATATATTCAAAAGGAGTTGCTTTTACATCATTTGAAACATCGCACTGTCGATGGATGGCAATGGGATGATCTGTAAATAAACGGAACCAAAATAAAAGATACAAGTAAATTTCAGGCTGAGATCAGAGCCATTCTAATTCTAGGCTCTAGTTTGTTCTCTTCCTTCCCAGAACAAGAAAATCCTTGCATAGGGAGGACAATATTCATCAAAACCTGATCCATACTGTCTGCAGCCAACAAAGTGCATCCTGGTGTTGGCTATTAGATTAAAGCTGGGTAATCTTGGTAGGCACCGTGTTGTGACACCAGTCTAGCTCTCCTAGTTCAATGTCTTACTACAATGGATTTGCTTTCTGTTATGCATAGACTGATCTTCTAAATTGCACAATAAAAACTAGTTATACTAAACAATTACTGGATCATGGTGCGTACATTTAAAAGTTTTTTGCTGCATATGTAAATTAAAATGCCTTAAACATTGGGCATCTAACAATTTCTTTCTTTGAATTTTTTCAGGTAGACATCTAGCAATTTTTTTATTTTATTTTGCTGTCTGTTTCTTTGCCTTGTCTGATACATCCAGTTCCACTTTTGTCATAATCACCTTTTCTTTATCAGCTCCATACATCTCCTATGGATTTAGGATTATGTTCCACTGGTTAATTCTTCTTTGACCTAATGTTGCCCCATGGATGTCTTCATCTTGCAGAAACAAAAGCTGCTCAATGCTTGTCCTTTGGAATTTGGCATCGTGAAGAGATTTTGGACATATATTTTGGATCGTGAGGTTATATGAGTATGACCTTATTAGCTGTTTAAACATGTGAAAAATCTATTTTGGCAGTTTGCATTATACTTCTCATCTTTAATTTGCAGGGTGTGGATGCAAATATTCTCTGGGCTTCCATTTCAAACAATTCATTGATTGGTATTGCTTCTCTGTTAAAGCAGTGTGTGTTTCGGGTAATGGGAAAGGTGAGGAATCTATGATTAGACACTGATATGTGGATGGTTTCCTCTTGTTCTAACCCTGTTGAGCAATGTTTTAAGGGCCAATTTAAGGATGAATTCGTCACTGCTGGAGGTGTCCCCCTATCCGAGGTTCTCTCCCTTTTCGTCCACTTGTTCTCTTTTTCTTGGTTCTTTTAATTTTTCATATGAAAAAATGTCTAAATTCTGTTGCCATAACTAAAGATAAAACTCATTTGCTTGTCCTTTATGAAGATCTCACTTAGTACAATGGAAAGCAAGATACAGCCCCATCTGTTTTTTGCTGGCGAGGTACAGTTGTTGTGGTGATGTGGATTTTTGTTTCACCTTATTAAGATCATTTGAATGAATTTCCAGCTCAATGCCTCAGAAAGCAAGGAAAGAGAAAAAAAGTTTAGTAACATTCGGGATTGTGGCTGTCTGCAGGTGCTCAACGTCGATGGCGTTACTGGTGGTTTCAATTTTCAGGTTAGTACCATACATTGTTCATAGTGGAGTCTTGGCTCGTGAACTTAAGGTTTGTGGGAAGTCATTGCTATTTCTCAACAGAGTGCTCACTCAAGAATTTTGCTTACCAATCGTTCCTTAATTGGAGGTTTTTTCTATTCCAATTCCCGTTGAGTGGCTTGCAAAAGAGCTGATGAAAATGACTGAGAAAGCCAAAGCAAAAGGAGGGAGGGGACCCAAAAGAAACCTAAGAACCCAAGCTACTTGATTGTACCTTCCACGTCCCAAGTCCACCTCCTTGAAAAAAAGATCCCGCATATTCTAGAATCCAACCTAATTTTGTACCCACCTTTACGAAAATTTTTATTTTGTGGAATTTCAACTCGAGCTAAAAAGCAAAAATTTGTAAAAATATAAAATTTAGCCCGAAATAAAAGAAATAGTTTGATTTTTCACAAAATGAAAGTGAACGCTAGTGGTTTTTTGGTCGAACGAGGGCCCTTGGATTATAAATAGAAATTTAATTGATTGATTTAATTAAGGCGGTTTTGGTAGGAACCGGAATCGAGTTTGCCCGGCATATCTATAAAAATATCTCGGTTCTAAAAATTATTTTCCACATGAACTTAAGGCCTGTGGGAGGTCATCGTCAATTTGTCATTGCTATTTCTTAACAAAGTGCTTACTCAAGATTTGCTTACCAACCGCTCCTTAACTGGATAAATTTTTGTTTTCCAATTCCCCCCTGTTTGGCGCATATTCATATGCTTAGTCACGATGAATTTGAGATGATTGTTCACCACCAAGCTATATAGCTTACTCTTTATGGCTTGAGTTACAGCCCCCTAAGATGCACTGGTTTCTAAATAAGCCATCAATTGCAGAATGCATGGTCTGGCGGATATATTGCGGGAACCAGCATCGGCGAGCTGGCACTGATGAAGAAGGAAGCCGATTTCGGCGCGAAAGTTGAACAAGGGAAGACACCGAGTTGAGCCTCTAATGGTCAGGTTCACAAAACGTTCTCAGTTGTAGTCTTAGGCTTTAAGACCTTGCCAGTGTAGAAGAAACCCTTTAAAGAAAAAACAGGGTTTCTTCTCCTGCTAAGCTCCTCACCCTGGCCTGGAATGGAATCAGCTTCACTTGCATTTTGTTGAGACATGCACCGCATGATTTGTATTCATATTGGTTCGGTACAAGTCTGCATTATCGATCAATTTGTGCAAGTCGCTTCCGAGTCGGAGCGCTATTACCTGTAGAAGTTAGTCTCGTCTCTGGCCAATGGTCGAACAACTTGTGAACACATGGTATGTTTAGGCATACCGGCGCTCTTTTAACTCATCTAGCGCGATTCTCTCTGTCTCGCCGGTGAAAGTTTACATTCTTCGAAGGGGATTGATGATTCACACATTTCGGGTGTTTATTGTCTAGGCCAATTCGTCACGGCTAAACTAATGCAACTTTTCCTGATCATCGAAGGCCGAACCCAGGCTTCTTCTGGTGCAGGGGCATAGATTAGGATTAGACAATTTTGAAGTCTTGAATGCTAAAGAGTTCAATGGCAGTTGTTGTCATACTAACTTCCATTCCTGACGTGAAAGAGCCACGGACTACTCTTGATTTCTTTCACGCCTTTTGTCTTTCTTGAAAAAAAAAGAAAAAAGAAAAAAAAGGAGACAAGGAGAAGAACATTAGGGGCGTTCACATAAGTACATAAATTTTTCTTCACTCACTCGAATACTACAAATTTGAAAAATTGCTCACTTGAGTGTCAATTTCGATTTGTTTCATCAAAAAGTCTGATGTGTACACTGATCATCCAACATAGCGCCGTCGGTTGTCCGACATGGTTTTGTGCTTAGTGGACAATTTTTTAATATTATTTTCATATATTTATATATTTTTGATTACTATTTTGATTTTTTTTTTTTTTTTTATTTTTATGGCTTTTTTTCTTTAGGGTCTGCAAGGGTCACTAGCAACCCTTGCTGGCCGTGAAACCCTCACCCTTGGCCACAAAGGCCCTGGGCGAGGTTGTGAGGGCCCTCGCTACCTCTAGGCAGCCATAGGCGATGCTGCTCACCCAGGGCCAGTGAGGTTGCAATGCCCTTGCCCATGGCCTTCGCGGCCAAATCTAGGCAAGGGCGAGCCCTTGCCACGAAGGCCCTAGGTAAGGGCATCTTAGCCTTTCCGACTAAGGGCAATGCTGTCTAGAGCTAACAAGGGCATCACGACCTTGCTGGCTGCAACCAAGGCCACAAGGCCCTGGCGGCCTTGCCCAATGCCTTCGTGGCAAAGGGCGAGGTTTTGCAACTGGCGAGGATCACTAGTGATCCTCACTAGCCCTAAAGAAAGAAATGCCAAAAAAAAAGCAAAATAAAAATAAAAACAAACAAACAAAAATTAAAAATTTTAAAAAAAAATTCATGTAAGACGTTTGGCCAAAAGTGGCACTTATGTGGTACTCAAATGAATGTTGTAGGAAAATTTTGACACTCCTATTATTTTTTTCTCGGGAACAAATCGAGGGAGAGTATTATACCAAGATCAACATTTAAAAAGAAGTTTCATCAAGGATATTCCTCAAGATATGCATTTGCTATCAAGAGGCAATCTGCAAGGCAAGTGCAGTTGACAGTGATGTATCAGGAAAGAAAAACTCGAAAATTAGTTTAATAAATGAGATTAATATATTATCTAGTTTAAGAGAAACCGTGGACCGAAGATCTTTCGCTATCTGATGAGTAAATATTTCATAGTGGCGTAAGCGCACATTTTGAATTCATTCCATTATTAAATAAAAATAAAATAGAATAAAAATAGAAATATATATAATAATAATAGTAGGGGTAGATGTAGCTTAACTTTCCAGGTTAGTTTTGCTCGCCTGCTTTTTTAAATCGTTCTCCATCATGCCTGCCATTCCCCCCCCAAAAAAAAAAAAAAAAAAAAACCATGCCTGCCGAACGTGCGAAACTCCCGTTGGCCTCAGGTCCTCAGCACTCCAGGAGATTAGGGTGGCGTTAATTTCGCAAGAAATGAAATGATCTGAAGAAATATATTTTAAAAAATGATCGTTATTTTATTTTAAAAAATGAATAGATGATAAAAAATTTCTGTCATCCATTAAAAATGTCTAAAGACTAATAATCATTTCAAGCGATATTAGTCATAATATTTTGCGACGCATTCATATTTAACAAAACGAATGAGATCTATGTTTACCTCATTTTCCTTTCAATCAAGCCTAAAACTTATCTGGGGAGAGAAAAGATGCAAACGGCGGGTCATTACGAAAACACCATACTTAGTTTATTCGCTGAATGGGAAAGTGAAATAAAAAAATAACTAAATCAATAATTTTTTCTTAGTGAATCCCTCGCCTCTGCACGAAATCTCAAAGAATTAAGCTCGGGCCTACGTCCAGCCTCGACTTGCACGAGGCTCGTTTCCCGATGACCGAAATCGATTTTTTCGATCCTAAGGACTGGGAAGACTTCAACCTACGACCCGATCAAACATGGAAATTTCCTTTCAATTCAAATGACTTCATCCTGAGCATATTCCTAGGACTTTGTTGGCAGTCGCTTGCAAGGAAACTACCCTCTCTCTTTCGCAAGCAAAGATCGACGTAGCTTCGCAGCTGTAGAACCGATCATGATGTATGTATATGTATTAAAACTATATATATATATATATTGCATTCTATGTAGACTATGTTGATGCTTCTCGATATTTTGAGATCCCCGGCAAAAATGTGTTTGACCAGGGTCAAGATAAGGCTCCAGGCATACATATATTTTAGCATGTTCTAATTTGATTTTTAGTTTGTCTCTCTCTCTCTCTACCTCGGAGATCTCTATTAGCTCGTAATACCCAATAACTTTTTTTTTTTGAAGTTTCACAGTTTAATATTGTGAATTTTATACTTTCGGGGCATGTTTGTTCATACCTCACCAAAAGCAAACGGGTAACTTTTCTATTTTCCCATAAGAAAAGTTAGAATATTGTCTGAATTTCATTAGATTATGGAAAAAGAGTGTATGTGACAGTTTCGGGAGTTGTGGAATATTTAGTTGTATTCATTTTATATATATACTGCAACTGCATAACACTTTACTAATTGGATATATTAATCCAGTACTTTAGAGGGTTGATAGTGCCGATTTTTTTTTTCATTAATATATGGATGGTGTTACCGGTGGTTTCAATTTCTCAACAGAGCGTTCGCTCAAGATTTGCTTACCAACCGTTCCTCGACTGGAGATTTTTCCTTTTCCCATTGCCGTTGGGTGGCTTACAAAAGAGCTGATGAAAATGACTCAGAAAGCCACCGCAAAAAGGATGGAGGGGACACAAAAGAAACCTAAGAATCCAAGCTCCTTTCATATACTTTCCACGTCCCAAATCCACTTCTTTGAAAAAAAGATCCTGCATATTCTAGAATCCAACCTAATTTTGTACCCACCTTTAAGAATTTTTTTCTTTGTCATTTTTTTTTCGTGGTGGGATTTCAACTCGAGCTAAATAGCAAAAATTTGTAAAAGTATAAAATCTAGCCCGAAATAAAAGAAATAGTTGATTTTTTGCGAAACGAAAGCGAAGGAGAGTGGTTTTTTTGGTCAAACGAGGGCCCTTGGATTATGGATAGAAATTTAACTAATTGGATTTATTTTATTGATTTAATAAAGGCAGTTTTGGTGGGAACCGGAATCAAGTTTGCCCGGCATGTCTATAAAAATATATCTTTCCACGTGAACACAATATATCTTTGCCCGGTCTGTGGGAAGTCATTGTCAATTTTTCATTCCTATTTCTTAATTAAGAGCTCGCTCAAGCACTGTAAGCAATAAAGTAATTTTTTACATGGAAATACAAAACACAAGATTTTTTATCTTCATGATTTTCACGATGAGAAAGACGAAGATATACCTTTATCCGTAGCGATATCCTTGAAGATAATCATTGCGGAAAACTAAAGAAACACAGAAATCCAATTTCTCTCACTTAACTCACTTTTCCTTAACGTATTATGTCTGATAGAGGATATAATACAACGTAAGTCTCTCATGTTTCACACCATAGGTGAAGGGAGGACTAGATTTTATTTATATAGGCTGTCAATAAATGCCTACCATCAAAATACACTTCTACTTTCATGCCTTTTCATAAAAACCATAACTTCCTCATAAGGATTGCAACTTTTCATTATACAATATGTTTTAGCTCTTAAATATTCATTAAATCACAATTAATAAAATCATGTGGGTCACAATAATTTTTACAAGCACTAGTTAACTGGAGATTATTTATTTTTTTTGTTTCCATTTTTATTTTATTTTTCCAACCCCCATGGGGGGGGGGTTTCACGCATATTCGTATGTATAGTCAAGATAAGTTTGAGATGATGACCACCGCCATTTTATATAGCTTACTCTTATATGGCTCGAGTTAGCAGCCCCCTAGGATGCACTGGTTTCTAAATGAGCCATCAATTGCAGAACACATGGTCCGGTGGATATATTGCGGGAACGAGCATCTGCAAGCTGGCGCTGATGAAGAAGGAAGCTGATTCTGGCGCGAAAGTTGAACAAGGGAAGACACCGGGCTGAGCCTCTACAATGGTCAGGTTCACAAAGCAATTTCAACAGTACATGTGTGGCATATGAACTTCTCAGTTGAAGAAGGGATGACACCAAGAAGCAGAGCCTGGAATGGAATCAGCTTCACATGCAATTTTCTTGAGACATGCACCGCATGATTTGTATTCGTATTGGTCCGGGACAAGTCTGCATTATGGATCGATTTGTGCGAGTCGCTTCCAAGTTGGAGCGCTTCCCTCATGAATGCTACCGCAGAAGTTAGCCTCATCTTTAGCCAATGGTCGAATGACTTGTGAACACGCAGTATGTGCAAAGCATATCTGCGCTCTTGTAACTCGTCTATTGTGACTCTCTCTGTCTCGCCGGTGAAAATATATATTCTTCCAAGGGGGAATGATTCACGCATTTCCCGTGTTTACTTATTTAGGCCAATTCATCACGGCTAAACTAATGCGACTTTTCGAGAGCCTTGAAGGGTCATGGAAGGCCGGAACAAGGCTTCTTCTAATGCATAGGCACATAGTAGGATAGACAAATTTCGAATACTCGAACACTAAAGAGTTCAACAGCAGTCGTTGTCCTACTAACTTCTGTTCATGACGTGGAAGAGCCGCTAACTCCTCTTGATTTCCTTCGCGCCTTTTGTCTTCCTTGAAAAAAGAAAGGAAAAAAGTTTTGACACTCGAGTGAGCGACGTACGAAAGTTTTGGCATTTCTAGTGTTCTTCTCCTAAGACAAATTTAGGGAGAGTGTTTTACCAACATCAACATTTAACAGGAAGTTTCATTAGGATATTCCTCGGGATATGAATTTTGCTATCAAGAGGCAATCTACAAAGCAAGTTCGTTGGTAGCAATGTATCATGCAAGGAAAGGAAAATTCAAAAATTAGTTTAATCAATTAGATTAATATATTTTCCAAGTCTCGAACACTGAAGAGTTCAACAGCAGTCGTTGTCATACCAACTTCCATTGGCAATGCCGAAGAGCCACAAACTCTTCTCGATTTCCTTCGTGCTTTTTGTCTTCCTTGGACAAAAAGAAAGGAGGAGAGAGAGAGAGAGTTTTACCAAGATCAACATTTAATAAGAAGTTTCACTAGGGATATTCCTCAGGATATGCATTGGCTATCAAGAGGCAATATGCCAGGCAAGTGCAATTGATGGCGATGTATCCTGTAAGGAAAGACAAACTCGAAAAATTAGTATAATCGGCCGATTAATATATTATCTTAGTTTAAGAAAAACCATTGACCAGAATGGAAGATATTTATCCTCACCAATGAGTAAATATTTTGTAGTAGCGCCGTTAGATGGCGCGATGGATTCATTCTATTATTAAATAAAATACATTCGAATAAAAATGGATGTACATATGTCATATAATAGTAGCGGCAGGGGTAGCCTAACTTTCCAGGTTAGATTTGCTCGTCTGCTTTTTCCAGTCGTTCTCAATCATTACCTACCGAACACGCGAAACTCCCGTTGAGCTCAGCACTCGGGACGACACTTTTGACCTGACCGTGGCTTTTTCAATTGACTCCAGGAGAGCGTAAATTTCGCGGTAATTGAATCATTTAAAAATATATATTTTTTCTAAAAAAATAATCACTTTTTTAATTATAAAAATGAATTAATTATGAATAATTTCATCGGGCAGTAAAAATATCTAAAGACTAATTCCATCGAGTAATACAAGGCAATAAGTTTTAGAATAATAATTTTTAAATTATTTATTTTTCGCAAAATAAATGGTGTTTGAGTTTATCTCATTTTCCTTTCAACTAAGCCCAAAACTTACGATGGAGGGTGGGGAAAAGAAAAGATGCGAATGACCGGATTATGGCAACACCATACTTAGTATATCCTTGAAAAGAGGACAGGAGATTGGAAAAGAAAAAAAAATCTATAATTTTATCTTCCAATACTTTCTCGCCTCTACATGAAATTTCGAAAAATTAAGTTCGGGGCTACGTTCAATCTCGACTTGTATGCATCTCGTTTCCAAATCCAACTCCGACCTGAGCCCCGGAAGCAATGCTCTCGATCTTAAGGACCGGGATGACTTCAATCCATGATCCGATTAAACATGGAAATTTCCTTTCCATTCTGATGACTTCATCCTGAGCATTTTCCTAGGACTTAGTTGGCGGTCGCTTGCAAGGAAACTACCCTCTCTCTTTCGCAAGCAAAGACCAACGTAGCCTCACAGCACTCGAAGTGACCGTGATGTATGAATTTTATATGTATGAATTATATATATATATATATATATATATATATATATATATATATATATATATGTATGTATGTATCTCTTGTTTTTTTTTTTTTTTTTTTTTGCGGAATATCTCTTGTTTATACGTTATAGAATTTTAGATGTATGAATTTAAGACGTTGGAGCGGATATTCTCGGGCATGGAGCATGACCATTAAACAATGGGGGCGGCCTTTTATCTATTGCATTCTATGTTGATGTTTTCGATTGAATATTAAGATCCCCTGTAAAATGTGTGCTTGACCAGGGTCAATACAAGGGTCCAGGCATATATATTTTTATCATGTTCTAATTTGATTTTTAGTTTTGTCTCTCTCTACCTTAAAGCTATCGAGCATATTTTGTTTATGCTTCAGCAAGAGTGAATGGGTAACTTTTTTATATTTTCCCATCAGGAAAGTTAGAATATTGTCTAAATCTCATAATAAAGATATGTGTGAAACTACGTGTCGAAAGTTACATATTGTGACAGTTTTGGGAGTTGTGAGGTAAGAAAAGCCAAAATGGGTGTGTGGCTAGATTTGGATTAAGTGAAAAGTAGAACTCTATCCAAACACATTACAAATTAGTAAGGATATAATTCAAAATAGATTATGAGTTTTTTTTTTTGGTCGAAAGAAAATTATGTTCATTACTTAAAAGAACGCGGAAGTATATAGTTTTCCTAACAAAATAAATTGAAATAGAGCATGAATACTAAAAACAAAGCCAAATCCATAACATAAGGAGGATTGATTGAGCAATTGCAAAGTTAAGCATAAACTCGCTTTACATGAACAAATTTGTTAAACAAAATCTACGACCGATTACTAGATCTCATGTCTTTGTCAATTATAAGTACATGTCAAAAATTCCCTCTTTAATAATTATGATGTTGCCAATTAACAATGTGCCCCTAAGTTGGACTTCCTCTACACCATTATTGTATGGAAACAACCATAATAGATTAAATAAACACAGATCTAACATGTGAAGAAATAAATATTTGTCCAAAACTCCCATGATTAGCATTGAAATTGAGATAGAGCATCTATATACAAACATAATAAAGGGATATTGAATCCCAAAAAACATATTTATTAAACTCTCAAATCTAGATCGGAAGAGGATAGAACCTAAAGCTAGAACTAGATTAAGAGAGTTCAAAATTTTCAAATCGAAAACTAGATCGGGAGATGAAAATCACAAAATCTAGATCGGGAGAGGAAAAAAGTAAGAAAAGAACAGTAAACTACAAACAAAATCAAAGAAAGAGAGAGGGGAGGGTGAGAAAGGTCAAAAGGTTGAAAAAGACAATGAGAAAAGAGAGAGAAAAGAGAAAAAAGACTTTTCGGCTCCCTCTTTTTCTAGACATGACAGCTAAATTAGGCCATTAATGGCAATTTCAAATGGTCAAGAAATCTTGTTGTTTTTATTAAATAACGGCTGATTTATTTTTGTTCACATTTATTTAGTTCTATTAATCTTTTTCTATATATTGCAGAACACTTTACGAATTAAATATATTAGTCCGATACTTTTGAGGGTTAACAGTGTCGATTTTTCTCTCAATATATCCAATTATTATCTGTTCAAATTAATCGCGAAAAGTGTGTCAGATACAAGTTCAGTGAAAAAAAAGTCGCACTTTACCCTATAAAAACACGTCCATGGATGGAGCATGACTGTAATCATTGTCCCACGACTCGGGCGTGGCCCCGCGCACCACCCCGCTTTCGAAGTATAAAAATGTTCATCATTTCCTTTTCCCTCTTTCTTTTCCAGTAGTTATCAGTGGAGATAAGTTATTATAATTACTGAAAAGCCCAAAAAAAATATTTAAAAAATTGAAAAGAACGAACCATGTCGGCAACGGGTGGCTTACGAAAGAGCCCATGAAAATGACCGAGAAAGCCACTACGAAAGGACAGCAGAAAACCTAAGAATCCCAGCCCCCCTTGCATATACTTTCCACGTCCCGTGTCCACCTCCCTGAAAAAGAAAAAAAAAATCCTGCATATTCTAGAATCCAACCTAATCTTGTACACACCTTTAGCTTTTCAACTCGAGTTCTTTTCTCCTTTTCCTCGGCGAAATTTCAACTCGACCTAAAAAAAGCAATCACGCAAAGATATAAAATTTAGCCTAAAATAGAAAGGTAAATAGTCGATTTTTTGCTAAACAAAAATGAGAGAATAATTATAATTCAAACAAAAATTATCAGATAACAATCTTTAGAATAACACTCTATTTTATATTAATTATAAATGATTATAAAATTTATTTTTTAAAAAATTTGCGTCTCATGATAAGTTATTGTTTTGTTAAAGACTGTTAACGGATAGAAATTTTTAATTAATTGGGTTTTATTTTATTTATTTAATTAAGGCGTTTTTGGTAGGAACGAAATCGAGTTTGACCGGCGTATCTATAAATACCTCGGTTCGAAAAATAATTTTCTTTTCCACTGGCTGCTAAAAGCTTCTCTCTCTCTCCCTCTCTCTCTACGCATTCCCAGCTGCCTGCGCACTCTCCGGCGCCGCCTGCTACGCCTGCTCCCGCCGCCGCCGCCGCCACTCCGATTCACGTGGCGTCGCTCTCCTCCGTCCTGCGAGCACCGTGAATTTCTGCACTTCGCTCGCTGTCTTTACACGCCGGCGCACGTGGAGGAACCTCCTCCGCGCGCGCGCGCGCGCGCCGCAGCGCCTTATCCGCTGAGCGCGCGGGCGCGCGCACGTGCATTCCGCTCGGTTTCGCGTCACGTTCGTGCCGCATGTGCTCGAGCTCTGGAGTCGCCGCCGGCTCTCGCTCTCGGCTTTTTGCGCGTTGCGTGCGCGGTTTGCGACCTCTGTTTCATTCTTTTTTTCTCGGTTCGTTGCGCAGTGAGAAAGAGGTCGGCGCCCGGGGCGCGGCGAGGGCGAGAAATTCGGAACGATCCGCGAGTTGCTGGAGGCGGAGGTGAGGCAGTTCCAGCGCGAGATGGAGCGGAGGATACGGATTGGAGTCTGCGTCATGGAGAAGAAGGTGAAATGCGGCTTCCGAGTTGTTTCCCGTTGTTTATTCGTGTCGCGCGTCGGGTTTGGCGGCGGAGATGCGCGGTCTCGTCGCGCGTCGGGCCTGGGAAGTGTAGCGGTCGTTCTTCATTTTTTATTTTTTTTTTGGCGCTCATTTGTATCCGTTGTCAGGTGTTCTCGGCGCCGATGAGACAGATACTGGAGCGGCTCGACGCGTTTGGTGAATTCGAGGTACGTTAAGACTCGACGGGGTGGATTTTAGAAGCTTTTCGTCGGATTTGGCGGCGATTGCCTTATCGAATGAGGAGAGATGTTGTATTGATATATTACCAAATTTGTCGCTATTGAGACGTATTATATTATGGTAGGAGAATAGGCAGTGGGATTCGTGTGTGATGCTGATTCTCTGCAAAACATGGAGTGGTTGGTAAGCACTGCGTGTTGTATACATGTTGGTGAAGTGTCGGGGTAGTGCTCATGGTATGTTAGGATGGAATTGGATTGAAAGATGCCGATTATCTAAATCGTAGAGCATGGCAAAGTGATTTAGCTGTTGTTTTGGCATCGGTAGGTTAAATTTAATGGGCGTGGGTGATTGAAAGGTTGTTAATCAATTTAGATTTGTATATCCAGCTTCTTTTAATGTGTTTGTCCTTCACTGTGCTGTGCTGTTGTGCCAGATCGTCATATTTGGAGACAAGGTCATTCAGGAATATCCAGTGGAGAGGTAAAGTATTTTTAATGATGAGTTGGCGTACCTCTGCTGCATTGCAATATCTTCTAACCTATTCCACTTACATATGTTTGATGCATTGTTCTGTAGATGCATTGTGTCTCGATATCACCTATAGTATGCTTCTTCTTATGAGAAATGTAACTATTATGCCTTCTTTTTTATACTTCGATCTAGCATATGCAGCATTGTGAATCTTCTTATTTTGGAAATTGAAGAACTACAAAGTTGTGGGCATTCTTAAGGCAACTTGGATATGTTGCTAGCTAGTGGTTGTTTCATTGAGCTAATTTTGGTGGATCTTTTAGGGAGAATTAGGTTTGAGTTTGACTTCCATAAATGGCATTGAAAGGACAACTACGCCTTCAGAATTATTTGGCGTGTTTTATTGCATTCAAAGGGTTAGAGTAGTTGATAGAGAATATAATTCAGATTAGAAGTCATTTGTCTACTTAAGCCATTGTATAGCTAGCAGTATTCTTGAGGTTAAATTCTATTGCTAATTCCTTTGCATGTTGTTGCACTATTCATGATTTGCACAGAAGTAGTGACGTAGATTTTCGTTGAATTCTGGAAATTTGAAATGCAGGTGGTCTCTGCTATATCTAACTTCTCAACATATGCCTGTTTCAGCTGGCCAATATGTGATTGCTTAATTGCCTTCTATTCAACTGGATATCCCCTTGAAAAGGCTGAGGCTTATGCTGCTTTAAGGAAGTAAGACTTTCCATTTCCATGGATGTTAATTTTTATCTGATTTCATTCACTTTGTTTGCTAGGGAGCTGTTTTCTTATGTGAGGTTAGATTGTGGAATGGAAACCATGTGCACCTAATAGAATAGGTTCACATGACGTTTTGGCTCCAAAAAAAAAAAAACATAAAGAATGAAGAAATGATTACTAGCTATGCAATAGTGAGTTCAGATGCACTCAATGGGTAAACAAGAATTTTCTTCAGATCTTTACAAAAAGCAGCAGTAGTAATATTATGTTTAAGCTTTTGATTTTTGTGGTAGTTCTCATCAAGTCTGAAATTGAGACTTTTCAGGTAACAGTCCAAGGTTGTTACAATGCATACAACTAATGAACCTTGGAAGCAAGTGAACTAGTATTAAGGAATTTTTCTTAGAATGTGTTATTGACAGTGATTGCATGGTTTGTCATTTTGTATGCATTATTTAGGGGCCCTAATTTAGTGATGAGACTAGTGAAGGCATGGTGTCATGATAATGTCCTGTCCTAACTGATATATGAGTTTCTGCTTGTCTAACAGCCTCTTTACCTTGTACTTATGTTTTTTGCTATTCTATACTCTGCAATAGGCAAGTAGGATGTTAATTCATGGATACTTCGCAAATTCATATGCTGCTTTGTTGTTCCCAATAACTGATTAAAAGTTATTTGTCCTTCAATGTTTTATGCTTCAGGCCTTTTCTGGTAAATGAGCTAAAACAGCAACACCTTCTTCATGATCGGAGGAAGGTGTATGAGGTATGTACTTACCTTATTCAGAGACATGATTTGAATTTCATCAAGGAATCAACTGTGGATATACTTGTGCTTAATGGGATATTGAGGTTTATGCCGCACGTCATCCTCACCTCCAATGTCTCCTTGTGATGGATAAATTACTTTCTGAAGAAAACTGAGAAGATGTGTCAAAATGGGTTTCTCGAATCACACCAAGGCTTAGGGCTTATCATGGCCTAAAATGAGCTCATCGTCAGTTTAAATTATGAGTATACTCGCTGCAATACTGCATTCTCTTTTTTCTTTTGGATTTATGGACTTTTGGTTTGTTGACAAGCATTATACTTCAAATCTTTCAGTGGAGACATGGGACGCGGCATAAATGTTCCATTTGTACATCTATATGAGAACTTGAACTACTTAAACCATTCAGTTGTTTTCTGAGCTTAAACTTGCTTTCATTTTCTCATTTTGCTTCTCAAGATAATAGCTGCTATCTCTCATATGGATAAATCTAATTGTTTGTGAATTCAGCGTTTAAAAATGTTTGAAGTTCCAGTTCCAAGATATGCTCTTGTGAATCGGGAAGTACCCAATCAAAAATTGGATTATTTTATTGAAGAAGAGGATTTCGTTGAGGTTCTTGGAAATCGTTTTTTGAAGCCATTTGTGGAAAAGCCTGTCGATGGTTAGTTCTTTTGCCTGCCAATGCTACTTCTTTTCTTCTTGGTTGATTTCTTGCTATTACATATATTCATATCCATAATATGAGTGGCTGTTTAATACAATTTTCCTGCAAAGATTCAGCTACAAAAGGGGTGTTGCAGCTCTTATAACATGTTTGGGAAAACACCTCACAACTGTAATAGCTCAAGATAACTTCTAGGAAATTGCTCCACCACTTTAAGGTGCCCTGACTTTACAGCCTATATTATGAAACACACTATTACAACAATTCATAACACAGTTACAGCACAATGATACACAACACGCCTATAGTGTGACCATAATTATACCAAACTGACTACTAAAAAGACCAGGTAAATGCGTGGATCTGGATTAAATGTGAATATGCTAGTATATTGCTGGAATTGGAATCACAAGACATACAGTCTTGGTGTTTCCAAGTCCTAGACCTGAATCACTTACGCATGAATTGTTTAAAATATGAAATTTGGTGTTTCCACCATTTGTGATTATTTGTAGGCTCATGGGATTGTCAATCTCGATAATTTTGTACATCTCAGTTCTTGAGGGAATTCCACATCATGCTTTGGTAGAAGGTTTTGTCCATTTGTCAATGAGGAAAATGAGCAGATGGCATGTAATTGCAGCATGGGTTCTATTATGGAGTGGTTCTTTAACATAAGAAAAAAATGTATACTGGCGCAAAATGAAGAGAAGGGCTTGCAAAAACTGAAAAAAACGTAAGCTTTACGTAATGATGGGTACTTTTATTCCTGTGCAGACTGCTCCTATTAGTTTTTACCAACTTTGTCAGCTTACAGTTTAAAATAATTCTTGCCAAATCTAGTAGCTGATTTTCCTTCCTTTACCCACTTCTAAGTGGAGTTTTCATTGCGTGACCAGTTTTTTGGTCCCTTTTCTCTTTTTTGAAGGTGACAATCATAGTATAATGATATATTACCCTAGTTCAGCTGGTGGTGGTATGAAGGAGTTGTTTAGGAAGGTACGTCAGTGTATTTCAACTCTTAAAGGACTACATGCAATTTCTTTAGTTCATTTTTGCAATTATGATGATGGAATTCACTGGTGACTCTAACATTGACTATAAGAAGACAAGCGTGGTCTTATTGTAAGAGTTAAGCTTGAGCACTCCTCAAATAAGAGCTTGGATAATGGAGGAAAATTTTTTACTTGTCTCTTGGGATTAGTCTTTGAGATTGTTTTCAAACTTGTTTCTGAGAGCAAACACAAAGTCTAATTGAGCTGTTTATTGTATTAAAATGAATTTTAACTTATTTGAATTTGAGTTTACTAGATTGAATTTTATATCCTGTGAATATTGGTCTCGACATAGGTTTTCTCTATTTTCTGGGACAAGCTTGATGAACTAATCTAATCTTTGCTGTTTCCTAAAGCTGTGTTTTTCCTTGCCAAGAAAACTGGCTTGTTTCTTAGGGAAAAATATTTCGAGAGAGAGAGAGAGAGAGAGATCAAGAAAATATGGCCAAATGCATTAAAAGTCATCCGTGTTTTTCAAAAACCAAAGAGCTGTTCTTTCTTTGAACCTTCAGACGATTTCTCGATTTTGGAATTTAACTTGAAAACCATGTTATAAATTGGACATCTTTCAGATGCCCCAACTAGTCCACCCAGTTATGTGGCCAGTAATGAGGAAGCCTCTTACTGGTACTTAAAAGGAGTGGCTAGGATATCTGGAAGTGTAAGCTAGTCTTGTCTTTGTTCACGTTTTATTAATCTCATCTGAAATGATGACAACTTGCTTTGGTGTGTGAAACATTGTTTTGTTTCCATCTTGTCCATGATCTTGAAAACTTTGAATAACTACAGTTGATTTATCCATGATAATCTATGTCATCAATTGTATGTTTACTTAGGTTGGCAATCGTTCAAGTGAGTTTCATCCAGACGTCAGAAGGGTTAGACGTGAAGGCTCATATATATATGAGGAATTTTTGCCTACAGGAGGAACAGATGTCAAGGTCGTTTTACTTTGTCATAAATTCTACGCTTAATTGTTGTTATGTCAGATCTCGATTTTTAGAATTGGATGTGAAGTCTATCTGCCTATGTTATGATCTTTCTTTGTCATCTTTTCACGAAATCAGGTGGATAAATTGTGACATTGCATTTTCCTTTAAATGGCAGAGTTGTTTTTTATTCCCTTGATTAAATAACAGTTTGTTCACATGGTCTAGAAAAGTTTCAAAGTCACATCCTCCTTATTAGGAAGGAAGGAAAAGGGTCTGGGGATGACCTTCTAGGGCCTGGAGAAATCATAATGAACTTGGAGTATGAAAGGAGACCATAATAAAATTACAGCATTGAAAGAACTTAATGAAGTAAACAGATGTAGTACCATTCTGTGGGATAAAGCTAAGCTGACAACTCTGGTCCGTGATCTGGACTTTATTTAAATTATGGCTGTCTTTTTGAATAATACCATTGATACATATGAATGTAGGTATATACTGTTGGCCCTGAATATGCACATGCTGAGGCAAGAAAGTCACCGGTTGTGGATGGTGTTGTTATGAGAAATCCTGATGGAAAAGAGGTAAGTGTTACAGTATATTATCTCAAATTATCTGAAACCACCTCTCTCTGGATGTTATGCTCAACAATTCCTATGAATCCCATTAGCATCAGTAGACACATTTTGAACTGGTGCCAAGATACTACCCGATTAAAAACGGTATTGGTCGTGCTGCAGTAATCTCCTTGCATAGGGCAAGCCACTTCCGACCAGTGTTGCTTCGTTTCCCTCAATCACAAACAGTCATCGTCGGCAAGTTCTTAATGCTCTGGAATATATACCAGGGGTATACCAGCATAAGCATCGGAGATATCATGTCAACTGCATGGATTCACTTTATGCACTCGATAAATAATATTGAAAGAAAAAAAAAATATAATTGGATTTTTACCTGGGTTGGGTTAAAGCTGAAGATGAATGTCCCTGTTATGTAGTGGCACCTACTCCATGCCAAACATTTAAACTTGTACATTATATGTCAAAACAGTGTAATACAGTTTCTTTTGATAGATTGAACGAGCATAATTTGCTTTTGAAAAATTCTTGATGTGTCATCTCAAACTCGCATGTTTTCGCTCGTGGATGTTTTGCATCCATGTGGGCCGTCTTTGCTGCACTTAATCTAGCAAAACAATTTTATGCAGATGACTGTTCTTTTGCCAGGTGAGGTATCCTGTTCTACTGACTCCTACAGAGAAGCAAATAGCCAGAGATGTTTGCATTGCATTTAGCCAATCGGTATGTCCCTGAGTCTTGGTGCAGTATGACGTTATCGAGTGTTGTAAAGCAACTGATTTTTGCTATTATATGCGGGGCCTACTTAGGTTGTGTGTTTCATCACATATGATGCTGTGTCTCAGGCTACGAAGGCAGCCTGAAGTCTGGAATTGTGCATTTACCAGTCCTTTGTCAACCCAAAGTAATCACATGACTGCATATCCAGCTATTGTAATTATACTACTAGCTGGTCCAGTGTCAAAATTATATTTTCATCCGAAACTCAAGCTTCAGCTTGTTGACTTTGTCCTTAATGACTGTCATCAATTTTTTACAATAGCTTTTAAAGGCTAATTCTTCATATTCACTGTTTCATGCGGACAGTGTAAGTAGTGTGCATTATATTAGCAAGCATTGTTTATGTGAATGGATGTTTATTGATGCATTATTTGGTATAACTAAATCAACTGGTGCTTTTCATTTGATGAAATGAGGGAGCTTCCAGAGTGAGATTTGGTTTATCTGGAAAACATTAGCTAAAATTGCCTGTTGGAACATTTTATCCTTTTCAGGTCTGTGGATTTGACCTCTTGCGTTGTGAAGGACGTTCATATGTATGTGACGTGAATGGTTGGAGTTTTGTCAAGAACTCCCATAAGTACAGTCCATTTCCTTAATTCCTTTTTATTTCATGGTTCTATCAATTGGTAGATCCAGCTATGATTACAATTAGAACCAGTTGCATCAGCAACTGTTGCTATATGTTCTGTCAAAATCTATTATAATCTGTGGCTAACTAGTAACTCTAATTTTTACTTTTTTGACTAAATAATGCAATGATGACATTCACCAGGTAGTGCAAATGTTACTGTTCGTCATCTCTTCTCCCGAGTTAGGAATATTTCGGGAAATATGTCATTCTGCCAAATATGGATAACTTAATGTCTGCCATTTTCATGGGGACACATTTACACACTTCTGACATATATCTAGGCAGTATATCAGTAACTTAACTCCAACCATTGCTGAAACAGATATTATGATGATGCTGCTTGTGTATTGAGGAAGATGTTCTTAGAGGCAAAGGCTCCACATCTTCCTTCAACAATTCCACCAATTTTACCTTGGAATCATGAGCCAGTACAGGCATCTGAGGGATTAACACGGGCCGGAAGTGGGCTTATTGATACATTTGGCCAGTCTGAGGAGCTGCGCTGTGTAATTGCTGTTATACGACAGTAAGATCTATAATTTTGAAAAGTTCATGAAGGGATGGTGGCAGTGTTTGTTCTCTCTTCTCATATTTGTGTTTAAATGGACATTTTTGGACAGTGGTGACAGAACTCCAAAGCAAAAAGTTAAATTAAAGGTTACCGAGGAGAAGCTGCTGAACCTGATGTTAAAATACAATGGGGAAGGCCTAGATCTGAGGTGTGCTTATGTTGGTGCACAAGCTGCTATAATTTTCCACTATTGGTTGCTGTTTGTTAATTGATGGTTCTTTTGCAGACAAAGCTCAAAAGTGCTGTCCAACTGCAAGATTTGTTGGATGCTACCAGAGCACTAGTTCCTCGTAACCGGTACATTTTCAATTATAATGGCTGGCTTTTGTCCATAAGTAAGATTTACTGTATTAATTGTTAAATTTGTCAATCGGATTTGGAAGAGTACATTGTACTAGAAATTTTCTTGCCGCTCTTACCTAGCACCAGTAGTCATTTTGCATAGTTTCATCCTTAAGAAATTCTATTTGTGTTCAATGGCCTCGATTGAAATTAATACACACTGTTGCACAATCCATGAGCTCCTGTTCTCATCCAGTTTTTCCCTTCCTATAGCTGTCTCTTTTTTTGCTGAGACTCTTATTTTCTTCCATTTGATTGTGTTCATGGGATCCCACATCGCTGGTCTATGGGTTTATTTCATGAGCTA
This sequence comes from Eucalyptus virginea, assembly GCA_014182375.1. Classification (NCBI taxonomy): domain Eukaryota; kingdom Viridiplantae; phylum Streptophyta; class Magnoliopsida; order Myrtales; family Myrtaceae; genus Eucalyptus; species Eucalyptus virginea. Next base: position 27,369,008 of record CM024523.1, on the reverse strand, counting down.
TTTATGAAATCAACTAGCTTGAGTTAATTTGACTCAGAATGACCTACATATATGTTAAAATCACGTAGTAAAGAAGCTAAAAAGGCATATTTCTGATAGGTTAGGCCTTCAAAAAGAATTGTATCACCTGAATCTTCTAATTTGCCGCGAACCAAGTATGCTTCCTTTATGATGACCATGGTAATGCCCCTTGTAAGTGACTTTGTTATTGGATAACAAAATCATAGCATAAAGCAGGTCTGTCATATTCTTGGATCACAAATCGAGGATAAATGTTTAGGGAAGATGCCGACTAGATGAGAGAGGGAGGTCTTGCATTACCTCTAATGCCCTTATTACTTAAAATGCGCGGGAGTATCTTGTGACTGCAACTTGGCTTGGGAGAATCTTATGTAGTATCCCTCTACCTAATAGTTAAAGCTTTTCTGCTAGACCTTTTAATTTAGTATTAGAACCAAGTCTCAGTAATTCATACTCCCTCTAATATTTCGCTCTTGCGTGGTTCTTTTCAATCTTCTTTTTTTGTAGATGATGCGGTTCTTGTCTATCTCATGTGCCACTTGTCAATTTCATGTTTCATTCTTAGTCTGTTTTGCAAGTGAGCGAGTATTAATGGTATATGCAACCCGCTTGTGCACGGGGTTTGTCTGGGTCTTATATGCATAACCTCTCCCTTCACCTAATAGCTTTACAAATAAGTAGCAATTGGGACTAACAAATATGTCTACAACTTCCAGACCTGGACGTGGAAGTGATAGTGAGGCAGAAGACATGGAGCATGCTGAAAAACTACGTCAAGTGAAAGCAGTGTTGGAGGAGGTTGTGCAGATTATCTTTAGATCATGCATCTGTATATATTCATAACCCACACAAAGCACAAGGATTTTGCACCTTTTTATTTTGCCTTTCCAAGTGTGGGTTTGAAGAATAGCACGCTACAGTAGTTTTTTGTGAATGCAATATTCTTTCTGACAATGTCTTCCTTATTTAAATATGGAGCTGTTGGTCCTTCTTCCAAATTGGTCACTTATAAAGCTCCACTTTGGTGTTGCATGGTTCATCCTTTGTGCATCTTTTCTAAAAATATTTGCATGGACAAACTTTGGTGATTTTGGCGACAACTTGGTGTACTATCATATGTCCAGCATGTGGAGTTGTGCCCATGCATTCTGTCTCTGGTTAAGATTAATTAAATGAGCAGGATATATTTTGGCTGAAATGATAGTCATTTCTGGCTTAAATGATAGTCATTCTGGTGGTTGATAAATGGTATACTAATAACTAACGTACACGTTTGTGCTGCTTTCCCAAAAAATCCTATAAACAGAAAATGTCTGCACCAGTTTGACTGGGTACACATGCGCATCTGATTCTTTACTGATTGATTCTGTTGCAGGGAGGTCATTTCTCTGGTATTTACAGGAAGGTTCAGTTAAAGCCCCTGAAGTGGGTCAAGGTGGCAAGAATTAACGGTGAGGGGGAAGAAGAACGCCCTGTTGAAGCTCTAATGGTTCTTAAATATGGAGGTGTTCTTACTCATGCTGGCAGAAAGCAGGTAGCAACTACTAATCGAATTTTCCATACTTCCCATCTTCCTGGTTATCTCTTATCCAAGTATGTGTCACATAGATTTCTTTTTTCCTCAATTGCATGGCACTTCATTTTTATGCAAGCTTTTTACTTTAAGATGACAAATTAATTATGAAGAATAACCTTGTTTCTCCTTTTCCACAGGCAGAAGAACTTGGTAGATACTTCAGGAACCATATGTATCCAGGTTATTTAGTAACCAGTCCATCTTTGGGAAAATTTAGCTTGTCCTGCCCTCACAGTTCTCATTTGAAATAGAGAAACTGCTTGTTTTTATAACTTTCGAGTATTTATTCATAAAGTGCTGGTTTTGATTTCTGGTCTTGCAAACAAGAGCATGCAAATTTTGGCCAAAAGAACAAAACGAGATGATATAAATGAGCGCTCACTACAATAGCTTTCACAAATTTCTGTTCCTGAAAGCACGTCACTTGGTGCAATTGCATGATACAACTATACCATACACCTGTTCAGACCATGCTCCCCGATGTTCTGTTTAAGAAAAATTTTGTTATATTTTTTCTATAGTTCTGATGTTGAGACTTTGCCAATAGGCGCTATAGAAGCAAAACTCTAGCAAAACTGACGGATTAAATCTCGAGAGAAAGCCATGGCATGCTTCCTCATAGCTATATCTCTGGACAACTGACTACTAGTGGTCATGTATGAATCTCATCTAGGTGTAATTGAAGGCAAATTGGTAAATGATTTTGTAACTCTACCTGCAAAATATGCAATTATTAATATCTGTCCACCGTGCTCATGGGGACCTTGCTTGCATTGAGTCAATGCAGTTTCTATTGTGCGGCAATGAGAAACTTCTGCAATATGCAAGTCTAGGACAATTAAGAAAGGATTGTTAATAAATGACAGCAGTCCTGATTGTGAAATTTTTGCAATAAAGCTGAGGGTTGGGAAAATACTAGAAGAAGTTGCTGAATGGAGAAGCTAATCTTTAGGGAACTATTGCATTTTTCATCTCAACTAGCTAACTTGATTTCCTGGAAGGAAAGCTACAACTTGCAATTTTTCTTTTGACTTTGAGGATAATCATTGTGAATTATTGTTGATCTTCGTGTTCTCCTTCAATTTTAGGTGAAGGTACTGGGCTACTACGCCTTCATAGTACATATCGGCATGATCTCAAGATATACAGTTCCGATGAGGGTCGAGTGCAGGTACAGCCTTGCTAATTTCAAGCAACCAAATTGGTCTTACCTTGTTGCACAAATGTATATAGAGATAGTTCTCTCCTATATTTTCAAGAGTTGAATATATTAGTTTAGCATGTTCAGCTTCAATATATCTGAGAACTTTTGCAGATGTCAGCAGCTGCATTTGCAAAGGGCCTTCTTGACTTGGAGGGGCAGTTGACTCCTATTCTGGTTAGAGGATCATCTTTCTGAGTTTCAATTCCTAGGTTAGAGAACCAAAACTCATTTTTGGCGATCTCTCTAGGTTTCACTGGTTAGTAAGGACTCTTCTATGCTGGATGGACTTGAAAATGCCAGTGCTGAAATGGATGAAGCTAAGGTTTGATTTGTGCAGGACTGCTAACTTTTCATTTAATGCTCTGTTGCTTCTATGTCTCAAACTTTTAACAATTCAATTTCTGCGATTTATATTTATAAGTGAAAATGGTCACTTGATGGCTGGATAGATATATATCTAGTAATGTCTGGAAATGACACACTACTCATCTCTCTTTTTATTTTATTTTCCTCCCACTTCAGGCCAGGTTGAATGAGATTATTACTTCTGGTGCAAAGGCAGGTCATTGTAATGGCTCCTCAGAGTTTCCATGGATGGCTGATGGAGTGGGACTGCCTTCTAGTGCTTATGAGCTTCTACCGAGATTGGTAAGAGAGCTTCTCACTATAAAGATAAACGAATTTGCTTTCATTCTCAAATATGATTGTCTTGCTAGTGATCCAGCATTTATTAAAATTTTAGAATCTTTATAAAGATAAACTTTCACGAATTTGCTTTCATTCTCAAATATGATTGTCTTGCTAGTGATCCAGCATTTATTAAAATTTTAGAATCATTCTCATAATTTTAATATTTTTTGAGTAGGTTGAGCTGACTAAGAAGGTGACACAGCAAGTGAAACTACTTGCAAGGGACGAAGATGAGAAACTTATGGATGCAAATGGAGATGATGTTATTCCTTCCTATGATCAAGCAAAAGCACTTGGGAAGACCAATATGGATGTTGACCGCATAGCTGCTGGATTGCCCTGTGGCAGTGAGGGATTTCTTTTGATGTTTGCTCGTTGGAGAAAACTCGAAAGAGATCTGTATAATGAACGCAAGGGGTGAGTATTTACCTCTTCTGCTTAATGTAGTTTTTTAAGCTCTGGATACTTCAATTTTATTGCTGCTATTTGCTTCTTGTTTAATTCCTTAATTCCTTCGCTGAAGGGTCTAAATGTGTTAATTCTCTGAATTATTTAAATTTATTTGCAATATGATTTTGTACAAAGATTTAAAATTTTCTTTCCCTACCACCGATATTATTATGACATAATTTGATTTGACGTGGTGAAATATGATTATGCGATTGAGCGGTATGTTTATATGGCACTGGCACTCTGGCTGATGTCATGTGGAATTTTTGGCAGGCGGTTTGATATAACCCAGATTCCAGATGTATATGATTCATGCAAGTAAGTAACCTGAGCACCTCATGTTCCTAGGAAGTTTTGAGAATTGTTTTATGCTTGTATGACATCTCTAATTTATGCATGTGCCAGTGATAAATCCTTGGGAAGTTTTTCCCTTCCACCTATTAGTCTTCCAAGTTTTGGAATGAAAGTGGACTTTCTCATTATCTGGCTCATCTATAGGGTGAGCAGCAGACTATATTGGATATATACGTGGAGAGTTATAAGTGGTCGTCTGAGGCCCTAGAGTGGGCTGACATGGATATAGTTATTCAGAATGCCCAAATTTTACTATCTAGATTCTTTAGTTTAAACTAAAAATTAAAATGATTTCATTTTCTTCATATAGAATCAGATAGTTTTAACCTTATATACATGCAGATACATAGGAGGCACCTGCCTATGTCTATATATGGATTGCTTGTACATGTATATGTGTGTCTGTATGCATGTTGTGCTTTCGAATTGATTAGTTATTGTTTTCTGAGCTGCTGCTTGATAAAAATTTTCAGCAAGCGGTGCAAATTATCTACCGTATGGTATAGATGAATATTGAGCTAGGCCTCCAGCAAATGGCCTTTCTTTTCTACTCTATGTTCTGGCAACATCAAATGACACTTTTCATATATGTCCTGAGATTAATGGCCTGAAACTGGAAACTCCTACCTTTTGTGTTAAGCTATCAAAATCTTATCTAGATGTAATTTGCTAGAAACAGGATCATCACTAGCTCATTTTAGATGAGAATTCAAAGGCCTTGCATTAGAAATATATGATCTCTGAGGACACAAATCAGTGATTTTACATGGATAAGCTGGTCTGTTTTTTTCCTTTTTGTTTATCCATTAATTCTAGTTCATGTTCATAACGACATCATAGAAAGGACAGCAATAACTCATGGCTTAGCATTAAGAGAGAAAGAATTTTTGGGAAGCTCATTTTGTTGAGATCTTAACTACGTGCAGGTCGAAGAGACGAGTTTGCTAATGTACATTATTCTTTTGCAAGTGTATGAGCGAGAATAATCGCTCATGGTCTATGAAGGCCGATTGATAACTGGTGCCGCATGTCTGTGTCAACAACGACGACTTCCTAGCCTTCATTTTCTTCAGTCAACTTACCCTGCGAAATATTTCCCCATTTTATCGCATTATAGACCCAACCCGGATTATCAATTTTACACAATGTTCTTTGTCAGTCGACATATTATGAGTTAAGACTGCATCTATTCTAAGTTACCTCCTCCTTTATCCGCTCTCCTTGATAGCAAAATTGGATTGTGTGAGTCTTGATTAAAACACAAAAAGTCCATTAGTTATGGAAGGTTTGTTCATGCTGCTTGTTGCTTCATGGTGTCACAGTGCTTCAAACACTACTATCTCAATAAACACTCATCTCTCAAATTAGACAGCATATAGTGTGGCGCATTATGAACCTACTAAAGTAGAAGGAAAATTTGCTTGCCTATGTGATGTACACATGAAGTTCCTTGTCTTGCATTTTTTAAAGGATCTGATATACTATAGTATACCAAGTTGAACTTTTGAGTTTTTGCCTATTTCCTGTTCTCTGTCTGTCCTTTCTTGTCAATGTTCTTCTGTCTCTGAATATTTCAGTCTAAGTACCCTTTATTGCTCCTTGTGTAGGTATGATCTCTTACACAATGCACATCTTAATCTTGAAGGGTTAGATGAGCTCTTTAAAGTTGCTCAGGTACAAACAGAATCTTTCCTTAAAGAAAATATGGTTTTTAAGGGATATTTCCATCCTGTCTATAAGCTTAACTTTAGCATTACTCACTTGTCTTCTTTTTCCCCCCCCTTTCTGATGCAGTTACTTGCAGATGGCGTGATTCCAAATGAATATGGTATTAATCCAAAACAGAAACTGAAGATTGGCTCAAAGGTAAATTCTTCATCATGGCTGGGAGATGGATGGATGTTTCGACCAAGTTTTGAATATTTTTGTTGCAACATTGGACATAAAAGATTTATCAAATGACGTAGTGTGCACTTCCAAACTTCTAATTATCTAGGCATCTTCATCTGGAATGCAGCATTCATATCATTCTTGTTCCAAATAGAATTACTTTAATTTGATGGCTCATTGGATGTCTGGTTGATCAACATGTTAGACAAAACTTTTCTCCCAAAAGATTTAGCTAAGATAAGAAGGAGACTACATGTATATGAAGTTCACCGAAACCCAAAAAATAAGTAATGTGGGATACTTTAACACCCATTCTCACATGCTAAACAGACTTGGAACCTGACACGTGGAATTGACAAACCAGGAGTCACACCCTGGAAATGAACCTTGGGTGGAACCTGAATTTAATGTCATTAGAAAATCCAACCCAAAATTCTAAGCTATTAGTAAACAGGCTAAGAATAAATGTATAGTGTGTTTGTTGTTTGCGCAATACAGAATGTCAACATAATCCCACCAAACAGATGACGACCACAAGAAAATAGACAGAATAATAGGTTTAACAAGGAGGAGAGATGGGAGGGAGTTTCAGGATTTGAACCTTGGACTTGTGTTCTAATAATTTTTTGGAACAACCACCAATTATTCTAAAAGTTTAAGCTATTTCAATGAAACATGGTTTAATATTTAATTTTTACAAAATAACGTGATAATAAAAAAAATGATGTTATTGATGATTTTATGTCCTCTGTCCAGTCTAGTTATTGTATGGCAATGGATTTATATGGAAAGATGCCTTTTGCCTTCCATTATTGTCCCTCATGTTCTTTTCTTCTTTCTTATGGTCATGGCTGTTGGGTTTCGTCAAAATCTGAATTTGTTTGAGATAAGATTGCTCGCCGCTTGTTGGGTAAAATTTTGATCGATCTGAGGAACACACGGGAGGAGGCAATCAATGTCGCAGAACTGAAAAATAACCAGGATCAAGATTCAAAATCAAACAGCAGTGATTGGGACGATAAAGATTATTATTGGAAGCATCATGGGAAGAATGAAGATGGGAGAAGATCAAGCACGACGAGCGATAAGTCAATCGATCAGGAAGATGACGATGATAAAGAGACAAAATACCGGTTGGACCCGAAGTAAGTACTTGAGCTTGTGAACTTAATGTCCTTCACTAAATCTTGGTGGATTTCTGACGTTTTCACTCCATTATCTATGAGGTATGCAAACGTCAAGACACCTGATCGCCATGTCCGAACTCGCCTTTATTTCACATCGGTGAGTTCAAATGACTTCCTATGAGTTTCTAGTTTGACCAGATTTTCCTATAAGGCTTCCAGTCCTTTACAACCAAGAACCTCTCCATTCTTAAAGAGATTTCTGTTTACTCAGACGACAGGGTCTCTCCCGTATGTGCATTCTTATTTTCAGGGTGCACAAAGTAAGAACTTCAAAGTTTGCATTAATTGAATTTCTTCAAGGACTTCATTTTTCTACTTTTCAACTGACCTGCTCCGAACTTTATATATGTGCATATTGTCACTGTTTGATAAATATTTACCTTGCCACCCTTGTCAAATAATTCTGCACCAGCAAAAAGTTGAGAATTTCCTTTTATTATCATAAACCATTCGAGTAATTGCTATTGATGAAGCTGGCATCTTCCGGGGGTGGTTTTGAATGTGCTGTTTCCTTTAGCTTCATCTTTGTTCATAATTAAATGTGCAAAGTTGCCCACATAAACGTTTTTCTTGATGACAGGAATCTCATATTCACTCCTTGATGAACGTTCTCCGCTACTGCAATCTGGATGAATCACTTGAAGGAGAGGAAAGCCTTCTCAATAATAGCGCACTACAGCGTCTGTATAGGACAAAGGAGCTTGATTACATGAGCTATGTTGTGCTGAGAATGTTTGAGAATCTAGAGGTTCGTGTCTTGTTGCACCCTTTCCTCTCAAAATATTGTATTGTAGTTATTTTTACCTTCTCCATGTTGTAAAAACCCCTTGGAAAAGGCAAAAGAAAAACTCGAGATTACAGTGCTGATGCAAGTTTTACTGTAGGTTGACTTGGACGACCCTCATAGATTCCGTATAGAGATGACATTTGGCCGTGGTGCAGATCGATCCCCTCTGGAGGTATGTAATGAGTGAGAGAAACTAGTTTCGTACCTATCATGTGGATGATGACGAACCAAATTATCAGTTCTGCTAGCTTCGTTTTGCTTAAACACTGGACCAACATAATTTCTGCTACATTGTGAGACTAATCAAGTCAACTGTGTCCTGGAGCTAAACTCTTGCATGACCCGATTTGATATGTTGATGATCATAGTATCTTGAAAAACTGTATGGAATAATTTTTATTGTTTCATGTCTTGGGAAAATGATCGTGTGCATTTCTGCCTATTCATTAAGCGCGTGTTCCATCTAATGTCCACAGAAAAGTCGCATCGAGACTCCTTCACTGCATCAAGAGCACATCCTGCCAATCATGGGCCCTGAAAGGCTGCAAGAGGCCGGATCGAACTTGACACTGGAAAAGATGGAGAGGATGCTTCACCCATTTGCGATGCCACCAGAAGATTTCCCTCCACCATCGGTTCCTCACGGATTCACAGGCTATTTTTCCAACAAAAGCGCCAACGTCCTTGAGCGCCTGGTGAACCTGTGGCGGTCCTCTAAGCATGCTAATGGTAATGGCAGATAACGAACAGAGCCACTACCTTCCCTTTTGTTTCCGATAGTATCACAAATCACAACACCTGAGACTCGAGCTCTATACAAGAATATTTCAATGTGTTATGAGCGTTTTTCTACAGTTCAACCACCTCGGGTAGGTTCTTGCTTTCTTTTCCCATTTGAACATCATCGATTCTGTACATAGAAGCGACTGCAAAATTTTAAATATGCCTAAGAATTTGAATCGAAATTCATTCAGCTTCAACGTTTTACAGCTTCTCTCTCCCTCTCTCTCTCTCTCTCTCTCAATATTGACACCTGATTTCTTGACCATGTTTATTGGCCACATCAGAACTGCACTCAATTCAAAGGTAGATAGATAATCAGCCATGAGTAGATTGCAAGGTGGGTACAAGGGTCAAAAGTTTCAGGACTAGAATCACCAGTACAGTTTCTAGCTCGAACCAGTGAATTCCATGTGGTCTAGAAATTAAGAAAACGGAATGGGAGCTCCTTGTTTCTTGTTCACAATAGCCGTCACCAAGTACCGAGTGCCCATCCCTATTGGAACCTGTTCGTCGGGCCCTTCCCAGAATGGTGCCTCTCCTTCACCCACCAGTTGCCAGTACCCAGCCCTTAAAGATTCTGCTTGTTCTTCAGTACAGTTCTGTAGCAAAGCCTCGACTCTAAAGTTTATCCCAAGAGCGCCAAGGAATTGACACTGTGTGATTGGACCGTGAACTGAGACATCTTCTGCAGGAACGTCAAGATTATATGAAGTGAGAAAAACTGGAAGTAAAGATCATATTATTCTTGCATGCAAAAGCAACCACAACTGCAACTAACAGTTATATCACCATATTATAATCTTAAATTTAGGGCACTGGCAACAGGTATGGTAGGGTTGTGCAACCTGATGCTTCCTCAGCAGAGTGCTTGACGGCAGCAAAATCCACATATGCACTGAGGTCAGCTGAACCAGGATCATCCAGTATATCGACAAACTTGTGTTTCCGAATTGCCTGCTCAAAATACAGTTGGAATATGAGAGAGAGAAAGAGAGAGCGAGAGAGAGTATATCAAGGTTTAGCATGTCGAAACAATAGTCCCTAGCAATAATAATCAAAGTTCTCACACAATCCCATGCCTTGAAAAGAGTTCTACCTCAATATACAAGCATCTAGTCAGATGGCACAGGGACCGACTAGCTAAAAGGACAGTGAATTTTGCCCAAAGCTATTCACAGGTTAAGACAGTCCTCCATTTCACATGCGTACTTCATTCCAGGAAGAAGTGAACTGCATCAACTACCTTTCCCCAGGAACCCATCTCCAATGTACAGCAAGCTTGAGCGTGCAGTTACACGCTCAAGAGCATTATAGCAAGTCTTACAAATGAAGACAGAAAAGATTTTGACACAGAAAAGATTTGAACCGGGAACCATCACACTGTGCTAGCTATTTTTATAGAGAGGCTATAATGTGCAGTAAATGAAAAGCTTGAGAACAGTATAATAGTCAGATGCAGACCTGCAGACTATCCGAGATCACTCCATTCTGACCATAATCAATTATAAGAGCCCCACCTCCATCAGAACTTATTCTCTTAGCAATTGTCTCTGTCAAGTCCATTGCTGTGGGGCAGATCTCAATATGGTTAAGCTTTTCAATCTCTTCATCTGCGGCCCACTGGAAACGTTTCATCAGATACAGATTTGCAGGAGTGGGCTGTGGAGAGAGAACAAAGCGGAACCTAACAAGTAGAAGGCCGTTAAATGACTCCATAATAATAAATAAATAAATAAGTACAAGATGATCCCTAAACAGAGAGCCCAATAAAGATCCAAGTCCTTACGATGAATCTTCCTGAATATCCACCATTTTCTCACACCAGCCGCGAGAGGCCCTCTGTTGAAACATGGCCAAGACCAGGACATGAGATATCACAGAACACCAATCTACTTAAATAGGGACATTCAGCAAGGAACATATTTTCTCATAAAGGAAATAATGCTTTTGTAGGAAAGATGTACAACTGATTCAAGCACACAGAGAGATCACTAGTATTGTCATCTCAGTGAAAAATTAATAAAAGAATTAAAGTTCCAACACGATCGCATATACATCGCATCGACATGCAAATATATTTCTGTGCTAGCTTTACAACTGCCTTAAATCCTACAATATCATTTCTGGAATAGTGTAAAACTTTGGGACTCAAGGTACCTTTGTCAAGCCACCTAGCTGGCAGTTGAGGGTTTCTAAAACCTATGTAATAAGCAAATGCAATTACTCCGCAAACAATGTGATAGCAAGAGAAATAGAAGACAGGCATATGGAGGAAGATCTAAACATGCAAAAATGTTTGTATAAAGATCATCAAAACAAAAAAGGCATTATAAGATCGATATACACAAGGATGACAATGCGAAAAAGCCTTTCACCCTTCAAGTGAAGCCAGCACATTAGCAGGTCAAATTATATTAATCAATCAGGAGACTGCCCTGGGTTTGAATCTCAAGTGGTTAACAATATGCACAAGCATCTAGCAGATCAAATTTCTTAGAAGCAACATCGAAAGATAACATCACAGCACAGTGAACTAACCTGCTGAAACCAATGCCCAAAGAAAAAAAAAAAAACTAACCTGAAACTGGTGTATTGGTAAAGCATCATAAAACTCATGTGCAATGATGATAGTTGGCACTGGAACAAAAATAAAGAGATGCTCAGTTTCAAAGAACTAGAAACAGTTAAGATCATCCCATCTAAAAGCATCCGAACTCCATAAGAATAACATGTCTTGAAAACAAACTAAAGATATATTTAATGTAGAATGGCGGATGGCCTTGAGCATTAACACCACTTACGTATATAACAGCATCACTTCACTACAATCATTTTGTCTTATGGAATGCCAAAAACATGCAGTCACCACCATAACTATTGCAGTCAAAAAGGGAAACCTACATCCAAATGACACTTTATTTCTTCAGTGCCTATATATTTTTTCAGACCTCATCAAATTTAATTATGTCAATAGCATGAGAAACAGAAAACAGTAACTGTTCACCGTTCACAAAAACCAAATTAAAAAGTGATAATGCAAGATAGATGGCTCTTTAGGGTAAAAAACCGTACCACCTACTATTGGTGTATGTATGTACAATCAAAATACAGTTCTGCTGATGTGTGTATCTGTGCATCTAAAGAAAGGGAGAATCCGAGCCAAGGAATTGTATGCTTAACGAATGTAGTTTTCATAAACTTTCTTTTCATTCCCACAAAAGCATAATGAAGCAAAGACGAGTCCTTACATCCTGATGGAACCTGCTCCAATGCAGCATGCCACGTTACCGGAGTCCCTGCCAAAGTGCTAATAGTTCTGTGTCCAACATCATGTTGCGATACATTTTCCCCCTCGATACACTTCAAGTTGCTATGCTGGAGTTTCCTCAATGTGGGACTGCACTCCACCATGTGTATGTGGAGTGCCTCTGTGAAATGTTTGAACTTTGATGTACCCTACAACCAAAGCTACACCACTTCATCAGTTGACAGTTATATAATAGGGACAATGGATGATGCAGCAAATATGAATAAGATCTTCCTTATCATAGTTTCAGAACTAATGAAAGCAGAGCACAAATTTCCTGTAACTTCTCTCAGACAAAATAATCCTTCACAATAGAACAGCACCATGGACATACGCGAAGAAGGTCAGCCATGAGAGTTCCTCGTCCTGGACCCAACTCAACAAGGTTGACTCTACTTGGTTGTCCCATCTGCTCCCACATGCACATGGTCCAAACGCCAATCATCTAAAGTAACCAATATATATTAGCAGCGCAAAAGTAGTTGACCATATACTGGAAAAACCCACTGAAGATAGATTACTAAAGGTCCCAATAAGTTTGATTTTCAGCACCCACAAATTTCAATATGACTAGATATAAGTTATGGTATAGGGTGACTATGCTATTGAGCTTACCTCACCAAACATCTGACTTACTTCAGGAGAGGTTATAAAGTCACCTTCCATACCAAAAACATCACGGTTGATGTAGAATCCAGCTTTTGGGTTAGTCAGAACTTCCTCCATGTACTCAGCAACTGAAATTGGCCCACCACGAAACTGCAAAATAAACCAATTGCTAACATCAAATTGGAAGTGTCGGCATTGCTCAATTAAGCCTGGAAAATGATAGAGGATGCCTGTAAATGACTCTGGAAATCAATTGATCTCATTGCTCAGATGGTACACAAGGATGGGAGGATTCCCACAGTCCAAAATGAGTCTCGTGCACATAGAAAGCTATAGCCTTTTAGATTTAGAAGCAGATTAACAAACACTCTAAATTTACATTTCATCAACTTAATCATGGAGTGCCGTGTGAATTCTTCCTCGAAAAGATAAATGCGACTTATTTTTCAGCTTTATCATTTCCAACCAAAAGGCCTTCCACTGGTTAAAGCATTCCATATTACAAGCCATTGACTCTTATTGAAAAGTAACAACGTAAAACCCAAGCAATGGCGATACAATACCAATTGTTCCTTTTGCTGAATAAGAACCAATCAAATCGAACCAATAGAACCACTACAAAGATCCCTGAAGCCCCATATCCCGCACCTTACCCTGGCACTTACCTGATGCTACATTCACAGGCACGATAGGGACATTTTCACAAACACAACGCACTCGCCATAAAGCACACCATATATCGAGCTAAACCAAGAACTGGGGATAATCTCCCGTACCTTGATGATGCCCTTGAGGTGCTTAACGAGCTCAGAGTCCGCAGTCGGTTCATGGGAATGCTCTACAAACAAGCAGAAAACGAAACTTCACGACAACATACATCGTCATTCAATAACAACCTTTCCTAACATCACACTCGCGAGCTTAAAGCGATGAGGCCTTCCGGGCAGTACCGGGAGGATTGCAGAGAGCCGAGCGGTCGACGGAGATGGCGGCGGAAGGTCGGGAAGTGGGACAGTCCGCGCCGCCGTCGTCCACGTGTTCGACGAAAGTCCCGCCCGGGACTTGAGACGAGGCGGACGCGTAGAAGCGCGAGGCGGACCCGCGAGGCGACGGGGAGAGCGACGGAGAAGGACGTCGGTCGGGGAGGACGCGGGAACGTGAAGCCCCGGCGCCCGCGCCGGCGCCGGAGAGAGCTCGCCGGGCGGCGGACGTTCGAAGCAGCAGCTTCCTCAGCATATTTGCTTCTCTCTCAACAAGATTCACTGACACCGTCGCAGGAAGATTGGAAAAGACGGAGGTGGATATGGACCGGGCCCGGTTCGGAAGCCGCGACCTCGAACCGCTCGTCGACGGCTCGGACCGGTCGATGGTAGGGGAAGTCCTAGACGGATATTTTCAGTCACGTGCCGAATGGGAACCGTACGCGATTTGTCTCGTCCTGTATCTTTTGTTTTGGTCGGCAACTGGATACGATTTAAATTTTAGTTAGACAAGTAGTGAGTAAACTAAATGAATAACTTAAAAGCGACGACACCGGATCCTACCGTGGCAAATAGGACAACCGACGATGCAGTGGATGATGTTTTCTAATAGTGACCTCCATGACTGGACCATAATGGATTGGCTCGCATGATTAACCCGGGAGTTATGACAATACGTGACTGCCGTCATCGCGAGATCAATTATTGTTGAGTGATCGCTGATGTAAGGCGACCATAGTGGTGACATGTCGTGACTAGATCAGAACCCGACCTAGTCATGCATGAATTTCGTCTTTGACGACCGCTGCATGATAATCGCACATACAATTGCTTGTTAAATAGATATAGGATAGGATCGGACAAAAAAAAAAAAAGTGGGTGAGCAAAAGTCATTCTTGATTTTCTTTCATTATTTATCTTCTTTTTTATATTTAATTTGGATAGGGGTGAAATTTATCCCACTCCAAAAGTTAGGATAGCTTATCCAGCCTTCTATTTAAATATATCTAAATTCACCCGACACATTTAGCCACCATGCATCCTCAAATTATTGTTTACACTCTCTAATCCGATCCCCATTAAACTTGTTAGTATGAATATGAAAAATATATAAAATCTATTATCAAACAATGTGAAACGAAATTTTAACGGCCCTTACACACAAGTCAAATTAGGAACGACGTGTGGAGTTTGACTAATGGGAGTGGATGTACATACACGGGAGAGAAAAGAGAATGCTAAAAGGCCCAACCCAAAAATTTCAGTTAATAGATGAAGAAATACCCTCAAGATTGTCTAGCTTGGCTTTCAAAATAAGAATATTTGTGAAAAATAGAATTACATAATGTCCATAAATTTTAATATTTCATAAGAAATAGTACATGAACCTATTTATAAACTTTATTAAATAATTTTATAAGGTAATATATTGGTCAATTATATGCACGGTCAAAAGTAAATATGGAGAATCTCCTAATTATAATAGATATGGAAAATCAAAGGAAAATATTAAAAAATGTCCCTAACATCCTCTCAAACTCAACGTGGCGTCAAAGAAATCAACTTGTATCTGGAAAAAAAAAAAAAAAAAAAAAAGATTCAGACAGATCGCCAAACTAGTTTGATGTGTTGCAGAGAGAACCTTTTATGTGACGTTGATGTGATTTTTTACGTGACTATTGTGTGTTGTCACGACTGTCGTACAAGTTACGTAATAGGAGGTTGTTGCGATAGCATAAGTTGATTGTCGTGACATTAGGCTGTCGTGGTTGCTATGCAAACTACACGACTAACAAATAATACTGACATGACTATCGAACGAGACGAATAATGTCGATAATCAATGTTGAAAGAGGGCTATTAGCAATTATTGATTAAGAAGATGACATGGTACGAGAATTGCACTTGCGTGAGCGCGGTTGTCCAAAGGGTTGACCCGGGTGCGCGCCGGGTCGATGGGCAACCCGGGAAGGCGTCACGTCCATCTAAAGAAACAAAGATATCTTCCTGTTTATTTCAACGGCAGCCAATAAAATTTCCCATGATGGATAGCTTCTAAATTGATTAAGTCTTTGGATACGTGAGGCTTTGAAAATTCGACATAAACCGAGTCCAGTCTGATCAAATGACTATATAAATATAATATATTTATTTATTTATTTATTTATTTATTTATAACATAATTTTTTAAGTGTCTTCATCTTGCGAGATAATGTTTTTATGCTTTCTTCACAAAAATATCCGCCACATAGACGTCAATGAACCTTTTATCGTTGATTTATAAAAGATTGTTCTAATTGTCAAATTTGAGTTATTATTTCCTCTTTTCATGCTTTATGGAGTTGAACTAAATTTTATTTAGTTGATTATGACATTTCCTCAGCATTGTGGCATGTATATAGCTTCCAATAATTTGAACTTCGAAATCTTCCATTTATTTCCTCCCGAGTAGCGGGTATGTTTCTAGTTAAATTGGAGATAACCGAATCAATTAAACGTCGTCATTAGGATATTTTGAATTAGATATCTAAACATATAGTTGCTGAATTTTCATAATTACTTTTGGTTTTTTTTTTGCTACTTTAAGCATATTCCCAAATATGATTATTAAAGAATCACAGTTTCGTGAGCTTAATACAGCTTATTATATTAATGTGTTTGTATTACTCACTTAAATTTAATTTAATTTTAAACCAAGTAATAAATTATAATATGTTGTGTGATCTATTCTTTCATAAGGGTGTGCAACCGGACCATCTAAAAACCGGACCAGACCACCCAGAAAATAGATTTGTGAATAGGTTCCCATTTGAATCGGTTTGAGAACCAGTTCCATTTTTTAAAAATTGGTTGAGATCAGTCCAGCCGGTTCCAATTAAAGGCCCATCTGAGACTTGCACCAATTGGACTGGTTTTGGAACCAATTTTTACTAATGTTAAAAAAAGATTTGTTAATCATTCTAGATAAATGAATAGCTTCCTATAGTAGTTATGAGAATGAGAGTAATATTTAACCCATGTTTGCCACTAATGTTTATGCAATGTTAAGATTTTTACTTTGTCGTGTCATGTTTGTTTATAATAATTAGCATTGTAGATCCTTAATTTTTTATTTAATCAAACAATTCATGTACTTATTGATTATACATGCTTAATGTTTCAATACAAATTATGAAGATTACGTTGTTATTTTCTTACTATTTATGTAAAATTCGAAGTTGCATAGGATATTAAGCGGTCGCAAAACAGGTTCCAGCGCAAACAGGACAAACCTTGTGATGCGAGAGAATCCAACGTAGCTCCATCGACCAACTCAAAACCATCGATGCTTATCCAAGCCAAGAAAGAAATTGGGCATTATGTGCTTCGATGGATCATTTTGAATGAATAATGTTAAAATCACTCGCCCCTTCATGCATCACCTTGGAACGTAACCGGAAAAACAAGATAAGTTCCCAAAGAGGTTTTAGTGCAAATAGGATACGATACATGGCTCAAGAAAGGGAAATCGATTATAATAGGATAGGGTATAGAGTTCAGGTTTGGAACCTATCCAACTTAGAACCGATCGCTCTTATTTTTTAACGTATCACTCCTAACTAATATATACTTTTTATGGAAATATGCAAAACGATGCGATTAACTAAGCGGGTCGGACGCCCCACCTGGCCCCATTCCTTGCCAAATGCTTAGCAAGGCACTTTTCGCGAGGAAAATTTGCCCAGGACGCGAGATACAAATTTCCCTAAATGTATAACATAAATAGGAGTGAAATTGAATTAAGTTAATTGTGAACAACTCAAACTCGCCTTGATGATAACTGAGGTCGACCCATTTGATTTTAAGTCAAGTTCAAGCTACTCAAACGTATCGTCGAGTCAAATTTGAGCTTACCATCTTCATGTGGTCGGATTCGTAAAGCTAATTGAGCTTCGATATATATCTTTTAACAAAAACATAAAGAGCTAAAAAAATAGATATAGAAAATCTTAAAACCACATAAACCTTAAACCAAGTCATACTTCATCTTAATTAAAAATATCCAGGTCTACAAAGCTTGAATTTGAGTTTAAAATCCAGTTTATTCATAAATAGATTTCATTTTAATCGAGTCAAATTCAAATGTCTCAATCATCAATCGAAATGACTTTGAATGTTAAATTTAATACTCGATCAAACACCAATTAAGTTTCGAGCATATAGTACGTTGAGTCGAGTCATGCTCAAACTTAGTACCATGTCTACTCGGCTCGATTCGATTACGCCCATGGCTCAAGGTCGTCCAAGATACTCGCCCTCTCTTTCTCCCTCTTTCTTTCTTTTCTTCCCTTTTGTTTTTTTTTTAAAATCAGATATTCTATCATATTCTCCACTAGACTCGGAATCCTCTGTCCTCTTTACGTGTCCAAACACTCATCTCACCCACATAAAAAAGCCAATCTTCAACCTCCCATCTCCAAAGGGGGGCAAAGGCCACTTATTCTTTTGACCAGTGCCCGTAAAAAATGCAGATTCTTTTGTTCCTTTTACAGCTGTAATTTGCAAAACACAAGCTTGAATGTCCACCGCCACCACCGGCTCCAGTCCCTTACTGCAGCCTCCTCCCTTGGAAAACTTCAATGGTCCTTTTTGAAAATTAGACTAGGAAATGTCCTGTAGATGACTTCCCATTTTCTAATTCTTTGGGTCCTTTTTTTCTTTCTTTTTTTTTTTTATCTTTTAGTTTCAATATTCAGTGATATGATTTCAGCTCTCCTCCAGTCAGTCCGGATCTGGGAATAGGGACTACTATCCCGACCAATTCATGAGCCTGTGCCTGTCTGAAAACAGAGTTTAAGATGGATGCCCTTTTTTTCTCCATTCGGTTGAATCTCTTCTTGTCGTTTCTGCGCATTGGAACTGAGGTTTCACAGCAAAGACTCTTCTTTTTAGTGAATCCCCATTTCCGCTTGGACTTATTGTATCCTTGGGGTTCTAATCTCTATACCAATTTACAAATTCAAAACATGGGAAAGTTCATTTGGGTTGCAATAATTCGATCTTTTTGGGTTTTTTTTTTCCACCTCTTCCTCACAGTGAATAAACAAAAGTTTCCAAGTACTATCGGCACTAGTATTCTATGATGTGATGTCTAGAATATGCCAAGTTTACTGTTGGTGAAGGACAAAAGAACTCTCTCTCCTGCCCGTCCCTTGCCCGCATTCCCAGTTTCAAACTGCCCGTGTTGCCCGAGGGCTGAGAGCACTTTCCCTCTTTCTCAAGCAGCCCCCCCCCCCTCTCTCTCTCTCTCTCTCCTCTCTCTGATCTCTCAACCTATTCTTTTGACTAATTTGGCTGAACAAGATTGATTTTTTGGGTGACAGACACACACACAACAACTGTTCATCGGTCTTTATCATTAGATATGACCTTGTGAAAGAATTCCCAACCCTTCTCTTTTGTGCTCATCTTCTGGGGGGGATTTTGTTTGTGAGCTGATTGAAGATCGTTCAGCTGAAAATTTTAGCTGGGTTTGGGTTTGTATGAGGAGAAGAGAAGCTGGGTTTTCTGCCTTCTTTCTGTGGGTGTGGTGAGAGTTGCTGTTGTTGCAGAGGTTGGTGTTAGATGGGGTTAGGGCCTGATTCGATAAAGGTGGAGAATTGGGCTTTGGAGAAATCAAAGGAAAGAGAAGAGAAAAGGGAGAGGGGGAAAAAGAAGAAGAGGGATGGGTGTTGTTGGATCAAGTTGAGGTTCATGGAGAGATGTTCTTGCATGCCTTTTAGATCAAAGGTCAATAGCTCCATCAGCGGAATCAGTACTACTTATGGTATGTTTCTTCAACCTCTCGTTTCTCTTATTTGCTGGGAAAAAAAGCAAAGAGGAAGAGGGAGAGAGAGAGAGAGAGAGAGAGAGAGTTAGGACTTCTGCTCAATCTTAGAGATATGGTCATAGCTGTTGAGTTGGTGAAAGATGTAATCTTTCGGCCGAGAGACATCGGGGTTGGTGAAGAAGTGTTTGTTGATCATAACATTCCTCCTTAAAACTGATGTTTCTGTTCCGCCCGCGGGGAGGGGGGGGCAGCGGTGAGTATAAACTTTGTTATTTCTAGGACTTGATTTGGGAACTCTGCTCAAACTACGCAAGCAGCTCAAATTTTTATCTCTGCAATTACTTATATGTTTTGCATAATTCAGATTCAAAAGGAAATGGTATCAAAAAGATGAGATTCAACTTGTCTGTTGAATCCCATCAACATTCCCCTAGACCTCAATGGTATTAGCTGCATCATCATCATCGGCTTAACACCTGTCTATTTCTTCAAGCTTAACACCTGTTTATTTCTTCAATTTTTTCTGACATGGGGAATTGGTTACTTATGCTCTGTTGTTTATCTCGTCAGTGGAAAGTAAGTCGACCAACTCAAAAAGTGCAGATGAACCAGTTGTTCCGGTGGTCTCCTCTACTATTACTAGCAATGCAGAAAGCACTTCATCGACACCTATGTTCAGTGAGGAACTCAGGGTCGCATCCCATCTCCGGAAGTTCACATTTATTGATCTTAAATTAGCTACAAGAAATTTCAGACCTGAGAGTCTTCTTGGCGAGGGTGGATTTGGATGTGTCTTTAAAGGTTGGATAGAGGAGAATGGAACTGCTCCAGTGAAACCTGGCACAGGCCTTACTGTTGCAGTCAAAACCCTTAATCACGATGGACTTCAGGGTCACAAAGAGTGGCTTGTATGGCCTCTTTCCCTCCTTTTCTCTCTATTTTGTTTTAATTTGAAGCTAAATAGTACAATTTTATGGATGCAATGCTCATTTGGTCTAATACTGTTTTCCCCCCTCTGGCAACCTGTTATGCAGGCTGAAATTAGTTTTCTTGGTAATCTTCGCCATCCCAATCTAGTCAAGTTGATTGGTTACTGCATTGAAGATGATCAAAGACTGCTAGTCTATGAGTTTATGCCTCGAGGAAGTCTGGAGAATCACCTCTTCAGAAGTATGTAATTGGGCCTTTTTTCTTTCGCTGCATATAACCAATGGAATCTTTTTAAGCATTCTCCGCATTCAATGTTTCAGTATATGTTTGGAAACTGGCCTGCCAAATAGTAAATGAACAGATGCGGATCTTTCCTGCAGATTTTAATTGCAGTCAGATGTTAGGTCATGACATTCTTGCTAATGTCAGTAAATTCAGGGACAATGGATCAATGCTTTTTATGTACTTAAAGAACTACACGCTTCTAGGCACTGCATTTTTCCTATTTATAATGCAACATCTGGTGCAATCTCAGAGAGACTGATCCATCTCGCTGGCATGTAGAGGAGCTGCTTTATTTTCCCTTTTTGCTCAGATTCCTTTTGTAAGAATCTATTGTCAGTTTTGACCTCCTATTTCAATCAAGTGAACTGGCCTTTGAAATGGATCATTTGCAAAATATTGTAGATTGCCTGGAGAAAATGTTTGGTTCTGAATTATATCTTTGCTAGTTGCACAGTGCTTGCTTTTGTGCGATGGATTAACTTTTCTTGGTAAATCCACTTTATATGCAGAAGGGTCCCTGCCTCTTCCGTGGTCAATCAGACTTAAAATTGCCCTTGGTGCTGCCAAAGGGCTTGCTTTTCTTCATGAGGAAGCTGAAAGACCCGTTATATACCGTGATTTTAAAACATCCAACATTCTTTTGGATGCGGTATGTGACTCAAGAAATGTGCTATTGCCTCAAGTAATTTTGGTTTTTCTTTTGGCTTGCTTTTCCTTAAAAAGGTGTTTGCTTATGTAGGATTACAATGCCAAACTCTCGGATTTTGGACTTGCCAAGGATGCTCCCGAGGGAGATAAAACTCATGTATCCACCCGAGTTATGGGAACTTATGGTTATGCAGCACCAGAGTATGTAATGACAGGTTAGGGAGTCAAATTATTCATGTATAATGTCTTGCGTCTTCATATGACTACCTAATCATTTCCTTGTTATGTTGGATGCCCCTCTAATTTAGGCGAGTTGCGATGCCTCCTACACGTACAATAATATACTAGGAATGCGTTGTATTGTATTATGGACAATTGATTCGGGCAGCCACATTCGAAGCTAATGGTAGATATGACAGTTTCTGTAGTATAACTAGACTAACAATGCCGTTATCAGTTGTTATTTTGGTCCTTAGATGCATTACTAAATGGTCTTGATCAATCTGAGTAAACTACAATAGCCGATAATAGTCCACATAAACTGATTGTGTTGAAACCCAAGCGTCACATTTGAACCATGTCATTAGTTACAGACGATATGGGCTTCAAAGTGGTTAGCCTAAGGATTCTCGTGGTATTTTAACCTCCTTAAATTCTGACTTTTGTTGACAGAGGTGTTATCATAAGACACGTGCCACTTATGTCAGATGACTAAGATATACTGCCAAGCGATTCTTCTTTGATCTTTTGATGGTATACTTGTACATTTGATTGTTAGTGCAACCACTGAGAACATGTTTTTCCTCTCTTTCATGGACTGTTAGTTTTTATTTGCCTGCTATCTCACGTCATAGAAGTGCCTTTAATGGTTTCATCTGAGATGGCCTATAAGCTATGCGATCTAATGCTACCTTATTCTTGGCTCAGGTCATTTGACATCAAAGAGTGATGTTTACAGCTTTGGAGTTGTCCTACTGGAGATGTTGACTGGTCGAAGATCCATGGATAAGAACCGACCAAATGGTGAACACAATCTAGTGGAATGGGCAAAGCCGTTTCTTGAGGACAGGAGGAGGTTTTATCGGCTAATTGATCCCCGTCTTGAGGGACACTTCTCAATCAAAGGCGCCCAGAAGGCTTCTCAGCTGGCAGCCCACTGCCTCAGACGGGACCAAAAAGCCAGACCTCGCATGAGTGAAGTTGTTGAAACTCTGGAGCCTCTGCTTAACCTCAAGGATATGGCCAGTTCCTCCTACTTCTTTCAGGCCATGCAAGCTGAACGCTCCAGGTCCAATCCGAATGCTAAGAATGGCATCAGGACTCAGGGAGGGTTCGTGGTGATCAGGAATGGGCAACCAGTGAGGAGTCTATCAATACCTCATGGTACCCATCCTTCTCCAAATAACATTCCCCGCCTCTCACCAAAACCCAATGGAAAAGTATGAGTCCGACCCCACACAAACTTTCCATATACATTGTTTGTAGTCCCTCTTAAGGATATCACGACGATTGGAGGTTGCGTAATTTCGAGAGAGGCTGACATTGCTTCCATCGACCAATTCGACAAAAGCAATGCAGTTAACTGTCTTGTGGCTGCTTTGTCCATTCACCTGTGGTAAAGGCATGATCCTATCTTTCCCCAGTTCTGTGACTTGCGTATGTTGTATCTGAGCTATGTAGGCAGTAGCAATTGGAAGAGATTTCAAGGTAGGCGAGCTGGTTGTAATTTAAAGAGAAGGATGTCATCGTCATGTAAATTCTCGAGGTGGACAAAGATTAGGATCGTGCATTGATGCGTCATTCCCCTTAGGATATGATGCTTTTCACTCTGGGACTGATGCTTAATGCCTTCGTCCTTCTTGTGTTTCTCCTTCTTGGTTCATCAGAAGCAGCACTTGTATAATGTTTTCGACTTGCATAAGATTGCATTGTAACACTTTTTTATTTTAGCCAAGAGTCTTCTTGGCACGAATGTAGGTATGATGCCTTTCATTGATTTCCTAGTGATGATGCCGAATTCCTCCATCCTTTTGGAAGTCTTGTTCTTGGCTCATCAAAGAACATTTAAATGATGTTCTTGACTTGCGTATGACAACGTCATGATACTTTACCATCTTTAGCCGAGAGGTCGTATTGGCATGAATGTTGTGTGAAAGGAGATAGGCCCATGTTAGGTGACATTACCAGCAACACCAAAGGCACCATGTCGGGTTTCTTCGGGGTAAAATCGATTTTCTATGGTTTGGTAGATCATGTAAACCCATATAGCTCCTACGACTCCGACCGAGGAGAAGATACCATATCTGGATTGCCAACTATGAAATCAGATTGAGAGTGACCACTCGACAGTCAATGCCATACGATCAGATGATGAAAGTTTCAGTCGGTCGTGGATAATATAGTTTTTAGCATACGTCGCCTTTTGGCTAGCTTTTCCAGACAATTTTTCTCACCATATATCTTGTTATGCAGTCCAATTTTGACCAAGAAAAAGAAATTACATATGTCCAATCAAGAGGTAATGTGTCCAATTTGGAGAAAAAGAAAAGATTTCCATTTTATTAAGCCTTGCGTTATGGTGAAAAGTGCAACCAAAAGCAAAGCAAACTCTCAATATCTCAAATGTGTATCTTAGAACCCGCGTTCCAAATCGATAAAATCAGAAACTCTAGATCAGCTCACATGCTTTTACAATATGCATGCGCTAAAACAAAAGCGAAAAGCGAAAATTTGCCTTTCCAGAATCTAAATTCTTCGTTCTTCCATTCGAATGGATTGACAAGTGAAGATTCTCAAAGTAGCCCCTAGGGTTCACGATGAGGACATTTATTTTTACACCTCCAAAAACCACCCAAAAGTGGAGAGAAACTGAGGAAACCAGCATTACTCTCTGAAAAGAGATTACAACCAGCCCAAGAAAACAAATAAAACCGTCGGTCTGATCGAACTACACAGCATCCTAAATTCTTTTGTCCCATCAATGCTCCAAGCCAGAAGTGAGGAAAATACTCTCATCATGGCTTTAGAGCCAGGGCGAGACCAACCTTGGCACTCTTATCAATGGATTTGGTGTCAACCTCCCCAGAGACGGTAAATAATGACCTCGGGCGCCACTCATGCTGGATAAGAGCACTCGCCTTACCAGAATTGTTGATCCGTGCCTTCAGCGTGGTCAATGGGTCCAGTGCATGCTGGGTTCCAACGGTAATGGTGTTCACATTGGAGGAAAAGCTGTGGGTAACCTCAGCACCAATGGCAGTGCTAGTCACAGGGTTCACAATGTGATAATAGGACGCAGTCAGTGAGTCACCCTTGTTGTTCCTGCGTCAACAATAAGAATGTTAAGTAAAATAGGGACAACAAAATAGTGCAGTATCCACACCAGCTGTTTGCATAAATAATGATTTCATTCTCAAATTCAGAAGGGATATGTTGCTATTACAACCAGGGCAATTCTAAAAAAATTTAGAGGACTTCCAAATCTAAACGGTAGAAGAATGGTTTGCACTGTACATGAAAAAATATATAGGTGCTAGAATGCCCCTTTCTTTAAAACGCTGTAATCAAGACCAAAGGCAAGTGACAACTTTAGCACATCCGAACTGTTATCTAGTAATATCAAAAATCTCAGACTGGAAAATGACTAATGTTATTCAAGAGAACATGGGAGATCCAACATGGAGTACAAGCGATGTACAAATATATAGAAATTTTCAGTGACATAAACAAGAAATGCAAACTACTCACAGGGCCAATGAAGCAATCAGGTCAGCATTCGAGAAGCTGACGCCAGCATTGCATTTGGTGAAATTGTTTGCTTTGCTGTCAAATGACACGTCAGTGCCAAGTGACAAAACATTACTTCCTAGCACAGCAGCAAAGTTGACAACAGGATTTGCGGTCAACCCAACGCTTGTGCTTATCCCAGCATAGTCATGCAAATATTGTAGCTCAATCTGTTAATTGCAAAAGTCAGGAAGCGTCTTTCTCTCAGTAACAATAATATATCCAGAAAAGGAACTCAATATAAGCAATGACGTGCCCAACTCAGATGATTGACCAAGAAACCATCATCCTTTTCCAATCAGCATTAAAGATGCCATGAGACATTGTCGCTCACCTGGCCAGACCTTTGATCTGGGACTGTAAAGGAGAATATTGTCTTCAGTCCAGGGAAAGGTTCGTCAACAGTAATTTTTGTGACAAGCTGCGTATCATGAGGCAAGGTTCAGCAAAACCATGAAACAATTAGGGTGATACCATAATCAACATTAAGTAAGGCATCAGAGATCCAACTTATTCTTCTAAAATACTCGAATGAGTTATAACTTCTTGACATGAAAAGCCTTTTCTACAGCCATAAGATACAGCACACCATTTGTGAATCCCCTTGAACTTGGTCCCCAGTTTTAAAATTTCTCTCCATGGTTGCTGAAAGTCGATTCACTTGACACAACCACTCAAATAGTAAACAAAGATAGTAGAACAGGGTCCTGAAAATTGATCACATGACTCAACTACTCAAGTATTAAAGAAAAATTGTACACTAGGATCCCATGGAGCTTGCCTCCTACAGGTACATATTACAACCTAATTTGACAAATTACCAGAAACAAGTATGATGCTAATTAATACTACTACACTATTTGTTAATAGCAGTGCAAGTTGCAGTTTACCTATAATGTTCAGACACTAACTACTAAAGAGAACACAGAGTCTTCCCTGATTACTATAAAGAATAAACCAAAACCATGTTTCAAAGGGTCACAAGAAACCAACCAGTGATCTCAATAAGTGTATACTTGCACATCATGTTCTTGACACCTAACCCATTTCCATTATATGATAGGAAATCATCAGAAGTTTACATTCAGCATGCCAGCGGACACTAGCAATTTCTCCATCACACGCCCTCCTGCCCCTCAACACCCCCAGGTACGATTTAGAGAAAAAAGCAACATGCTATTAGAGAACTGTTCACTTTTTTCGTTTTACAAATTTACAACACTTACATTGGAGTTCGTGTCCACTTTGACATCAGTGGTAACATTCTTGTTCTTCAGCTGGGTATTAACATCAGCCAGAAACAGCTCACCCTTCTTTGTTGCTGCAGATGTTAAAGTCTGTGATATCATTGCAAAGTAGTTTCTCAGTTGCATTGCCTCTAACCAAAATGCAGACAATCCCAGCATTTAAACCACGACACCAGGCAAGAGCAAGCATTTCAAGACAAAGCAGGAATGCCGACGACTGAAAGTCACTACAACAGCTCTGCAGGAGCTCAAACTCAGAGTGAATTCCTCAACTTCATTACACTTCTTATTTGCAAATACAACAAAAACCAATTGAAATCAGCAAACTCGTCAACCAACTCAAAAGGCATCATTTTTCCGAAACTATCCAACGGTTCAGATCTGGAAACCTATTTCCAGGGTTTGTACATCCACGTTCGCGTATGAAATCACGTCACCGTTTTCAAGCGTGGACAGAACCGCTAAAAAGTCCCAAACAATCTCTAAAGAAAGCTCCATCGGCCAAAGCTATAGCAAAGACTAATAATAGAAATCATTCACCGATTACACAAGACCGGAATCGAAACCAACACGGAACACGCAACGACGAGCAGGTTCTAAAATCGTAGCTCAACGAAGTGAGTAAACACGCAGAGGTCTCCGAAGAAACAGGGAGGGGGGAAAGAAGAAACTCACGACTCCGGTGACCGAGGAGGTAGTGATGGTGAACTTGTGGTCGCTCTGGTAGTCCTTGTAGAGAAGATCTGCACCACAGACAACCACAACAAACAACAGCGCGCGCGCGCGCGAGATCGAAGAATCTCAGAAACGATTCGACCGGAGGAAAGAAAAATCCGAAAAATCCGGCCGCCGAGACGCGCGGCCCGGCCGCCGCGGCCGCCGCCGACGCCGCCGCGGCCGCCGCCGCCGCCGCCGCCGCCGAGAAGACGAATCGAGGACGGAAAGGGAGGGAGGGAGGGACCGACCTTTGGCTTTCTTGCCGATGTCGGAGTAGAGGCCGGGACCCTTGCCCATGATTCCCTCCGGCGGAGATGGAGATCTCTCCCGGTCACCGAAAAGTTTGCGGAAGAGAGAGAGAGAGAGAGAGAGAGAGAGAAGGGGATGACGGGGAGCGGTGGAGGAAGACGAAATGGTCGCGTGGCAGCACGATACAGAAAAGCAGAGAACCCTAATTTTTGAGTTTTTTTTTTTTTATTCTCCTTTTAGCCTCTGAATATTGCGTAGATTTTTTTCACTCTCTCTCTCTCTCTTTTTCAATTACCAATTTTTGTTTATTATGAATTTTGGCTTAAATATTTAATAAACGCCATGTCAAGACTTTTTTTTTTTTATCTTAATTGTTCACTACCCATATAAATGCATTTATTTTATATTTTATATTAAATATTTATATTTAATAAACGCCATGTCAAGAGGGGGATACGATCAACTGTCAAATTTATTAAAAGAATTATGAATATGTATTGACACGCTTTGATCATAGGGTGCTTTTTTTGTTTGGGAGATTTTTTTTTCAAACTTAGTTTTCCTTCTTTCACTTGTTTGGTTCATCAAAAATAATAATTAATCGAAAATACTTTCTGATCAAGGAAAATATTCATGCATAAAATTAAGAAGTGAATTCTTAAATTTTAAGAAGGTGAAAACACATTTCAAAATTGTTCTTCTTAAGTATTTATTCTTCTATACTTTTTGATTTCCTTCCTCCTTCATCGATCACCGGGCCTCAACAACTGGCCATAGGTTTGGGCTGACCTCGGACGAGCTCAACCTCGACCTTACCCGAGGTTGCCAAGCTTGACCTCACTCGAGGCCGGCTAGGTCAACCATCACCAAGACCAAGCAATTAGTGGAGGAGGAAGAAGGAAAAAGAAAAAAAAAATTTAAAATATACTTTTTTTGCCTAATTGAAATCATTTAAAAAATGAAATAAAACGGCTAAAAAATATTTTCAATTATACATCACTAAATAAAGGAAAATTGACCATTTTCTTGTAATTTTTTTTTTTTTAATAAAAGTACGCTCATTTTTCATGAAATTTTCTCCCAAACAAACAAACTATAAATATAATTATTAAACAAATTAAAGTTCAACAATAACCATTGTCATAAAAGGTATAGGCCACGTATAATAATTTCGGCAACATCTCTCTTCATGTTGTAGAAAATCATCACATTTCATTAATCAAGATATCTAATCCACAGAAAAATTTAATATTTTAGTACTGAATTTGATCAGATCAATTTGGCATTGAACCGAATTTCGAGTTGGTTCCCAACATCACAAATTAGATGATTTTTCTAGAAAACGTAGTTTCCTATCGAACTTCCAAATTTTGGCACTTCTCCCACGTCCTCATTGAAAAGTCATACTCGACCGCAGTTCAAAGTCCGTTGCTGTCGATGGCCCTTTACCAGGTCAATTATCTGCTGCGAGAACCCAAGTTTTTAGGCGCTAATGCAGTGAATTCTGATATTGCGGGAGAGCGGTAGTCCGTACGAACATGTGGATAGAAACGCAGCAGGACAGCGCTCCGACGTTGTCGAACAGCTCTCCCGTTTTGCTGTCGAATGACAGACTGTGACCGCTGAAAATGGCGATCGGTTCTCCTCCTAAACCGGGTTCTTTATTTCTTGGACACCATGCTTTGCGGTCGAGAAGCTATAAAAGTGCGCGGTCGCCTTGCGAATGCGCTCAAGCCTTGAACCGAGACTCCGACACCGACGAGAAGAAACGGTATCCATGGCGAGCGCATAGCATAAGTGTCTCGGTCGGTGGTCGGTCCCGTGAATTAGTCCTGGCAAGGTCTGATCGTTGAAGCCCGAGCGAGAAGTGCAGGATCCCGAGGCGACAGACCTTCGCCATCACTAAGCATTCAGTTTCGTTTCCGAGGATTCAGAGGACCTGGACCCGCTTGGCCTGTCGATTAAGGAGAATTCGGAAAAAGTGAGAATCGAAAAGGAGAATATTTAACAGAGAGATGGCGGCAATGAAGCTTGTTGGGTTCATCTTGGCCTTGTCCTTGGCTGTTCTAGTTCCGAGCCTCGAGGCTCATATCAGGGAGTTCGACGAGTACTGGCAGAAGCGCGCGGAGGCGGCCAGCCAGGCTGCTCTCGAGGCGTTTAACCCCGAACCCGAAAACGTCACAGCCCAGTTCAATGCAAACGTTAACAAGTGAGAACTCATTGCATCATCAATAGACTCGATTGTTGAAGACGTTGGATTAGCACGGACGAAACGTTTCATCTTCTGCTGTAGTTTGTGAGAGAATATATGATCATTGTGTTCGCATTTCCAAATGATTGCAGGGTCTTAGATGGAAACAACAGCACAAGGAGGCAATTGCACATGCACAAGTACTCCGGCCCGTGCCTCGCTACGAACCCGATCGACCGGTGCTGGCGGTGCAGGAAGAACTGGGCGAAGGACCGGAAGAGGCTGGCCAAGTGCGTGCTCGGATTCGGCCGCAAGACCACGGGAGGCTTGAAGGGTAAGTACTACGTCGTCTACGATCCCTCGGACAACGACATGGTCAACCCAAAGCCTGGGACGCTCCGCCACGCCGTGATCCAGAAGCGGCCTCTGTGGATCACCTTCGCACGCAGCATGGTCATCAGGCTGAACCAGGAGCTGATCATGGCGAGCCACAAGACAATAGACGGCCGGGGCGCGAATGTGCACATCGCCTACGGTGCCGGCATCACGATCCAGTTCGTCAGGAACGTGATCATCCACAACATCCGCATCCACGACATCGTCACGAGGCCCGGGGGCGTCATCAGGGACGCGGTTGACCATGTGGGGATCAGGACAATGAGTGACGGCGATGGCATCTCCATCTTCGGCTCGACCAACGTCTGGATCGATCACGTGTCCATGAAAAGATGCCAGGACGGGCTCATCGACGCCATTGAGGGCTCCACTGCCATCACTATCTCGAACGGCCACTACACCCACCATAACGACGTAACGCCTTCCATCTCCTCCATTTACCGATGACCTCGATGTTCTGATCTCGACGAAAAATCAACCACTATATATACATTCGGTCTAGACATTGATGTTTAACTTACATCCGGGGACATATGTGCAGGTGATGCTCTTTGGCGGGAGCGACTTGTACCCAAAAGACAAGATTATGCAGGTGACCGTCGCCTTCAACCACTTTGGCAAGGGTCTGATTCAGCGGATGCCGAGGTGCCGATGGGGCTTCTTCCACGTCGTCAACAACGACTACACCCATTGGCTCATGTACGCCATCGGGGGCAGCTCGCAGCCCACCATCATCTCCCAGGGCAACCGCTTCATCGCACCGCCCAACTTGGCGGCTAAGGAGGTAATTATAACAAAGAACTAAAGACTATCCGAGTGTCGTCGCATTCATGATCTTCTCACATTGCACATGTTTAATTTAACGTGAACGCGAATCCGAACGAATGACCAGGTGACCAAGAGGGACTACGCGACGCCGGACGTGTGGCGCAGCTGGACGTGGAAATCGCAGGGCGATCTGATGATAAATGGGGCCTTCTTCGTGCAGTCAGGGCAGCCGCTGAAGAAGAAGTACGGGAGGAAGGACATGATCAAGGCGAAGCCCGGGACGTTCGTGAGACGGCTCACGCGCTTCTCAGGCGCTCTCAATTGCAAGCCTAAGAAAAAGTGCTAACTTAGACATTCAGGAAGACGTTTCTATACGAACTGAGTGTTTTGGTGTTAGAGGGGGGATAAAAAGCAGAATGAGATGAGAGGGAAGGACCATTTCAATTCAAATGTCGACGAAGCGATTTCTGACTTTTAAATCAAATTCATTACTTAACAAAAGAAAAAAAAAAAAATCAATTCCGTCCCATGTATGTATCTCGCCCCTGCGCGCGAAATCAACCATGCGAAGCCGGTGAAAAGCTTGCCTCCGGATTAAACCAGCTGCATCCCCAGCTAATCTACAGCTGAGAAACGGGTAAGTGATCATTTTTCATGGCCATAGAGGGGAAACTCAAAAGTTAGCGAGATAACAAAGACAATGACATGATAAAACCAAGGATGAGTAAACGTAATGTTCTAATTTTTAATGCTGTTTTTGACCCAAGTCAAGCTGATAGACTCCTAGTAGAGAGGTTTCAGTGTCCTTTGCTCTTCTGAAGCCCAGACAAATTAGGGAATATAGCCACCTCTTCTTGTCTGAAAATCTGCATTAGGGTTTTACCGGGGCTTCCACACCACCACCGCCATGCCCGCCATGCGGATTGCAGAATCGATTATCAAACGAACACTTCTGTCTAAGGTCAATGCAAGAACGACGACCAACAACTAGAAACATGGTCAATGCGCGTCAAAAATCAGAACAGCCACTCGCTCATCCTGCGGTCGAAGGGCGTCACTGTAATGCAACGCCATGAATGTTTTAGTGCGAGATTTTTCGTATCTCCATAGACCGGATTGCTATTAGCAATCTTTCTTTTGCTCTCTTCGCGGTAACGAAAGAAGACATATCAAGCTCATGTCATGTAACTTCATCACCCGATTGAGCACCGATATGCCTGCTCGAAGAACTAAAGGGACTTTTCTAGGGAGATGGTTCCGAAGCCGGTGCCGTACGATCTCGAGAGTTCCTAGTCCCTCCTCAATGCATAACACACTGTGCTGTAACATAGTATGAAACACAGCGATAGATGCCTGCTTGTGACTATTGATGACAGGTCGGCCATTCGTGTCCAAAAGTTCATGAAGTAGGATGGAGGTTCATTCCCTAGAAAACACCGTCTCAAAGCTCCGTCCACACCAGAAACTCCTTCCTCACCCACTTATTATTATAATTATAGTTATAATAATGATAATGATTATTATTATTAGTTGTCACATCATGTGCTTCTTCAACTAACCGGACGAACCCTGGCCTAGTTAATTATCACGTAATTCGGACGAAGAATCCAAGGAACGAAGCTGAAGGGCAAAGAAGAGAATGCTATGATCAGATAGGAGTTTGGTCTGGTGCTTTGCAGACTCTTCTCTTTACCCTTTTTCTCGTTTAAAATTGTCTTGATTATTTTTTTCTATTCGTGTGCGTACCGCGGAAAACATGATACTCGAGGTGCTCTTAGTGCGAGAGAGAGACACCATATTACCCATTTTAATCTAATCTAATCCGTGTCCCCGAATCGTAATGAAACCGGATGGAACACGAAGCACCCTCGAGCTTTTTTTTTTTTTTTTTTTTGGTCAGTCCTACTCTATTCCTACTCTATACTCACTTTTAAACTTTTGTCCTGCCTCTTGCAGGGCGTGGGAGTCGAAACCCACTCCTGAAACTTACGCGTCCCCACCCCATCCTCCCCTGAGAAGGTGGGGATTTGAACCCCTTGAGCTTGATCACAACGATTCGATGCAATGAGTGTTTCGATCATACTCCTTCACCGTCTTTCGAGTCTTTGAGCATCTTGAAAAATGAGTTGCATGGCCGTACTAAGTATTTCGTCGCCGGTCCAAAGTCGCAAAACCCGTAAGAAATTATCATCTAGATTTTAGACTTCGTCTATCATCAAGCATTAAGGCTAACAAGCCTCTCTTTGCTCAAAACTCAGCGTGGACGGTAGACTTAATCTATCTTTGGGCAATCGCACCATGTTGTGATGGTACATTCCCGCCGAATACAATCATCCAAAAAGAACCCAAATAATCTAAACACTCGTGACAATTTCGAATGCAATAAACCGTGGAATAACAAAATCCTCCTCCGCCTCGGGCCGTCAGACAGAATAAAGACAAGCCCCTTGTCCTGCATTGCTCCGTAGTCATCGCCAACCTCGTCTCGTTCCAAAAACAGTTGTGACAGCAAGAAAACAAACCGCGATTGAAGAAACCGCTTGGGACCTCGGCAATATATATGTCTTGCCCATGGACTTGGCATTCTGGACAAGCAAGAGCGCGGACAGGAAGAGACCCGCCAGGAAGAGGGGCAAAAGAGAACTGAAGCAAGCGAGAGAAATGGAAATGGTGATGGTGAAAACCGAGGAGAACGTGCGGAGGCGGCGAGTCTACATGGCGGCCAACGGTGAGGCGCTGCAGCCCCGCTGCGTGAAGAGGCGTCGGAGGGACCCGGCTTCTATGGTCCTGCTCAGTTGTGGCAACGACGGCCAGGCTCAGCAGCCACAGCAGGGCGACCAGATGTCTTCAGCCGCCGCCACGAAGAGGAGCTCGAGGTTTCGCGGCGTGAGCAGGTGTGGGGGAGTGTCAAGACTTGAGGGTCTTGTCGCCCAGAATTGTCGAATGCTCATTGAATCTTTGAATCCAACCGTCTCTGAATCGAAATTTGTTCTGTGGACTCGACAGGCATAGATGGACCGGTAGATATGAAGCTCACCTGTGGGATAAGCTCTCCTGGAACGTGACCCAGAGAAAAAAAGGAAAGCAGGGTATGTTTCAAGACTTGCTCGTTCACGTGAATCCTCACTATTCCTTTTCCAGGAACGCTAACGTTGTTTTGTATCATTATGCTCGGTCGGACCATTATTCACTCCGGAACCTAACTGGGGACGAACAGTTTACCTCGGTGCTTATGATGAAGAAGAAGCCGCCGCGAGAGCATACGACTTAGCAGCGCTCAAGTACTGGGGGACATCAACTTTCACCAATTTCCCGGTACGCACAACTCGACAGTAGGACAATAGGATCGATACCTTTCCCGTCTGTCAGGGAAACTATGGCAGATAAAGCATCTCTTCTCAATAAGCTTATCAATCATCTGCAGATATCAGATTATGAGAAGGAGATAGAGATAATGGACAGTATGACAAAGGAGGAATACCTAGCTTCATTGAGAAGGTGAGAAATACACTATCAAGCAAAGCAATAATCATCTCGATGACATTCCAGAACTAACCTGCCCTGACTAAAAACTTCCGGGTTATCTTTCTCGACAGGAAAAGCAGCGGCTTCTCAAGAGGTGTATCAAAGTACAGAGGAGTTGCCAGGTGATAGCTCTGTCAAATTCTAAGTTTTGTTTACCGCTTCAGACCAGTCATACAAACTCACTAGAGAAAAAAGAAGTTCGCCATGAACCTAGAAACGAGAAAAGAAATGCTTGACTTGAATACACGCATGCTGTGCAGGCACCATCACAATGGTAGATGGGAAGCGCGAATCGGGAGAGTTTTTGGGAACAAGTACCTCTACCTCGGCACCTACAGTGAGCCGCCTACCCAATGTTTTTTACATCTTCAGCAGCACAATGCCTTAGGTACTAGGGCAATAAGCCGATACTTTCCAGTTAGACTAAATGCAATATCCTGCTTTCGCAGGCACTCAGGAGGAAGCAGCTCGCGCCTACGACATCGCAGCGATCGAGTACAGAGGGATCAATGCCGTCACCAACTTCGACTTGAGCTCTTATATCAGATGGCTAAAGCCAGGAACAAACACCCCTACCGCTGCACTTGAACAGCTTGGTCCACTGGAACCTCAGATAGTTCCTTTGACCCCAAATTTCGTTGTGCGAGAAGAGTCCGATAAATCTCTGTTGTTCAATGCCAATACTTTCGCGGCAGACCACCTCGACTCTCCTCAAAAGCCAGATGTATTCGAAGCTAAAGTCCCCCATAGCTCGTGCAACAAGTCTTCTTCACCTACTGCGCTCGGCCTCCTCCTTCGATCATCAGTGTTCCAAGAGTTGGTGCAGAAGAACACAGTGCTTTCCGAGGAGGACACCGATGGGGAAGAAACAAAGATTCAACCACAGTTGAGCAATGAAGACGAATTTGCAGGAATTTTCTATGCGGGAGAGGGCGATTTCCCATTCGATTGTTCTACAAGCCAAGATGATATCGGTCTGCAACAAAGAGAGCTGCAGTTCGTTTGTGACCTGATAAAGCCACGACAACATATCCCTACAGATTCGACCTAACATCTACGGGTTTTTTTTACCCTTACAGTAGTGGAACATAGTGTAAAGAATAATGTAAAGGTTTTTTTCAATGTCAAACAATAATTCGTAGCTTCGCCTACCACGGACGACAACTTTTTCACTCGTGATGAGTAAGTTCGGCAAAGCATGGGACGCCATTGAGGGAAAAAAATAAAATAGCTTGCCTAACAATAGTACAGCTGCAGACGCCGCTCAATTTGGTCCCCGGTACATGTGCTTGAACGAGTAACAGTGACTAATTTCATCGCCCATTAAACTATCTCTTCATACACACCAATGAGTTCTACATATCCAATAAACAAGAAGAGAATCCAAATTCAAATTTCACTTGAAACAACAGGGTAGATAATCTTTCAGTCTCGCAAAGGTTGATTTTCATGTGATTCCATTAACACTTTATCATGGAGGACCTCTTCTGCTAGCTTTGTCATCAGTATCTTTACCTCATGTCCACAATCTCCACTTTCTTCTGCTTACGGTCTCCAAAACATCTTCAGATACACAGATTGCCTCTATAAATGTATACCGAAGCTCCATGAGAAAAGTAGTTGTGCTTGAGAAGAAAGGTTAAGAATATCTCAAAAATGAAATTATCGACCTCAGGAAACATCTCGTTTCCCCTCCTCTGCATACATTAATAATCCTCTGTTTGTCCAATCTGAGGCATGGCCAAGCAGATTGCTTAGGATTATTTTGACAATAAAATTTGATTTCCCACATCACATCTCTAAACCCCAAATATAGAATCAAATCAAAAGTCTACCAGCGGCATTCTCAATTTGTGCATCAATATGCTTCACTTAGAGTAAGCAAAATTTATGATTTCAACTCAGGAACAAGGGGAATTCCAAGTTGCCTGCACATCTAGGGGTCTTCATATTAGTTAGACAGGAGTTCCCTGATGAGCTGCTACCACACTGCTTCAAATCAATTTTAGCAGGGGAATGTTGATTTAAGCTGAACCTTCCTTAAAGTTTCTTGCTTTTACTATATCGCAAGGATACATCTCTCTCAGGTTGGAACATCAGTTCCCACTACATTTACACACAAAACATTATCACCTTAAAAAGGATCTATCTAAAGAGAATGGAGGCAATGAAGTCGCACTCAGCACTTTTTCCTATAATGTTTAGGAAGCTTCAGAGGAGGAGGAAAAGCCATGACCTTTAGGAGAAACAAAAGGTCTTTATCAGGAACATCACAAAATCATTACTAGGCGCAAAATTCTGGACAGATCAAATAAGTTCAAGACAAGCACGGTCGCATACTGTTCATTTTTGAAATACCAACAGTGGAAACATGAGATAGATCATGCGCGAAGAATGGATTTTCCTAAATTATATCAGTCTTTCCTTCCTTTCAATGGGCCTGAAATCAAACATCCTCTCATGAAACTTGATCCAACTTAGTCTCACTTAGCATTTCAACAAACTAGCCATTTTCATTCGTATAGCTGTCCTGGACAGGATGAAAAGCTGATACAAAAAGAGTTGTCTCCAGCAGTAGTAATTCAGGGACATTATATATGAGTTTCCTATTGCAAAGGCAGTAACATGATTGCTGCCTCCGAGAATTTCAGATCAAATGACTAGTGAAGATAGATTCGCATAATAAAGCGAAAACTAAAAGCAGTTTACACATAAAACATAATTCAAGCTCAGCATTGCAAAGGCAGTAACATGATTGCTGCCTCCGAGAATTTCAGATCAAATGACTAGTGAAGATTATAATAAAGCAAAACTAAAACATAATTCAAGCTCAACAGTTATGTTTAATGCAATTATCATCCGGTAAGTTACAATATATCAAGAACAACTGAAGCATGCTATCCAAAAAGAAAAAAAGAAAAGCAGTTGAGTCTCAAATTAAAATGGAAGCTCAAACTAAATGTTCTAAGAAAACTAAACCACTGCCTGCTCACCTCTCAAATTTGCTGTCATGCTGAAATACAAGTGTTTGTGTCGCTTCCGTTCTTTTTTACATGTCTGTCCTGCTTCTCCCAGTATCATCAAAACTGCTTTCTTTTATTCCTAAAGATCCTATCGCGTTTAGTCCAGACATAAAGGAAAGCCAGCACAACCCCCACAGAAAATGAGATTGACCCCCACGGAAGAGGTGGATCCTTAAAGCAAACAAGAGATGCCTCAAGTTCTTGTGATGCTTGATAAACAAGTGAGTGGATGCTGTATAGATCGTGATCAGAGGACCTCAAGTAGTACAAAGCCATCTCGAAATCAAAATGCGACAATGCAGAAACAGCTTTGTCTAGCTTATACTTGAACAAATTCCATCTTTGTATGAATTCAGCATATCGATTAAGTTTAAGAAGATTTCTATCCCCGCCATGCGACATTATGGATTCGAGAACATCGAGAGCACTAGTTATGCTGTAATTCAAAGATGTTAGAAGGACATTTCTCCGCGCTGCATCCTTTTGGACGAATGACAAAGACGAGATCTCCGAGAATGGCCCAAATGGTGTCTGGCCAACACTCCAAGTATAGTCCACCAGAGTGTTATTATGCCTCGAGCTCCATAACAGATGAGTAGGTGAAACTCCCCACATACTCTGCAAGATAGAACCGACTAGAGGCCGATCGAGATCCCTCGTCTGAGTAAAAACATGACGGCCATTGCAACTGTAATCACTCACCGTCTGCGTAACCTTTGTCCTCGCTGCGATCACCATATCCTTAAAAGAAACAGATTGATGATACCGGTCAAGCAACAAGTGAGTGTTTACATCCAAATCAAACACATAGACAGGAAGCACCCTGCCGTAATCCTCCTCAGGGAACCCCGCCAACCTCCTAAACTCGTCAGCCGAATCAGTCAGTATCTGATGCAAACGCTTTGAGTCCAGATACTCATTCACGATCAGAGTATAATTATCAAACAAGAACCTGGAAGTGTACGAATTCGTAGCTCTTGAAATCGCGAAAGAACAAATCGGGCAGTCCTTATAGTTCACCGAATACTCCTTAAAGCTCAAAGACTGATCGCCCAGCAACAGCCCGCCATCATTCACCTCATCCCTGAACACCCTCTCGATGTTCTTCCAGTCCAAACCACTCGAATCCCTACTCTCCGTGCTATAAATATGTATAAACTGAACAATCAAGGAGCTCTCGAAAGGGACCGGAATTCGCAGAGAGGGCACGACGAGTACCTGGTACGCGCTCCAGACCAGAGACGCCAGGTCCGCGAGGAGCGCCTTGTGCGACTTGGGACGACCGTGCAGCGCCGCGAGAGGATGGAACTCGCCCCGCGGCAAGACCCCGTCGCCGGACAACCGGGCCCATAGTCGACCGGCCCCGCCGCCAAATCGATCCAGACGTACCTCTCCCTCCCGGTCCAGATGCTCCCCAGGCATTTCGTGATCCCGGGGGAGGAATCCCCCGGCGTGTAGCCATACGCGTAGGGCTTCTCCTGCTGCCCGAGGTCGAGGAAGTAGACGTAGACCCCCTCGACGGGCTTCTCCCTCTCGAAATCCTGCCGGATCAGGCCATCGACGGCGGCGTACGGGACGGAGGTGAGCGGGGAGCGGAGGGAGGAGGGGTGTCGGGCGATCTCGCCGCGGAGGGCGTCGGCGAGGGAGGAGGAGAGGGAGGGAGGGGCGTGGGAGACGTCGAGGTGGAGGGAGTGGCGGAGGGAGAGGCGGTGGGAGGAGGAGGAGGCGAAGGGGGCGATGACGTGGAAGTGGCCGGAGGGGAGGGAGGCGGAGAGGAAGGAGGAGAGAAGGGAGGCGGAGGAGGAAGGGAAGGAGGAGCCGACGAGGCGGACGTGGACGGGGACGGAGAGGGAGAGGGAGGCGAGGGAGTCGGCGAGACCGGAGAGGTGCGGCGGGGGCGGCCGGCCGGCGAGGGGATGGGCGGAGAGGGCGGAGCGGAGGGAGGAAGGGAGGGAGAGGAAGGAGTCGTTGGTGGCCTGCGGGTCGTGGCGGTACTGGCTGGTCAGGAAGGTGTCGAGGCCGACGATCGGGGCGGCGGCGGCGGTCGCGGCGGCGGAGAGGATCGCGAGGAGCGGGAGGAGCCCTAGGGCCGCCGCGGCTCCGGGGGCCATCGGGCGGCGGCGGCGGCGGCGGCGGCGATCGCGATCGCGATCGGTGGAGATGAGAGAGTGCTGGCCGACCCGGTCCTTCGTCTGGTCCGTCGATGGAGCTGAATTGGCCGAGAAGGGGAAGACGAGGAAAGGGAGGTCAAGAACTCCTCAGTGTTTAAGCCCAACCAAAGGGGGTCCAATTGAAGTCAAGGGGCTTCACCTAGTCCCCACTCGCAAAGCCCCATAAAGCCTCCATTAAAATAAGAGGAAAAAATCACCAAAAACCCCTTCCCCCAACTTTGCCAAAGTGATAAATTTACCTTAAACTTTTATTTATGACATGAAAAATTCCAAAGCTTGCTAACCGTGATACATTTATCAGCTTTTTTTTAACACAAAAAACCCCGAACTTTCATTTGTGTGACACATTTACCCTAAATCATATGAGTATTTTGGTCATTTTACTTTTAAAAACTTTTTTTTTTTTTTTTCTTCTTCTTTCTTCCCTTTGCCGGCCATGGCGAAGCCAACAGAGGGAAGCGGCATCGGGCGAGGGTGGCCCTCGTCAGCGCCGGGCACCCCTCGCCCGTCGAGCACCCCTTGCCAAGCCCTCGTCGAACGCTAGCTTCCCTCCGCCAGCTCCGCCATGGCCGGCGAAGGGAAGAGAGAAGAAGAAAAAAATAAAAATAAAAATAGAAAGAGTAAGATGAAAATATCCTTAATGGGCAAATGTGTCATAGTTTGCAAAGTTTGGGATTTTTCATATTACAAAAAAAAAAAGTTTAGAGTAAATTTGTCACTTTGGGCAAAGTTTGAGGTTTTTTATGGTCTTTTAAAAAAGTACGAAAACTCATTTTTAAGAAGGTTATATGACCATTAAATAAAAAAAAAAAGAAAGAAAGTTAATGATACAAATAGTTACGCAAAGTACCGTAAAGCCTCTATAAAAAAAAGTACCAAAAAATCATTTTTAAAAAGGTTCTATGACCCAAAAAAAAGAAGAAGAAGGCGGTTAATGATATAAATAGTTTATGAATTTTGACCCAATAAGTAATACAATTCCTGATCATTCAATTTGTTCGATATGATTATTAAACTTCAACTCAATATACAATGTCATCATTGAATTTTTAATTTGTCTGATGTGGTTCATAAACTTTCAGTACATGCTCATTACATAGTCAAAAAGCCGGAAAAAAATCATTTTTAGGTTGGCGCCTTATGTTATTTGGCATGGCAATCTAATAGAATGGCACCCTATGAAACATACTTTATATGCTCACTAGAGAAATTATATTGTATCAATTTATCTTTTCTATTATTCGTGTCAGAGCATATGTCAAGTGGGCAATGTGTAGTGAAAACAGTTTCAAGACGAACTCTCTATTTACCAGATAGAGAATTTCGCAATTTACCACCTAACTTATATCACCTCAGATGATATGTCCAAAAATCAAAATGCCTCATCCTCTTTTCTTGGAGAAATAGTAGTCATAATTTTATTATAGAGTAATTAGACTGTCATGTATCGTCGATGGAGGAAAGACTACATATAGATTGTAACCACAATAGTTTTTGGACTCTCGTCGATATATAACTATGGACTAATCAAACAACCTCACCCCTCCTCTCTATTGTATTGTTAACTTGGCGCTAGTTGGATGCCATACAATCTCATGTGTTGATTTTTGCCCTGTAAACATTCGGAAGCTGCCAAATTAACAAAGTTATTAAACATTGGATAATGGAAGGTCTTGATTACACAATTTAAACAGTTCACAAGAAAAAAAAATGTTAGAAATCAAGATGTGTAAATAGTAAAAGTTAGAAAACTAAAATGCACTTAGCGAGTGAAGAATCAGGTCTATAAGAATGTCTAGATACAAATTGTTGTCATTAATAAAAATATTCTTCATTTACTAATTATTTCCAACATTACAAGCGATCATTTCTACATGATATATTATTAAATCAATCATTTTTATGTGAAATAAACGTAGCCCAAAAAGAATTGAACTCCGACTTTGGACTTAGGCCCAAGCAATGGAATTAAATTTCATTGCAAGACCAACTAGAATCCACGAAGAGCCCATTGCGGAGATGGGAGCCCATTGCGGAGATGGGCTTCACTCATTGATGCAAAATACTCTCTAAAAGCCCATATCGTCTCCTCCTCATTCTCTCTTTCATTCTTCCTTATTTCCCTTTAAAGACTTCCTTGCCAATATTTACCTCTTCGCCCAGCTGGCCCAACCACCCCCCCCCAAAAAAACCACACACCAAGAAGAAATCCAAAAAAAAACAAACAAACAAAACAAAAAGTTCAATTTTTTGTCGATGTACTTTCAAGCATCATATGATTAGATCCATATACT
Source organism: Eucalyptus virginea (assembly GCA_014182375.1). NCBI lineage: Eukaryota > Viridiplantae > Streptophyta > Magnoliopsida > Myrtales > Myrtaceae > Eucalyptus > Eucalyptus virginea. The sequence goes on along the minus strand of CM024523.1, from coordinate 27,327,131 downwards.
CCGATGGTCACATCAGTTGAATATAGGTAGATTGGTCTCACAATGACCTAATTAGAAATTTGTTGAAATATAAAATGGCTTGATTTGATAAATGGAAAGTCTAGAGATTTGATTCGAAAAAATGAAATTTAGGGATGAAAAACAATATTTTTCTTGAAAGAACAAAACATTCTTTGGCTCTATTATCCAAGAAACAATAAGGAAATATCCAGGTCTTATATAGCGAGAAATAAAAGAATTGTCGAGACTAAACATGTGAATATGTATGGTAAGATCTCCAGCTCTTTCAATAGGCATCGATCGACTCGCTAGCGTTCAAGGATTCTTCCCTCCTCGTCGAAACACGGAAGACCGGCATGTTCATGCATTTGGCATCATCGCAGATGCGACAACATTTCCAAATCTCCTAAAAGATCGTACCCATCGATCACGTGGCATCCATGATTCGATAGATCCTTAAAGAGGTCGAAGCTGGAGATCTTCTCAAGTGTCCGGCCGTGATGTTCGAAGGAGAGATATTTTGTCATTCACTTTTTCCGAAGCACCGCATGTGATGATGATGAACCCCGCAAAACGATAGGGGGACAGCTTTCCTTTTTAATATTTGGGGATTCCCAGGCTTGTTGATTGCTTGCATTCGGGCATTTCTGCCCCCACATTCGACATCGTCTCCGTGTTTCCTCGGAAAACAAAAAAAAAAACAAGAAAATTTAAAAGCTCTTTTTTTAGGTTTCCGGAAAAAAAAACCGAATCTCCAAACCGTCGTGATGTAAAAGTATATCAATGATTTACGATCGACGGCTGAAATTTACCAACGCTTTCATTGTTTTGCATTATAAGACATTATAAACTTACTCGCACACCCTTCTTTCATCCCACGTCGTTTGCGCGCATTATACGCGGCCGAAAAAACCTTTTGTTTTTACAAGATTGCAGTATCTCCATTCATCTAAGTTATGTAGCACGCATACAAGTGGTCAACGGTCGATGCGTTGCTTAAAAATAGGAAAAAAGAAATGGATTGGAAAAAAGAGGGGAAAAGAAAGGAAGGAAGGAAGAACCAAGAAATTACAAAAAAGGGACGTGGATTATGATGATTGCGCAGGTTGACCCTGAGGAGCTCCTTTGCATGCGCGCTCCTTGCATGCGCGTGCCTAACGTGCTTTAAATGATGCCCAGCATTTCATATCAGGTCTATTGACTAGTGAGGGCACCTTGTTAAACCGCACACCGATAATTTTCCCTTTTTTCTTTTCCCGCAACCACCACGGAAAAAAAGAGAATCGGAATATGAAAGTCGTTAAAAATCGTAAAGTGATAGATGAAAAGAAATCACATGAAATCGTGAAATTTGACTAATAAAGAGAGATTACATGAAAACAAGATTTAACAAATGGAGTGGATGCATGTTCGCAAAAGAGATAATATGGTTCTAATACCATGAAAAAAATCACGTGAATTTAAGAAGGCCTCACATTCAGCTTTCTTAATGGGCTTTACCGTGGGGAAAATATTAGGTACTTGGCAAGCATTTTTGAAGGTCCACTGATCAAATATGAGCATTGGGAATACTGAAAGCTCAAAACTGAACCTGTTTTGGGCTTTCGGTATTTTGGAAATGCAAGTCTACTTGTACTATTCATCCATTGACCTTTTTTTTTCTCTTTTTTTTTTTTTTCCAAGCATTCATCTTCCTCATACCCCAACCGCCGGCGACCAAATCTAGCCACCAGTAGTTGGCCGACTCTTAATCAGCAACGGAGTTTCATCATATTTGATTTAAAATATATATATATATATATATAACAATAAAAGGCATTTGCAAATGTAAGGTTTACTAAACGGTATTAACGCTTAAGTCACTTTTCAATGTACTTTAAATTATAATTTGCCAAACATCAAAGCATTTTGAAAAACTTGTTTATTTTAAAGGTATTTGTATTTTCTCAATAGTATTCCTTCAAAGTCGAAACAGATGGCCCTCAGTACCGATCCAGGGTAGTATTTGAATCCCTTAGCACGATGTATGAACGACGTCATGCTTACGCAATTAGTCCAGAGCATTTACTCTTCAAACGCATCAAAATCCGAAACTGAATGCACCCACAGATATGCTTTCTTTTGTTATTTCTTTATTCCTCGTAGTTTTGTCCTTCTCCTTCTTTCTTCTTGCATGGAGAGTCAACCCACTCTCCACGCAAGTGAGCTTAGTTCGACAGCTCAACATGAAAAGGATATAGGTAGTGACTACTAAATTTAAGGTTTCATTAAATTAGCAATTTCAATGGTCGGTCATTTATCAACAACATCAACTCTTGGAAAAAGTCGAAATGATATGACTTATGATGCTGAATTTGAGCAAAGATGGTAATACACAACTCTAGATAACTGAAGAATCGAAAGAGATGCTAGTATAATATTGGATCTTCCCCTATTATAGAATCTTAAAAAGGTTGTAACAGAACTTCGACCTATTGACAGAGTCGATCAGCACCTCAACGTCAGCTCGTCACATCTCGAGATTGAAAAGGTTCCTATGGATTTGTTTATTCGCCAATCAACATGAAACGTGAGTAAAAATTATTATTCTAGATTTCGTTATCGTATGAATTACGTTAGCCTCAAGCATATCAAGGCATATTTTGGAGTAGATGCCAAATTCAATTGTACTTATAATATAGTATGAATACAAGGTTTTATATAGTCGAAGGTGGATTCTGTCAAACCATCCGCCACACAATTAGGAGACCTTGAAATCTTCACACGCACGAACCAACTTGGTTGAATTGAGCGATTAAGGACCTAATGTTCAGTAAGATGGAACTAAGTTGAGCAGATCGGAGATCCAAGTTGCATACATAATCGGAAAGAAATCCCTATGCACAACAAGTGAGAACCATCTTAATCTTATAGCTAGATTGAAATGTTTGAAATATATGGCCCAAGCTTCCGCTAGTCCTCGCAGTGGTCCGGGCCCTTCGACGGTGGTGGCACCATCACTTGTCACCACCGTGCAAGGGTTGGCCGGCCCTCAAATTGTTGTGGCAGTGGTAGAGAAGTCGACACTTTTGGTTAGCTGCCTAGCTCAGTGGATTATCGTAACCCTCAATTTCAAGGTGTTTGTTGTAATATTAACGCGGAAACGACAAGATCTTGTAAATTAAATGAATGCAAAGATATGAGAGAAATAAATACGGAATAATAGAACACCGAAGATTTATTTACATGATTTGATTCGAGTATCGATATCTATTTTTATAGAGAGAGTCAGCATAAAATAATATATTATAATCAAATTATCAGAGTTACAATCGCTCGCTCAAATATTATAGTGTTTCTCATACCTAAATCTAAGTCTAAGCCCAAAGTATTTACAAATAAATAATTCAATTGAATGTAAAACTCACGGTACAAAATCACCAGTATTTATGTCCAAAATAAAACGCTCTACGCACGCAAAAAAACAAAAACTCGTTTACAACTTCGCGTTCATTGTGCGGCGCTCAACGAGAAACCTTTTTCGACCGTTCGGCAATATATATATATATATCGTCAAAGAATCCTCCTTCTGCACGCCCCTTTCGGAGGACTCCAAGTTTAGCTTCTGCAAGAGATGGAAATAAAAGCAATCCTTTGCTCTTGCACTCTTTCGACAATTACTTTTTTACCCCCACAAATAATATGTAAATAAATTGTAGAATACGTGAGCCCCATCTTTTATCTCGTAGGCTCGTAGCGTCGAATATTTTACCTCTATTATTGAAGACTTCTTCTACCGTCCAAGATTTAAAGAGCGCACTTCTCGATCGGTCCGACCTTGCATATTTTCGAGATTTCTTTTTGCTTTAACAAGCCGATCGATATATATATGATTTAAACTCCAGATATAATTCAATAATTCCTCACATTAACTTGATGTTTGAATCCAAATTATAGTAATAATTATCCATGCTACTTTTCTAACGTCTCAATAAGCGCTCAACATTAATTGTGCTAAAGCAAAGGTTGAGCTTTGTTAAAGGAATAGACTTAGTCATTATGTCTGCTGTGTTTTCTACCGTAATAATCTTTTTCTTGATAACAATACATTCACTAAAACATCTCGGATGAAGTGGTACTTAATGTTGATATACTTCGTTTGCTCGTGATAAATTGAGTTGTAGGCCATATATATCACATATTAGTTATCACAGTGTATATCAACACTTTTCTATTCTAGCCTAAAATCCAAAGCAAATTTCATATAAATGTTAGTGACATATACTTTGCATCAATCAAAGACAAGGCAACATACAAGGCAACGTAATCATGTAAGGACGTTTTTCAACTCACTACACCACCTACTAGTGTAAATATGTACATTGCTAAAAACCTGCAATCATCCAAATCACCCATGTAATCCAAATATACAAAACTAGTGGTTTCATTGCTTTTACTATCCCTCCGGTATACTATACTTATGTCTATTGTTCCCTTCAAATATCCGATAATTCACTTCATAGTTTTTTAATGAGTTTTATCAGTTACTTCATATAGTGACTAAATATGTAAAGTGTATATCATAACATACATAATATTATCAACGGCATTAGAATAAGGAATATGGGACATATACTCCTCCTCCTCCTTAGTCTATAGTAATAACTTATCTAAAGATGTATTTATAGACTTTGCGGACTACATATTAAAATGTGTCACAATCTTCTCAATATGGACGACGTCATGTTACGCAATTAATCCAGAGCGTTTACTTCTTCAAATGCATCGAAATCCAAAACTGAATGCACCCACAGTTATGTTTTCTTTTCCTTGTAGTTTTCTTCTTCTTTTCTCATTCGGTGGATGCATCGAGAATCGGCATCATTACACGATTAGAGTCCACCCACGAGCCACACACGTGAGCTAAGTTTTTTCTTTTTTTGGTCAAAACGTGAGCTTAGTTCGACAGCTAAGCATGAAAATGAAATGGGTAGTGACTACTAATTAAGGTTTCATTAGGTTAGCTGTTTCAATGCTCGGGTCACTTGTCAACAAGACCCAATCTTCAAAAAGTCCGAATGATATGACTTATAATATTGGATCCAGGCAAAACGGTAATATATAACTCGGGATAACTGAAGAACTGAAAGAGATGCTCGTATAATATTGGGTCTCCCCCTCTTGTGGGATCAAAAAAGTGTTTTTTTCAAAACCTCAACCTATCAATGGAGTCGTTTGGCAACTCGATGCCGACTCATCATATTTTGGGGGTGAAAAGGTTTCCAAGGATTACGGGAGCCCTCAATTTCAGAGCGTTGATGCTGATCCAGAGTGCACCCTAGAATCCGACGTCCTTTTCAATGCCTTTAGAAGCAAGTCCAGAAGAGCGAAATATGGAAAAATCAAAAGGGTTTTTCTTCAAACTTCTTGTGAAAAATAACGCGCAAAAAAGGGATAAATGCATCAGGGAATTACAGTCGAGGCTCTAAAACTCGGTCATTGGTGCAATCGAGTACTTCCGTTAATGGCAAATTATCCAATTTGCAGCCCGCTTTATTAAGATATCAGAGACGGCGGCTGCGTAAAAACTCAAATTCGATTTTGTCATTAATCTCTCTTGTATTGGCTTCATCAGATTTCACCATATTCATGTACTTTCTAAGCAACAAGCAATTGCAAGAAGCGCAGGAACTCAAACTCGACGTGCGAATTACCGATCCGTCGAGGGCAGTTACCACGAGGATTTCGTTCCTCGCGAGTAATCCGGTGATCTCGACGTCTTATGTCCTGTCTTTCATCAAATCAAGAAGTTGAATTTTAGCCCCGAGGCTCGGATATCTTAGAGCAACGAATCGGGTGTGTTTCGTGAAACCGAAGCGTCCTCCCGTAGTTTCGTCTTCACAGAGCTGCATAAAAACAAAAATTCCAGGGATAACGCCTCGAATTTTCAAGTGAGGGGTTTTGAATTCATGAGCACGCAAAGAGATCAGCATAGGTGGAGGTTATCAAATTGGAACAGAGCTCGTATGTGAAAGCGCTTGCATCGATCAGCTGGCGAGCCTAATCGAGTTAGGGACGGCTCTATTTTTATATCGTGTTTGACTAGATTTTCGTATGTTCACAAGTATAGGAGTCTCCTGAAATGATCTCGTGCCCCGAAAGTCAGGAGATCGAGATTGGACTGAAGAAATTGACCAACACTTTACGTTGGTTTTGCTGGAGAGCTCTATCCAATTTCATTCGACCGGCCCTCGAGCTTAGCCATTTGCAGCCTTTTTAAGGCTTGACTCGGGCAAAGTTGGGCGCAAATCGAGTTAATTATGTATTACGGACTTGACTTGTACGTACCAACTCTGCATGAGATGACCTGCTTGGTTCCATTCAAACGCACGGGCTTCCAAAAGAGGGGTCTGGAATTCAAACACGAGCGAAGAATAGCATCGGCGAAGGTAAATTTAAATTGAACCGAGCTCGTACAAGAAAGCGCTTGCGTCGATCGGCTGGCGAGCGTAATCGAGTGACGGACCGAGTCCTCCGTGTGTCTACGAGTGCAGTAGTCTTCTGAAATGATCTCGTGGCCTCAAAAGTCTGAGATCGAGATTGGACTTGAAAAAATTGACCAACGCTTTGCTTTTGGTTTTGCTAGACTCAGAGAGCTCGTTCTAATTTCATTTGACCGGCACTCGAGCTCAACCGGATGCGGCGTTTCTATGAGCTTGACTTGGGCTAATTTCCACGAAATTCGAGTTGATTATGCCCAAAAAAAAAGAAAGATTATGTCTTTTGAGATTGAGTGCCAACTTAAGGTGTACTGAATTCAAATTACTCACGTAATCATGGTGATTACCTCTCTCTCTCTCTCTCTACGCTGACACCCTTTTCATCACCAACCACTATTTTCAAGTCAAATGGCTATAAATTAATCAGGCATCCCCAAGGCCTAAGAATTGGGTTAAGTTCTGTATGGTGGATACTAATTAAATTCAAGTTTTAGCAATGGCCTTAATTCAACCAAGTTGGGATTTTCTCATGACCTTTCCTAAGAGTACTTTTACTTAACAAGACCACACCAACTTGCAAGTCACGGGACAAATGCTGAGTGAGAGTTAAATTTTCACGGGAAATTGTCCAAAAACTACTAAATTTATTATATGATGGCTAATCTTTCCGTTAATATTTCAATTGTGTCAATTCAATCCTAAATATTTAAAAAAAAAATTGCTAATGTAGTCCTTTCGATCAATTTTAATTGAAAATTGATGATGCGTGCACCGTCATACGTTGGCACAGCTTATGTTGGTATGGCTAGTATTGATGTTGATGATTTTTGTAATTTTTTTGAATTTTCTGATTTTTTCCCTTTCTTTTAGTTTTTCATTTTTCCAAATGTTTAGAATTAATTGACCAAATTATAAAGTTTGAGACTAAATTGGCCACCATATAATATATATTGAGAACTTTTTGGACAATTATCTTTATTTCCATTGTAAACTAGATTCGAAACTCCTACAAAATGTTCCTAATTTTTTTTTTTTTTAATCTTTGTTCTTACGATAAAGACAATTTACCAACCACTTATTTATTCTTTTGGGCTTCACAAAAGTTATTATTACGGTATATTTGTCATGTTTGAAGTACGTTAAGGACTTAATCTGCTAGTCGTCAAAATAACACAAGTACTAACCTCTTCTACCAACATTTTTCTTACTGACCATCTCTTCCAAAAATCTACTAGTATGGAATATATTACTGAACTTTATTAATGAATGAGCAGGAATGACAAAAATAGAGAAAACAGCACCAGAATCTTTGCCTAAAGTTGTTTAATTTGAGGGTGTATTGTTTTGCAAAAGAACGATTTGAATGATATTTTTCCTAAAAATGATCGTCTGTATTGCTTACAAACCTAAACAAGCAAAAAAATATTTGCATCGCCTGCGAACATGTTTAGACATAAAGTATTATTGATAATAAAAATAATTTTTATTAACTAATTATTTCAGACAATTATTTTAAAAAAAAATATTTTCTAAATAATTCATTTTTGGCCAAACAAACGGAGCCTAAGGATGTCATTTAGTCAATATTTAATATATTAGCATAACTAATTAAATGTAGTAAATTTATTAAAATTTGTAATTGTTAGGTAATGCAGTTAAGTAAATGTCCTGTCGATTAGTAGGTAACAATGTCTAGTCCTGCAATTTGTCATTTTCAGGATTATCAGGCATGCTTCAATGTAGTCGGGTGAATTTTTAACAAATTTGTTTAGGTATAACGCTTGTCAAACCCTCCCCTACGTTGATAATTTGAACCGTGCTAAATTGAAATGATTAAATCCTTTTCAAATTGTTCGGCATCTGGGAATGAATTTGAAGAACATGGAGAACAATGATTCTATATCATCTCCAGTTCATAAGATTCAGAAAAGCTTCACCATGCTAATATGAATTCTACGCATGAATGATATAATATTTAAATATTAGACTACGTATTTATCTAATTATTTAGTATTTTAGAGCAGTTGGTTATAATTTTATAAAATCTCACGTGATATCTAAGCCGGTTGATATTGATATATATATACAGGAGAGAGACAAGTTCTTTAATTTTTCTTTTCCATGCATGCTTTTAATTAATAACGGAATAATTGTTCTTTTCCTATTGAATGCAAATCCGAAAGCTATTTTTTTTAGTTAGGTGATGCAAGCAGTGATGCAAGCAGTGATGCAATTTTTGTTAAAGAAGGAAGATATCCGTTGCATTTGGAAGGGAAAAAAAAAGAAGAAAAGAAAAGAAGAAGACATCAAAATTGCGGAAGAACATATTTAATCTTATCATATTGTATTCCAAATTGTCATATAATAGGATTTTTACAGGAGTTGGTAAAAAAAAAGTGGAAATGCAGAGGTCCACGTGCATGAATTAGAATGACCCTCGAATTAACAATTTTTTTAATATCCACTGAGTACGTAATCGATGAGCAAGTTCTTGATTAAATTACTGTTTCCCAAAATTTAGATGCTCTCATCAATGCATTGCTAAAAAATTATATTATCTCCCCATTACGATGCTCGATTCGGAATTCTCAAGGTAATCTCATGCAAAGAACGAGAGAGAGAGAGAGAAATAATTACAAAAGGATTTATTGGATAACCAACAAGGAAAAGTGTGAACTGCTCTCTTAGGTATAGATGATCGGTCACGAGTTGGACCTATTTTACCCTAAAATCGGGAACTAGATCGGTCGATCTTGATTCGGTCCCATATTGGTCTGGTCTAAATTGGGTTTTGGTAAGTTTTTTTTCTTTACTTTCTAAAAGAAAATGAAAAAAATATATATTGATTCGATTTAGGTAATTTGGTTCTACACTTGGAATTGAAAATCACCCAAAATTGACTAGGTTGGTCCAAACTTGTTCTCATGCACATCCCTACTCTTAGAGAGAGAAATAGATCTGTCTCTCTAATTTCCTTTTTTCATATGGCTAATGTCACATGCCATCAGATCCACATGGCAATTTGTGCATCGCCTTAATCAGCAAGTCGTCGCCTTTGGTAAAACTGTCAAAATTGCTAGTTACAAATGAAGAAATAACGCGATTGCACGACCTAAACAAAACTTAAAGACCTTGACTGCACCATTCAAGCAAATCAGATTGTGGATTTTACGACTAAACAAAAATATTCGACGACACAATTTATGCACATCTGGCTAAAAGCTAGTTGCCAAAAAGTGGCATTGAGTGGGCTCAAAAATAGAATATGTGCCAAAAAATCAAGAGTGTAGATCCTAAGTTCAAGACAACACGCCACATTTGTTTTGACTTAGCTATTAGCTCATAAATTGTGGTAATATTGGGAGAGTAAGAAGATCATCCATAACCCAAACGTTCACTTTTAAACATGCAAATGAGGGTTTCAACAATCACCCTTTTTACTAATCCATTCTTTCCTAATTTTGACCGAACATTATCATCAATTAATCCACTTCCCTTACTATTTTTGTTTTCACTTTGGAATTCAAATCAAACACATACCTATCACCTGATCGGTAAACTAATATGAATCACATTTCTGAATATCGATTTGGCTGCATCTGACCAATGAAGTTAATATATATCCAATTATCAAAGTCGAACCGCCGGTAATGTCACCCCGTTCGATCGCTATATCTGTGGGCGTTATCGTATGTATTCTTATCAGAGATTCGACAAAAATGCACTAGGATACAAGATTTTCAAAATGATAAATCTACCCCCTTTTGAAAATTACCGAAAATCCCGAACTTATAAAAATTCAAAAAGATTAGAGGGGAAGCAAAAGACATTAGGAGGGATATTAAAAACAAAAAAAAACAGGGGAAAAGATGAAGAGAAAAGAGAGATTTTGACCAGACAAAAATCCGCCACTGGAACAGCCCACAGGAAAGCCAAAGCAACGGCCCCTGGTTTTGCCTCCTTCCCTGAATCCTGCCCTCTGCTTCTCTCTCTCTCTCTCTCTCTTCCTCTGTTTCGACCTTCTTTATATCTTCCTCGAATTTCCTCCGGTCGCCATCATTCGCAGCTTCGCACGGGACCGGGGGGCGGGGTGTGCGCCATTCCTCGTATCTCTGTCGAGGGTGCGCCGTTTCGTGCGTCCCTGCTGTTCTCGTTTCGGTCCCAGTTTAGACAAACCGACGCCCCCTGACGGAAGTCACTTCCGTTGGCGCTTTCCCCTGTCCTTGCTCGTGTGAATTCAAATCCTCCCGTCATTGCCCGCGTCGAAATTCTTCATCTTGGAGCTTCTTGCACTGTACCCATCTTCCCCATCTTCCGTTTGACCAAGTAACGGCAATATAAACCGATCCGCCGGCCGGCTATGGCGATTCCGCAGATACCCACGACCTGTTCTGCTTCGCCCTTCGTCTTGTTTGGGTCCGTGGAAGGTGTTCGGCCGATGCCTGTGTAGAGAATCCGATAGATTGGTTAATGGCGGGTTACGATGACGCCCGTTGATTGAACAAGTTAAAAAAAAAGGAGTATTGTGAATTCGACGGACACCACGACCTCGAATAGCAGGTCCAGGAGGAACCGGCGGCGTCCGAGGAAGGCGGTTGCGATGCCGACGACGTCGCCGGTTCAGCGGCTATACGACACGTGCAAGGAAGTATTCGCCGAGGGCGGGGCCGGCATCGTGCCTCCGCCGGAGGACGTCGAGCGTGTCAAGGCCGCTTTAGGTACGTATGGTGGTGAATAATGGGCAAGCGTCGCTTTGACGATTAGGAGTTTGTGATTGCATACGGTGACGCGGTCAGGGAATTTGGATATTGTTTGTTTTTAGCTTCCTCCAGATTTTTTTTTATGGGGGGTAACCAAAATGGGAATGCTTTGGCCTTGACTTGTTGATGTTATATTACTATTATTGGATTTATCACGATTAATGCATCCTAAACATGATGATTATCTTTTGCTTATGATGGTTGTCTCAAGTCATGTGAAATCAATAGTTATTCAATTATAGCACAAGACTTCAGACAATATAAGCTAGAATGGATGTTCTTTTTCTCCCGCTTGCATAAGAAAATGTTTATTTCGCCTGGGGTGGGTCTCATAACTTGTACTTGTAAAGTACTCGTGATGTCCTGACTACTTCAAAGTTCCTTTTTGGGGGGGTTGTGATGGGAAGGGGACTTCGTGCGATCTCGGTTTATGGTATGATTGATGTCCTGGGCATAGCCAACGACAGTGTAGGCAATGTACGAATGTTTGTGTCCTTTTATAGGATTCCACAAATGGGGGGTTACACTGTTACTTGATGACTGATTTTGCAGTTGATGCGGTCCGGTGTAAGGAGTCTGGATTATAATTCTATCCTTCGGTTACTTACAGATGGGCGCAGATAGTTTATTAAATGCTCGATGTTGCGCCGAAGCTATGTTTTCGAATAATATACAGCAAGTGCCCTCTTGTGCTTGCTGTGCTGGAAGCAAGTTGATGTCCTTGAGTATATTTTTTCTTCTTTTTATGGAGATGAAATGGTGGTCATTATTCTATGGTTTGACTCTGCATCAAGTTGCCAACTTTTAAGGTTGATACAGTTTAATGATTTTGAACAGTGACTTTGCATTTGGCTTTGCTCTATGGTCTAGCAGCGCGCTACTAATGAAAGAGCAGCAATTATACATGCACTCAACTTTAGTAGATAGTTGTCAGTTGTCATAGATGGAAGAATGTCTATTCTTCTGTGATTTTACCTTTTCTTACAAAAACTGATGAGCTCAGTAACAACTGTTATCATCAAAGCCACAAGATATGTGAACGTAGATTTGTTCAAAGTGAATTATCCTCTTGGCTGAAAAAGTTAGATGCGTGATCTTACTTCCATCCATTGAATAGACATTCGTGGTAGTCACTGGTGTTTGTTTCCGTAAATGCTTTTAAGTCTTGATTCATTAGCGCACAGTTTGTGTTAGCAACTTATCTCAGCTAGATCCTCATGAGTTTCTGCAATTGATTTTCGGCAGATGGCATGCAACTGGAGGATGTGGGCCTTAGGCCTGACACGCCATACGTTCACATAATGGCAGCGGAAAGGTCACCTATTGTAGCACGTCTGCGTCTCCATGAATGCGATAAATTTTCGGTATGTTGGCTTCTTCTCAGGCCTGCCCTAATGATGATGCCAAGCCACATTATATGGTTTTACTGTGCTAATGGAACAATAATTATTTACATCATGCAGATAGTGATCTTCTGCTTGCCAGCATCCAGTGTGATTCCTCTACATAACCACCCTGGAATGACGGTTTTCAGCAAGCTTTTATATGGAACAATGCACATCAAATCATATGATTGGATGGCTGATGGCGCCAGTGGCACAGCTGTTCTCAATAATCCTCAAAGTAAGTGGCTTCTATAAAATCTGCTCCAGCATTTTTAATAAAGACAACCTAAACTGGGGGTGTTATAATTAGGAGAATAGTTATTATGAATGCGGAGATGTTTATGAAAAATTTAATACATTCGAAAAGGAAAATAAAGAAGAGCACTGGAGTTTCAAACAAAGCAAAGAAAGACCTTGATTTGCCATCTGTAATCATTTTATGCAGTTTATCTCTTGAAATCAAATCATGAGGTGAAAATTAGTGCTGCTGACCTAGTGAAATGAATGTCCATTTTTCTTTTCTTCTCCTCTGTAAAGAAGAAGGTAAGAGTGCCGAAAATATCTCTTTGTCGGATAAGGCTTAGTTTGTTGTTGTTATATGTTGAGCAAAAAACTTAAGAGGCGCTAAAAAACTTGTCATTTTGACAATTAGTGAGAACATGCATCAGCTTTTGGCTTGTTGGCTAGGAGAAGTCGGCTAGCAAGTTACTTTGGTTTTTGATAACACAGCCTCGATTCTCACTTTTCCAAAGGGTCATATGGAGTACCATGCACTTGAATAGCTATTGTATATTAGGAGCTGATATAGCAGACTCTTATAGAGTACTCGCTATAGCCCCTTGCTCAAATCTGCTACTTTACCTTGTGAGGCGCATTGCTTTGTGAACCAGTAATACTAGTCCCAGTGTACTCTATCCATTGAGACTTCTCTACCTGGAATGAGTAATAATTGTCGATCGTGCAAAGATCATGCATTAGAGGGGCAGGAAAACTATATAAAACATGTCAAATGACAACTCATTGGCCAGCTTTTTATTATGTTTTTTTTTTTTTTTGGTAAAGCAGCTTTTTATTATGTTTCTTGTTGCAGAAAACAACAAAAGGCTCTCTTGCACAATCCAAGTTTTTTTTTTTTTTTTTTTTGGCCTTGTATAGGCACGCAGCTTGCTTCGATTAGCAGCTCGTTAAATGTGAAACGAGGGCTTTTTGTTCCTCCTGTGTGAAGCAAAATCTTTGAATATCTCGTTATGCAGTCCATCCAAGTGGGGCTCGCTTGGCAAAGGTCAAGGTCAACTCCGAGTTCACCGCTCCGTGTGAAACGTCCATTCTGTATCCAGCCAACGGAGGCAACATGCACTGCTTCACCGCTGTCACAGCTTGCGCAGTTCTCGATGTGTTAGGCCCACCCTACTCCGACTCTGAAGGCCGACACTGTACCTACTACCGCGACTTCCCGTTCACCAGCTTCTCAGGTTTCCACACTTGTCCCCCTTCTGTTTCCTTTCATTCAAGTTCCCCCTCGATTCTTTTCACGGTTTTTGCGGGAGTTGGTTTAAGAATAAGAAGTTTTGCCTTGTGAGAATGCAGTTGATGGAGCATCATCATCATCAGTGCCAGAAGAAGAGAGAGAAGGTTATGCATGGCTTCAGGAGATACCGGAGGATTTTACTGTGGTGAGAGTTCCTTACGAAGGCCCGACAATTATAACAGGCAATTAAATCCAACACCAACCCTTGGCTTGGCCAGATCTTCTCACGTTAGACATTCCTGCTGCTATTTCTTGCAGCCATTCAGCTTTTGTTCTTGGTTTCGTTTTTTTTTCTTTTTTTGTCTCTCCCTCCCTCCCTCCCGCTTTCTTCTTTCCTTCTTTTTGCGGGACATGAGGCACCAGAGGGCCTTTTCTCGTGTTTCACAGTTAGATGTACATACTCCCAAAGGAAAAATTAGAGCCAAAAGGATGTCTTTTGAAATTTGGTGGAGTAACTTTGGTTGTTGAATGCGAAGAAATGCTATAAATGGTTCAGTCTTTTTCCTCCTTGTGACTGGTCTCTTTAATGTTGTTCTCGCTGCTATTGTCATTTCAGTGCTGGTTTTTGAGTTGTCAAACTCATTAATGCCTTTGACCAAACTTTCCTAAAAAGGGTATAGATGCACCAGGACCTGAAACAAGTCAGTTCTTGAACTAATCTTTTTCTTTTTCTGAACCAACAACGAAAAAGGCAACCACGTTTGTCATTTTTATTTTCTTTGGCTGAGGCGTTGGTGATTTGATTTTGGTAGTGGCAGCCTCGGTAGTTAGAAAAGTTAACTCCACAAAGTCGTGTGGTTTCTTGGGGACAAACAAGAATCTGGGATGGAGAATTTGGCAGAGTAAATAAAGGTTAGGTTTGTACAAAAAAGGCCTATACCTTGGGATTGATGGGATCGAAAATCTTTTGCACCTGCGTTTTTGGTCTATAAAACTGGGGAAAAGACCTTGAAAAAGTGGCTTGAGATGGCAACTACTACTTGGCCAAAAAAAGAAGAAGACCACCTTCCAAAACAAAGTAATTTAAGTTAATCTAGATGATAATCTGGGCTACTTTGATTTACCTAGTTCTTGAACCATGATGTGCATGGGAAGTGAAGTCACTTGATGGCTTGTTATTGCTGTGAGTGCATACAATTTAGGTTAAGCATTCCACAGCATAGTAACAATGTCGTTGCATTGCGTTGAATCACAAATTTGAATTCTGCTTACAATGCAAGAAGTCGAATTTCTTTGGCGTTTACCATCCGCTTTCAGAAGTTAATGCGGGTACATGCAAACCTTGAGAAAGTGTAGCATTCAATTCGGAAAAGCAAATGAACATTGCATTATGTTCTATTTGTGCAAGAGAATCAGTGTCACCATGTATATAAGTTGAGATTCGATGTGACTCATAATTTGAGGTCGAACATGGGGTGGAAAATACTTCCGGCTCTCTTTCTTCAAACAGCGATGTAGATGTGCAAGGCTTGTTAGTTACTCCTAAAATCGAGTTCCTTTGGCCCATTTGGTTCGGCTTTTGGGGAATGCATTTGCCAAAATTCAATTACCTTTGGGTGAAGGGAGTTTTCCGAAATGTAAACATCGTTTGGTAAAATTTGCATTTACAAATAACTTTTATTAAATTAAAGAAACAAAAAAAAATCTATTTTCTTTTTTGAAGTCCAGCCACCGGACCGCTTAAGGTCCAACGACGGTCGTCGGGGTCAGGCAACCCTTGGCAGGCGGTCGCCAGCGCGTGCGACCTCTTAGCCGGCGGTCATCGGCCTCCGATCGGCTTCTCCACCGGAGAGATGAACAGTGATGAACAGTATCGGAAGTTGCATTCCGAAACTGCAACTTCCCAATTGGACGTCTACCCCTCAATTCCCCCAAAGCCCTTTCAACCCCCTTGGAGATGCAATTGCATCTCCCCAAAGTGCTCAAAAAATTGAACCAAGCACCTTCGCTTTTGCCCAAACCCCTTTAGAGCCCCAAAGCCCCTTCTACATGCTGAACCAAACAAGGCCCTTGTCCTAGTCTAATGTCGGAGATATCCCGCTCTGACAAAATGAAAGGGACTAGAAATATCCAGTATGCATGTGATATCGATGGTTTTCATGTCTTTCCTGAAAGTTTCAACGTTTGGTGCTTTATTTTCTCCAAGATTTTCATCGTTTCGGCTTCGGCTCTTACCTGGGTCCTAATGCAAAAATATCGTCAAACTTCCAAAACCTTGGATACCCGGATAATGACCATTACTGTAAGTATATCTGTGCGGGCGAGTGTTGTGTCTGTGTGTGTGTGTGTTAGAGAAAAGTAGTTTGCAACTTTGATTGAATCACGAATTCTCTCACACCACACTTCGGATCCTCTCTCTGTTCACGTTGTTCTACTGTTCTATATCTCACGCTGAGCTCATAACATCTCTCCCAGGTCAAACATTTAATGTCACCTTCAAGCAATGCTCGGATTGTGTTGTCACCAATGCTCGGCACGGCCGATCTCTGTTATATTACTTTGTCAAAGCTGAATCATCTAATGCTTCCTCTCTTCCCTTGACGCTTTGGCTGAATGGACGTCTGAAAACATTTCACTTGGGGCATTAAAATTCTCTTCCTTTTGTCTCATTACCCATGTTGTGACTTGTAGTTCATGGAACAACTCTTCAATGCCAGGCCCAGGTTGATCATCGCTCGGTTTTGGCGCTTTAATGGAGCTCGGTCCCTTCAATGTCAAGAACGACTACTCATGGAACTTGGGAAAATTTTAACTTGCTCACTGCCCTAGTCTGTCGAGTCACCCACTAGTGTCGGATTCCCATACTCCAACACGAGCTCAAACTACTTACTCGATTGCGACTCAGACTGTTATGCCCATATGTACTCTTTTACAATGTTTTTGAATTTGATTATGTTGATCCTTTCCTTTTCGGCCATGAGGCGATAATTTATGCATCGATTGGCCCATTTGCAGCGGAGGATAACTTGAGGTTTCTCATAAATTGGCTTGAGGAATTCCTCAACTTGCCGAACTGTTGATTGAGTACAACAAAAGGCCCGTTATTAAACCTATCACGCTTGAGTCGATAGCTGTAAGTTTCTTCACAGTGCAACATCAGTCAAGTTTTGCGTAAGTTTTGTAGTTTTGCACTATGAAACAATTTTTTAACCTTAAAATTTGCACATTGTCTCTTTAGCTAGGAAACCCACTTCTAGACCTGGATATCAGTATTCAGGCTGGCGACTACTGGTGGGTACATGTGACAACTACTTGGGGATGCACAGGGCGATATCGGACAAGGCGCTCTACTTGGAGAGGACGGTCTGCTACAATTCCAAGTATATGCAAGAGTACGTGCACAATCAGCATTCCGACAGATGCAACTATGTGTTCGATATCAGAGTGAGCAACAAAGTCAGCATAGATGTCCATTTCAACGATCTCCTTCTATCTAATTTGCCCATTGTTGTCGAGTTCGAACTTGGGGCAATTTCTGCCGGTGGCAAAGCACGGGGCCGTAGATATCCAGTGAGTTTAAATATATACGTAAATTAGGCATGATTGATGGGATCTACTCAAGTGATTCTGATGGGAAAATTTTTGACAGGTTCCTAAGAGAGGGCTAGGAGTGACAGGTTATCCATGCCTCAGGTTCAAAGGGCTCTTCACGCTAACACCACTCACCTCCCTTTTCATTGGGACTTCTGTCTAGGGCTCTCTCTCTCTACTGAGGAGCTTTCTACATTATGAGAACATTCTGAAATTAGGTTAAAACTGTTGGAGTCTAAACCAAGCGAATCCCGAGCAATTAGAGAAATAGTTGTGTACTTTGAAGTTATGTCTAAAGATCAAGTCTAGTTCATGTGTTCTAGTTAAGCGAAAATGTAAGCGTCAAACTATATAATTGAATATTTCACAGGCCGCCTAAATATCAAGAAGATAATTTGGACATGAACTTGATCCCCCTCGTAGCAGTGATAATATAGGAAGGCATTCCCATTTGGCTATACAGGTTTTATTTTATCAAACTTCATTTCAGCTGAGTCCTGATTTAGGTAAGAATCTCCAAGATTGGTGGTTTTATTTCATTTATCTGTTTGGTGATCAAAACAGTGGGGATCAAGATTCAAAAATCCCTCACTCGAACTAGGATAATTTCCAACAGTCTAGCAAGGGATTTGAGCTTTCCACCTTCACAAAATATGGTCCATGGTATGACAAGAAGCAGGCATGGCTCAAATCAACACCAAACATGCCTTTCATAGATTAATGCTGCTGGATACATCAATTAGTCTTTTGACTCAGAAATTTGTAGCTATTTACATAGAATTTGCTCTTTTCATGGCTTTGAAGGTGGGAGGTTGGTAGCAACCCTTTGGCGTGTCAATGGAAGGCAAGAACATGACGTACCTCACACTCGCCACCATGCGTCTGGTGGGTCACGAACTCTCATTCACATCTTCTTCTCAGGCTCTCGCTTTTGTTCCAGCCGTTCTTGAGCGGATCTCCTCTTCTGAGGCCCCGAGCTTGACAGAATACATCGAAGTTTCGTCAATTGTTCAGAAGGCTGAGGCTCACAAATTTGAGCATTTCTCATGTCTGGAAATCTTAATTATGGAGGATTTTACTTTGGCCAAGAACCTCATAGAGATTTAATTTGCTCTTGTATCATATACACTCGAAGATCCTTTTATTTTTTTATCTTGCTTACCTACATAATCTCAATGGTAACTCATCCAAAGAAATTGTTTGGCATTAGTTCCGAGTTTGCATGCTTCTTGTCACTGGTCCATACTCTATCCAGCCGATGGAGGCAACATGCACTGCGTTGTTCTGGTGACAGTTTGCGCAGTTCTCGATGTATTAGCCCTACCGTACTCCGACCCTGAAGCCCGATGACAACAACAGACATTACGAATCCAACACCAACCTTGGGTTGCGCAAATCTTTCTAGTCTCATGTTCGACATTCCTGCTGCTAATTCTTTGCAGCGGGTTTAACTCTTGTTCTTTCTCGATTTTCTTTCCCAGTCTTTCTTGCCTTCGAGCCACCTTGTCTTTTTTCTGTGGGACATGAAGCACTAGATGGCCCTTTTGGGTTTCAAAGTTTGATTGACAGAAGGTTCATTCTTCTGAAATTAGAGCAGAAGGTAGTGTTCTGAAATTCGGTGTAGTAATTTTGGTGGTTGAACGCAAGGAAAATGCTACGAAGGTTCATTCTTTTTCCTCCTTGCCTCCTTGGGCGAGGAAACGTACGGATGCACCTCCAGCAACTAAATTCTTGAACTTTAGTGTAATCTCCTTTTTTCTGTTTTCGGGCCAACAAAGTTATTCTTTAGCTTGAGAATTTGGCGGTGGCACACTGGGCATGTTGAAAAGTACTCCACAATTCTCGGGGACAAAAAAGAATCTGGAATGGAGGATTTTGTAAAGGAAAAAAAAACAAAGACAGGGTTAAGACCAATACGAATCCCTGGTGATTGATGTGATTGAAAATCTTTTTGCACTTGTTGGTCTATAAATAAGGGAACACACCTCCACAAAGAAGACCAGGCCAAAACAAAATAATTCATCTACACGATAATTTGGGTTACTTTGATTTACTCAGCTCTTAGACCATGATGTGCATGGGAAGTGAAGTTTGATGGCATGCAATTGCTCTGAGAGGATACAACTTAGGTTAAGCATCCACAGCATAGTAATTCTCGTTGACTCAAAGCTCGGTTCCAACGCAAGAAGTGGAATTTCTTTGGCCTTTTCCATCCGCCATCAGAATTTAATGCAGGCCATGCAGATCTGACGGAAGAAAGTGCTGTACCCAATTTGGGTAAAAATGGACGTTCCGTATTGTTCTATTAGTGCAAGAGAATTTGTGCTGCTGTATATGATTCAAAATTCCATGAAACTCTCCAAGTAACTCTCATCAACTAGCATCATTCGGATGTCACACTTTATAAGAGGTCGAACATGGGTCGGTAATATTTCGAACTCTCTTCATCAAAGTGCAACGTAGATGAGCAAAGCTCATCAATTAATCCCAAGTCGAGTTCCTTTGTACTAGTCCAGTGTTGGAGATATCATGTTTTGACAAAACAAAAGGGACCTTATGAATATTTCCAGTATGCATGTAATTTCGATGGTTCTCATATGTCTTTCCTAAAACTGTCAACGTTTTGTGCTTCGTTTTCTCCAAGATTTTCATCGTACATTGCCGGCTCTTACCTGGGTCTTAATGCAAAACATCACCAAGCTTCCAAAACCTTGGATTTAACGGATAATTACCATAATTGTCACTGTATGTGTGCGCATGCGAGCGCATGAGAAAAATAGTTTGTAACCTTGATTGAATCACGAAGCCAAGATTCTCTCACATGGCACCTCGGATCCTCTCTCTGTTCATGTTGTTCTGCTGTTCTATTTCTTACGCCGAGCTTATAACATCTCTCCCAGGTCAACCGTTTAATGTCTCCTTCAAGCAATACTCGGGTTATGTTGTCACCGATGCTCGGCATGGCCGAGCTCTGTTCTATTACTTTGTCGAAGCTGAATCGCCTATTGCTTCCTTTCTTCCCTTGACCCTTTGGCTCAATGGAGGTAAAAAAAAAATTCACTTGAGGCATTAAAATTCTCTTCCTTCTGTTACATTTCCCATGTTGTGACTTGGGGTTCATGGAGCAATCTTTTCGATGCCAGGCCCAGGTTGTTCGTCACTGGGTTTTGGCACTTTCATGGAGCACGGTCCCTTCAAACCAAGTGATAACGGTTCGCTCACCAGGAATGATTATTACTCGTGGAACTTGGGTAAATTTTTTCTTGCTCACTGTGCTCATCTGTCTATGAGCAAGTGCAATTAACTTGGCTGGCTTCCTAGTTTCTTGTTTTGATGTTAAGTGAGTGATGATCAGAATCGAACGTGCTATATGTCGAGTCACCCATCGGTGTCGGATTCTCATACTCCAACACGAGCTCAGACTACATGAATTGGAATGTTACCCGGACCGGTACGCCTTTATGCATTTTTTCCCAGTGATTTTCAATTTAATTATGTTCCTCCCTTCCTTTTTGGCCGTGATGCGATACTTCACAGATCGACTGGCCCATTTTTCTCATAAACTGGCTTGAGGAATTCCCAATGTACAGGGACTCGAGTTTTTTTAACTGGTGAAAGCTATGCAGGTGATGACAGTACAAAATCGTTCCTTGCTTTCATCTTGTCCACAACGATCGACCCCATTTTTCTTTGATGATAAGCTAAACTAGATTATTTAATGATGTTGGGAATAACGGATCCCCAAAAAACGGATTCGACACTAAATCGAACCCCTAAATCGAATGCGGAAGCGAAGCCCGGGAAAAACATGTATCACCGATCCTAAAGCACACCACGGAATCGAGCGTACCTTGTTAGCCACAGATTAAACACCAATGCCGAAGATCGAGGAAGAAATTCTGATCCGATGATGTCAATTTGCCTTGAAAAGGGAAACGGCGTCGCCTTAAGCGTTTGGAAGAAAAGAGAGGGAGAGGAACGTACGTTGGAATTGCCAAAAGGTGCGTTCTCCCTCTCTCTCCTCCCTTTTATACGTTCCCCCATCCACGGGCCCTTATCCTGTGGGCCGGGCTTTTAGGCCCAACATGGGCGAACGGGCCTTAAGCCCATCACCTAAAACCATCATCTCCCACTCGCACATGGTGGGCTGAACAGGATTCTCTTTACCTCTCTACAATATTCATACCGGTGAATAATCCGTGCGACCAAAGATACTTTGAGAGCCCGTTGCCATACATCTCAGTAGGAATATATAGTAGCTCATAATGGGCATCACTTCTTGAGTAGATTTAGTATGCGTACCCTAGATCGATCGATCACATTTATATCTCTCTTGATCTCTTTCAAACAATGATATATATATTGTATTCACAATTATGATTATCCCAAAGACAGTCATAATTGGTTAACCGGTGAATACAAAACTACAATTTGATTCTCCAAATTCGATCTTCCCCTTTCCTTCAAACTCTCAATTTCAGTTCAGCTTGCTTTTCTAGAAATGTCCCATTAGATCGAATCAAACTCATGACCATTGGCAACATCTTAAGATAGCAAATACTAAATAGAAATCTTGAGAATAAGTAAGAGTCATAAGGGGACTAAAAATTGAGGAACTCTTTTCCTTAAGAGTCTCACACGACATAAAAGTTGAGATCAAACTTTTGCCACTCTTATTGGTCATCTCATGCATACGTAGTATGAAATACGTATTACGGTATTAACTCCTTTCCCATGGAGCGTATGTCTACACCTTTCAATACTGTACAGATGATAGTTCAGACATACCCAATGTCTAACTTGAGTTCACGTATCTACTCATTAACAAAATTCATCAGAACTCACATCTGGCATCATAGACAGATAAAGTAAAATATGTGGGCTATTTTACTTTCGGACATAGTAAGTATTATGTCCTAATCTTAACACTCAGTTAAGGCGACATACGTGTTTTAAGCTTGAGCTCTCGATTATCACCTAGATAATAAGCTTAAAAACAGTCTCATCTCTATTTATCACATAGTAAATAGAGGCGATTACCCGTGTGAGTGGGCTAATCTTATATCTGTCCGACATACTTTCTCAACTTAAAGTAATGCACTGAGCATTAAGATGCATAAAGATCAAACAAAGATTCATAGGCATTAATGATGAAAACACAAATTCATCAAATGTGAACACTTCAGGGAAATTACAATATTCAGTACATCAGCCTCTACGCAGTCCTAGAGATTTCATATGGCCATAAAACACATCTCTAGGTATCGGCTTTCTCATAGGATCTGCTACCATTCTATTCGTAGTATGTACTCTAAGTTCACATCTTTTCGTGTAATCATATCCTTGACAAAAGTTATACTTGGTATCTATAGGTTTGGTCTTGCCATGATGTTTTGGATCTTTGGTGTACACTTTTGCTGCTTGGCTATCACAGTTAACCAACAATGAATCTGCAGCACTTCCAATAACACCTAAATGATCCAAAAAATCTCTTAAGCCAAACACCTTCTTATACTACTACTGATAATGCCACGAACTCAACTTCTATCGTGGACAAGGCTATACACGTTTGTTTCTTACTGCTCCAACATATGGTGCCATTATTCTGTAAGAAAAGAAATCCAGAGGTAGATTTCCTTTCATTTAAATCTCCTCCCCAATCAGCATCAGAATAGCCTTTGAGTTGCAGATCATTTCCTTAATAACTCAGCGTATAATCAGCAGTCCCCTTTAGATACCTTAGTATTCTCTTAACGGCTTTTCAATGTGCTTGACCTGGATTGGATTGGTAACTGCTCACCATTCCAATTGCAAAATATATGTCAGGTCTTGTACACATCATAGTGTACATCAAGCTTCCAACAGCACTAGTATAAGGAACATGTTTCATTTGTTTCTTCTCTTGTGGAGTCCTTGGACACAGTCTATAGCTCAATCCTTCACCTTTTGCAATAGGAGTGTCTATGGGTTTACAATCTTGCATACGAAATCATTCAAGAACCTTACTTATATATGTTTCTTGCGAAAGAGACAACAATCTCTTCAAACGATCTCTTGAAATCTTAACTCCAAGAATGTATGCAGCCTCACCCATATCCTTCATCTCAAAGTTGGAAGATAACCAACTCTTGACAAAATATTAACAAACTCCATATTGCTTCCGGCAATTAGTATATCATCAACATATAATGATATGATCACAAATTGATCTCTGGATCTTTTGATATATACACAATGATCCTCATCTATCATTGTAAAGTCATATGCCATTATGGCATTATGAAAACGTATATATCATTGTCTTGACGACTGTTTAAGGCCATATATCGACCTCAAAAGTCAACATATCTTTTCTTCTTGGCCTTCACTATGAAACCAGCAGGTTGTTCCATATATATTTCTTCCTCTAATTCTCTATTGAGGAAAGCAGTCTTTACATCCATTTGATGTAATTCAAGATCCATATTAGCCACTATTGCCAGAATAATGCGAATCGAGGTAAATCTCACTACAGGAGAAAATGTTTCTTCATAATCAATTCCTTCCTGTTGATTATACCCCTTTGCCACAATGCGAGCCTTATGCATTTCTATCAAGCCATCAGCCTTTCGCTTTATTTTGAGAACCTACTTGTTCCCAATAGCTTTGCGTCCTTTTGGAAAATCAACTAGTTCCCAAACATGGTTTGACTTCATTGACTTCATTGACTCCATTTCCTCTTCCATTGCATGAATCCATTTTTCCTTACTAGGGCAATTCAGAGCCTCATTAATATTTCTTGGCTCATCCTCATCTTGCGGAGCAATCATAAAAGTTTCCCCTTCAATGTTGAAACGTCGACGGGGAATACTTTGGCGACTTGTTCACCGTATGGGAGATTGTACACTTAGCACATCATTCCCCATTATGCTCCCACTAGGATTAGATAATGACGATATCATCTCATCATATTGTTGTAATTGCGAGTGAGTTGAATTAGATTCATCACTTCTCATATTACTCCCACTTGGACGAACTCCACTAATATCATTATCTTGATCCAAGGTTTCAAATAGGGAGTAATCTTCCCATATTTCGCCCTTCTTAGGAAATTCATCCTCTAAGAATGTGACATCCCGTGATTCAAATTCAGTTATACTCCCACTTTCCTGCTCACCTATGAACACATACCCTTTCAAGTGTTCGGAGTATCTCATTAAAATACTCATCTTTCCTTTGGGACCCAATTTTCCAAAACTTGTGAGAGGACTCATGAATATAGGCAGCACAACCCCATGGCTTAAGAAAACTTAAGTCCGGTTTTCTACCTGTCCATAACTTATATGGAGTGGAAGCAACTGATTTGGAAGGCACCCGGTTAAGTATATAGGCAGCAGTTAACAACGCATCACTCCAAAAAGTGATAGGTAAGTTAGCATGCGTCATCATGGACCTAACCATTTCCAGTAGGGTTCTGTTTCTTCTCTCCACAACACCATCTTGTTGAGGAGTATATAGAATAGACAACTGTCTTTCTATTCCTTTTTCATCACATAATTTTCTGAACTCATCAGATAAATATTCTCGACCTCGATCGGATCTCAATGCTTTTATTTTCTTGTCTAATTGATTTTCTGCCAGGTTCATAAACCTTCAAACAACTTATGCTTCAGATTTATGAGAAATCAAATAGACATATCCGAATCGAGTATAATCATCTATAAAAGTGATGAAATAAACAGCCCCATGCCTTCCTCTCACATTCATTGAACCACAGACGTCAGAATGGATTAAATGCAGAGGAAATTCAGCTCTTTTACCTTTTCCAAATGGTTTCCTTGTTGTTTTCCCTACTTGGCAATGCTCACATATAGGCAAATCGACTTTTTCAATGTTGCCCAACAAGCCCTCTTTGGCTAGTCTATTCATATGTTATTGGCCAATATGACCAAGCCTAGCATGCCACATAATCACATCATTATCATATGAAGTAGAAGACGTGAAACAAGGGAACAACAAATATTGACATCATCACAGTCAACATTTAATACAATAAAACCATCCAGAAAGTGACCACAACCATAGTAGTTCGTATCCAAATACAAATCTACACTTTTATTATGGAAGTTCATACCAAAATCAAGCTTAACCAACACCAAAATAGACACTTAAATTTCGACGAATCTCTGGAGCATATAGAACATCATGTAGGAACAAGGTGCGTCCACCACGCATGTTTAATTGGCAGGTGCCAATCTCTTTTAACTTCATCTCTGGAGTTATTTCCTACATAGATCCACTTAGTTCCAGTTGATACTCGTCGGAATTCCACGAAGGATCCTCTATCATTTGCTACATGGTCATCGTCGCTCCCGAATCTACCCACCAAAGGATTGGATTCAGCCAATAATTCGAACTTGACACATAAGCAAAGTTCTCAAATGTACAAGAGGTGTATACCTTATTTGGCTCACGGCGTCGCGAGCATAGTGACCTCTCTTGTCACAATTGTAACACCTCACCCTTGACATTTTCTTCACTTGATGACGTTTTCCTCTCTTGTGTTGGTTAACTCTTGATTTCTTGCAATAAGAACTTGATCCTTTGCATTCCCACATATTGAACGAATCAATACGCTTGCGCTTAGAGCTCAAAGCCCTTTCTGAGCTAGAAGCAGCATAGCAAATATCTATTCTCGGCTCAAATGCCGTTAGGCGGTCCTCAACTAGCTTAAGGTGGCGCATGGCATCCTCAAGATCTTCCATAACATGGTCAAGAGCTTCTAGTGCTTCTTTCTTTTCCAGCACATATTGAATCTTCATATTCAATATTTCACAATTGTTGCCGTTCATATCAGCAATCACATTCTTAGTTGCTGAAAACATCGATCTGAACACATCAGACATACATGCACGAATAATTAATGCCTATCATTTATGCATCCCTATTTGCACAAACCCATCATATTAATGAATAATTTCAAGTAAGGCTTCAGAATCAAAAGGTCACTATGTTTCCAATCATCCTCCAAAATCCTAACTTAAAATTATCATTAATATAATTGTCTTATGCAAATAAATTCTATGAAGTTACAAAAACTTCTATTACTACCCACAGCTAACTACCCACAAAGAACCAAAGAATAACGAAAAGCAAATAATAATTGACATTCAATAAAAAAATAATGATTTCACATAATACAACTAACATATCGGTTGCTACATCAACAACAATCAGATAGTAAACATTACATGATTAATCTAAGAAATAAATAGGGAATGTCCCTTCTAATCTATCAAAAAACATCTCGAGAAAACGAAGGCACATTTGCCAACCATGGAAAAACTTTTGGAGAGCTTTCATGTCGCCACCAAGGCGCATTCACTCGCGCCATGTGGCGCTCAATCTAAGGGTTGAAGTTTTGGTTAACTCAATCCTATAGTGCTTTCTCTTACAAAAGCTTCCACTAGCCTCCTATAACCCGGGACCACGTTGACCTCCCATAGCCGATCTAACACTGCTTGCCATTCAGGTGGAAGAGTGTTCATCAAAGCCGGTATCTTCTCAAAATCCGACATAAGATAACCATTCCATATGATTTCCTGTATCATCTCATTGACCCTGACCACATGTGATACTAAATCACCGTTATGCCACTGATAATTAGCTAAATCTGACATCAGCCTTTTAAGTCTTGCATTTCCCTCGTCTGTTCTCAGGATTGCAGGTATCCGTGCATAACGCATCATAGTTCCTGCAACAAATGCAGAACCAAAAAATGGATTACTCATAATCCATAATTTACATAAGGAAAATACATAATTTTCCAAAATTCATACAACAAATGCAGAATAAATAATTGATTACATATAAACCACATAGGCATACATGAAAAAGAAACAAATTCCTTTTTTTTTTCTTTTTTTCGGGTCAACGGTCAAAGTCAACGGTCAAGTCAACGGGTCAACAGCGGTCAACGGTCAAACGGTCGCCGGTTGCCGGTCGGACCGGATAGGCCGGTCGGGTCGGTTCGGGCAAACCGACCGCACGTGCTGCGCGCGTGCGCGGGGCCGACGTCACGCCACGTCTGCCGGCACGTGCGCGCGCGCGTGCGGTGTCCGCGGTTCGGAGTCGGGTCGCGTCGCCGGTCGGGTCGGTCGCCGGCCGGTGATCGGCCGCCAACGGTCGTCGGCGATGACGTCACCGATGACGTCATCCCGGCGTTATCGTGACGTCACGGTGACGCCGGCACGCGCCGGTTCGCCGACCGGGCGCGTGCCGCCTGCCGGCGCGTGTGGCGCACGCGCAACGGCTTCTGGCCGCGCGTGTGGGCGCGTCCGGCGTCGCCCGACGGCGCACGACATGTTGCCGGACTCGTCTCGATGAGCCCTTTCACCCCATGCTTTCAGAAATCGATTTCGACGTACAGAAACTCGAAAAATTGGACGAACAAAGTGCTGCGTGTCGGGATTTTCGCCCCGATCGGTGTCGGCCGATTAATTTCGCGAAAATTCAATCAAAAATCATCAAAGGGGTTGGGAAAACATGAACTAGGGCTCTGATACCAATGTTGGGAATAACGGATCCCCAAAAAATGGATTCGACACTAAATCGAACCCCTAAATCGAATGCGGAAGCGAAGCCCGAGAAAAACATGTATCACCGATCCTAAAGCACACCACGGAATCGAGCGTACCTTGTTAGCCACAGATTAAACACCAATGCCGAAGATCGAGGAAGAAATTCTGATCCGATGATGTCAATTTGCCTTGAAAAGGGAAACGGCATCGCCTTAAGCGTTGGAAGAAAAGAGAGGGAGAGGAACGTACGTTGGAATTGCCAAAAGGTGCGTTCTCCCTCTCTCTCCTCCCTTTTATACGTTCCCCCATCCACGGGCCCTTATCCTGTGGGCCGGGCTTTTAGGCCCAACATGGGCGGACGGGCCTTAAGCCCATCACCTAAAACCATCAAATGACATTTCGCTTGTCGACAAGAAGTTAGAGTGTTCTTCTTAACAATTATACCATCTTTTTGTAGGTCACTATATACCTCAACTTGCAAAACTGTTGATCGATTACAACAAAAGGCCCGATATTAAACCTATCAAGCTCAGGTCAATAGCTGTAAGTTTCTTCATGGTGCAAGATCAGTCAAGTTCTGCATAAGTTTTTTTAGTTTTGCCCTAGAAGAAAATTCCTTTAACCTTAAAATTTGCACATTGTCTCTTCAGCTAGGAAACCCAATTCTAGACCTGGATATTAGTATTCAGGCCGGCGACTACTTGTGGGAGCATGGGGCGATATCGGACGAGACACTACTTGGAGAGGACGGTCTGCAACAATTCCAAGTACATGCGAGAGTACTTGTATGATCAGTACTCTGACGAATGCAACTATGTGCTCAATATCAGAGTCAACAACGAAGTCGGCAAAGATGTTCAGTTCGACAATCTCCTTCTGCATAAATGCCCTCTGTCCTCGAGCTCGAACTCAGAGCAGTTTCTGCCGATGGCAAAGCACAGGGCCCTATATCTTATGGTGAGTTTTAAAAATATGACTAAATTAGGCATGATTGATGATATTGGGTGGGACAAATAACTCAGTCAAGGTAAATTTTTTATGGGAAAATCTTGACAGGTTGCTAGGAGAGGACTAGGAGTGACGGAAGATCCATGCCTTCAAGGAAGAATATTCGCTTATCTGAACTTCATGCTAACACCACTCACCTCCCTTTTCATTGGGACTTCTCTCTCTCTCTCTCTCTCAAGATCTTTAATCATAACACTATGGAATTAAGTTAAAATGGGTTGATTCTAAGCGAAGCAAATCTTGAAAAATCAGGAAATGATCTTGTAGCCTGAAAGTTTTGTCAAAAGATCAGGTCCATGATCAAGTATATTCCGAGCGTCCTAGTTATGCTGAAAAACAAGCTGTCGAAACATCATAATCTAAGCATTTTGCAGGCCGCTCTTGTATCAATAAGATAATTTGGACATGAACCTGATCCCCCCGGGTAGCGGAGATCATTCAGGAAGGCATTCCTGTCTGGCTATACAGGTTTGATATTCTCAAACTTCATTCCATCTGAGCCTGGATTCAGGCAGAAATTCCAAGATTCACGGTTCTCATTTCCTTCGTCTATTTGGTGATCGAAACAGTGGGGATCAAGATTCAAAAATCCCTCTAACTCAAACTAGGATGATTGCCAACAATCTAGCAAGGGATCTGAAACTTGTCACCTTCTCAAAATATGGTCCATGGTACGACAAGAAACAGGTATGATTCAGTTTTCCCTTCATAGATTTAGTGCTGTCAGATGCACCAGCACTTGCATTTTGACTCAGAAATCTGTTAGTGATCTACATAGAAATTTTCCCACTCTTGTTTAATCTTCCATGGCTTTGCAGGTGGGAGGTTGGTCGCAATCCTTTGGCACGGCGACGGAAGGCAAGAACGTGACGTACCTGACATTCGCATTCACGTCTCCTTCTCAGGCGCTCACGTTATTCCGGTCGTTCTTGAGCAAATCTCCTCTTCCGAGGCCCCGAGATTGATCGAATGCATCAAAAATTTCGTCAACTGTTCAAGCATTTTCTCATGTCTGGCAATCTTTAATTATGGAACACTTGTTTGCTATGGCCAAAGATCTCATGGAGAGGTTGATGTGGGTCGTGTTTGATAATTTTCGTGCTGGCAAAATCAGATTTCCTCCAATAATATTGTAGGCACCTTTCACCGAGCAGGTACTTTATATGGAACCCATCCACATCAATTTATCTAGTGTGGCACGAGAGCTGAGTGGGGCATTGTGAGAACTTCATTCGCTGGTTGCTCATCAGACATCCTTTCACGCGTGTGAACGTCCCACCTTCTCTTCTTGTGCAGTCAAATCGGCAACTTTAGTTGGGTCACTAGAGTTGGTTTGGTTGGTCAGCCAATTGGTCTTCGTTTTAATGACCCGTCTTCCTGGATGTTAATGTTTTCTCCTGTACCTAGTACCTACTGACCGAATCTAAAATAGTATCACTTCCCATCAACAAATTTTCCCAATCCTAAGATGGGTGGGATCCCCTCCTTACATACCAAAAGGACCTTTTAGGAAAATAAATTCCTATGAGAATTTTACACCATAAAGACAACCGATTTTGATTAAATTGGCAAATCGTGAAAAAAGTTAGACTAAATTGATACAATTTAAATGTTTAGTACAAAATTAGCAAATGATTTAAAGGTTTAGGGACTAAATTAGCTAAATTGAAAGGTTTATGACTGAATTATCACAAACACAATAGGTTTAAGAATTTTTTTTGGCGATTTTCCATGTAAGAATGACCGCTCCTCATTGGAAAAATATGGGTCGCACCCTTACCTTAAAAAACGATGAGGCTCCTGGATAAATAAGCAAAGATGGAATTGGGCTAAACTAACGCAGATTGTTATCGTTTATGGAGGTAAATCGATACAAATTAAATTTTACCTCATTTAACTTAAAAACAAATGATGAATTTCCCCGAAATTCTCTCTTCTCGTCCAACGTGGCCGGCCACTGGAGTGCCTCGGAATCGGAATTTCTGTTTCTCCCTTCACATTTCCCCCTCTTCCAGGAAGAAAAGAAGGAAAGGATAAAGAATTGGCAGAAATAAAGAGAAGAAAAGAGCTCAAAATTCATTTTTTTTTCCTCTCTTTTTTCTCTCTCTCTCTCTGGTTACCTTCATTTTTGGGAGGAGGAGAAGAAGAAGAAAAAACATCTGAAGAAAAAGGGCCAAAATTTTCATGGTTCTTCAGCAAAATTCTTATATTTAATGGCGTATAAAGTGGATCAAGAATACGACTATCTGTTCAAGATCGTGTTGATCGGAGATTCGGGCGTGGGGAAATCCAACATCCTCTCCCGGTTCACCCGAAATGAGTTCTGCCTGGAGTCTAAATCCACCATCGGCGTCGAATTCGCCACCAGGACTCTCCAGGTTTCATTCTTTTTTTTATTCCCTCTTCCCTTCTTCTTCTTCTTCCAATTTTTTTCTAAATTTTTGTTCTTTCTTAATTAGAAAAATGGTATTTTCTTTTTTGGCTTGCCCATTTGTAATTGTCTTCATATTCTAATTAATTTCCGCGATTGCAAATTGGCATAGCATGTGATCGAATTCTCCATTGATATTTCATTCGAAGTTTTCCGATTTCAACATGTTATAAATCGACAAAGGAAGTTTTCTTAAAGCTTTTCGATGATTTTTCGTTGCTCGTTTATTTCAAAATGATCGAAATCAAATCGTTTTTCGGCTTCCCATTTTTTTTTCTCTAATTGAATTTGACAAAATGTATGTGTTTCCAATGCGACCTAACTAATCCGATCTACAGCTGCTAATGAAATTTATTTTTTGAAAGAAATTTTTTTTTTTGTGAAAGTAATCATTTTTGGAAATTGAATTTGTAAACCAAGGATGACCATGGATTTAATTGTTCCGGCTTATCAATCAGGTCGATGGCAAGACGGTTAAGGCTCAGATATGGGACACGGCCGGGCAGGAGCGGTACCGCGCCATCACGAGCGCTTACTACCGAGGCGCGGTCGGGGCGTTGCTAGTCTACGACATAACCAAGAGGCAGACGTTCGACAACGTCCACCGGTGGCTCCGCGAGCTCCGCGACCACGCCGACTCCAACATCGTCATCATGTTGGCCGGGAACAAGTCCGACCTCAACCACCTGAGGTCGGTCTCGACGGAGACGGCGGAGGCCATGGCCGAGCGGGAGAACCTGTCGTTCCTCGAGACGTCGGCGCTGGAGGCGTTCAACATCGAGAACGCGTTCCAGAAGGTCCTGCTCGACATTTACCACATCATCAGCCGGAAGGCGCTGGCCGCGGAGGAGGCGGCCTCGCACCCCGGGGTGCTCCCCCACGGCACCACCATTAACGTCGGGAATTTCTCGGGTAATTTCGGCAAGAGAGCTTGCTGTTCAAATTAATGGTACATTAGAAGCAAATTGGAAAAAGAGAGATGCTACATTCACTGAGAAAATCTTACAATTTTTTTTTTTTTTTAACTAAATGATGTGGCCAGATTTTTTTATCGATTGTTGAATGAAATGAAACCCGATTCACGATCCATTTATTTAAACATCCAATATAAAATCGCCACATTATACAGTGAAATATTTTAATAAAATTCTTAGTACGTGTACCATTACTCAAAAAGAAAAAAAAAAGGTGGAAAAAGAAATTCCTTCTATTTGTCGACCCCTTTATGAAATTGGAAAAAAAAAAGGGTAGAAGGACATTCCGCTTTTTTTTTGTCATAGAAGAACATTCCCTTTTGTTAAGCTTCTCTTTTCTGATTTCTATATATAGGAATCAGTTTTGTTAGTTGCCAAAATGTTGCATAAAGGATATTATTATGAAAGAGAGAATTAATGAATGTTTCTAGCTGCTTCTTCTTTTTCCTATGCTTTTGTAGTATTTTTAGTATTTCTTTTTTATGACTTATAATCCATTTGTCATCTCCTTCAAACTATAGACTCTATGTAGTCAATTATTCATTTTTCTCATGAGAGTATTCTCGAGGGCGGACAATAATGGCAGATTTGGATATTCAGATTGGACTTTAGTTTTATATCGTTGTTTATAAAATTATGATGTCATCTTACCCAATATTATTCATTTTCTAGTATTTATTAGATTAAGTTACCTTGTGTTTCGTTTGATATTTGGGAGAAGCTTTTACGAAAATGCAAAGACTTTAGATTAAGATGATTTTGATCTTTAGGCTGGGCTCTATAAAGTAACTTTATTTAAAAAAAAAAAGAATAATGTAGAGAAAAGATTGTAGAAATTTTGACCGTGAAGCAGTCGAAGCCGGTAACCTCAGCTAACCTTGGCAAAGATAGCCCCGCCTCCTCCATCGGTCTAGTGTGTCATTGCTCTCTCTTCCTTAGCTTTACATCTCGAACTCACCGCGTTTGCCTGAGTCTTATTAGCTGGAAATTGAGCACCAAAAAAAATATATATATATATATCAAGACAAATACCTTAGTAGGCAAGCCAAGTAATATATAAAGTCGACCTTGCTCGACCCTTGGTCAGCGTCCCTGGCCTCCTCCATAGATTCGCCATGAACAATTTCAAAGTGGTCTCCGATATGGCCCTTCAAAGGTGAAAATAAAATATGAGGAAACCAGTAAAGACAAGAAGGAAAAGAAGAAAAAGTCAATAAACATTGAAAATCGCCTTTCGAAAATGCCAAAAGTCTCCACTTGCCCTAAGCTATCGACTTTGCTAAGGTCGGCATCTCCCCAAAGTGATCTCGAAAAAAAATGATTGAACTCCTTAACTTTTCTTGAAAAGGTTCCAAAGACCTTAAATTCCTTAAAAAAAAAGGCAATTCAAATGCACGCTTAATTTCATATGAGAGGGTGCTTTTAACTTTGGCTAAGAGCCATCGACATAAAAGTTTGCAATGAAAGGCCAGTAGAAGTGGGAAGTGCAGCTTTTGGATCTAATGCCCTACGTGCCCCACGTGGGACAGGTCTAACTAATTTCTTTACATCATTCTAAGTTGAACCCCAGAAAAAGAACAGAATATTTTACTAATGCACTTCAACCACAAAGTCAAAACAATCAATAGGCAGAGACCCTAACTAATGCAATTATAGAAAACATAATTATTCGATTAATCTCCAATTAAAATAAATTTATTTAATGTTAGGAAGATGGGACAAGAATCTTCGCCCTAGTGGGCGGCATCAGAATATTTAGCAGCACAGCACAAGAAAGATGGGATACAACTGTGACCTATCCAAAAACTTAATTAGCCCTGGAGCCACGTTCGCCTCTGTGAATCCTATGGTCCTCTTCTGCAAATTAAAGTAGACATGACAGTTAGGGAATAACCCCTCAATTTTCTTTTTATTTGAATAATGAACCCTTTATTTACTTTAATTTTTCTTATTAGTTCAGAGCTTTGATTTCACTTTCCCATCATTTTTCTTCTTTTCTTGATTCTAAGCCTGTCTTTGCCAGAGATTACTTTGAATATATGCGAACGTGAGGAAAGGGGCCCCTCTTCCCGAATCTCATTGGCTATAATGGTGCACCAGTGGCTTTTAGTGAAGTAAGCATGGACATGGTCAAAAAAATCGATTTGACAATGGCATAATAATGGGATGGTCTCGAATATGGACCGTCCATTTTATTTTGGTATTTGATTCCTAGTGATGTCCCCATTAATTCTCATCCTTTGCTACCTGCCATGAGGAAACTTTAATTACTTTTTCCCCACCACCATGCTTGATAAGGTTTAGTAGTAGAATGTACTTAGAACTTATCATGTTGGGACTAATTCTTTAGTTTTTAGAATTTGAAACCTACCATGTACACCCTGAAATCTGAAATCTGTAAGGTAATCAATCTATTTCAAGGTCAGTTCCAAAATCTACCCACTAACCAGTCAAATTCTTTTCTTTTTTTTTGTTTCACTTTTAGTCAAGCAAAATAAAAGTGAATGTGACAACAAAAAATTTCATTTGACAATATCAACAATCCATTAAAGTTGAACACGTAAAATAAAATAAAGGCCTAACACCCTCAAAATTCCCCAACTTTAGATTTTGGCCTAATTTTACTTTTTGTCTCAAAAAAAAAAAAAAAAAAAAAAAACCTCCAACTTGAGATCTAGTTCCAATTCTACCATAAATTTTTTTGTCCCATAAAAACTCTCAACTTTAGGTCATGTTCTAATTTTACCCTAAACTTTTTTTATCCTATTTAAAAAACCTCAATTTTAGGTATTGTCTCAATTTAACTAACCAATCCTAATTTTACCCTAAAATTTTTGCATTCTCATAAAAAACCATGAGCTGTTACTTGAGTCCTAAGTCTTCTCCCATTAACTCTCCCTCCAAAATTTCTCATTGATAACCGAGAGATGAAGTACTCCCAATTACAAGTTGTTTAAGCGTCCCCAGCACGAGCTCTCCAACAATGAGAGATAGAACATTCTCAACCACGAGAGATCGATGAGCGTAAAATCACTAAGGGCAATTTTGACAGATGGTTAATGGAGAGCAAATTTGGGACTTAAGTAAAAATTTATGGTGGAATTTGTATTTGAACTAAAATTGAGGGTTTCTTATGAAACAAAGAAAGTTTAAAATATAATTGAGAATGGACCTAAAGTTGGGATTTTTTATGGGACAAAAAAAGTTTAGAATAGAATTGGGACATGATCTAAAATTGGAGGTTTTTTATGAGAGAAAACGTATAATTAGGACAAGGGCTATAGTCTAAGGTTTTTTAGGGCAAGTCATAAAATAAGTAATAAAAATTTTAAAACACATAACATAATACCTAAATATTATGCTTTCGGAAGAGTAAAAAACCATGAAGAAAGCCACAAAGTCGCTCTTGGAGGAAGGAACCTATTTTTCATTTGCCCAAGCCTCGTATAATATTGTATATCTCGCGGTTCCCAACCTAGTTCCCGATTTTACCCTGAAATGATGCTCGATCCTAGTATTTGGGAAGCAAGCAAAAATGGAGAAGATAAAAATTTGTTGTTTATTAGGTAAAAATGAGAAAAGATAACCTAATAAACAACAAGCTCTCACTCTCCCCATTTGAATATTTTGTGCTAAACCAGTCGTTACTTCTAGTCTTAATATTGCTTTCTTCTAGCAAAGTACATTTTTAGTTCGCTGAATTTAGTCGTTTGCACGACTTAATTTTCTAACTTTTCTTTTGTGCAACATAACTTTTTTATTAATTTATTTTATCAAGTCCTTTGTTCATGTACGGTTATTCATGCCATCAATTGGCTGATGCGAAGTTGCCAATATAATTAAGGTAGAATATCAGTATAAGTTATGATTGGTCGGATAATTTTTTTTGAAAAAGACGACAGTTCAGATGAGATCTCTATATGATAAAAAGATGCTGGCATATTATTTATCTAATAATATTTTGGTATAGATTTCTCTTTTACACTGGACTAATCAAACAAATTCATTTTCTGGTGAATTTACATTGTATCCGATGAATTGTTCAATTTAGCAGCATAAATTTACTATTTGACTACCTAAAAGCCAGAGCTTCACGGGGCTCGATAATATAGATACCACCACGCCCTTCTGACGGTGTGCCTTCCTTTTTTTATTCCTTTTTTATTGAACAAGTCACTATAATTGTCAAGTTCAACCCAGGAACTAATTCGAAGTTAGTCACTATAATTGTCAAGTTCAACCCATATAATGATTAAGATCTTTCTACATGGCCCATATGAGCTTCTACATGAACTAATTCGAAGTTAGTCCCTGCACGTGGTTTAACATTTTCTTAATCACTTATTACTCGATACCTATGCAAATATAAATGTATAACAGAATCAGTTTAACATCTATAAATTTACAAAATCTAAATGATCAGACGGTAAATATATAAAATTAAAATTACATTTTGGGTTCCAAAAATTAAAAATGTAGTTATCTCGCGTGCTCAACCCTTACCTTGAATTCTGTGTCATTCATATGCAAAGTAGCATACCCTATCAAAAGCATAAGTAGTCGATATATACCAAGAGCTGACACATTGCCACTCTAAAATCTAAAGTGGAAAAACAATGACACGTATTAGGGATGAGGATGTTGATACCTAGAAAAACAACAGACATGCCACTTCAAAGTGACCATACTAGAACAATGGTGGGTGGTATCCTTAAAGTCTTGTCTGCCAAAAAGATGAGATATTGATGTACTCTGGAACATTGATAGAAGTGATTGATCGAATCTGGCATTTAGCAACACGTTTAGTCATGGATCTTATAATTTCACTCCAACAGAAAAATCTTGGATATGATTCTTTCTTTTTCTTCTTTTCCATTCAAGATTTTTTTCTTTCTTTTTCCGAATCCCTTGAGGGGTTGAAACACTACCAATTATAACTAATGATGGCTCCTAGGAAGTCACTTACAAAGGCGATAGAGCTTAACATCATTTTGATATTTGTCCTTCACCTCTAAAGGAAAAAAGAAAGAGAAAATTGACTTTTCAAAAGAATAATAATTATTCCGAGCCTATCTTAATTGTTGACTATATAGATGGATCATTTCGATGCTTCTCTTTTATTTTCAAAAACAAATTCGACTTTTCAAAAACATAAAAAGTATTCACACTTCCGAACGTAAAACCAAGCCCATCTGAACCGTTGATCACACTTGAAACGTCCTGGATCCGGATTTGCCATCTATAAAAAAGCTCCACACGTTACTCACGACGCTGAGCATCATCACCGTCCTCCGGACGACGCCCACGCAAACTTCGCCTTTCTCTTCCTCTCGGCATGATCGCGAGGAGAGCATGCGAAAATCATATTCATTCCCTCTCTCCTGTCATAGTCGTCGTCCTGTCTTCCTCTGTTTTGCTATAAAGCTCGGTCCTTGAGTAGCAGAGCGGAGCGTGGAGAGATGAAGGAGACGGTGGTGGAGAAGAAGGAAGCGAGCGAAGGAGATGCGGAGAAGTGGGTGCGCGACTCGTCCGTGGATCGCAGAGGAAGCCTCCCTCTCCGAGCCGCGACCGGCGTCTGGAAAGCTTCTCTCTTCATCATCAGTATGCTTCCACCATTACCATCATCTTCTTCTTCTTCTTTCTTCTTCTTCTGCTGTCGGTCTGTCCGAGCTATGGCGTTCTTCGGATGCTCGCGTGCGATTCACTCCGCTGCTCCTCTCGTTCTTGACGTGTAAACCATTTCGAATTATACAAGCACGGAGACACGAAGAATCGTATACGTGATTTTTTTCGTACTTTTTAGAAAAGATGAAACGTTATCTTTTCCTCCTTTTCTTTTGTCCTTTCGATTCCAATCTTTAGAGAGAAAAGTCTATTTTGAAGTAGGTTCCCATATTAGAAATCTGTCTCTATATTTCAAGATTATACATTTCCCTCCTCTCATGTTGAAAGAGTACGCATCGTACTGGAGATAGTATGAGGAAAAACCGAGCGATCAAACAGTAAAATAAATGGATTTTATTCTCAGGAAAGAACTATCAGATCTTATTATTTAAGATTTATCAGATCTCTTGAAGACGGCCGAGCCGCAGTCCAACTCTGAAAGAAAACGACACCCCACCTGTTGTTTCGAGCCGCAGTCCAACTTTGAAAGAAAACGACACCCCACCTGTTTTTTCGACCCGATTCGAACGACGGTCCAAATCCGACAGAGCTATCCTTTCGTCTTTTGCTTTTTACCATTCAGGGTGGGAACCAAAGTCCAACTGGGACTTCTCTTGAAGCACCACGTCCGGTTGTCTCTACTACATGGACCCAGTTTTGACATCTTTGGATTCGGCCCAATCTTGCACGGGCTCAAACTCGAGACATGATATGTAATAATTGAACTCGTTCGACAGATGATGCGATGGTTAATTGATATCTGAAAAACGGGTCTCCATGATAAAAAAAAATTAGAGAAAAGATAGAAAGAAGAACAAAAATCTCATACAGTGGAACGTTCCAAACTTGCCTGTTCTTAGTTTCATTTAGGATAGGCCGTGTCGCTTGTCCGAGCCACTTCGACGACGACGACGTCATCATCGTCATGTACTCAAATCTTGAGCCACCACAGCCCAAGATCTCGACATCCCTGGTGTTCTTTTCCCTTCTCGTTTTCCATGTTCGAGGTAAAGTTTATTTCTCAAGATGCTTTTCGGTCGTCGATATACAGCGATAATGGAGTGTTTGATCGACATGATCGATATAGCACGTTGCGGCTAATATGAGTATATATAAGCACGGAAGGAGCCGAGGCAAACAAATTGATTAACAATCACCACTTTTAGATCTGTTTTAAGCTACGGATTCGTAGTGAAAAAGGTCATTTCCTGCTTTACATGAATTTCCTGTATCTGTTTCATCAAGGGGAAAGTTCAATCACAGAGCTGTCGCTTTTTTAATCTGGATTGCAGCGATCGAGTTCAGCGAGAGGCTGAGCTATTTCGGAATAGCAACCAATTTGATCTCGTACCTCACCAAGGTGATCCATCAGGACCTTGAGACAGCCGCAAAGAACGTCAACTACTGGGCCGGCGTCACCACGATGATGCCCTTGATCGGTGGCTTCCTAGCCGATGCCTACACCGGCCGGTTCGCCATCATCTTAGTCTCGTCCCTCATCTATCTTATGGTACTTCATCGGCTACCTCTTAACTGATTAGTCGACTGAATTTGCGATAACACTTTCAGGAAGAACTTCCCCGGGCTGGGCACTCGTTAAACAGAACTTCGTTCCGAGTTTTCTGAGGACGGTGAAGGCGAGAGACGTTTCGCGAGTCGCTTGTTTACCGAGCTTCTGATGCTAAATTTTGGGCAAAATTTGCAGGGTCTGAGCCTTCTCACGATGTCTCAATTCATCCCAAGCTTGAGTCCATGCGACGGTACCAGCCCTTGTAGCCGAACCCGAAAAGTCCACGAGGTCGTGTTCTTTTTGGCCCTGTACTGCATATCCGTCGGCACCGGGGGCCACAAGCCATGCCTGGAGAGCTTCGGGGCCGACCAGTTCGACGACAACCACGCCGAAGAGCGGAAGAAGAAGATGTCCTACTTCAACTGGTGGAACTTTGCGCTCTGCTGCGGCCTCTTGCTGGGAGTGACCGTCATAGTCTATGTCCAGGACTATAAGAGTTGGGGCGCCGCCGATCTCATCCTTACCATCACGATGGCGGTCTCGATCGCGACTTTCTACTCCGGCAGGTCCTATTATCGGTACCGAGCTCCCGAAGGAAGCCCTCTCACGCCATTGCTGCAGGTTTTGGTGGCGGCGATCCGGAAGCGAAACCTGCCTCAACCTTCGAGTCCCGACTCGCTCTTTGAAGTCCCGGCACTGGAGAATTCTCACAAGCGGCTCCTTCACCACACGAATCGACTGAGGTATGCAACAACAAACCGAGTCGATCTCGTATTGATATAACGCCTTCACGAAGTACAAGTTTCGCTTTTCTCTCGGTTACTCCTAGTCCTGCCACTCTCGTCTCGCACCTCTTGAACTTTGAATGAAATTAAATCAATCTGGTTAACTCGTACTTGGTCGGTTTTAAATTCGATTCATACATGAACAGATTCTTCGACAAAGCCGCCATTTTCGAGGGAGGCGAGGCGTCCTCCGGTGGAGAGAAATACAACCCATGGAGACTAGCAACAGTGACCCAAGTGGAAGAGATGAAGCTGGTGCTGAACATGATCCCCATTTGGCTGACCGCATTGCCCTTCGGCGTCTGCGTCGCGCAGGCCTCGACCTTCTTCGTCAAGCAAGGCGTGGCGATGGACCGGAGGATTGGCAGCTTCGAGATCCCTGCCGCCAGCACGTACGCCCTTGCCGCCGTCGGGATGATATTCTCGGTGACCGTCTACGAGAAACTGCTCGTCCCGATCCTGAGGAAATCCACGGGCAACGAGAGGGGCATAAACATACTCCAACGGATCGGATTCGGGTTGATCTTCTCAGTCGTGGCCATGTCGGTCGCGGCATTGGTCGAGGCGAAGAGGCTAAAGACGTGGAAACACGACGCCCTCGTGCAGGGAAGGGCGACGACCAAACCATCCATGAGCGTGTTCTGGCTGGTGCCGCAGTACCTCATCCTCGGCCTCGGGGACGGCTTCACGCTCGTCGGCCTGCAGGAGTACTTCTACGACCAGGTCCCCGACTCGATGAGGAGCCTCGGGATCGCGATATACCTGAGCGTGCTCGGGGGTGGGAGCTTCCTGAGCAGCTTCCTCATAACCATCGTCGACCACGTCACGAGGCGGGCCGACGGCGGCCAGGTATGGGTCGGGAAGGACCTGAACTCGAGCCGCCTCGACCGGTTCTACTGGCTGCTCGCAGCGATAAATCTGGCGAACATCTGCGTTTATGTGGCCGTCGCGAGGAGGTACACCTACAAGAATGTGCAGCGGCGGGCGGTGGTCGCGAGCGATTGCAGAGAAGATGGCGAGGATGGTGAGGCGAGGGCTTGATATGATGCAGATTGAAGTTTGGTCGTGCAAAAATGCACAACTTTCAGCAATGTTGCACCTGCTAAGGGGTGTCAGAATTCGGTTCAGTTCGGATTTCCTAAAAGCCCAAATCAAGCCGAATCGTTTAAGCGTGTATTAACTTTGAATCAAACCGTGCCCCGAAACATATATCAACCGAACCGAATGGTTCGGATCAAGTCGAATTGGTTCGTGGATTTTCCTTTTTAAAGTATTTAAAAATAAGATTTAGTAAAAAATGAAAGAAATTGTGTAAATTATAATACTCACAATACAGAAAAATTTCGATTTGATTCGGATATCAGAATCAACTCAAAATAAATATAACAAGGATTATTTTTATTATCCGAATCGAGGTTTGAATTGAACTAATGGAATTAGTGTTGTCATTTTTCTTTTATTTTTTTAACTTTCTATACCTTATCGTGAACGACATGTCTCTGATCGGATTCAAACGATGTAAATGACAATTTTGCAATTCCGAAGTTATGCCGGTACGACTGAGGAAGGGAAGCGGATGGAACAGAGAGCGAAAGACGAAGGACTGAGGAAACTATAACATGCTGGCCTTGAAAGGAATCGCCATGGATGAGATGGTGATATACACATCTGAACATTATTTAATTTTAGTAATTATTTTTCATTTTGTTTGCAAGTGTGAGTGTTTTCATTTCAAGATTTCTTATGGATGATAACGTTAGCATAAATTCGATAAAAATTATCAAGAGACGAGTGGAGAGAGGACATAACTATGTATGTGTGTGCGGGGCAACGAAATATACCATACAACCTTACCATAAGAATTTTACGAACCCAAGAGTGTATGGTACGATCGAACCTCAAGGGGAGAGAGAATTTTGAAACCTATAATTTACACTTACTAGGTGGGATGCCCAATAATCTTATTTTCATTGAGGCTCTATTTATTTCACGAAAAAATAAATAATTTAAACAATTAAAATGATCCCTTGTATTACTTATAAAAATAAATAAATAAATAATATTTTTTATTGCTCATGAATATTTTTGGGGGAAAAGTACAACAAAATTCTAAACCTATGATACTGATTCAATTTTAAACATTTTAATTGAATTTATTAAGTCCTAAATTTTTTTCCATTGTACTAATTCAGTCTATCCCGTCAATTTAGATCAAAAATTGAAAACATGAACTTCAGTGGTCCTTCATAATAAGGCTAGTGTTGACATTAAATTTTTTTTATAAGTTTTTAATATTTTTTCTCTTTTCTTTTCTTTCTTTTTTTTCCCTTTTTTCTTTATCCTTTGGCAAGTGAGGTCGCTAGCCAACCATCATTGGCCAAAAGCTGGTTTGGGCGACGGCATTGTGAGCTTTGCCAACCTATTGAGCCCTTACCCAGATGGCTCCTAGGAAGTCACTTACAAAGGCGATAGAGCTTAACATCATTTTGATATTTGTCCTTCACCTCTAAAAGAAAAAAGAAAAAGAAAATTGACCTTTCAAAAGAATAATAAGTATTCCGAGCCTATCTAAATCGCTGACTATATAGATGGATCGAAGTATTCACAGTTCCGAACGTAAAACCAAGCTCATCTGAATCGTTGATCGCACGTTGACACTGTTGGAAATTTCCTATAATATGGGCTTACATTAATTAATTGATTTTCTATTTTAAATAATCGGATTAATGGATAAATATTTGTTGAACCTTACATGATCTGATTGAATTGGATATTGGCATCTATTAATAACGGGC
Source organism: Eucalyptus virginea (assembly GCA_014182375.1). Lineage (NCBI taxonomy): Eukaryota > Viridiplantae > Streptophyta > Magnoliopsida > Myrtales > Myrtaceae > Eucalyptus > Eucalyptus virginea. The sequence continues at coordinate 27,283,722 of CM024523.1, read as the reverse complement.
CAAGTTGAGCAGCAAAGTGTAGGCAATTGTGTTTAATTGAAGCCCGTAATGGGAAAGGCCCAAACACACGCCTGTTGATTAAGATTTCTTGGTTCCTCTCTAGCCTATAAAAGGGTAGGTTATACTTATCAGTTGTTTTAATCCCATGGAGAGCGCTATACTGAAATAGGTGATAGAGAGGAAGATCTAGCATTTCGATAAATCTCTGATTATCAGAATGGATCTATTTTTCTTCAAGTGAAGTAATGGCTTATACAGGTATGCTTTAATTTTGCTGTGTTTATTGATCTCGGTGTTTTACAAAATCCATTTCTTCTTAATCGATTAGTTGTTTATATGAATAATTTTCTACAGACACGTCTTGGATCCAGATTTGCCACCTATAAAAAAGCTCCACACGTTACTCACGACGCTGAGCATCATCACCGTCCTCCGGACGACGCCCGCGCAACTTTGCCTTTCACTTCCTCTCGGCATGATCGCGAGGAGAGCATTGCGAAAATCATATTCATTCCCTCTCCTGTCATAGTCGTCGTCCTGCCTTCCTCTGTTTTGCTATAAAGCTCGGTCCTTGAGTAGCAGAGCGGCGCGTGGAGCTGTTCTTCCTCACCAGAAGAGAGGGAGGAGAGAGATGAAGGAGACGGTGGCGGAGAAGAAGGAAGCGAGCGAAGGAGATGCGGCGAAGTGGGTGCGCGACTCGTCCGTGGATCGCAGGGGAGGGCTCCCTCTCCGAGCCGCGACCGGCGTCTGGAAAGCTTCTCTCTTCATCATCAGTATGCTTCCACCATTACCATCACCTTCTTCTTCTTGCTTCTTCTTCTTTCTTCTTCTTCTGCTGTCGGTCTGTCCGAGCTATGGCGTTCTTCGGATGCTCGCGTGCGATGCGATTCACTCCGCTGCTCCTCGTTCTTGACGTGTAAACCATTTCGAAATACACAAGCACGGAGACACGAAGAATCGTATACGTGATTTTTTCGTACTTTTTAGAAAGACGAAACGTTATCTTTTCCTCCTTTTCTTTTTGTCCTTTCGATTCCAAATTTTAGAGAGAGAAGTCTATTTTGAAGTAGGTTCTCATATTAGATATCTGTCTCTATGTTTCAAGATTATACATTTCCCTCCTCTCATGTTGAAAGCGTACGCATCGTACTGGAGATAGTATGAGGAAAAACCAAGCGATCGAACAGTAAAATAAATGGATTTTATTCTCAGGAAAGAACTATCAGATTTTATTATTTAAGATTTGTCAGATCTCTTGAAGACGGCCGAGCCGCATTCCAACTCTGAAAGAAAACGACAGCCCACCTGTTGTTTCGAGCCGATTCGAACGACAGTCCAAATCCGACAGAGCTATGCTTCCGTCTTTTGCTTTTTACCATTCAGGGTGGGAACCAAAGTCCAACTGGGACTTCTCTTGAAGCACCACGTCCGGTTGTCTCTACTACATGGACCCAGCTTTGACATCTTTGGATTCGGCCCAGATCTTGCAGGGGCTCAAACTCGAGACATGATATGTAATAATCGAACTCGTTCGACAAATGATGCAATGGTTAATTGATATCTGAAAAACGGGTCTCCATGATAAAAAAAAAATTAGAGAAAAGATAGAAAGAAGAACAAAAATCTCATACAGTGGAACGTTCCAAACTTGCCTGTTCTTAGTTTCATTTAGGATAGGCCGTGTCGCTTATCCGAGCCACTTTGACGACGACATGTACTCAAATCTTGAGCCACCACAGCCCAAGATCTCGACATCCCTGGTGTTCTTTTCCCTTCTCTTTTTCCATGTTCGAGGGAAAGTTTATTTCTCAAGATGCTTTTCGGTCGTCGATATACAGCGATAATGGAGTGCTTGATCGACATGATCGATATAGCACGTTGCGGCTAATATGAGTGTATAAGCACGGAAGGAGCCGAGGCAAACAAATTGATTAACAATCACCACTTTTAGATCTGTTTTAAGCTACGGATTCTTAGTGAAAAAGGTCATTTCCTGCTTTACATGAATTTCCTGTATCTGTTTCGTCAAGGGGAAAGTTCAATCACAGAGCTGTCGATTTTTCAATTTGGATTGCAGCGATCGAGTTCAGCGAGAGGCTGAGCTATTTCGGAATAGCAACCAATTTGATCTCGTACCTCACCAAGGTGATCCATCAGGACCTTGAGACAGCCGCAAAGAACGTCAACTACTGGGCCGGCGTCACCACGATGATGCCCTTGATCGGTGGCTTCCTAGCCGATGCCTACACCGGCCAGTTCGCCATCATCCTAGTCTCGTCCCTCATCTATCTTATGGTACTTCATCGGCTACCTCTTAACTGATTAGTCGACTGAATTTGCGATAGCCCTTTCAGGAAGAACTTCCCCGGGCTGTGCACTCGTTAAACAGAACTTCGTTCCGAGTTTTCTGAGGACGGTGAAGGCGATAGACATTTCACGAGTCGCTTGTTTACCGAGCTTCTGATGCTAAATTTTGGGCAAAATTTGCAGGGTCTGAGCCTTCTCACGATGTCTCAATTCATCCCAAGCTTGAGTCCATGCGACGGTACCAGCCCTTGTAGCCGAATCCGAAAAGTCCACGAGGTCGTGTTCTTTTTGGCCCTGTACTGCATATCCGTCGGCACCGGGGGCCACAAGCCATGCCTGGAGAGCTTTGGAGCCGACCAGTTCGACGACAACCACGCCGAAGAGCGGAAGAAGAAGATGTCCTACTTCAACTGGTGGAACTTTGCGCTCTGCTGCGGCCTCTTGCTGGGAGTGACCGTCATAGTCTATGTCCAGGACTATAAGAGTTGGGGCGCCGCCGATCTCATCCTTACCATCACGATGGCGGTCTCGATCGGGACTTTCTACTCCGGCAGGGCCTATTATCGGTACCGAGCTCCCGAAGGAAGCCCTCTCACGCCATTGCTGCAGGTTTTGGTGGCGGCGATCCGGAAGCGAAACCTGCCTCAACCTTCGAGTCCCGACTCGCTCTTCGAAGTCCCCGCACCGGAGAATTCTCACAAGCGGCTCCTTCACCACACGAATCGACTGAGGTATGCAACAACAAACCGAGTCGATCTCATATTGATATAACTCCTTTACGAAGTACAAGTTTTGCGCTTCTCTCGGTTACTCCTAGTCCTGCCACGCTCGTCTCGCACCTCTTGAACTTTGAATGAAATTAAATCAATTCGGTTAACTCGTACTTGGTCGGTTTTAAATTCGATTCATACATGAACAGATTCTTCGACAAAGCCGCCATTGTCGAGGGAGGCGAGGCGGCCTCCGGTGGAGAGAAATACAACCCATGGAGACTAGCAACAGTGACCCAAGTGGAAGAGATGAAGCTGGTGCTGAACATGATCCCCATTTGGCTGACCGCATTGCCCTTCGGCGTCTGCGTCGCGCAGGCCTCGACCTTCTTCGTCAAGCAAGGCGTGGCGATGGACCGGAGGATTGGCAGCTTCGAGATCCCTGCCGCCAGCACGTACGCCCTCGTCGCCGTCGGGATGATATTCTCGGTGACCGTCTACGAGAAACTGCTCGTCCCGGTCCTGAGGAAATCCACGGGCAACGAGAGGGGCATAAACATACTCCAACGGATCGGATTCGGGTTGATCTTCTCGGTCGTGGCCATGTCGGTCGCGGCATTGGTCGAGGCGAAGAGGCTAAGGACGTGGAAACACGACGCGCTCGTGCAGGGAAGGGCGACGACCAAACCATCCATGAGCGTGTTCTGGCTGGTGCCGCAGTACCTCATCCTCGGCCTCGGGGACGGCTTCACCCTCGTCGGCCTGCAGGAGTACTTCTACGATCAGGTCCCCGACTCGATGAGGAGCCTCGGGATCGCGATATATCTGAGCGTGATCGGGGGCGGGAGCTTCCTGAGCAGCTTCCTCATAACCATCGTCGACCACATCACGAGGCGGGCGGACGGCGGCCAGGTATGGGTCGGGAAGGACCCGAACTCGAGCCGCCTCGACCGGTTCTACTGGCTGCTCGCCGCGATAAATCTGGCGAACATCTGCGTTTACGTGGCCGTCGCGAGGAGGTACACCTACAAGAATGTGCAGCGGCGGGCGGTGGTCGCGAGCGATTGCAGAGAAGATGGCGAGGATGGTGAGGCGAGGGCTTGATATGATTTTGATTCGGATATCAGAATCAACTCAAAATAAATATAAAAAGGATTATTTTTATTATCCGAATCGAGGTTTGAATTGAACTAAAAATGCATGAAAATTTCATTTCTGACATCCCCAGTTCATGGAATTAGTGTTGTCTTTTTTCTTCTTCTTTTTTAAACTTTCTATACCTTGTCGTGAACGACATGTCTCTGATCGGATTCAAACGATGTAAATGACAATTTTGTAATTCCGAAGTTATGTCGGTACGACGGAGGAAGGGAAGCGGATGGAACAGAGAGCGAAAGACGAAGGAATGAGGAAACTATAACATGCTGGCCTTGAAAAGAATCGCCATGGATGAGATGCTGATATACACATATAAACATTATTTAATTTTAGTAATTTTTTTTTTCATTTTGTTTGCAAGTGTGAGTGTTTGCATTTGAAGATTTCTTATGGATGATAACGTTAGCATAAATTCGATAAAAATTATGAAGAGACGAGTGGAGAGAGGACATAACTATGTATGTGTGTGTGGGGCAACGGAATATAATGTAATTCTTGAACTCTTAATTTGTTCAATGTAATTTTTGAATTTTAGCTTAATGTTCAATATAGTTCTTAAATTTTTAATTTGTTTAACGCGATCTTATTTAGCCTTTGAAATGTTTAATTCAAGATCATGACCAACATAATTCAAGAATTAAATTGAACACGTACCAAAAGTTTAATAATTATATTAAATAAATTAAAAATTTACAAAACATCATATACTAATCCAAAGTTCACAGGCTATTTGTGTGATTTTCGATATTAAAATTTGACCAGCACCTTCGCATGTCCGTATAGTGTTTCGCGATCAAAACACATTTTTTCTTCTATGGCCGGATTTTAAATTAAATTTTCTATAATACCTCAATAAACATTGAATTTCCGAAATTGCCCCTCAAGGCAAAAACTCCAAACGCTCCACGACCGTCTCTGCAAATCCCTTGATTTATTTATTTATTTATCTGCAAAAGAATTCTTTATGATTCCTGCGTTTCGCTTTCTCGCACTTTTTCTCGGGAAAAACTCTTCTTTATTCGCCCTAGAAAATCCTCCCCATCCCCTCGCGACCGAAGGAGACCGAAGACTCCATGAACGAGCGAGCTTCGTAACCTCTCTTCCGAACCCCCAGCAGCACGATCGAAGGGAATTCCCCGAGGGAGACGCGACGCTCCCACCCACCCGTCGTCGATGGCGGCGCAAGCGCAGGGCGGCGGCGGCGGCGGCGGGGCGATGGACGCCGCCGCGCTGGACGACATCATCGGGCGGCTCGTCGAGGTCCGATCGTCGAGGCCCGGGAAGCAGGTGCAGCTCTCGGAGACGGAGATCAGGGATCTCTGCGTCGCGTCCCGGGATATCTTCATGCAGCAGCCCAACCTGCTGGAGCTCGAGGCGCCGATCAAGATTTGCGGTACCGTCCGTAGTCTCGAGTCCTTCTTGTGGATTTTCGCGCGGTTGTTACGCCCGTTGAGCCCCGAGCCGCAAATGTTCGGCGATTTCGCGACTTGTCGGCGTTCGATTTGATGTGAATATCGTGTTTTGTTCATTGGTTTTGTCGGTGTTTGGATTGCTGATGGAGATGAGAGTTTTGCAGGCTCGGACTGTGCCTGAGGGAAAAGCCCCCGCGAATTTCGCCTCTCGTATTATCGCATCAGGAAACGAAAATCCTTTGTTCATGCTAATTGTTTTAAGCCATCTGATAATGTAACTGACTTGTATTGGAGTGTTAAGTGCGATCATTTTGTACGAGGAACTAAGACTGAATGGCCGGTTGTGTGTGCCTCCCTCCTCGAAATGTAGGCTTGATCGGGTGTTTAGGGTAATATTCTTGGAAACTGAACTTGCAGGGGGAGGGATGTTGAGGGTTTAGGAAGCGAATTGTTCTGTAAAGGACTGGAATTTGAATTAGTGTGATGAGAACCGAGGGAAGAGGACTCAGGTTTTGTATAATATTGTGCAGGCTCTAGAAGTTTATTGCTATTCAGAATTGTTAGGGTGCTAGATTGTGTGCTCTTCAGCATTGGCTTGAGCAAGTGTTGCATTGAGACCTAATATGTCAATTTAGTGATGTTCAGGGGGTAGCCCTTTAACGAAAGAACATAACTTGAATCAGATCCCTTAAGTTTAATGATTATCATCGTGAATGTTACCATAAATTTGATTTGCACATCCATTGGCATAGAGGAGGGGATTTGTTGGCTCATGGTCTGAAATTGTAAAATTAACAAATCTTTGCAGAAAAGTTATTCAACAAGCTCAAGAAGGATGAGGGTGTGGCTATGCTTTGATAGAGACAAGGATTGTCATAAACCAACGATGTCTTTAATGCTGACAACTTGTCGACATTGCATTGACAATGACATAACCTTTCCCAAATGGGTTGAAACTGAACTCTGTGTATGGGGGAGCCAGTCAAAAAGTACTTCTTTGCTTTTCGTCTGAAAATTTCCCTTTTTTGCCCAAACCAAAAAGAATTAAATTTCAAAATTATGTTGAATTAATTCCAAGAACTCTCAAACCTAATTTGTATTTTTGTAAAGCTTTAGATGTTTAAAAAATTTACAATTCCAAACTCTACAAGAAAAGACATAAGCAAATATGAAAAGGTGAAAGCCTCCCCAAATGCACACTAAGTTCCAGCACATTGTTCCGTAGCTATTAATTTTTATTTATTTTATTTTTTCATGTGGAAGAGTGATTTGTTTATTGATTCATTAACAATTGTAAAACATCGCTTGAATTAGAAATTCTCCGTGGGAAAAAGAGTATACCTTTGCTCCTGTACAATGAAAAGTGGCTGCATCTTAGTGCATCAGTTTACTGACTGACTATTTCTGTTTCTTCGTTGGAGTAATGTTATGTGCATGCAGTGGGGGTCTGCGGGAGCATAGTGGCAGATTTTCAAATACATTTGCACTTAACTTGTGATCATGTTATCATGCTATCATTATGTTAATATTTCTTTTGGGCTTTAGGTGACATCCATGGACAGTACAGTGACTTACTGAGGCTTTTCGAGTACGGCGGTTTTCCCCCTATTGCCAATTACTTATTTCTAGGAGACTATGTGGATCGTGGCAAGCAGAATTTGGAGACCATATGCCTTCTGCTTGCCTATAAGATTAAGTACCCAGAGAACTTCTTTCTTCTGAGAGGAAATCATGAATGTGCTTCTATTAATAGGATATATGGATTTTATGATGAATGCAAGCGGCGTTTTAATGTGAGACTTTGGAAATCTTTTACCGACTGTTTCAATTGCCTCCCAGTCGCGGCTCTTATTGATGACAAAATACTATGCATGCATGGTGGTCTTTCTCCTGATCTGTCAAACTTGGATCAAATAAGAAATCTACCACGCCCAACTGCTATTCCTGACTCGGGTCTGCTGTGTGATCTGCTTTGGTCCGATCCTGGCGGTAGGGATATGAAAGGATGGGGTATGAATGACAGAGGAGTCTCATACACCTTTGGTGCAGATAAAGTATCAGAATTCTTAACAAAGCATGATTTGGACCTTGTTTGTCGTGCTCATCAGGTATGGCCTTTCATGTTCTCTTTGTTGTTATATCTTTCCATTTTTTGAATCATTCTAATGTATTTTATCCTGAAAAAATTGGTTATTGGACCTAGGTTGTTGAAGACGGATATGAATTTTTCGCAGATAGGCAACTAGTGACTATATTTTCAGCTCCAAACTACTGTGGTGAATTTGATAATGCCGGTGCAATGATGAGTGTTGACGAGAATTTGATGTGCTCCTTCCAAATTCTTAAGCCAGCAGAAAAGAAGGCTAAGTCATTGATGTTGACAAAGATGTGATGGTTGCTCTACTGTAATTCTTCGATGAGGTCCGATCAATGCAGCTCTATGTCTTTTTACATTTTTTATGATGTTGTAGTGGTACTTTCATTTCAGTTTAGGTGGAAACTTGCATCAATATCTTCACAGTCAGAACAGTTGCTAGTCGTGATGATTGTTTTCTTGCTTTATTTCCCAACTGCATTCATGCCCAGTTTGTTAGTCGTGGCTGCTTTGTAGTAATTAGCTTAATCCATCTCATTCTCTTTTGCCTGATTTTTTGGTTTTACCCAAGGGGTTGATACAAATGGAGTATCTATGCATTAGTGCTATTCCTAGTATCTTCAACTTTATAATACCAAAATATCTTGAGAATACTCCATTGGTTAGTGTGGCTAGATTGGAGATTTCTGCATGACTTTTGTAGATTCTGGTGGTGAGAATCAATCTCCGAAATCTGGATGTTATCTTATTCAAAGTAGTCGACCAAGTGTACAAATTTCGTGCCATCGTCCGATTCACTTTCTATCTTTTGTCACAATGAATAATTTCTGGAAGTAGATAGAAGTGAACCAAGTATAGCAGATGTTGTAATGGATGACTGATTCTGATCCTGGTGTCCTCTGTTCTTGCTGCTCTTCTAATGCAGAAAAATTCCGCAGCTCAGGAAGTGGCAAAAATCTGAAGATTGCTATTATATGGCTTTTTAACATCTGCATTTGGTGTAAATTCCAGTCTGCTGTTCGAAAGACCGTCCAGATGCCATTGTGAAGACAACTTGTTGGGCGCAAATAAATGCCATTCTGCAGTAATTTATCCACTGTACTTGTTTATGTAACTGGCCTAGGTATGTTTAATCAAGATCGTTGTGAAGGGTAGTCTGTCCTGGTAATGATGTCTATATTGATTGAGCTGTTTGTTAGGGAGGAAAAGAAAGGGGATGGCATTTTGGCACCTACAGATGCATTAGAATGCGCTCTCTTGCTATTAATATTCAAAGTTTTTTTGAAATGCTCCGGTTATATTCCTGTAAGACCCTCACAATGCTCGTGTGCGATTTTCCTTATTGACCCCTAATGTGTTGGATATTTCTCTTAACTATACTAAGCCACTCACATTTAGAAACAGCTATGCCGGCACTTGATCACATAAGCCTGTCCACATCATTCTTTTCTGAAAATGCTGCGCCAACGATGACAAACACGGTCTGTCTAGTTTTATATCAGGAAATGAGAATGAGAGGTTAATCTTTATGCGCGTGTCGATATATCGTGCTGCAGTAATCAACAGGAGCTGACCGGACATTATAATTACGTGCCTCCCATCGCCATTGGAGGGGCTTGTGGGGTCGCTGTTAATGGGGAGTTCAATCATGGCCCAGACAAGAAGATTGCAACTGGCCTCCCAAGTTCAACCGATTCTACAGGAGATGCAGCAGGACCCCAAAAAAGGATGAAAGAAGGAGAGATTGAGTCATTGCTGAGCTGTGAATTTGTGATTACCCATCATGAGTTTTCAACTTGTCCATGACGGGCTAAAGGCACACTTCTTTTAGGTACCATGATTATCTTTTGTCCCACAAAACGAGGCCAACTTGCTAATTTTCTGACGTTGGTGTTTAGCTGGTGCTGAGAAGTAGCTTAGAATCTGAAGCGACCGTCGAGTTTAGATGGAATTTAGCCAAGTGGGCAATGCTTATTTTGAATTTCTGTTGTTGAAAGAAAGGAAAACTTTCGTGGGGAACGTACTTTCTGGCCAAGGTGAAGAAGAGATTGTTATTAAGCTACGCAACAAAAAGAAAGCCGAGTTTAGAAGATTGGACGGGAGGAACTTTTACGTATCATTCTCGGGTTCTATGGCAAAGGGTTCTTTTCTTTAAAAAAGAAAATAATCAATTTGATAATTTGTGTCCGTAAATCGTGAAAATCGAGTGGAATTATCCATTTGATAGTCTCAAAAAGGAATCGCGTGGATTTGCCCCTACACTTGTAGTTATTAAAAAGTAAATACAAAATAGTCTATTAACGAGTTACCAAATGTTGAAGTAATTTTAATTATGTTATGCTAGTAACTTTTATGATCGTTTCAATTCTCAAATGGATTTGACTAACACTAATGCCTTTTTATTTTTATTTTTTTAAGGTTGTGGATTTTCCTTGTTTACAAAAGGCCAGATGTTGCATGCACAGACTGAACATTGTCTTTTAAAATGGTAAATTAATCTTTTGATAAAGCTTTTTAACACCTCAAGTCTCGTGTCGAATCAAATGAAAAAGAAATTACGACTTGATTTGTAAATATAACCCACTCCCCACATGGCATTGTCTATGAGACTGCGATATTCATTTTGAGGGCCTAAAACATAAAGAAGAAGGCTTCAGTCTAAAGTGTATCTATACTCCTTGCTATCTATTTAATTTGAATTTCACAATAGATGTCACTTTAACATTTTCCTTTATTCGAAACTTTCACAATATACAAATGTTAATGGATAAATTCACACATAAACATTTTCACTACTTTGTCAAATTTAAATAGTATCTCGAGTTTCTCCGAAAAAAGAAATGGTCATTTTTCTCTTTTCCAAAAGTTTAACAAAACAAGCCCTCGGATATTGCATCTTAAAATAACAATGGAGAGATCATCAAAAAATTTATCATTACAACGTACTCATATTAGTTACTTACTGTTATTCCAACCTGATTTTAGTTTGAACTACCTAGTATATTGGAATCAGATGTTTCAAAAAAAAAAATTGCTAATTTGATGTTTTATCTTATCTTTTTATTATTTATTCTATAGTTTTGGGAAGGTAAGAATAAGATAAATGTGACTAAAAAAATCACTTTTTTATATATATAACTTGGCAAAAAGGATGGAGTTGGGAAGGCGCCCAATCACCACCTTCTCCATCCATTTTTAAATTTTTTGGCCGAACCCTCTTCCTTCACTCCCATTCCATACTCCAGACGTAGGGTTTTGCTCCCTCCTCTGCAAAATCGAAGATCTTCTCGACCCTCTCGAATTCCCCGAAATCGACTGTAATCCCTGCAATTCTCGGAACCCGCATTGGCCGCCAATCTGCGAGCGGAGGGATTCCGACGCTCTGTCTCTCGTTTCCCGTCGTCGATTTCGGCCCGCCCGCCGAGGGACTTCGCCGGAGGCGAGGCGAGGCGGAGGCGATGATGAAGAGCGTGATGGATCCGGCGACGGCGTTCCTGGCCGCGAGCGGCGGCGACACCGTGAAGCTGTTCGACGTGTCCGTGGAGGCCGGGGACCCGTGCGCCCTGAGCTACGCGCCGTCGCCCGGGAGCCCCGTTCACTCCGTCAAGTGGAATCACACTAGTGAGTGGCGGTTTTTTTATTTTTTTATTTTTTGGGAATTTTAGGTTTAGCTTCGAGCGTTCTTCGTTTCCGATTTTTTGCGCTCTTGTTGGCGGAATTCGATTGCTTTATTGAGCCGAAGTGGGGATTGCGTGATCGCTCGGTCTTTGCGAGAGTGATAGGCTTGTGGTGATGGGAAATGAGGAGTTTGGCCGCTCGCTGATCGCTGTAACTGGGGCGGGAGTGATTGGCTGTGTGTGAAACGAGGAGAATTTCATGTAGAGTTGTGTCTATTGGCGTGTATAGAGAGGATTAACGAGAGTTCATATTGGGCCCTTTGCTAATTTCATTCAGTGATTTGCAGATTTAGTTGTTGCTAGTGCTGGGGAAGATGGGAAGATCTCGTTGTGGAGGAAAAATGGGCAAAGCATGGGGGCATTATCAGTGTCTGGGGCAGATGGTGGAGACAACACCGAGGTACCCGGATTGATTCTTTAGTTCTTTCCCTATTGTTAATTCAAGCTAAAAAGGGCTCAGAGGCGGTTGTTCTCTATTCCTATATGAGTGGCTACTATTTCCTGTTTCCTGTTGTTTGTACTTGTGCCTTTGCAGTAGGTTTGGGATGTCAAGAGCAGCAAAGCTCATCTACTTTGAATTTCTGTGTCCAAAAACACGTTCCTTTTACAGCCACTATCTCTGGGAACTTGCTCCTCCATATTTAGCTTACTAAAGAAAGAAAAATAAAACACCGTTTCTATCTTTTCTGTCTTGCTTTCTGGTAGGGCTTAGAACATATTGATTAGCAGAAAGGTCTAATGATTCAATTTTTTAGACTCTAGAAATTGTTACCTATGATCTTGAAGCAGATTTAATGACTTAACTTGTACAATGTACATGAATACAGTTGCAAGACTTTTTTGGCATGGATAGAAAATCCTGCATTGCTGATTTGCAATTATTGATGATGACTAACCATTCCAGTTGATCTTTCAAGTACATTTTTTTTTTGGGGGGGGAGAGGGGCAGTTGGGTTACTATTTTCTTGCTCTTTTACGCTATTCTGACTCATTGGGTAAGAAACCAACATGTTGCCTGAGTATCACAAATAAAAAGGGCTCAATTTTCATATTTGTCATGCTATATGGCCATGTAATTGACTTACTGTAATTGTCTCGACTTTCAGGAGTCTATCATGGCTATTAGCTTTAGCAACAAGGGATCTAGATACATATGCTCCGGGGGAAGTGATAAAGTTGTAAGAATATGGGATTTGCAGAGGAAGCGTTGCATTAAAGGGTTAAAGGGTCATACCAATACAATAACAGGTGCCATGTACAACTGTAAGGATGAGCACTTGGCTTCTATCAGTATCAGTGGAGACCTCATTCTTCACAACCTTGCATCTGGTGCAAGGGCAGCTGAACTCAAGGACCCCAATACGCAGGTCATTTATTGTTTCCGTCTAAACCTGCAGCGTGGTGCTTCCTGGCTCTGCTTTGTAGACTAATTTTACTTTGCTGGATGATTCAAGACCAGGTACTTAGGGTACTCGACTACTCGAGGATTAGTCGACACCTTTTGGTAACTGCTGGCGATGATGGGACAGTCAATCTGTGGGACACTACTGGTCGTAGCCCCAAGGTTTACTTTTATGTTGCCCTGTGAACTTGTTTATTTTTAATACCTACCTGCGCCATTTTATACTGTTGCTTTTCATGTACAAAGCTACACTTGTAGAAAATCATGGATAGTTGAAAATCTTGACATTTTCTGTAGTCATTGTCAATAGCTCTTCAAGAGAATTACCTGTACAAATTAGATTGCCAATCTGATTGCCAATATAACTTCAGATGTCAGATTATGGCTTCATTTCTGTTGAGTGATATTCAATTGACCAACTGAGTTTTTATTCTTTTTAAGCAAGTTCTTTGGGATTTTCCACTGTCTTTGGAAAGGCAATCTTATTTGAATTTGAATGAGCATCATTGTCAGACTGCCTCTTCTTTCACCTGTTAACCAGTAATAGTTTCTCTGTGGTCCCCTCCCCCCCAAAAAAAAAAAAAAAAAAAAAAACACAACACACACAAGAACCACATGGTTGGCTAGTCTGTTTCTTATTTTAGTAAATATCGAGGCAATTTTTTAATGGTTCCTTTGTTTTCTCTTAAGATTGCTTGGTTGAAGCAGCATTCTGCACCAACTGCTGGTGTTAGCTTCTCTCCCTCCAGTGATAAGGTTTGTCCTACCACTCACTAGCAGAGACCTGCATTTTAGTTATTATTTTTGAAAGAGAATATTAGATAGCTATGAGCATAGTGGATGTGAAGGATTTTATCTTTTTTCTGATAAGGTCTGCCCATTGTTGTCGATGATCTAAACACTATTGATGATTCTAATATCCAGAATTCCTGTGGCAGATGATTGCCAGTGTTGGTTACGATAAAAAACTGTATACCTATGACTCTGGATCTAGAAGGTTCTCCTCCTGCACTTCCTATGAAGCACCTTTCTCTTCATTGGCTTTTAGAGACGATGGATGGATATTGGCTGCGGGAACCAGCAACGGTCGCATAGTTTTTTATGATGTCCGGGCAAAGCCTCAACCTTTCACTGTTCTTCGTGCTTATAATAGTTCAGAGGTGATCCATATTTTCTGTATTTACCTTTGGACATGAAACTTCCAAACTTGGATACTTGTCTGTTTGTAGTTGGTTTCTTTGTAAATCTTTTTCCGTGTCTTGAATAGTCTCCCTAATATGCACATAGAACTATCTAAGCAAGTCTTTGTTTATTTGTATTTCATTAAACTGTTTCTCCTCTCCAATGCACCCATCAAGCCATTTTAACGCTATTTTGTCACAAGAATTGCTTCTGACTATTTATGGTTCCTTCCATGTCTTTTACAAAGTAGAACATCACCTTCTTTCCCCTTTTTTCTTGACTTTGGATTGTTGGCGTGATAAGGAATGAAATTGAGTTGGATATGTTAATGGGCATGGGCTAGCACTGGTCCAGAAAACAATGATCTGACCTGTTTATTCTATGTGAGATTAACATGCATAAAGGATGGTCGCTCTGTGTGTCTTCTTGAATAGAGAAGCATGTTGGTATGCAAATGTAACCAACATGATGAGGCATTTGTTGCATGAATCTCCCTTTCTCACATGATGTTCATTGGATGGTAGTGGGTTATATGACAATACAGAAAGGCATTTGTATGAGGGAATACCTGAAATAAAATGATTTTGAAGATATTGCTATAAAAGATTGAAATTGAGCATTGCTGATTTTTCTGCTTTCTCTGCTTGGTCTTTACCTATTATGCTCATTTTTTTATTCCTGAATTTTAATGCAATCTCTGCTGGTTTTTGAATCTGGCATCATGTTACAAAATCCAAGTATTTTTTTCATTTATATTTATTTGGCTGAACTTTCTCTTTCCAATTCAAGACCACTTTTGAACATTATTGTGCCAATTGTATGAACAACCGAGGGAAATATCCATTGTATGAACAGCTGGGGGAATTACCCTGGTTTTGGTATGGTGATATATACTCCTTTGTTAATTGGATAATGGTAATTCTCTTCCCGCTCGACAGAATGGAACGCAGTAATGGCATCTGCTGCTTCATGTGGAACTACATTTTGTCATTAATGACTGGAAAAGCATATCTGCTGCAGGCTTTTATTGTGCTTTATTAAAGTTAGTCTGAAACTTAGAATTTTGCTATGATGTGGTGATGAAACTCTACAGTAACTCCATTAAAAAATAGGCCTTGGTATCCTAGTCTTACTATATACTGAGATTTTGTGGTATTAATTAGGCTGTTACAAGTTTATGCTGGCAAAGAGCCAAACCAGTTATTGTGAATGAGAGTAACTGTTCGGCTGAGACTGCTCTTCTTGGAGGTGCTGATGAAGAATCAATACTTATGCCGGATCCACTTCCCTCCGCAACATCATCGAACCTTACAATGTCTACATCAGTATCTGGCTCACGTAATCCTGGCCGATCAAGTCTTTCTCTGGATGCAACTTCACTGACGACAAGTAGCAATGGGTTAACCATGAGCACGCAAAATTTGGTTTCATCTGAGGAAACACCCAACAGAAGCCATCTATGGCCTGGTGGGACATTGGCCAGGTTGCATGCTCCGCGTTCTACATTTAACCTAAAGGATGACATGGAGGTTTTCTCTCCCCTTGTTGACGTCCAACCAATTACACCCTCACTTGATAAACTATGGAATGATGACGATGGTAGGAAGAAAGATCTTTCTGCTCTTGATAAGAGACCTTCTTCGCTGCTGTTTCCTTCATCCAATCGGCGGTATCCCTTTACTGAGGATGGAAGTAACATTCATCCTATATTTGATTGGAAATCCAGCTCCAATTCAGGACAGGTTTGATACTTTCACTTGTCCCATGAAATGCCATAGCCTTTCATTTTTTGATACTCATTTTGAATGTAACTGTGCTCATAGAGACAGTGTTGCAACTTTTACTTGCTTCTGTAATTGAGAGCCAGATTCACGTTTTGGCTCTTTTGAGGCAAAGGTAGAGGATGGATCAGGCCTATATGTCTTCATACAAACTGTCTAGGAGTTCGATATGATTCTTATTTCATAGTGATTTTAATATTTT
Organism: Eucalyptus virginea; assembly: GCA_014182375.1. Taxonomy (NCBI): domain Eukaryota; kingdom Viridiplantae; phylum Streptophyta; class Magnoliopsida; order Myrtales; family Myrtaceae; genus Eucalyptus; species Eucalyptus virginea. Next base: position 27,267,796 of record CM024523.1, on the reverse strand, counting down.
GGTTAGCTTTTCCTGGATTTCCCAGTTTTTCTCTCAATGTAGAGTAGAAGGCATCCTATTTTGTTAGATTAACTCTATGTGGGATTTTGTTAGAAGACATTCTGTTTCACCAGAGTAACTCTGGTGGATTGTTGCTGTCTTACAGTAAACATCGTGCCATTCACACATCGTATAGGAGTTATTTGTGAAAATTATGTACAGTTTCTTTACTTTGTGCAGGATGAGAATCGAATTTTAACACCGCCTGGATCTACTCCACCTCCATCATCCAAGAGTGAAGATTCTTCTGTCACTCCTCCAGAAGCTTGGGGTGGGGAAAAGGTATTGGACAAATATGCTCATCTTCGCCAGCCTCTCACTTTGCCATCCCGTGTTGGAACATTAGCTGGAAGTCAAACATCAGGGTCAATGTTTTCATTCCAAGATTTTCCCTCATCAGTGAGCCCAACAAGTATTAGCTCTTTAACAAATTCAAACTTCGATTACCCAAATTTGCGGAGTAAAGATGCTTCCAACATTCAGGAGACTCCACTTGGATATTCAGAACTCCCTCCCTCTAGTTCATTGTCCTTGTCTTTTGTGCCAAAAGGCGTGATGGGACAAAGTACAGTGGAATCTTCTGGAACGGCATCTTTGACCCTGCCACGGCGATTTTCCACTTATGCTGAGAGAATAAGCACTACTTCTTCCTTCAGCGACGGACCATCCATTGCAGTAGGTTCACCAAAAACAAAGAAAACAGGAGTTGAAACCAAGGAAGAGCTCATTAGCAGTTTGTTATCTAGGTCAGAAACATCAGCCGCTTTGGAATCGGGGACTCTTCCAACGATCAATGTAAGCATTCAAAAGTGTTTGAATAATGTTATGTTTTAGAGACTACGAACAATGTTCTTGTCTCTATCTTGTGATGGGGGAGTACCATTTACTTTCTTTTCATGTCACCTATGATGGATATATATTTACATTGTTTAATGAATAATAGTTATTAGTGGTGGCTTTGGAGGCGGATTATTTTCTGCTACTTAGTACATGTTCAGTATGATGAGATCTAATCAGTAATATGACACTTTTATAGGGAGGAATACCACATTTTCAGCGGACCTCTCATATGGATTCACAGCAGGGAAGTTCCTTTACATTGCAGCTCTTTCAACGGACCCTTGAAGAAACCCTAGTTTCCTTTCAGAAATCAATTCACGAGGATATGAGAAATCTACACATTGAAATATTGAGACAATTCCATATGCAAGAGGTATGCTCATACATTTTTTTCCTCCTCTGTCAATTTTCTCTGATTATTTTTCACTTCCATTGAACAGATGGAAACGTCAAGAGTGATGGCCTCGATTCTTGAAAATCAAGCTGAGTTGATGAAAGAAGTCAAATGTCTTCGCAGAGAAAATCAACAGCTTCGCAATTGCTTTGACATAAGAGAACTTGGCTCGATAATTTTTGCCGGAAAACGGTTGAATCTCTCCTTTCAGTGTTAGAGTCTCTCGATTGCTTTTGTTTGACTCAATGAAAAGCAACAGTTTTCTAATTAAAGTTCATGCGGGGGGTGCATAGATGCTAGGAGAGATAAATGCAAGTGTCTTATGTGATGTAGGAATTCACTGTTGTACAGAGGTATTCTATTCTGGTGATGAGTGATGATGTTCTTCAAGCCAGCATAAGTTTGTGTGTAATATGTATTAGATACGTTTGAGCTCATTCGTAGCTTCAATTTGGCGAGTGATATTGGTTTTCTTCTGTGATAGTGTTCCAAATGTCAGGATTCACTGATAAGGATCTATTGTGCTTCAGGAAGCCTTCTTCAGGCATTGATGGGAAGGCTTGAAATTCCTGTAGTATTGGCTTCACAATAGAATTTCCGAATCAGGATTTTGTATCAGAAGTAGTTAACTGCTCTTTCACTTTACAAAATGCCATGAAATAAGAAAGGGAGAGGGAGCGTAAAGATCGCGATTGCCAACTGAAAGCTTCCTGACAAATTGGGCAGAGTTTTGATCGGGGAATTGGTAAAGATGAACATTTTCGATCTTCCAAAGTTTCTTATTCAAAAGTATGTATAGGGAACGGTATAATCGTACAAGTCCATTTTGTTTCGCCTTGATTTGACGTGGGATAATTGCAAACTTAAGGTCTGGTTGTCGGTCAATTGATGACTTCAAGGACTTAGGTTTCAAGATAACTCCAATCAAGTCTAGAGCTCGCCGTTGGGTGGAATTCAAGCATCGAAAATCCCACTTCTGAATTCTACCGCGGGCGTGCTCTAGACCTGATTGTGATTTATTTTAAAACCTTAAAAGCACAGTTAACCGAAAAATCCTGTGATTGCTATGCACAGATTACCAGTTAACCAAAATGGGCAATTGAACTGTAAATTTAGGAGTTTGCAAAAGAAGGCCAATCCTTTGTGCTTCTCCCATGACATGAGCTAAAAAAAGTTCATATTAATAGAGACTCTATCCAGTCAACAACACAACAGAGCCTGTGTTCTTCTGAGAAAGGGTGAAAAGCCCACTCTTAAGAAATATCCATACAACCTTCTTTGCTTCTACTATTGTTCAATGCTCGACGTCAAATAAATTACATCAAATAAGTAGAATAATGGCAGAACACCGCAAAAAGATTCCTGTGGGTGCTGAAGAATTTCCCGCAGTAAAGATCTTTTCCTGGTGTGCAAGGGACAAAGTTCCTTCCAGGACAGATCCAACTCTTCCTCAATGAAATGTACTCAGCAGCAAAGCAATCTGAGAGGGCTTCAAGTGGGTTGACTACTTCACCTTTTGACAAGTCTCAACACGTCACCCACGAGATGTAAAGAACCAGTCACAAGGACCTAAAACATTATCCCAAAAAAACAACTGTAAGTTAAATGATATGATCATCCACGAGTAAAAGAGCACAAAAAGGTCAAAGTGGAAAAGTAGCACGCATTTCTAGGAAATTTGACTCCATTCGGTTTTATTAAGCTTGACAGGCAATGCATCCTTCTGCAAGTTGAAAGTTTGGTCATGAATGATTTATCAAGCCAACAGTCCACGCACCAGTTGAAAACATTTCAGGCAAGTCAACCATGCATGAAGATTCTCATCCTAGGAGATTTCACTCTGGCTCCTCGTTCAAAAATTAAGGGAAATGTCTGAAATATACTGATGTGATTATTTATGGCATGTGGGTGATATGATTAACACGTGACAAGTTTTCATAAGCTGAAAGAGTATCATAGAAAATTAGAAAATATAAAATACTCTTTTTTTTCTGCAAGTACTGAGGAAGCATGCATAAAGTGGCAGAAAAGAATGCACGTAAAAAGAAGAGGTAAGAGAAGTACCCTTTTGCTAGAATTGCAAAATACAAATTTGTAGTTTTCATTCCTAGATTTGATGCTCACCAAGCTTGAACTTCTAAATTTATTACAGGATTCTTTCAAACATAATCACATTATGCATTGATGTCTGATTGCTGGTAAAGAAATATTAGTAATGCATTTCTCACTAGATTAGTGCCTAGGCCTCTGCAGCATTTTTGTTGTCAGGTCCCCCATCTAACTATTCATATCAGTTGGCTATCCTCAGTTATGCACCAACTATGCAGTCAATAACAAATATTGTGCTCAACATCACCCAAACACCAACACGAACGAATTAGTTAACAATGAAAAATTATATTCTATTCTAAGTTACACCTTTTTTTTTTTAATTAAATACAAGATGCCGTAAATAAAGAAAAAAAATTATAGCAAAAATTGCAATGCAATAGCCATTTCTTTCCGGAAGAGGTAATATAGATCCCATATGTTCACAAATGAAACAGAGTTGATTCCTGAAATCTGAAACAGGTAAATGCTCTTCGATAAAGTACCTTACCTGAAACCGCTCTGAACGATTCTGTTGCGCATTGTCCCTTAGCCACTTGAGAGCTAATGGAAGAGAAGAAAACACAGCACTGTTCTCACAACTTTTAATGCATGGTTCTGTGTCATCCCTAACTTCATCACCAGCAATATCTATGTTCTTGGCCTCGCCTTCTATACCTCACATGTATGAAGAATATATGTGAGTGGAAGACATTGAGCAACAGACATAGCGCATAGACAGATCTAAGGCACATAAAATACTACCTTTTTCACCTTGAATAAGGTTCTCCCAAACTCTTTGCAAAGCAAGCTGCCATGACAAATCAACTTGAGAATTGCTAGGAGGTGGAGCGTGTGACCCAACCTTGTAATATACAGATATGTTCGGAACAAAAAGTGCCTTCTTGAAGTGCACTCCTGGACATTAGAATACACATGCATGCCATCAGACATTTGTCCAAAAGACATCCTCGCATTAACATACTGCCCAGCAATTCCATGCATCTAATAAATATGCAGAACTTGAGTTCTTCGTGAAAAGATAACTGGCATATGCTGGAGAAGAAAGTGTCTTTAAAATGGGATCAGAAAAAAAGCTGGTCAAAGAGGTTGCTTTTGGTCAAGTAGTTTGACTGCTTTATTTGTAATGCAGTTCAGCCTATATAAAGATCATTATTTTAGTTTCAAAACATGACTCTACTCTTTTTACAGAGTCCACAAAATTTTCTGGGTATATCTCAGCTGGTCATGTAAGGATGTTATTGAACAAGAACTTCTCCAAAAATTTAAGCTTTCCAAAAACGCCTATTAACACTCCTTTGCATGTAAGCCAGATCTCATGACTGAAATATAGGATGTAAACGAAACAACAGCAAACAACAACACGACGACAGATGACAGTAGAAGATTCTATTGCATACTAGCAATGGCCATTGGCCACTTCCACATACTAGCTAAGCTTATATGATCATCAATAAATTCTAGTTTCTCAACATCGGTGGGTAAGTTTGATGAAGCCATACAGAAATCAGTCTAGATATCCTTGTAAAGAAATGTTTAAGTAGCTGAAACAAAAAATATCAAACATTTACCCTGGCTTCATTTTCACAACTGTTGAGTCAAAGAAATGTAATGGTTTCACCTTCTAAATAGTGAATAATGAAGCAAATAAAAAAATATTTTCATATCACGAATCAGGAAAGGACTAGTTGATGATGCAGCATATATTGAACTTTTACCATAACTAGCGCATGTATTCATCAGGCGAGGAAGGAGCAACTTAGGATCTCGCACGGACATGCAATTGAAGAGAAGTATCTGCAATGGCCACATAAATTAGCTCAGATTCACTAGAATGGCACAATGGATTAGTCAGGGAAGCAAAACCATTCCCACATATTTTACTTCTCTACATCCCAAGGAGATCCATGGCTAATTGTGAAAAGGACACAAAAATAGAGAAAGAAAAGAATAGCCATCAACTTCTGCAGCTGAATTGCTAAGGTAATTTCTAATTTCTTGCACAAACGTGAAAATGTGTGCCAAGTCAACTGACTGTCTTGTACTAGTGGAATTGGATACACCAACTCCTAGATTAAGATAGATGGAACCTATGCCGAGATTTTTCATTAAGCTGGTCCTTTTAACCACATCATAAGGCACCATGAAGTACTGCCAGTCAATGCATAAAGGTCCTTTCTTTGATTGAAGAGCAGCTATGAAACAACATTTCATACAAAGAAATTACTGTTATATTTCTGATCAACAAGGATATCGTCACATGAATCACATAATGTGTTAGATTCGACTGATGTCAATTACTATTGGCAGTATTCCATAGATAATGCACTTTCTCCTTTGCTCGAACATATTATGTGGAGTGGAGTTGGAAAGCATATCAACACCATCAAAATAGAACACAAGCATACAAAAGCTATCCCGTACTTGCTTTCAAATCCTACCAATCTTATCAAAGCGTCAATACTAACAATAAATATAAAATATAGTCAATGAGCTCTACCTGTGTTGAGATTTTTGCTGAACTTTTTCCATAGTTATTGCCTATCAATGCAGTTGCAGATTTAGAATCACCCCCTTGGGGATTACAGCAGTTCTGATGTTGATTTTCTTCCTTAACAGCAAGAGAAAACCACTTTGCGCATACTTCCATGCTTTCAGGACTATGAGCACCATCCAAATAAAACAGCAGTTCTCCTGAGCTTTCAGAGTTTAATAATCGATCTGGGACAATCTGAGCTCGCCCTTGCAAACTGGCTGATGTCAGCCCTTTAATGAACTGCTCAGGCAAATTGCTCTAGCACACAAAAATACATTAAAGGAGGAGATCAAATACCAGCAGAAATGAACTCAGGATTATGCTTACCATCTGTTGCAGACAGTTTATGTCCTGATGACCTGTCCTCTGAAGCCAAGTACAGCATAGAGCAACAGCAAGACCAGCATTAAGAAATTGATGCTCGCCCACTAGCCCAAGTTTCAGACCATTAAGTAGGTTGGCATCCAGTGGCGGTGCTACTTGAAGATTCACCTTTAAGTAGAGTTATTATGTTGTCAATCAACTATATGTTCACAAGTGGAATTATGCAATTGAAATACAATCAATCCCTTAGCTCAGTAATAAGTGAGGAATATCCAATTGAGAAAACATATAGTATTCAGGTTATTTCACGAAAAAAAAAAAAAAAAAAAAAAAAAAAAAACAAGACAGAGCTTGGGAAATAGACACCCGCAAGTATTACAGTTCATTTCCCGCTAAAGAACTCCGTATGTTTAGTAGGACAGAAGTTTCAGATTGAAAAGATTACGACCTGCATAAAGTCAACCCTTTTATATAGGAAGTAATCTCCTTCGTGAATGTTATAATTCTTGGTAACCGACCAGTGAAGCAAAAGCATCTTACATCCAACTGAGAAGCTTTCTCTTCAAGCACCTGCATAGCTTCACCAGGTTGAGGCACAGTAAATGCCGGCACTCCTCGCTGGGCCACACGAAATTAGACTATATAAGTTAAATGGATCTCTAAGAAGAACAATATGCTGATGGGGTGCTAATTATATGCTTCGGCAATATATGAGTGCTTCAAACCACCTTGAAGATACCAGCCTTTTCCCCAGCAATTTCTCCAAGGGTATTTCCTGTGCAACATAAGAGACAACAATGATAAGTATTCAAAATGGAACCGGCATCACTATTATAATGTTAGACTGAAATCATGTAATTCAAGCCAGGACTATACCATAAGCTATATTACAACACAATATGCAATCACCGTAGACAACATGATTAGATGCCTCGGATGAAAATTTATATGTGAGACATGGTGTAGATTGGTCAAGATCCCTGTCAACCTTCAGAAACTACAATCTAAACTTGTCAAAAGATGTGTGAAACTTCATAATGAGGTTCAAGGTTTGACACATCAAAGAATTTCTTAAACTCATCAATTATATGGGAAAAGTTAGAACCATGGACAGGATACCAAGTCACGCGAAAATGTCTTATCAAGCAGCAGTAGTTTACAGATAAAAAGTCCGAAAGTTGACATTCAACATCAAACTAGGAAACTTGAGGGAGTCCTTCAGTAACGAGTGCATTTTGGGAAGCAGGCTTCTTGATTACTGAAACCTATAATATCACTTGAGCAACCTGCAGGTCTACTCCAAGCTAGTACAGAATGACTTTTGGTACCCAGACCACTAACCAGCAAAATTTGGGCCAGTAAAGGACCATTAATTCTCTATGAAACACTGTTTGGGTTTACACTACTCAAGATACTTAAGCACAATTCATGACAGATACTTTATTCATCAACAAACTTAATACAAAAAAATGAGGAAATTGAAGTCTAACCAAGAATTTCCATGTGGTCAAACCCCAGAGAAGATATACCGCAGACTATCGGTGCCTCAACCTGCAGAATTCATGCATGCATAATCACTATAGGTGCACCTTACTAAGTTAAGTCCTAGTTGTCACTTTTGCATAAGCCATTAGAAAGGTGGAGTGCATCTCAAAACTACTCCTTGAGCAACAATTGAGAACATACCACATTTGTTGCATCAAATTTTCCTCCTAAACCGACCTCTAAGATGGCAACATCCACCTGTAAAGTGAATACATAATTGAAAGGGGAATCATCTACATGTATTCAAAAAGAGACAAAGAAACTCCTAGTAAGAATCCAAGTGATTATCAAACTAACTTGCTCTGCTGCAAATATCTTGAAGGCGAGTAAGGCCAGGAAGCGAAAATAAGTAGGCATTGGTACATCCTCACTAGCTCTTTCCTGCATACAGAAAGACAGTCATCCAAATCAGAGCTAGAGAAAAATAACTGAAAAAACAATGGCCTGGTTGCAGTAGTCTCAATAGGACATCTGCAGCAGACATACACTTAATGACATGACAATGGCGTGCGTGAATACCTTTAGTCTATCATAGCACCACCAGAAGTATGCCAAAAAATTTTCTTCGCAAATGTCCTCACTGAAGCCAAAACCATGAGAAGGAAAATTACTGAAGTTGTCATGCAACATACACCCAAAAGGCATAATAGAAAATTGTCCTTGCATGAAAATTATCCATGTGTTTATTTGGTTGCTCTGTAGACCAACCCAACCAGGGAAAGCTAAATGATATTTTGGAAAGTCTAACCAAAAAAGTGAAACTCACCCATCCAAACGAAATCTTTCACGCACATCAATGAGGTGAGGTGATGTGAAAAGTCCAGTTCGGAACCACAATTACGGAGTATCGATTCTGTAAAAGTGCATGTGGATCCCTTTGTCCAACAGCAAAAAGTATCAGCACGAAGAAATTTCACTGAATTTAGATATTACTATGCTGGAAGACTCGGTAGTCCTAGTATGATGCAACTACATTATGACTTACTAATCATATAATGACTTAATATTGGCCAAGAGCAAGTTTATGCAAAGTATAAAGACATCCACACAAATGGTTATCCGAAACCTGCATAAATTAAAGATACCCTAATCCAATAAAATCACAGTGAACTCCTAAAAATTAAAATGTCAAAGAATAATGAGTAGACAGTTGAAAGAACACCTGCTTACAAATTGGGATCAATTCACAATTTCCATGGAAAAAGACAAACTAAAAAGTCACAGATAATTAATTCTTCCAAAAGTCATTTATTCAGATTTTTTCGGAATAGTCTATGTTGACTTTCTACACTGTTCAAAAAGAAACTGTGAGCAGAAAATGAATAAAGCCCTGCTGAAGCTCTCTAATTGATGAAACAAGTGAGAACCCAAACATCACTAAAGCGGTCTACTTTAAGTTAGCAAGCTGAAAACCAATACCAATGCCCAAAAGCCAAGAAGCATTGGGTAGCTTAGGGAAGTTGGATTAGCTATCAATGCCCTCATAAGCTGACAGCAGCAATTTAGAAAATTTAGAACGAGGCTCCCTTATACATAAAAATACCGGCTCCAGAAAAGCAAAATGGAATACAAAGAGAGATGCCAACAGTTGATCAATGAATCGATCTTATTAATGCTTGTAGACACTCCGCTGTTTCGAGCATTGCGGCCGGAAAGCAGAGCATCATCGAACATAAATACATCCAGGCGCATAACAATGAGACGAACTTCATTTGGCGAATCGAGAAAATGCCTAGTACCTTGCCCTTGGTGCCGGCCACATGGATGACCTTCATCTGCGGGATTTGCTGATCCAAATCCAAAATCTAAAATCCGAGAAAAGCCACGAACAAAAGACATCAGAAAGAAAGGAGAGGAAAAAGACAAATGAAGTAAGTCGTCACTGGCTTATCGCTTATCTAACCAAACAGAGAGAGAGAGTCAACCGCAAGATCACCTTCAGATAGTCGAAGAGCACATCGAACCGGTCGCCCTTGTTGCTCTTGTCGGCGCGGCTGCGCTTGGTGATCAGCGAAGACAGGGCCTCCATCGCCTCATCGAACGGAGAAGCCGCGGGCCTCACCGAGCCGCCCTCACCTGCGAGACGCGCGCACGCACAAATCGGTCAAGCGAGCGCCAACCGGAGCAACTCGAATCCGCGAATCCAGCAAAAGGAGCCCCGCCGCGCCGGACGGGGGGGAAAGTACCTTCCGCCATGCTCTTCTCCCCTCCTCCTCCGCGCCGCCGCCGCCGCCCGCTCTTCGGGACCTGAACGCAGTCAACGGCGAAGAGAGTGAAGCTTCGTTCACGGCGATGGCATTCGAGGCACGCACTACGCGCGCATGCAGTTGCGAGGAACGCACCGAACTAGCACGCACGGCCACGGAGAGAGAGAGAGAGGAACCGCGCCGGAGCGGAGGCGCGCGGCGGAGGAGATTCGGGAGAGGCCGGAGGAGCGAACGGACTTGAACGGGTGGCGATGGCGATGGCGGAAGGAGTGGGTGGAGAAGGTTGGCAGCGACCGGAGGACCGAGGAATCCAAAGATGTGGTAAAAAGGACTGTTAGCTTTCATGCGTTGTCTTGTTTTGTTTTTTGTCTCGTGGTGGGGGAATTGCATGAATTCAGTGAATCAGTGCAATTAAAAACATTCTCCTCACCTCACCGGAAAAAAAAAAATTTTCTCCTAAAAAATTAATAAAATTAATGTTGATCGAAACAATTTGAAAAATTTTAATATTTGACTATTTATTTGATAAGTTTCAGAACTTAATTACACTTTCTAAACAAATTTTAATATTTTCAATGCACATTTCTTGATACTTTATAGTTATAGAAAACTCATCAAGTGATTTGAGTTCAATCAAATTTGCTAGTACATCTTTTATGCATTGTTGCTTTTTAGCGAGGTCTAATTTTAACACATTGGCATTATATATCAAGTGCCTAAGGCGTGCGCATGAGGCTAGTATGGTCATTTGACAAGGAAACTCTTACTAGCTAAAATAAAAGAAGATGGTTATTCTTGAGTATATGCATCAAATGGGTGGGCCAAATCAAATTTGGCTCAAGAGTGCGAAGTGAGTAAGTAGGAGGTTAAGTGAAGGCCAAAGAGAATGAGAAGAGAGTTTGGGCTAAGTTTAAATAAGTTATAAACTAATTTATAATCCACTTAATACCTATATTGTATTTAAATTCAGTTAATCAAACCCCCAGAGATAATTTAGTTTCAAGTATGGGTTTCGACTCCCACAATGAGGCAGGATGAGAGTTAGAGTAATGGTAGAGTAGGACCGACAAAAAAAATAAAATAAAAAAATCAGTTATGACACATTTATTGAATATAATTGACTTATACAACAACTCAATTCATCATATATGAATTACGAAATGGATCTATTATTAATTCCATTTTTATAATTCATTGAGTTTTTTGTCGTTTAGCATAAGGAATTTTTATAGGCCAATACCATAAATCGATAAAGGAACAAAAAAGTACCTAGTTAGTTAGAAAAGCTATTCCGACCAAAAAAAAAAAAAAAAAAAAAAAAGCTACTAAAATAAAGCAGCATGATGATTACTAAATGAACCTTCCAGTGAGTTGGTGCAAGGTGGTGTCGTGTACCACGGCACCACCGCACGAGGTCGATGCTAAGCATGAGTCAGAGGGTTGTTGACGCAATTGTCGCTGACATTTCTCAACTGTACTTGTATATAAGTTTAAAGACTTTAATCATATTTTTGCCTAATATTTTAAAGCTTTCAGTCTACATATCTCATCTTTTTGCTGAATATTTTAAAGCTTTCAATCTACATATCTCATATTATAGAAAGAGAAGCATCAGCAAGTTTTCAATAAAATCAACAAATTCCATGTAGGGAAGTAAATCTCAAGCAAAAATAACATTGGAAATGAGAAGCTCTTAGCTCTCGATGGTAATTTTGTAATTAAACTAGATACATAATTTGAACTTCCAAGTCACATCAAATCAATAAGTGATCCATACATGTTTGTGTCATGGATTGATTGTGCCCTTACACGCACTCAACTCACAAGAATGAAATATGGGAGTGAAGCTCGAATGTATTACTCGTAAATAGGAGTGTACATTTGAAAGGGGAGGATCCCCTATTTATACCTGAATGGGCTTGATCCTAGCCATTGATGCTCTTTTGATCCAACGGTCATATTCAAATATGTACAATCATTACAAGATTACATGTAGCTTGAGAGGCCCTAGGGCATGGGAAAGTCCAAGGGATGCTTGCCATAGGTCTGTAGATCAGTCCATGGGGACCTAAAGGGTCGTTTAACACAAGGAACCGGTGTCCCGCATTGCGCATGGGCCAACTCGTGTTGATCATGGATTACTCGTGGGTTGTTCACGAATAGCTCATGGGTTGGTTCGTGTATGGGACACGGCCCTATTGATTGGACGGTCTTAGATCATGCTCGTCCTGGGCCATGTCACTTGCATGTAACTTATAAGGATTGGCAACTCAAAAGTCTCAACATGCATATCATAATCTTGATTCTCTATGTTGAATTATTGAATTTCGACATATAATTTAAGCATACCATTCGCATAATACTTGGATTCTTTATTTATAATTCGTGTTTTGCTTTGTATCATACAAACGATTTGTCCATATAGATGGGCCCATGCTAACAACCCCATAGATTTTCGTAGCAGAATAAAATTTTTCGGTGGAAAATAGAAAATTAAATAACGAGTCAACGACTTTCTTTTTTACCTTAAAAAAAAAAAAAAAAAAAAAAACTGATCGACCTAACTCCATTCTCTCCGGGCGTATCTGATCGTGTGCCGTCTGAGCCAAAGCTGATACACCACCATGTGGAACGCATCCAACGGCTGAGGCGGCCGGTTCCACGCGAAGTGCCTGCTCGCGGCCACAGACAATCCCCTCATCCGCTCCAAGCCCTCCCTCGTCAGTCCCGTCAGCGCGCGCTTCACTGCCTCCGCCCCGCCGGCGCTCCCCACGAACACCGCCATCTCCTGCCACCTCAGCACGTCGATCAGCGGCAGGTCCTGGATCGGACGGTCCGTGATCACCACCGGCACGCACCCGAACCGCATCGCGTCCCCGATCCACGACACGTCGCCCCCGAGGTCAAACAAGCAGAACTCGCTCGCCGCCAGCCGGCGCTCGAAGGTCGCCCGATCCGACGGCTCGGACTCGATCAGGAAGTCCCGATCCGCGGCCAACCGGTCGGCCAGGCCGGGGTCCTTGATCGCGCCGAGCCTCGCGTACGCCAGGTGCTCGGCCGTCCCGTTCGACGGCGGCGCCCGAGGCCCGCCGTCGCCGGCCGGGGCAACGCCCGCCGGTGGCAGGGTCACGTCCTTGTGGGGGACGAACCTGCCGCCTGACGCCGGGAAGCACGACAGCTGGACGGCGTTCTTCTTCAGCTCGAGGAGGTTCCGGTCCGACCCGAACCCGATACCGTCGCAGGAGGCGTAGAAGTGGTCGGCCCCGAGGGTGCGGTTCCAGTAGGGGTGGTCCGCGCGGAGGTCCCGGACGACGCGCGCCACGGAGCGCTCGGAGAGGCCGCCGTCGAAGGGGACGAAGAAGAGGTGGGCCTCGCTAGGGTTCTCGGTGACGAAGGGGCTGCCGAGGAGGGAAGGGAGGAAGAGCGATTCGGCGTCGGACTTGAACTTGAAGGTCCTGTGGGCGGCGTCGTAGACGAAGATCCTGAAGTTCCCGAGCATGTCGTCGTAGTCGGCGGCGAAAGTGGCGGGCGATAGGTACGGCGGAGGAGGAGGAGTGGACTGTACGGACGGCGGAGCGAGGAGAGGGAGGAGGAGGAGGAGGGGGAGGAAAGAGGGGTCGGCGACGGGCATTTTCGCCGGAGGTGGAGGAGAGATGATGAGCGATTTGCGTTGCGGTCGATGCAGGATTTTGATGGGAGGAAGAATCGGAGGAGGCCCGTGGCTGTTTGCGAGGTCGGACAAAGCTAGCGATGGCCGGCGGCGAGCGTTGACCCGAGGGAATTCGGGTTTGGATCCGAATCGGCTCGTCCGGATCGATGTTTCTTTGTTCGGTCGAGAATTGAAAAATCACTGCCGTCTGACCCTTTTATAAAAAGCGAAAAAAACCTTTTATACAAGAAAAAAGTTACAAAAGATTCGAAACCATTATTTGTAGTCAAAAAATTCAAATTTTCTTGTGAATAAAGTGGACATTAGAGATTCCAGAGGTGTAAATGAAGTCACCGATGGAACTCATTCGGACGCGACAATGACTTCCATATATTATTTTAATTTACCTCAACTCATCATACACTTGTACACATCTTTTGAAAGTGAAAAAAATTATACGATGATTGAATCTATCAACGAAAATGGTTCAAGAATTGACAGCAAGCATTTTTAATAATACTGAGATCATTTAACAAATAATTATGAAAGTCAAATGACAATTAAAACAAATTATAATGTATTTCTTTTAGAGAAGGAGATGGGAAAAGGAAGTCTCTTGAGGACAAGGTGACATCACTTGTGACTAAATATTTAATCTCGATATTTTTTTTTTCAATTGGGTCCTTAAAGTAGAATGGAAAATATACACAAGACAACTTCTCCGGAAAGTTATTGCAACCTCACTGAGCTTGACTAGGGGTCGGTGGAGCCCAGTGAAAGGACTTGACTACACCTTTTTAAACCAACGTGACTTGATTGGAGTTTTGGTTGTTCGTTTACATTTTTGTTTATAAAACTTAAAGTCGTAACATCTTTTCCACATATAAAAATTATGGATTTATTAATTATGATATTCTTCTGCAAATTCATTAAGCAAATTATATGAAATTTCATCTTTTTTCTCTTGCATCATATATCATATCGACTAATTGTTTATGATTCGAAAACACGTAAACCGATATGCCCCTATTTGCTCGGGGTAAGTAACTAATATGTCGTTAAAGTTGGATTTGAAAGAAAATTTGCTATTGTATTTTTTTTTTTATTCACTATTGTACTTGCTATGTGAAATTTTACCTTCCATCTGTGAATCTCACGTGGCAAGCCGCATGGTATTTATTTTGCCACGTTGTCCACGTTTATCCAATAAAAGCTTTGCCCAATTGATTTGTCATTCACAAATTTCCATCTCTTTTTATTTTAAAATTTAAGATAAGACGTCTTTGTTTTTTTTTTAAATATTATGTTGTTTAGGATAAAGCTTGCCATAGTAAGATTATCGACGTGATTTGGGAAAAAATCTATTTTGATTTGAATCAAAAAGATACATACAGAATAACCTATCTTCAACTAAGATTTTCAGCTATACTATTTCAGATATAGCTCATGATAGCAAGATTTTTTTTAGCATTCATGATAGCAAGATTATCCATTAGTAAAATTAGAGTAAATGATAAATATATCTAATGACGTCAAAATATCGATAATGTAGGTTATTCTCAATATAACCAGCAATAGAAAATTTTATATATTTACCTAAATAATATCTGCAAATTAAGTAAAGGTAGGGAAATACAATTCGAATTGTTTTAGGCAATGGCTTTAATTGCTGCATGATGAAGAGACTCTATTTAGAACTAAAACATCGCAGGAGATTTATGGGATAAATATTAGATTGATCTCAACATAATATAAAATATATATATACCTGTTTTATCTCCAGCTAATTTTTCGCCAAGAAATGTCAATAAGCCCATGCTTTCTATGAGACTAGCAAAGGAGCACTTGCTTTGGATATAGAGAGAATTCGACTTTGGTTGATTTGGAAAAACTTTCGAAAAACTAGCGAAATTTTCAATACAAACAAACGTTTGAAATTTCAGCTGGTGGATGAATTGAATTTTTACCTTTGTGAAGTACGACTTGCTCGCTATTGTAATATAAAAAATTATACAATGTAAGAAAATAATTGGAAAAAAAATATGGTAGATTTAGGAAAACTAAACTAGATCTTGGTGAAATTGCAAGTACTTAACTTAGCAGAGGTAATAAATATTTTCAAATTCATTTTTGAAAAGTCTTGGGGATTTAAGGAATCCTAATTTAAAGTGTCAGAATTTCAATTTACTTTAAAAATTGCAATTTTGTCCCTCCTTTGATATTATATAAGCATGACAAAATGTGGGGTTTTCATGCAATTTATTGGTGAAGGTTTGAAATTGAGATAGGATTCTCGTGAACGTGCAAGGTGATCCTCGTGAACTTGGCCTTTGAAAGATGACAAAACTAGGCACTAATAAAATGTTGCATGCAAGAACGATGCAATGTCGCAAAGCAATCATTCTGGCATGATTCTTGAACGTGTTGATCGTCAATGCACGTATGCTCGGCCTTACGCTCGTTTGATAAAACTGATAAATAAATACCGAGAATTTAACGAGATTAAGCTCATTTGATAATCCTTAATAAATTGACTTAGATGAATGAATTAAGTATAAAAAAACCACTTCATCAAATGAGCCAGCAATGGCTCGCTTAATTCGTTCAATGAAAAAAATTTAATCGATGATGGTGGATCTTGCCAAATATATTCATAAAACTTCCCAACAAGGTTTTCTTTCTAGGTTGGTAAGAGGTTAATAATATTCGATTGTGGATTTATTAATTATCACCAAGCAACTTTATAATTTTATTTTTAGCACTTTATGTATCAGTAGCCAAAATTCAATACTCAAGCTCTTATCATCTGTGGTGTGTTTAATAACCACATTAAGCGTTGAAAATTAAACTTTAGCACTTTTGTCATCATCGTGTATTTTATAATCATGGACTACATAAAGCCTAATGCATTGGTTTGCATAAAAAATTCATTTAATGCGATAAGTAAGAATAGCTTATTCAGTGAAAAAAAATATGTATAACGAAAAGCAAAACCTTACCAATTAACGTTTGCCTCCTTAATCAATTGATAGGCATTAGCAACATAATAAGCAAAATTATAATTGAGATTAATTACATTTTTCTACTTTGAATTAAATAACCCATTTCCTTTCTTGCCTCATTCCTCGATTTTTTGCCTTAATTGAATCTTTTGAGTGAATATCCGTTACAGTGGTCAAACGAACAATGCTTTAAATCCCACCCATACTTTTACAATTTTAAGTTTTTAATATAATTAATGCTAATCACTTCAAATTCGGAGAACTTTGCACAATATTTAATAGATAACTCAGACAATCCAAACTGATCTTATGCACTCTTCTCCTCCTAAAGATGTTCTCAAAAACGAAAAAAATCTAAACAAGATTATTGTGAGAAAACATGATTAAAAAATCACGTTAATTTGAATTGTGATGTTGTATTATCAAGTAAAATTATCTGACTTTGAAAGATGTTGAATTATGAATCGATAGAAATTCGATGCAAGAAATGATCGTCTCAAAAAAATTCAAAAGAGTTTCGTGAATGAAGGAGGCTTTTCTTATTTCGATAAAAAAAAAGGCTTTTCTTAAGAAAATAAAAAAGGAGTGACGTAAAAATTTGTCGCCCTCCGAACAGAAAAACCGATCCTAATCACATGAAAAACCACTTACGGAGACCTACCGCGGTACCCCACCTACCCATGACAAATATTGCAAAAAGAAGATGAAAGATATCAGTAACCGCAGACCCCACTTTGACCGTCGGATCAGACGACCATCTCGTGGCACGCATCCGAGGCCCCACCAGGATAAGCTGGACCGACACGTGTATGGACCCGATCCGCCACCAAATTCTTTCCTTTTCTTCTTCCTTTTTTTTTTCCCCCGATAACTCCACGTAACCGGAAATACTCACGCTAATTGACATCATATATAATTTTATAGAACCAATTAGGGACCATCTCCAAATTGTCGTGCCACCGCGGCCTTGTAATACATCGATTTTTATTAAAAGAAATATAGTAATAAAAATCATGTTTTCTCTGGCATGAAAACACGAATTGTATGGTCGTGTTACAATATATAAAAAAATATATACGGCAAAGAAAAAAAAAAAAAAAGAAAAAAATTAATGCCACCACTAAGGCGGAAACTGATGAATAAAATAAATAAATAAAAAAAAGGGCCCAAAAACGACAGCGACTCGGGGAAGCCAACAGACTAATAAGCAGAGCGAAGGCCATCCAAACGACGCAGCGCATCCTCTCACTCGGCATCACAGTGCTTCGTTGTTGTGACCTCTCTTTCTCTCTCTTCATCTCGCTCGTTCGCTCGCTCCCTGGTTCGTTCCCTGCGTCGTGCGTTCCTCGCAATCTCATCCGCACAGATTCCTCCTTCCCCCCATCTCTCTCTCTTCTCTCTCTCTCTCTCTTCCTTCCTTCGATTGCCGAATCCGTAAGTTCCTTAAGCCCTCGCGGCAAACCCTAATCTGCGCCGATTGCCGTCATCTCGTGCTCGATTCCGATTCCGTTTCCGCGTTCTTTTCCGCTGAATCCGCCCGAGATCTCTGCGGCTTCTCTGGCCCCCGGTTCCCGTTTCGTCTTCGCGGTGGTTCTTGCCCACGGGCGATTGGTGCATCGGGGCTCGCGTGAGGTCCTCTCTCGAATCGGATTGTCGGGATTGCGTTGCATGTGGATGGCGTCGATTAGGTTTTTTCACCGGGGATTTGATTGTGGTTGGTGTGGGATGGGCATTGGCGGCGGTCGATCGTGTTGCCCGTCCAGCGGCGTTTGATGTTTGGGAGCGAATGTTGTGGTCGGTGGTGCTTGGGCGGGGTGGGCGGGCTCGGTGAACGGGGGTCTTTAGGGTTTGACGTATGTGTTGGGGAGAATTGTGAATGGTGGCGATCCTGCGATGCATGTGTCAGTGGATTTCGTTTTGTGACTAGTCCCTTTTACGTCTTGTTGGTGGATGTAGTTTTCTGCCCTTTTTGATTCGTGTAATTGAAGATAGAGTGAAAAAGGAGGAATCTTGGAAGTATTCATGACGATCAGAGTGGCATTATGGAATGCTCTTTGTTTAGATCACTTGATGATTAAATCCTCAAAGAATTCGGGGTTGATTTCTTTAAGTAAACTGGCGAATTAGATTTTTGTGCAGTGTCTTTTTCCCTTGTTTTCCTTTTTTCTTCTTTTTCCCCTGGATGATTGCTTTACTGAGTCCCAACTCTCTCTTTCTTTTCTCTCAGGGAAACCATGAGTGATCAGGGCGAAAAGACATGCCCTCTCTGTGCTGAAGAGATGGATTTAACTGATCAGCAGCTGAAGCCATGCAAATGTGGTTATGAGGTCTGATTAACCATTGTTTGTTCTGATCATTCCGAACTCTTTTCAAATTTTATGAAATATAGCCGCCATAAGTCACTCACTTTTTGAAATATATGAATTCATACAAATATTACCACTTGCATTCAGTTAAAACAAGCAAAATATGAAATTATGTGCTCTTTTTTTTTTCTCCATTTTTAAAGAACCTGTAATTCTCGAAGCCATTAATAATACTTGATTCAGTGTTAATAGGATTAATATCATTCCATTGATCAGTTTCCATAGCTCTCGGTAATAATTGATACAATATTATTTACTTGGATTTGGGAACATCATTCAACTTGTTTGGCTCTGGCATCATTTCTCTGCTCACACCTCATCGGCGTGTTAACAAAAGTGAAACAGCTCTATCTGTTGTATCCCGCATACACATCAAATGCTTTTTTGATCTTGTTAGGTGTCTCTTCCCTTTTATTGGTGATTGGGTTGATTTTGTTTTGTTGTGATGTAATGACTTGCGCTTGTTGCTTTTTCTGAGAAGAGTGGAGATTCCCTTAGTTGTCAATTTTCTTATAATTTATGAGAAAAAGCACTAACAAGTCAATAGAATCAAACAAGAGCATGGGGTGTATACTGTGAAGCTTCCTATATAATCAATAATCGAAGCCGATGGCAAACATGTGACTAAGAAATGGAGTCGCCCCATTCAGGGTGCACCTGTAATCTTAATGTCTATATGTAGAGGCTGCTGCAATCTGATTAGATCATCATCCAATTGTGACATCTTCCATTAGTTTGATTCGATCTGTAGGCAGTCATTTCATAAGGTGGCTTCACTCTATCCACGTTGGCTTGACTACTCAGTCTGTCAGTGTTGTAGTGTAGCCTACTTTAAGTTGGTTGGCAAGTATGATACGACTCATACAATTTGTGTGAAGCTTTAGGAGAACCCGTCACTTGTAGAGTTCCAATATGGTCAACATAAACCATGTCAGTTTTTCTTTCTACGTATGACTAGATTTTAGTGGTTGATGGCTCTTTGAGTTGCCATTGGCACTGATGAGTGATTGCTACATGTCTTGATTGCTACATGTCTTGTTGCCATTATGCAGATCATTCATGATTCTGATTCTGCTTTTCTTAATGCGTGTGCCTTGATAAAGGATACCATGGCAATTTACTGCGTGAAAATATGGTATTATGTGGATTGTTTTGCGAAGTCCTCAGTGATTATAGTAAGGATTTTGTTTCAGTACTTCCTAAGTTATAGACACGAGGAGCAAGGTTGATTGTCTGTGTAAAGTGGTGTGATCTTTACTATTTGTTAGTTTCTGTTTCTTCTGCGTTAAAAATCTTGTTCGTGGTTTCTATTTGATGACAGATATGTGTATGGTGCTGGCATCACATTATGGAAATGGCAGAGAAGGATGATACAGAGGGTCGTTGTCCGGCATGTCGTGCTCCTTATGACAAGGAAAAGATTGTGGGGATGGCTGCAAACTGCGAGAGGTGTTGTTCTTTATAAAAAGACATCTCTCTCTCTCTCTCTCTCTCTCTCTCTCTCTCTCTCTCATGCGTGCGTGACCCGCAAATGCATGTAAACATGCACACACACAAGATTGACGACTGTCCTCCACAGGTTGGTGGCTGAAGTTAATATGGAGAAAAAGAGCAAGTCACAGAAAGGAAAGACAAAATCATCAGAGGGGAGAAAGCAACTCAGTAGTGTGCGCGTCATTCAACGCAACCTGGTTTATATAGTTGGTTTGCCGCTTCACCTGGCTAATGAGGATGTGAGTTTTCTTCCCTCTCCTCTGTGTCCATGTACATGAGAATTTTAGGTAAGAATGAACAATTATGCATATTGTTCTATTGCAGCTTCTCTTACGGAGAGAATATTTTGGGCAATATGGAAAGGTTCTTAAAGTGTCAATGTCTCGGACATCAGCTGGTGTTATTCAGCAGTTTCCTAACAATACTTGTAGTGTGTAAGTAACCAGCACTTATGATGTTATGGTTCTATTTTTCTTGGTTTTTAGAAGTAAGGCTTTTGTTAACAAGACATGTTGACCAATTAAGCAAACCATGCAGATGCATTGACTGGTCGTGTATGTGTTATGAATGCTTTGAAAGTTAAATTAGCATAAATTTTATGTGTAGTAAGTGCCAACATGATGTTTGAAAGAAAATATCATATATTGAGCTTTCATGACTCATGCACTAGAGTTGAAGAGTAAATTCTCTGCCTTTGCTATTCGTATTAGCATATTTTTCCAAGCAGTAATGGGCTTTAGCGTACAGAATTTATACTCTCTTGCATGGCTTTTAAACTGTTCTGTTTCTTATTGCCAAGTCTTCTGTTAATGAAGACATTCCTTTGATGAACTCAACCTGCTGTTGGCCTCCAAGTTTGTGACATCTTACTTTTGATGCAAAGTGGTTTTGACTTGCAATTGTCATGAGCTTTCAACATTGTCCGCTTGTTTTGGGACTAGAACTTTTCTGTAAATGGTTTACGTGTTGGCCCGCTGTCCGCTGGCTTATGACATTTTGGTCCTTCTAATTTACCCAAACTTATTGTTTTGGAAAATATGTTGTCTTATGTTACTTTTTCCTTAGATATATTACTTATGCAAGAGAGGAGGAAGCAATTCGTTGTATTCAATCTGTACATGGCTTTGTCTTGGAGGGTAGACCATTAAGGTAAGTTTCATTTTTTCTCTCCATTAGCCTAGTTAACTTGACTGTCTGAACATACTGCATCTCTGCTCTAAATTAGCTTATCAAGAAGTTGATTTTGAATAATACATTGCAGGGTGTGCTTTGGGACCACAAAGTATTGTCACGCATGGCTAAGAAATGTGGTATGAATATGAGTTATGTATGAGCTGTAATTGGCGTGAATGTTTTTAACTAAATTTTCTGAAGTCTTTTAATGGAGCGGATCTGAAATGACGTTTGACTTTCTGGTCCAGCCTTGCACCAACCCAGATTGCTTGTATTTGCATGAAGTTGGTTCTCAGGAGGATAGCTTTACAAAGGATGAAATAATTTCAGCCTACACGAGGTAGACTGCCATTTCTGGTTCTGACATCTGCCTGCTTTAATTTGTTTTTCCAATTTCATAGCCTGTCTCTCATTCTTTGATCTTGCAAATGAATTATCTAGTGCTATTTATATTTTGAGAGGAGGTGAAACAATGGGTCATCTATTGTTTGTGGGGAATGGTAGCTTTTCCCATCTGATGTTTGCTTATGTTGCACCTTTAATTGCTGGTGGTATTAATGGAGCATCTTTGACGTTTCATAAATAGCTTATCTTCATTTGTATTGGTCCATGAGAACCAATTTTGCCTTTAGTGTATGATGAAGATAAGCTACTTGTGGAACTTCTACCTAGAAATCCTTTCTGCGATATTACTCCAGTTGATCCTAAGCTTTTGTTTTGTCCAGAAACATTGTATTTTCATCAAGTATCTGAAGCTGCCTTGTTTATGCCCTATTTTATATTAATTGCCTTCTGTGCAGAAACATTGTATTTTCATCAAGTATCTGAACCTGCCATGTTTATGCCTATTTTATTGTAATTGACTCCTGTTGATGTTGATTGATTCAAGGTCTGTATGTTCTACTCAAGACCACCCACAAATCAGTTGATTTTGTTGGGTCCTGAGTTAAACATTCTTATCATGTGTTTAACTGTATTGTGTTCTTGTTTGGAAGGAGCAGAGTTCAGCAAATTACTGGTAATGCAAGTACTCTGCAAAGGCGTTCAGGAAATGTGTTGCCGCCTCCTGTTGATGATTTTTGTACTAACAGCTCTGCTTCCACAGGAAAACCTATTATGAAAACTGCCCCAATTGTAAGCTCTTCTATGCCTATTATAGGATTACAATCAATATTTCTAGTACCTTTGAATTATTCTCCATTTTCCTTGTACTGTTGCTTACTTTGTCATGCACTCACTAAGTAAAATAGGCTAAGCATTCCAGTACCATTTCTCCAGAGGAATATTTTCAGGACATGACTATCTAATATTTTGGATTCTTTTTCCCTAATCAATTAAAAGCCCGACAACTGCTCCCCAAAGTATTCAATTGTATCATTCCTCTGCATTGGATACATACAGATCGAGATGTTAAACAAAGAAAACATAGATCATAAGATGCTGCCTATTTATCTGACATAATCTGTCTTAATTACAATAACAGATTCAAAGACCTTCTTACCTCAGGCTCCCCATGAACCAAGACATCTATGTCAAGCTCCTCTTGAAGCTTGACATTTTTGTCGATTTTCTCCTTGATGGAGTTAATGTATTCTTCCTCAGAAATCCTATACAGTCAGAGGACCAATGAGGATCATAATGAAAAAAATAACACCCCATGTCATCTTCAACATCATTTGATTAGAAAAGGAAGATCTAGTTTACTCACTTTTTTGGCCTTGTAGTCACAAGTATCTGAAATGCCACCAACAGTACTTGAATTAAATGCTTGATTCATAGTTTTGTCGTCTGTTTATCCGATTCGCAATTGGTGGTTTCTGTGGCAGACTACAGCGAGTGTTCTTAAAGGTTCTCCACCTAATGGAAGTAATGGCAGACCAATAGCTCTACCTGCTGCAGCCTCATGGTAAGCCTTCTTTTACGTGCATTGATATGGTTTTATGTATAAATAGATTTCTTTTTTGGCTAAGTCAAGACATGAACAATGCAAGCACAATACCCACCCTGCGGTGGACTAGTTGGTTCGGGCTTTAACCCCTCATCCGGGAGGGGAGCGGTTTGAAACTTCTCGCCCCCATTGCGCAACTTAAGTGGGGTGCCGTGGGAGGTCCTGTGCTAGTGCCCCCTGGGTTTACGTCACCGGCTGCCGGCTGTATGGCGGTTCCCGGGTCATCAAAAAAAAAATGCAAGCACAATCTTTTTTGTTCACTCTGTTTTTGCTTAATGAATTTAATTTTCTTTTCTGAAATTGATCCAGGGGTACGCGTGCTTCCAGTTTTCAATCTTCCGTTCCTAGTTCTGGTAGTTTAAGTGGATCTGTGTTAAAAGCTGAGTCTGGGGAAGGAACACATGGACCTTCAGCAGCATTTGAAAGCACTGATCAGGCATCTGTGTCTCATAATTATTCGATAAAAAAGACATCATTGGTCGAAGGGATTCAGTCAATATCTGCAAAGAGCTTAACAGATCCAATGAATACTTTGAAGCAGCTTACTGACCTTCCTCCATCTGATAATTATGTTGCATCAGACGGAACTCTTAGTGGTTCAGCATTAAGCAGCCGCTTATCATGTCTGTCACCTAGCAAGGATGACAATGGCAGAACTAATGTGCTTCCGAGAGTAAAGAGTTCCTTAGATAATGCAAGAGTGTCATGCACTCTAGACTCACAGACAGGAGGAAATATTGGAAATGGAGATATTCCGGTTTTATGTTCTGATATTTCTTCGATGAAAATCAACAACCACTTTGAGCATGAGTCATTGAGGGTTGCAGGACCTAAATCACCTGATCAACTTCCGACTGAATCACCTAGGAATGAAGGGTCAGGAGAACAATTATACTTAGAGAAATATGGAGAAAAGGGAGGCGAAAAAATTGTCCCGCCTAATAATCTTCGTTTGGATGTTTCTTCTGACCCGTGTCACCAGAATTTAGTGTTGCAAAATCAAGTGCATGGTGCTTCGGTGGAGGTTGTTGAAGATGATATACGATCCTTTGAAAATCAAAGACAGAGAGATCCTGAAGTTGGGAAACACTCCATTTGTTCATCTAGTCCAAATCACTCGAGGTCTCATTCATATGTACCCAGCGAGGCGTTTGGCATCAGGAGTTTAAACACTGAACCCTTGCCTGTAAATAATACATTAAATGGTCACCATTCTCTACTTGCATCAAGTAGTTCAACAATGTCTAATGGTTACCATGATAGCTTTGCTGGTGACTCTGCTGATTCTAATGGAGTTGCTGCAAGTTTCATCGTATATCCAAAAGATGTGAAAGGAAGGCAGATGGGAGATAATTCTGCCATTGCTGGTGCCAGTGCTTCCTCAGATACAGGAGAGAGCAGCATAATCTCAAATATACTGTCCTTGGATTCTGCTGCTTGGGATGATTCATTGACCTCGCCGCATAATCTGGCAAAACTGTTAGGAGAAACTGATGAACAGCCAGGTTCCATTAAAACATTGACTTCCAGGAAGGTTTCTAACAGCAATCAATCCAGGTTTTCTTTTGCTAGACAGGAGGAGTCAATAAGTCAAGCATTTGACTTTGAGCCACCTTATGGTGTTCCTGGCCAACTATCAGGGAATGGGTTGCTCCACAAGGATGTCGAAAACAGAGAGTCGTTCTCTAATAGGTTTTCAATGTCTAATGGTTTTCACCCTCAAAGTCTTGATGCTGACAATTTTTCTGGTAGTCAGTCTCTTATGTCTTCAGGCAAAAGTTCTGGTGAGTAGTGTTTATTCTCATTTGAAGTTGATTGGTGATATATGTGTATTTAAGTTCATATTTTGAAGGTTTTTTGGTATACTCTTTCCATTGAAGTTTAAGTATATGAACATATGCATAATAATATATGTCATACGTATATGTTTGTCAGTTGCAACATATTATTCACCTTCTTTTCTGGTAATTTGGACTATTTCCATCATACTATTGCTCTGAATTTTGTGGTGTCTTTTGTCCATATTTGTTGTTTCTTGGTTAAGTGGAATAAGTTTTCATTTCCATCACTGTGCATTTTCACTTGAGTGTGGTTGCTGTTACGGTCGTTGTGTATTTTGGGTGCCATCTCCACTCATTTGTGCTTTGTGGCTTGCATTCTAGTAAGTATTCTTCAGCCATCTGGCTTTCTAATGATCACTTTCTAGAGATTCTACTGCAACTTGAATTTTCAGTTTCACACTCTCATCAATAGTTAAGAGAAGACAAGAGTTAATTTGGTTGTATTTCTTGATTCTCATTATTATTGTTGATCCTTTCTGCTATCGCAATGGGTCTTGGAGTGCTGTGTTGCATTTTTGCCTTGTCAAGCTCATTGATTTATTAATTCGCATCCCTTAAAAGAAGTTACAGTAGAAGTTGCAAGAGGGAAGATTCATGGGTCCTTTGAAGGAGGAACAGAAAGATGATGAACGGAGTTGGTATATTAGCATTCATAGTTTCAAATAGCCAGTTGTGGATACTTCCAGATCTCTTTATGGGATTAGTAGTATTCTATGTTGCTCTCCGTTTTCCATTGAACTCTCTGTGACCATTGTTGTATGTCTTGGCCTGATAATCTTGTACATGATGGAACTCTTGTACAAGTCAGTTCTGGAAAATTCACGTTGGTTAAATGGTCACTTGTTCTATTTTTCTTTGTAGCAGTTTCAAGGTCTCAAATGTTGGCCCCTCCGGGTTTCTCAGCGCCCAGTAAGGCACCACCTCCAGGGTTTTCTTCTCGGGAAAGAATGGACCATTCTTTTGACTCCATGTCTCGTAAGTAGACAAATATTATATATATTTTGGCATTTAGCTTTCATTTCATCATCAGTTTGTGTTGTGTTTTCAGGGAATCATTTACTCGATACAACCTCTTGGTCGGGTAGTTTACATCAACCACCATCAGCTGGGAACATTGGCAACACAGTGGATATTGAGTTCATGGATCCTGCTATATTAGCTGTTGGCAAAGGGAGACATCAGAACGGGCTCAATAACCTGAGCTATGATGTTAAACCTTTCCCTCAGTCGAATGCTTTTGAGAGTGATTCTAGACTTCATTCTTTGATGCAGGGATCTCTCTCTCCTCACCAGAACCTGGCATATTTGTCGGGGGATAATTATTCTGGTCTTAATGGTACATATGGCCTTCCTTCTAGAATTTTGGACAGATCACAAGTAGGCAGCACACCTCCTTTTTCCCAGTCAACTCTCCAACATGCTAGAAATGGTCTAACTACAAATGTCCACTGGGATGGATGGAACGACATCCAGAGTGGAGACAGCGTTGGCATCTCTCAGCTCCTTAGAAACGAAAGGCTTGGGATAAAGAAATTTTATGATGGTTATGAAGATTCCAAGCTCTGGGTGTCTGGTTCAGGAGATCTCTATAACAGGAACTTTGGGATGTGATGCTTTGTCAGATGCAACATCTTTATTGGTTGGCTTGGTGGAGATGGAAATTATCGTAGGTGGAAGTGACATTGATTTTGGATGATTCTGTGACATTGAACTTTAGTGGACAGGACAGACTCATGAAAGCTCTCGATGGAGGCAGCCTGTTGAGGATCAACTCCCGAGTTAATGGGGGTATCCAATGCAGCAGGTAAAAGTGGATGTTTTGATTGTAAATGTTACTGAAGCTTGTAGACTGCTCCCCATCTGAATTTTTTTAATGATGACCTTGAAAGAGGATATGGTTAGAATAGCTTTTGTCATGAGGATATGGTCATCTTTTATTTTGTATATGCAAAAGTTAGTAGTAGTAGGTAATTTTCGAATTTTCAAGGAAAGTGGAAGCACATTTCTGTTGTTTTTTGCCGTTCTTGCTTGGTTTTGGTTGTCCTGGAATGATGTTAATATCACAGCTTTCTATGGCGTGGTGGCTGTGTATATCTAATCCACCTTCCTCTTGAGAATAGATCCAAGTCTTGTGCTTGTCTGACCTGTTAGAAGTTTCTAATTGGTTGTCTTGCTCTATCATTGCAGGTGTGCAAGTTGTGGGCCGAATGTGGCATCAGAGTTGGAATAATGGTTGCTTCCGGATTCTGGCTGCTGCACTTAATGAGGGGTTCTGGTCCTGAGAAATATGAATGAATACAGTTGTCACTCTTGCATGCTGAGATCTTAAGCGAGTCCTTTTATGGGTTATAGGATTTACAGTGTGAACAAAATAGAAATGGACTCCTTATTGAGCTTTTTGCAATGACTTCCCTGTGAATCTCGTATAGCATATCTTCTGTAAGTACCCAGTAACCTCTTCTGGAGTTTGATATCTGATACCTGACTGATATATTGTCCCTGGCGTGATATCTGTGATAAAAGTAGTAATTGAAGGGCTCTGAGCAAAATCGGTTGTTTCTTTCGTCTAAGATATTCATCATTTAATTGTCCCGAGGGCTGGGCGTTTTGTGCAGGTATTCTTTTAATCTTAACTAGTATTTTTAAGCTTGAAGTCATCATGTTTTCATGTTGTCGGGGGGGATGAGTTCCATGTTTAGAAACTGTCAAAAGCTTTGCTACTGGTGACTGCGGTGGATCGTGATTCTGATTCTCGTGCCATTTTGAGTGGGAGAACATGGGGAAAGTAGAGGTGGTTATGGCATTTTGGGACAGTATGCCTCATCTGTAGATAGCGATGACGCACGATGTGCGTGATGTACTTTTATGGAAACAGTGGTAGCGAGACTTATCTACTTTATCGTTCATTGTACCACTGTGTGGACTTGATAGCAGCTTCGGAAAGTCGGATACATCCCAAGATTTCTGGACCTCAAGAGTTTGGTTGAGTTCTCCTTGGCAGGTTTGTTCTTTCAATTTTCTTAAAAGAGGCCAGTGGCCGGGACATTTTGATGAAACTGTGAATGGTGTACGCCACCAAGAACCCTAATATTCAGGCAATTTCTTTTCTTCATCAGTTCCCTCAGGCCCTGATCGTATGAATGACTGCCTTTACGTGGTGAAATCAGCAATTAAACCGATCCATTGCAAGCGTTCACCCTATATTTGGTTTCTATTTTATTTTATTGACGAGCAGATCTTATAAGGTTAGACTTGGTGAATTCGCCTTATAGTCGTGAATATCTGTTATGAAGCAGTTGTAAAATATGAAAGTGGCCAACGGAGGAAAAGGGCAAGAGCTAGTAATTGCACGAAAGCGAGTCGTGCGTGTTAACGTTGGGAAGGACAATTTTTACCCAAGTAGCAAGGATGACAAATTTTCATCAAATTTAAATGCCTTGTGCTAGAGAAAAAGCTTTAGAAAAATAATTCTAGTACCGAAAAATCAAAATTAGAAAAATAGAAAAAGAAGTTTTAAAAACTGATAGCGATGTGATGAGTAATGTGCCATCATGTCTCCTTTCTCACAGCAGGTCTAATGTTCATATAAAGAATCCAAAAGATGTAAAGCTGATGAAGCTAAGAGAGGAAGTGCGTGTGACCCACTACTTTTTTTTTGGGGTGTGACCCACCACTTAAAAAAGTTTGAAAAGTGGGGATCTACAGGTAAAGAAGTGCTCCACTTTATCATGAAATCTTATATTAAAAGTCAGCCATCCTTGAGTTGAGCATGATAGTCTGCTTCTTTTAAAATCGACAAGTCACGATGGGGGTGTACTTTAATGAGATGACAAATTATGATTTAGTGCCTAACTATACAGTATTTATTTAAAGACCAAGTTGCTATTTATCGAATCATTTTGTGAATTTGACTGGATAAATAGGTAGAAGAAAATTATAAAATGCAAGGAAGAAAAAGTAATAGCTCATAAAGATGCGGGTTCAGGGTTGATTGCAACTTTACAAGTGGGCTGGACAAAAAGATCGAAACAGGAAAAAGTTGCAAAAGGCAACTTAATTTATTTGCTCCTATTCTCGCGTATCAAATAATAAATACCTTCCTGACTTTTAAAACTCTATAAGGTTGTACTCAGTTTTTCAATTTTATTTCAAGTCGCATCCTATCATCCTCGCTTATTTATCGACTCATCATTTCTCGTTCTACAGTACCCTTACCCAAAAAACGACCTACAATTCCTAACCCGGCCTTCTCTTCTCCGCCATCTCTCTTCTATCCCACCACCTCTAGGCCGCCGCTTTCCCCTCAGGCCCGTTACCGTGATCCTCGATGCCGGCTCAGACCTGAGGCCCATGAAGATCGCCACCTTGTATCCAATCCGGATCAATGTTGGATGACCTGATTTGGACGAGGTCGGGGTCCTCCATGGTCACCACCATGGGAGATCTGCTAGAATTGTAACTGAAATGGCAGAGCTCATGAATTGCGCGAGCTTGACCTAAGTTTGAGATCTACCTACGAGATTGTCCATGGCAATTCTCACATCTCGACATATTGGTGGTGGTAATAGGCTTGCAGTGACGCGGGGTAGATGGCGTCAACGTAAGGTGGGCACAAGGTGGATGTTGCATTCCTGGCAGGGGTAGTGACGGTAGTAGTGGCGGTAGTGGCGGCGGCGATGCGGAGGGCGGTTATTGCAATTGCGGGAGGACAAAGAAGGCGGTCAGTAGAAGAGGAAATCGTTGTTTTTGTGGGCAACACAACGTTAGAGTTATGATTTTTTCGATATCATATTTTTCAGTGTGAGATGCTCATAGTAGATTTTGAAATGGCGAATGTAGTTCAGTATGACATGAAAAAAAAGTCATAAATCTATTACAATTGTGCTAATTCAGTCATAAACTTTTTTTTTGGCCAATTTAATCCTAAAATTTTTAAAATTGTGACAATTCAGTCTGTCCGGCCGAAATTGGCCAGCCTGAGCTGACTTGGACGCCGACGGGGGACAGCTGGCCGGCGAGACAATTTTTTAATTCTTTTTTTCTTTTCTTTTTTTCTCACCTTCTTCTTCCTTTGGCTAGCCGGCCCGCGGGCTAGAGGCGAGGGTCGGCGAGGTCGGCCTCGCCGCCACGGCAAGGGTCACCCCCATCGGCGGAGGCGAGAGCCGGCGAGGGTGAGGCCTCGCTAGATCTGGTGAGCTCGGCCCTCGCCAAGGCTGGGCGAGGCTGCTGTCGCCAAGGGTTGCCGTGGAGGCGGGGAGGGAGAGGATGAGGAGGAGGAGGAGGAGGCGGCGGAGCGGCTGCGGAGATGCGAAGAGGGGTCTTTGCGGCTGCGGCGGGAAGAGTGAGGTGGGGCGGAGATTTGTGTACGAGTGCGAGGATGATGGTGACGGCGACGAGAACGACGAGGATGTCGGGTTTCTCTAGCGCCGGAGCAACATCCCCATCTCCGCAGCTTGGTGCTCCACCGCCTCCTCCTCCTCCTCCTCCTCCTCCTCATCCTCTCCCTCCTCGCCTTCGCCGCAGCCCTTGGCGACGGCAGCCTCGCCCAGCCTTGGTGAGGGCCGAGCTCGCCGGATTTGGTGAGGGCCGACTCGTCGGATCTGGCGGGGTCTCGCCCTCGCCAGTGGCGACGAGGCTGACCTTGCCGGATCGGCGGGGTCTTGCCCTCGCCGGCCCTCGCCTCTAGCCGGCGCTGCCGACCAAAGGAAGAAGAAGGTGAAAAAAAAAAGAAATAAAGAAATAAAAATTTTAAAAATATTTAAAAATATTAAAAAATTGTCTCGCCGGCCGGCTGTCCCTTGCCGGCGTCCACGTTAGCTTCGGCTGGTCAATTTTGGCCGGATGAACTGAATTGGCATAATTTTAAAAGGTTTAGAACTGAATTGGCAAAAAAAAAAAAAAAAAAAAGGTTTAGGACTAAATTGACACAATTGCAATAGGTTTATGACTTTTTTGGTAATTCTTTCCCTGTAAAATTCAGGTCGCCTTGTGCAATTATCCCCGGGATAGCCAATCTTGCCTTTCCAGTTGCATGACAAGTTGGGATGTCTGATCTGCCTAATCTTCATAGGCTACGTGAAACTGTAGAGGATTTCCGTGTGAATTGAGACATGTGACATGTCCTCATATGTGAAGGGCAATTATCCAAATGTAACCAAAGATTGAAAGACAATAACGTAGGAAGAACATAATTATACACGGGCATTACAATTAATTTCCGAGCTACAGGAAACTAAACGTTTATATAATAAGGTCAATTTTGAGAATTACTTAAATTAAATGAAGAATAATACTCATACAACAAACACCGTATAAATAAATCTAAAAAATTTAATATTTTTACTATACAAAGTCCAAATGAATAATTCAACCTGACATATTGAAAAATTTTAAAAACACACAATTGCATCGCATCCCTCATTTACATGACAAGGACTGGACCGCCTTCGTTGTCGTATTGATAACCATAGTGCAATTCATTTGGGACATCTTCGTCTTCTTGAACATGAACATGACTGTTACCTTCCCTTTGAGCTCGCTTTGACTATTTAACGTTATGAGTCTCGAGCTCAATTCGCTCCCGAGATTCGAACTGCTAGGCAAAGCATCGGAGCTCAAGCTCACGCTCACATCGATCTTCTTGGTGGACTTGAAGTTGGCCTTGCTCTTCGGAATCGTCACTTGCCCTACCTGAACGCCTCCGTAAGTGAAGTTGACTGTAGTTGCATCGTACTTGAAGGGACCCCAGTTGGTGTTCTTGATCCGGATGGGAGCGATGAAGCTCATGTTGAACGTGGGTGAGGCCTGAGTCCCAACGTTCAATGTCTGGACGTCGAACTCGCTGACTCTGAACTTGGGGGACTTGAACTTCATGATGACCAGGACGAAGAAGAGGGCTTGGACGACCTGGAAGATGACGAAGGCGGTGATGCCGATCGTCCACTTCATCCTCTTCTTGCGCTTCGCCTCCTCGTCGGCATAGCTCAGGGACTCGTGGTCGGGCTTTGACATTGCCGATCTCTTCTTTCTTTCCTAACAGAAGGTGGTGTTTTGCGTGATTTCAACCGGCGTTCTCTTAAAAGAATTCGGAGATCTGGAGAAGCTGTGAGGAATTAATTGAGGAGGTGGACGTTTATATAGAGACCTCGGTGCCTCCACAAAGACTACTATTCAGTATTCACGACCAAAGTCTCCTTCCGAGAAGATGACATTCGAGTCCACACGCCAAAAGTCATCCATTGTTGAAATTCTGGCTTTCTAGACGAACGCGACTTTCTCTAATCTGATACGGAATATATACGATATATATATATATATATATATATATATATATATATATATATATATATGTGTGTGTGTGTGTGTGTGTGTGTGTGTGTGTGTGTAGAGAGAGAGAGAGAGAAAGAGAGAGAGAGCATGAGTTTTTTGACTTTTGAGGACCCTAATGTTTGGTAAACTTCGGAAACGAAACAGTCAACTTGGTCTTTTTTGAGAGAATGTTCGTTGGTGTCGGGTTGATTTATACATAGTCGAGGTCCGCCATTGCTGGCCATTTCCACGTGACCGTCGTTCTATATATACTCCCCAAAATTATTAGGCTGATATAGCCGTTACCTTTTGTCTTAACCCCACACACGAAGGTTCAAATTCTCCCATTTCGCCGTCCAAAGTTCTCTCCTCGTATTCTTTAAAATGGGTTATCTATCATTTTAAAAAGGGGCTCAAATAGGCCCGTAGAATAAATAGCTAACTATATATGAGTCTTAATAGGTTTGGAACGTACTCATCATTTCAAACATGCTTTCGTTTCAACATGAATAGTAGTACACACTATACAGGGCGCTACCATCAACGATGGTTGCCGAACTGCCATTTCATTGTCCGCTAAATGTTAGTTACGCCCTTAATCTGGATCGACCTTTTGTTAATGTATCTTTCATGGGTCTAAATGGGTCGGGAACGTACTCATTGCAAACATGTTTTATGTTTTGGGCAAATAAGCAGTTGACCCAAAATCCTATTTGGACTGTCATTGCATTGTTGTTTCTTATAATCTTCATTTATAGTGGGATAATAACTAGACCAGTCCAGTTTATGGTAAATTGTTATAATCGAAAATATCTTCATGTAGGCATTATGGAAAAAACTAAAAAGGAGTGTGGATGAATAAGTAAAATAATAACATTCTTTTAAAGAAAAATTAGTTCGAATTTCTAGCACCAAAAGAGATAACATGAAATGTGTCTAATAGCTTAATTTAGTCAATTATTCGCTTTTTTTTTTTTTTTTTTTTTTTTTGTATTTGATATGTTTTTGATCGATTAATTTTTTTAAGTATATTATTTTCCATTTTTAAGGGGATAATTAGGGGTGTGCAACTGGACCGGGTATACCTGGGAATTGGACCGGCCCACTCGGAAGATAGGGTCGGGAACCAATTCCCATTGAAACCGGTCTGAGAATCGGTTCCCAAAATTTGGAACCGGTTTAAACCGGTTCGAGAACCGGGTCCGATTGATTACCCACTCAAGAATCGGTTCCCGAACTGGTTTTGAAACTAGTTTCGGAACCGGTTTTGTAAGTATAGGTCCAAAACCCTATTTTTCCCCTTATTTCTATTCTTACTCCCGCAATCATACAACGTTTTTCCTCTTGGCTCTCTCAAGCACGCATGGCACTCCTCCTTCGTCATTCCTCTTCCTCACTTGCTTCCCTCTCTCATCGGCTCCCTCTCGCACCATCCGACGGATTAATGATGTTCGTCGTCGCCAAATTCTTGTATACTACATGAATTGGCTCGCATAATTTATCTTTTGTAGTAGGATTTATGCTTGCATAAATGAATAGCTTCATGTAATAGTTGTGGGAATAAGACTAATATTATACCCATATTTGTTGCTAATTCTTTGTCTTATGATTTTATTTATTATAATTAGTCTTCTGGATCTTTAATTTTTCGTTTAGTCAAAAAGTTCAATTATTTATTTATTACAAGTGCTTAATGTTTCGATATAAATTAAGAGTATTACGTTATTTTCTTGCGTAGTAATATAAAATTTGAAGTCGTATAGGATATCGGGAGATTATAAAATAAGTTCCAATAGAAATAGGGTTGACCCTGGAATCGAATCGGAAAAATAAGATGGGTCGAGTACATAGTCCCATACAAACAGGGTCGGGTACAAAGTCTAAAAAAGGGGAACCGGTTATAACAGAATTGGGTATAAGGTCCATGTCTAAACCTTACCTACCCTGGACCCAATCACCCCTAGGAAAAACTATTGACCTGATTTAAGTCATGGTCGGTACGGGTGTGGGTTGCTCATAAAAATGACTCAATTTGTCATACATTTTCGATGAACCCAAATCCAACCTAACCCAACCCAAAACGCCTATTTAACGGATCTAAATCTGAAATATTAAACCAGTGACAACTACTAATAATTGATGCTTACTTTCTCAGTCTCTACTCCAAGGATAAACCATCGTTCGTGGCAATTCCATCAACAGTTGTACATAGGCCGCCGTGGCTACCTAATGCCTGAAAGTGAATCGGTTCATGAGAGCGAGGACACTATCGTCACCTAGGTGATATCCACCACCTTTCGCCTCACCGCCTCTTTCAAGCTGCTGTCCATAACTCGATCCCCGACCCTATCTGCGCAAGTATTCTCATATGAGCACATTACTCGCCAACATCGTTGTTCATGTGCCATGCAACTCAAGCTCCCTCATTTATTGGGCGAACCGATTCACGGAGTCACATAATTTTCGACAGCAACAATTAAGGAGAAAATTTGCTGAGACTTTAAGCCCGAGTTGGGTCGATTATAGATTGGGTGCAAGGCAAGTTGGATTTGGATCACTAAAGTAGTACTATATAAAAATGGGTCAATTTTAGGCCATTTTCAAATCGACCCACCTATTTGACGGGTCTACTAGAGGATAACATAGGGTTTGCTCGGCCACTTCATATATCATCAAACAGCTTAACAGAGTTGACTAAAACTAGGTAATTTGATAAATCATTCGGAAAATGTCTTACACATGAAAGAAATTAATTGTTTGATGTATATCAACTATTATATTAGCGTGTGGAAAGAAGTTGCTTTGTCCCAATAGCGGCCAAAAAATAACTACTTCCTTTCGAAATTCTAAGTAGAGAGACAGAGAGATGGCGATATGAGTTAATGGCTTCCTGGTGGTAAAAGAGGTTCAACATAACAAGTGTTGATTTTCGGACAATACACACTTTGTTATGATTAAATGATTTTTTGTACCACTCAGCTTTTCTCCATAAGATCGATGATGTAGCTAGGGAAACGGTCATGATTTTATTTACTTATTCACTTACGTGATTCAACTCAGTAGATAAATGTTTACCGGCAGAGTTGCAGATTATGATTGTACAAGTAATGGTAATGGAATCGAAACCACAGATTGATTGAGTGTCGAATAATATCTCAAGGTTATAAAATAAGCAAGTCATTTCCCGTTATATATTAAGTA
The DNA here is from genome assembly GCA_014182375.1 of Eucalyptus virginea. NCBI lineage: Eukaryota > Viridiplantae > Streptophyta > Magnoliopsida > Myrtales > Myrtaceae > Eucalyptus > Eucalyptus virginea. The sequence continues at coordinate 27,231,820 of CM024523.1, read as the reverse complement.
TGCACTTTACATAGAATCAAGAATATATTTCCAAGAGCCTAAATAGGGATGCAATGGATGAAGTTCCTACTGTGGACACAGGATGCGTTGCCTACTACACTAGGATCATTAACTTATTTTGAAATCCATTATATTATCCCCTATGTGCACGCAAAAACCTTAACTCACATGGGATCCGTTCCATCCATTGACTTGTTTAGAAACTTCCCAACGAATTGATCGAGTAGAGCATAAACAAAGACACAGCTTAGATGTTATAGGCATTCTTTTAGGGTCGGCATGGTAAATTGGTAATATGTCTGTTTCTCCCAATTTTTGTTCTTTTGTTCCCCGGAACAAAAAAAGAACAGAAATCGGTTTAGTACGTTAATTTATTTTTCTATTCCCCGGAATAGAAAAGTAGCCAGAGAATAGATTCGAAACAGAAACAAAAAACAAAAAAAATTATCTTCTTATTCCCGAGAACAATTTTTAGAAATAAGTCAATTTTTTCTTTCTTTTGTTTTTCTTGCTTGCCGCGGCCTTGGGTGGCCGCTTGTCAACCGCCGGCCACCTTCGGCTGGCCGCGGCCACCGTCAACCAACCGCTAGCCATCGCCGATCGCCGCTCAACCGATGACAACCATCGTCGATGCCATTGTCTAATCGTTGTTGCTACCGCCCATAGCCCATCGGCCACCCTCGACCGCCAATGACCGCCACCGATTGTTGTTGCCACTGCCAACCGCCGGCCGCCACCGTAGGACCGCTAGCCGCCATCATCACGCCACCCGACCGCCGTTGCCTGTTGCCGTTGCTCGCTGGCCGCCGCCCATGATGGTCGACGGCTGGTGGGTAGCGGCAACGGGTGACGGGCGGCGGCGGGTGGCGATTGGCAGTCCGTGAACAAGAATAAAAAATAAATAAATACAAAAAATAAAAAATCGTACCAAATGCATTTCTATCATTTTTCTAGTTTAAGAATATAAATTTTGTGTAATTACTAAACACCTTATTTTACTAAGAAATTGTTCCTCGGAGTAGAAATAGAATAGAACTATTTCTGAAAAAAAACTATTCCCCGACCAAGAAATGTTACCATATGCACCCTTAGTCTTCGCCTCTCGTCCGAAATAGTTTTGGAGAGAGGCTTCTCATATTGCCGTGTATACTATCGCTTGTACTCTATCATCTATTGTAGGTAACATCTTTTCTTTCGAGTGCTTGTATGCCAATGTTCATAATTACAATCCAGTTTGAGTTTTTTTGTAGTGTTTGTTTTGTCCATCTTTTTCCAAATGAATGCACAAAGTTAGAACCTCGTGCCCGTATGTGTTGCTTCCTTGAGTATGACATTGGGCATAAAGAGTATAAGTGCTAGAATACCGTCTCTAATCATCTTTGCATGTCTTGTCATATTGCCTTTTAGGAATCCGAGATGTTCTCATCTTTCCGTCCTTTCGAATCCTCTCATATTGTTCAATTCTTTCGCAATCCCTAAGGGGATTCTTGAAGATCATGCACTTGAATCTACTTTTGATTCTTCCTCTTTGGAACTGTTTTCTCCTAATTTTGATGTAGGTACCTCCAATGATCTCGCTTCGGTAGCTCCTGAGATGTTTGCGCCATCCTTTGATACTCCACCCCTGGTTATTCGCTATTTTCCTGATTGTCGTTTTCCCCGTGTAAATCAACCTTCTATTTGGCTTCATGTTGCAAGCATTAGAAATATCACGTACTTTGGATTTGATTGATACGTCTCTTAGAAAGTCTGCTATATGTTGTAAATAGGTATAAAAGATCAAAACGAAGGCACACACGGTATGGTTGAAAGCCATAAAACTCAACATGTAGCAAAATGCTTTACTCCGGAGTATTGCATTGACTATCATGAGATCTTTGCTCCAGTTACTCATCTTAATTTTATTTGAAGTCTTCTTGTTGTCAAAACTATTAAGTGACGGGTTTATTCCAGATAGATGTTAAAAATGTCTTCCTTAATAGTGATCTTACTAAGGAAGTATATATAGAGCCTCCTCCTAGATGCAGTCATACTTCCTCAGTGGCGATCGTACCTTGGATCCAATCCAAATCGATGTTGGATGACCTGGTTTGGACTGTTAGGATCCTCCATGGTTGCAACCACGGAAGACCTACGTGGATTTGCAGCTCGCCTACTAGAGCCCATGACTCGTGGAAGTTTTAACTTAAATTTGTGATCTACCTATGAGCTTGGCCATGGCAATCTCACATCTTGTTGTGGTGGTGCCGGTGATGGGTTTGAGCCAGTTAGAGGTTGATGGTGGCTATATAAGTGGGCACAAGGATTGCATACCGGTGGCAGTGGCAGTAGTGGTGGCCGCAGCGATGCGGAGGGCAGTGGTTGCGATTATGTGGGATAAAGATGGCAATTGGTTGTAGACAAAGTTAGTGGTTTTTGTGGGCAATGTGACACTAGAGTTAGGCTTTTTCCGGCGTCCCCGTTTAATGGTGTGAGAGGCTCTTTGTAGATTTTGAAAACAGTGAATGTAGGTTGATGTGTAAAATTCAGGTCACCTTATGCAGTTGTCCCAGAGATAAACAATCTTGCCTTTCCAGTTGCATGACGAATTGGCGTGTGTAATCTAGCTAATCTTAATAGGGAATGTGAATATTGAAAGGTTTTCCATGCGTATTAGGACATGTGACATGTCCTCTAATCTGAAGGGCAATTGTACATCTGTAACCAAAGATGAAAGGGCAATAACGGAGGAAGAACATAATTATGTACGCAAAACAATTTCTTTAAGAGCAACAAGAAATTAAATGTTTAAATTTGAGGTTGATTATGAGAATGACTTAAATTGAACGAAGAATAATACTCATAGAGCAAACACCGTATAAATTAATCTAAAAAATTTAACATTTCTAATAATATAAAATTCAAATGAATAATTCAACTTCACATATCCAAAAGTTTAAAAAATCACACACTTGCACCGCATCTCTCATTTACATGACAAGGATTGGACTGCATTCGTTGTCGTATTGATAGTCATTGTGCAATTCATCTGGGATGTCTTCGTCTTCTTGAACATGAACATGACCGTTACCTTCCCTTTGAGCTCGCCTTGACTGTTCAACGTTATGAGTTCTGAGCTCAATTCGTTCCCCAGATTTGAACTGCTAGGCAACGCACTGGAGCTCAAGCTCACGCTCACATTGATCTTCTTGGTGGACTTGAAGTTGGCCTTGCTCTTCGGAATCGTCGCTTGCCCAACTTGAACGCCTCCGTAAGTGAAGTTGATTGCAGTTGCATCGTACTTGAAGGGACCCCAGTTGGTGTTCTTGATCTGGATGGGGGCGACGAAGCTCATGTCGAACGAGGGCGAGGCCTGAGTCCCGACGTTCAAGGTCTGGACATCAAACTTGGCGACCCTGAACTTGGGTGACTTGAACTTCATGATGACCAAGACGAAGAAGAGGGCCTGGACGACCTGGAGGATGACAAAGGCGGTGATGCCGATCGTCCACTTCATCCTCTTGTTGCGCTTCGCCTCCTCGTCGGCATAGCTCAGCGACTCGTGGTCGGGCTTTGACATTGCCGATCTCCTATCTTTCCGAGCAGAAGGTGGTGTTTTGCGTGATTTCAACCGGCGTTCTCTTAAACGAATTTGGAGATGTGGAGAAGGTGTTAGGAATGAATTGAGGAGGTGGGCGTTTATATAGACTTCGGTGTCTACCGAAGCCTCCTTCCTAGAACTCGTCGTTCGAGTCCACACGTCAAAAGTCATCCGTTGTTGAAAGTTCTTACTTTCTAGACGACGCGAGTATCTCTAATCTGTATATAGTATAGAGAGAGAGGGAGAGAGGGAGAGAGCGCTTGAGTTTTTTGACTTTTGAGGACTCCAAGGTTTGGTCAACTTAGCAAACGGAACAGTTAACTTCGTCTTTTTAATGATTATTAAGAAGAGAACGTTCGTTAATCTCGTGTTGATTAATACATACTCGAGGTCCGCGTCCGCCGATGCTGGCCATGTCCGCCTGACCGCTGTTATATTTATAATCTGCATAAGTTAGTGAATTGACATAATCATTACCTGTTGTCTTGATTCCACACACGAAGGTTCGGATTCTCCCCTTTCACTGTTCAAAGTTCTCCTCGGATTCTATGAAATGGGTTGTCTATCATTTTAAGAAGGGGCTCGAATATAGGATGAATGGTTAACTACATATACACAATATATGTACTCATTTCGACCCCGTTTTCGTTGTAACATGAATAGTAGAACACACTATATAGAGTCCGCCGCCACAGATGGCTACCAAGCTGCCATTTCACGTCGGTTAAATGTTAGTTTTGCCGTTAGTTTGGATAGGCCTTTTGTTGATATATCTTTCATGAGTATATCTTTGCCAAGAACGCTTTTGCCAATTGACCGCCTATGTTCTATGCCGCTACCAATCCCTCCCCATTTAAATTTTCCAATCACTCCAGAAAAAAGATGGTTTATATCTTCTTCTTCAGTACAAGAAAATTGTTTCGATTACTCAGTTCTCTATTTTGCTTGCCAGGAAAGAAGGGTAGGGCTTAAAAGTTTTTTTAGTTTTTTATGTTTTGGCCAAAGAAAGCAGTTGTCCCAAAATCCTACTTGGACTGTCACATTGCTGTTTCTTACAATCTTAATTTCTAGTGAGATAATAACTAGACCAGTCCAGTTCATGGTAAATTGTTATAATCAAAAGAATCTTCCTGTAGGCATTATGGAAAACCCTGAAATCGGGTATTAATAAACAAGTAAAAGAATAGCATTCTTTTAAAGAAGAATTCGTTTGCGCCAGAAGAGATAACAAGACATGTGTCTTGTAGCTTGATTTAGTCAAATTTTTAGTAATTTCTCATTTGTTAATTTCTTTCATGTTTAATTTATTTTTGATCGATTAGTTTGTTTAAGCATATTATTTTTCATATTGAAGGGGTAAATTTTTAACCTGGGTTGGGTTGGGTCATGTGTTGGTCGCTAAAATTATATTACGCAAAAATGGCTCAATTTGTGGAACCTATTTTCAATGAACCCAAACTTATCCCAACTCACTTATTTAACGGATCTAAATCTCAGATACCACCTGTTAAACAGATCTAAATCTCATATATTAAACCAGGGAAAGTGCTAGTAATTTGATGCTTACTTTCCCACTCTCTACTCCAAGGATAAACTACCGTTGGTGGCAAATCCATCAACAGTTGTACACTTAGGCTAGGGTGGCTGGCTAATGTCTGAAAGCAAGTCGGTTCACAAGAGTGAGGGCTTGCTCGTCATCCGGGTGAGATACGCCACCCGGTCCACCCGGTCCATAATCCGATTTCTGAGCTTGTCCGCTTACATGTTAGCGCGTCACTCAGCCACATCGTTGCTCAATTGCCATGCGAAGTCCTACCCATGACCCAACCCAAGCTCCCTCACCGACTAGGGGAGCCAATCCATAGAATCACCCATTTTGGAAAGGCAATAATTGAAGAAGAAAAGTTACTAAGAATTGAAGCCCTAGTTGGGTCGATTATGGATTGGGTGAGGGTTAGGCCAAATAAAAATGGGTCAAGTCGAATCAAATCATTTCCGAACCGACCCACTTGTTTGATGGCCCTGCTAGAGGATGAGATAGGATTTGCTTAGCCACTTCATATAATAAGGTCAATTTTGAGGATGACTTAAAATTAAACGAAGAAAAATACTCGCAGAGTAAATAACATATAGATTAATCTAAAAAATTTAACATTTCTATTAATACTAAATTCAAATGAATAATTCGATCTCACATATGGAAAAAATTAAAAAATCATACACTCGGGTCACATTTCTCATTTACATGACAAGGACTGGACCGCCTTCGTTGTCGTATTGATAGCCATAGTGCAATTCATTTGTGATGTCTTCGTCTTCTTGAACATGAACATGACCGTTACCTTCCCTTTGAGCTCGCCTTGACTGTTCAACGTTATGAGTTCCGAGCTCAATTCGCTCCCCAGATTCGAATTGCTAGGCAACGCACTGGAGCTCAAGCTCACGCGCACATCGATCTTCTTGGTGGACTTGAAGTTGGCCTTGCTCTTTGGAATCGTCGCTTGCCCAACCTGAACGCCTCCGTAAGTGAAGTTGATTGCAGTTGCATCGTACTTGAAGGGACCCCAGTTGGTGTTCTTGATCCGGATAGGGGCGACGAAGCTCATGTCGAACGAGGGCGAGGTCTGAGTCCCGACATTCAAAGTCTGGACATCGAACTCGGCGACCCTGAACTTGGGTGACTTGAACTTCATGATGACCAGGACGAAGAAGAGGGCCTGGACGACCTGGAGGATGACGAAGGCGGTGATACCGATCGTCCACTTCATCCTCTTGTTGCGCTTCGCCTCCTCGTCGGCATAGCTCAGCGACTCGTGGTCGGGCTTTGACATTGCCGATCTCTTTTCTCTTTCCGAACAGAAGGCAGTGTTTTGCGCGATTTTAACTGGTGTTCTCTTAAACGAATTTGGAGATGTGGAGAAGCTGTGAGGAATGAATTGAGGAGGCGGGCGTTTATATAGATACTTGGGTGCCTCCGCGAAGACTACTTTTCACGACCACCGTCTCCTTCCCTGAAGATCTCATTCTAGTCCACACGCCAAAAGTCATCCATTGTTGTAATTCTAACTTTCTAGACGAACGCGAGTTTCTCTAATCTTTTTATATATATATATATAGAGAGAGAGAGAGAGAGCGCGCGCGCGCTTGAGCGTTTTGACTTTTGAGGACGGTTTGGTCAACTTAGCAAACGGAACAGTTAACTTCGTCTTTTTAATGATTATTAAGAAGAGAACGTTCGTTAATCTCGTGTTGATTAATACATAGTCGAGGTCCGCGTCCGCCGATGCTGGCCATGTCCGCGTGACCGTTGTTATATTTATAATCAGCAGAAGTTAGTGAATTGGCATGATCATTACCTTTTGTCTTAATTTCACACACAAAGGTTCGGATTCTCCCATTTCACTGTTCAAAGTTCTCGGATTCTTTAAAATGAGTTGTCTATCATTTTAAGAAGGGGCTCGAATAGGTCCGTAGAATGAATGGTTAACTACATATACACAATTTATGCACTCATTTCGACCCCGTTTTCGTTGCCACATGAATAGTAGAATGCGCCATATAGGGCGCCACCACCACAGATGGCTGCCATTTCACCGTCGGTGAACTGTTAGTTTTGCCGTTAGTCTGGATAGGCTTTTGTTGATATATCTTTCATGAGTGTATCTTTGCCAAGATCGCTTTTACGAATTGACCGCCTTTGTTCTGTGCCGCTGCCAATCCCTCCCCGTTTAATTTTTCCAATCACTCCAGAAAAAAGATGATTTATATCTACTTCTTCAGTACAAGAAAATTGTTTCGATTACTCAGTTCTCTATTTTGCTTGCCAGGAAAGAAGGGTAGGGCTTAAAAGGTTTTTATGTTTTGGCCAAAGAAAGCAGTTGTCCCAAAATCCTACTTGGACCGTCACATTGCTGTTTCTTACCATCTTAATTTCTAGTGAGATAATAACTAGACCAGTCCAGTTCATGGCAAATTGTTATAATCAAAAGAATCTTCCTGTAGGCATTATAGAAAACACCACAATGGGGGTATGGATAAACAAGTAAAAGAATAGCGTTCTTTTAAAGAAGAATTCGTTCGGGCCAGAAGAGATAACAAGAAATGTGTCTTGTAGCTTGATTTAGTCAAATGGGTTGGGTCATGCGTTGTCGCTAAAATTATATTACAAAAAATGGTTCAATTTGTTGAACCTATTTTTTGATGAACCCAAATCTATCCCAACTCACCTATTAACGGATCTAAATCTCAGATACCACCAGTTTAACAGATCTAAATCTCAGACATTAAACCAATGATGAGTGCTAATAATTTGATGCTTACTTTCCAACTCTCTACTCCAAGGATAAACTATCGTTGGTGGCATATTCATCAATAGTTGTACTTAGGCCACGGTGGTTGGCTAATGTCTGAAAGCAAATTGGTTCACGAGAGCGAGGGCTTGCTCGTAATCCGAGTGAGATATGCCACCTTTTACCTCGCCTCCTCTCACACGCCCCACCTCCCCGGGTCCATAATCAGATCCCTGACACCCCCCCGGTCCATAATCCAATCCCTGACCCTGTCCGCTTATACATCAGTGCGTCACTCGCCCACATCGTTGCTCAAGACATGAATGATAACTATTCTAATTAAAAATTGATTTTTAGAACAGAAATAGATTTTTCTATATTCTTGGCTGAGATTCTGAACAAAAATACACATTTGATATGACACAAAATTTTTATTTTTGAAATAGAAATTTGTTTTCTAACGACACATAATTTCTCCCTCTCGGGCGATGGTGGACTACAACTGGCGGCGGTGAGGTGAGTGAGGCAACAGCTACGGCAGATGTTGAGGAGCAGCAGCCATCTAGTAACGAAAACAAGCGATAAAAAAAGTTTTTATTTCTCATTTCTCTTCCAAAAATAGAGAAATAGAAAACTTTTACTTCTTATTTCTATTCTAAACATATTTGTGGAGTAAAAATTTGTTCTAGTAATAGAAAAATGAAATTAGGTTATCAAATAGATTTTTATTCCAGAAAAAAAATCTAAAACAAAAAAATCGTTTTAGAACAGAAATATAATGGTTATCATACACGCCCTCAGTTGCCATTCAAAGTCCTACCCACGACCCAACCCAAGCTCCCTCCCCAAATGGGTGAGCCAATCCATAGAGACATCTACTTTAGAAAGGGAATGATTGAAGGAGAAAAATTACTAAGAATTTAAGCCCTAGTTGGGTCGATTATGGATTGGGTGTGGGTCAAGCCAGATAAAAATGGGTCAAGAGATCATTTCTGAACCGACCCACTTGTTTGATGGCCCCACTAGAGGATGAGATAGGGTTTGCTTATCCACTTCATATAGTAAGATCAATTTCGAAAATGACTTCAATTAAACGAAGAATAATACTCACAGAGTAAACATCTCATAAATTAATCTAAAAAAATTGAACATTTCTATTAATACAAAATTCAAATGAATAACTCAATCCGGCATATGAAAAAATTTAAAAAATCACACACTCGCATCGCATCTCTTATTTACATGACAGGGACTGGACTGCCTTTGTTGTCGTATTGACAGCCATAGTGCAATTCATCTGGGACACCTTCGTCTTCTTGAACATGAACATAACTGTTACCTTCCCTTTGAGCTCGCCTTGGCTGTTCAACGTTATGAGTTCCGAGCTCCCTAGATTCGAACTGCTAGTGGAGCTCAAGGTCACGTTCACATCGACCTTCTTGGTGGACTTGAAGTTGGCCTTGCTCTTTGGAATCGTTGCTTGCCCTACCTGAACGCCTCCGTAAATGAAGCTCACCGTAGTCGCATCGTACTTGAAGGGACCCCAGTTGGTATTCTTGATCCGGATGGGAGCAACGAAGCTCATGTCGAACGAGGGCGAGGCCTGAGTCCCGACGTTCAAGGTCTGGACGTCGAACTCGCCGACCCTGAACTTGGGGGACTTGAACTTCATGATGACTAGGACGAAGAAGACGGCCACGATGACCTGAAAGATGACGAAGGCAGTGATGCCGATCGTCCACTTCATCCTCTTATTGCGCTTCGCCTCCTCGTAGCTCAGGGACTCATGGTCGGGCTTTGACATCGCCGATCTCCTCTCTTTTTCCGAACAGAAGGTGGTGTTTCTGTGTGATTTCGACCGGCTTTGTCTTGAACGAATGTGGAGATCTGGAGAAGCTGTGAGGGAATGAATTGAGCAGGTGGGCGTTTATATAGACTTCTGTGCCTGCCGAAGCCTCCTTCCTAGAAGACGTCGTTCGAGTCCACACGCCAAAAGTCATCGATGTCGAAATTTCTTACTTTCTAGACGAACGCGCTTTTATATATATATATATACTCTCGATGTATATATATATATATACTCTCGATGTACAATCGAGAAGCTCGAGTTTTTTGACTTTGGGCAAGGGTTTGGTCAACTTGGGAAATGGAACAGTTAATCTCGGGTTGACTAATACACAGTCGAGGTTCGCCAATGTTGGCCGTGTCCACGTGAACATTGTTACATATAATTTGCATAAGCTAGGGTGCACGGAAAACTCAAAATTTGAAAAATATTTTCCAAAAAATTGCTTATACCACTTAGAAAAATAAATGAATTACCACGAGAATAGTTATTCATAAATTGTTGTCGATGATGAAAACATTTTTTGTTGACTAACTTTTTTAAGCTAACCAATATTTTTGGAAAATATTTTCCAAATTTTGAGTTTTTTTCACAAAACTAAAGTATCGAATGACTTGAATAGAATTTTTATGTTGAAATAATTAGTCGATCATTATCAATAACAATTTATGTCTAAACATTTTCGTGAACAATAAAAATATTTTTACGCTCATTTTCTAAAACAATATAAGTGACATTTCAAAAAGAATATTTTACAAATTATTTATTTTTTGCGAAATAAAATCATCCTTATTGAGCTAATATAGTTGTTAAATAAGAAGTTTCGGATTCTTCTATTTCGCAATCACGAGGCTATGTTTTTATCCGGTGAATTGGCACAATGAAGAGCCTTCCCATGGCAGTGAAGATCCTGCCTGGTCTCTTAATGTAATCAAAGCCTACTGATGACATACTAGACGATAACATTGGATTTGCTCAACCACTTCATATATTGCTGAAACAATTACCTAATCAGTCATAAACCTATTTCTTGAACCTAAATTCAATCCATAACTTTTCAAATTCGTGAATATAGTCTTAAATCTTTGTGCGAACTCCCAATACAGTTCTTTTGGCCAACATCAGTTAGAAATTACTAACGCGACATCATAGTTGTCGTTGACCGTCCTACGTGACACACTGACGTGGACAACTTATGGATCACCACATTAGCAATATGCCATAGCAGTTTGTTGAAAAGATTATATTGAAATTTTGCATAGAATTTTAAGATTATATTGGAAAAATTAAAAATTTTAAGGTTGAATTAACATCTGAGTAATAAGTTTAGGAGTGGATTGATAATTTTCCATATATTGTCAAATAACCGAATAGCCTTGACCTAAAGATTGATGACGTGGCTATGGAAACGGTCATGGGCATGGCACACAGCTAGCACTGATGACAATTGCACCCGGATCTATATTGATTGCGACTCATCTGTGTCTCTTATTTACTTAATCACCTACGTGATTTAACTCGGTAGATAAACGTTTACTAGCAGAGTTGCGGATCGTAATTTTACTAGTAATGGCAATGGAATTGAAAACATAAAATGATCGAGTGTCAAAGAATATGTTAAGGTTTTTAAATAAGCAAGTCATTTCCCATTACGCTTGAGTATGTCCTTTACATAAATCAAGATTATAATTCATAAGAGCCTATGTAGCATTGCAAGTCCCTAATATGGAAAAAAGGATGTGTTGCCTACCACTAGTGTAGGTTAGAGGAAAAAGTGTTAAAAAAAGTCATAAACCTTTTGTATTTATGCCAATTTAATCATAAAGCTTTTTTTTTTGTGCCAATTCAGTCCTTTTCGATTAATTTTGGCCGAATTTTTCTAACTGGGCACTAGTTGGCTGACGTAGCACAATCAACATTGACGTGGATAATTTTTAATAATATTTTGATATTTTAGAATTTTTTGTATTTTCTTCTTTTTGTCTTTTTCCTTTTCTTTTTATTTTTTTTTCTTCTCCTCCTCCCTCTAGCTAGTCGCCGAATCTCGACAACCAGCCAGAGGCGACGACCAACTAGGTTGAGGTAGACCTCACCAACCACTAGCGAGGCTTGCAGTGGCCATGAGGGCGGCCTCGTGCTAGGTGACAAGGCTCACCCTCGCGGCTACCTAGTGCAAGGCCACCCTCACGGCCATTGGTGAGGGCTCAAGTCTCGCCAGTGGCTGGCGAGGCTCGCCTACCATCGACATTGGCTGGTCGCCAAGCCCCGGCAACCAGCTAAAGGAAGGAAGAGGTGAAGGAAAAAAGAAAAAAGAAAAAGCAAAGGAAAAAGACAAATAAATATAAAATATAAAATTCAAAAATATTATAACATTATTAAAATTTGTCCACGTCAGCGTTGATCGTGCCACATTAGTCGGCCAATGTCGATTAAGCAAAATCAAACTAAAATTAGTCAAAAAGGACAAAATTGGTACAAAGTAAAAATGTCTATGACTAAATTAATATAAATGCAAAAGGTTTATGACTTTTTACTAGTAATGGTAATGAAATCGAAAATATAAATTGATCGAGTGCCAAAGAATATGTTAAGGTTTTTAAAATAAGCAAGTCATTTCCCATTATGTTTAAGTATACCCTTCACATAAATCAAATAATATTTCATAAGAGCCAATGTAGCAATGCAAGTCCCTACTATGGAAAAAAGAACACGTTACCTACCGCTACCTTAGGTCAGACGTCTATTATATTATCCCTTATTTCCACGCGAAAGTCCTAACTCGTGTGGGCTCCATCTACTGCATAACCCCCCCTCCAAAAAAAAAAAAAAAGAAAAAAAGATCGAGCAAAGCGTAAATATAACTGCCTCTTGGATGTTGCAGGCACTCTTCCGATCTCAACCTAACAGTTTTGGGGAAAGGCTTCTCATATTCCTGTATAGACTATCAATCGTATTCTATCACCTACTATAGGCAACATCTCTCCTTTTGAGCGCTTGTATGGCAATATTCTTAATTACAATCTTCTTCAATTTTTGATAGTGCTTGTTTTGTCCATCTTCGTGCAAATGAATGCACGAAATCAAAACATCGTGCCCATTCATGTTGCTTCTTTGGGTATGACATTGTGTACAAACGGTACAAATGTTTGGATTTAGCCTCTAATTATCTTCACATGTCTCGTCATGTTACATTTTCGGAACATAAGATTTTCTCATCTCTTCGTCCTTTCAAATCCTCTCCTTCTATTAGCTTCTTTACCAATCCTTAGAGTTGAGGGCTTATTCAGATGCTGGTTGGGGTAGTAACCCACTTGATTGTTGCTTCACTATAGGCTATTACTTCTTTTATGGTAACTCACTTATCTCATGGCGTGGCATAAAATAGACTACTACCACTTGATCTAGCACTGAAGTTGAATATCGTACTCTTGCTAATACAACATCATAAAACTATGTTAGCAATAATTATTAAAAGGCATAAGAGCACGCCATAATGGTGGAACGGTAATTTATAGCTCATGCGGGAGCATCCAACGTAGCTCCATCGACTAACTCAGAACCATCGATGCTTATCCAAGCCAAGTAAGAAATTGGGCATTATGTGCTTCAATGGATCATTTTGAATGAATAGTGTTAATTACTTATTGGTACTTTATGGTGTATCGATAACTATCAATGGGAGGCCATTTTAGACGTCTTGTATGACTCATTGATAAAGTTTTAAGAGGAATATTTTCTGGTCAAGGGAGGAGCATGAATTTTGGAAGCCTAAAGGTTCAATAATGCGGTTCAAGAATACGGAAGGCTAAAGGTTCAAGAATGCAATTCAAGAATACGGAAGGCTAAAGGTTCAAGAATGCGGAAGGCCAAAGGTTCAAGAATGCAAGTTCCTGTACTAATAAATGCATTTCTTATGTACCTAGGTCATTAAAGTCTGTTTTTTATATTTCCTAAATCTAAAATCCTCCTATAAACAGGGGGAAACTATTAAATGTATGAGGGATACGAATTTGATGAATGAAAATTGTGAGAATTCCTTTGCTTGAGTGAACTCCTTCGGAGAGTGGATAACTCCTTTCGGTTTCTTTATCCTTGGAGCGTAAATCACTCCTTGGTGATGAGCCAAGAAGCCCATTATCCTTGGCTGGTGGAATCTTTAGGCCTTGGTGGTGAGCTTCTCCTATCCCGAAATCCTTTATCCTTGGCTGGTGGAAGCTTTAGGCCTTAGTGGTGAACTTTGTAGATCTCGATCCTCATCCTCGGTTGGTGGCGTGGCCTTTATACCTTGGAATGAGATCATTCTATCTTTTCTTATTCCTTTTCATTTATTCCCCGTATACACTACTCCATACACTTAACCAGAAAAATCCCATCTGAAAAAAATTTCCGTTCTGGAATCACTCACCCCATCACGCATCAATAGCAACAACCGAAGTGCTATTTAAATAGCTCGTAATGATGTCTTCAATGAGCACATCAAGCATATTGAAATAAAATAGTCATTTTCTAGTATTTCACGTGCTTCGTGTTTCCGTACAACTCGTCTCACCTTCATATGTTGACTAAATTGCTATGTCATCACAAAAGCACATTCACTTGAGCATTTTCAAGATCTTGTCTCCAAACTCTTTGACGTTTTATATGTCACCTTAAGTATGAGGGAATAATAGTGATATTTAAGATATTAATGAGATTTTAGGTATCTTCCTTATTGATGGTAATTGATATTATAATATTTCGTTCCTTTGGATAGTTATCATGTAAAGCCTATAAATAGGCCCATACACTCTCCATTAAGTAGATTGAAATATACAAAAAATTATTCCAAACATATTTCTAGAGTAAAATTTGTTCTAGAAATAGAAAAATGAAATTAAGTTATCAAATAGATTTAGAAAAAATTTGGAGCGGAAAAATTGTTCTGGAACAGAAATATAATGGCTATCATACGTGCTCTTAGTTGCCATTCAAAGTCCTACCCACGACCTAACCCAAGCTCCCTCACTGAATGGGTGAGCCAATCCATAGAGTCATCCATTTTAGAAAGGCAACGATTGAAGGAGAAAAATTACTAATTTAAGCCCTAGTTGGGTTGATTATGGATTGGGTGTGGGTCAAGCCGGATAAAAATGGGTTAAGAGATCATTTCTGACCGATCCACTTGTTTGATGGCCCCACTAGAGGATGAGATAGGGTTTGCTTATCCACTTCATATAGTAAGATCAATTTCAAAAATGACTTCAATTAAACGAAGAATAATACTCACAGAGTAAACATCGTATAAATTAATCTAAAAAAATTGAACATTTCTACAAATACAAAATTCAAATGAATAATTCAATCCGGCATATCGAAAAATTTAAAAAATCACACACTCGCATCGCATCTCTTATTTACATGACAGGGACTGGACTGCCTTTGTTGTCGTATTGACGGCCATAGTGCAATTCATCTGGGACACCTTCGTCTTCTTGAACATGAACATAACTGTTACCTTCCCTTTGAGCTCGCCTTGGCTGTTCAACGTTATGAGTTCCGAGCTCCCTAGATTCGAACTGCTAGTGGAGCTCAAGGTCACGTTCACATCGATCTTCTTGGTGGACTTGAAGTTGGCCTTGCTCTTTGGAATCGTTGCTTGCCCTACCTGAACGCCTCCGTAGATGAAGCTCACCGTAGTCGCATCGTTCTTGAAGGGACCCCAGTTGGTATTCTTGATCCGGATGGGAGCAACGAAGCTCATGTCGAACGAGGGCGAGGCCTGAGTCCCGACGTTCAAGGTCTGGACGTCGAACTCGCCGAACCTGAACTTGGGGGACTTGAACTTCATGATGACTAGGACGAAGAAGACGGCCACGAGGACCTGAAAGATGACGAAGGCAGTGATGCCGATCGTCCACTTCATCCTCTTATTGCGCTTCGCCTCCTCGTAGCTCAGGGACTCATGGTCGGGCTTTGACATCGCCGATCTCTTCTCTCTTTTTCCGAACAGAAGGTGGTGTTTCTGTGTGATTTCGACCGGCTTTGTCTTGAACGAATGTGGAGATCTGGAGAAGCTGTGAGGGAATGAATTGAGGAGGTGGGCGTTTATATAGACTTCGGTGCCTGCCGAAGCCTCCTTCCTAGAAGACGTAGTTCGAGTCCGCACGCCAAAAGTCATCCGATGTCGAAATTTCTTACTTTCTAGACGAACGCGCTTTTCTCTAATCTGAAATGGAATATAATACTACATATATATCTATAGCTTCGATTATTGTGGGGTTTTCAACCAACTCTCGATGTACAATCGAGAGGCTCGAGTTTTTTGACTTTGGGGACGCAAGGGTTTGGTCAACTTGGGAAATGGAACAGTTAATCTCGGGTTGACTAATACACAGTCGAGGTTCGCCAATGTTGGCCATGTCCGAGTGAACGTTGTTACATATAATTTGCATAAGTTAGGGTGCAGAGAAAACTCAAAATTTGGAAAATATTTTCCAAAAAATTGGTTATACCACTTAGAAAAATAAATGAATTACCACGAGAATAGTTAGTCATAAATTGTTGTCGATGATGAAAACATTTTTTGTTGACTAATTTTTTTAAGCTAACCAATATTTTCGGAAACTATTTTCCAAATTTTGAGTTACAAAAGTATCAAATGATTTAAATAGCATTTTTATGTTGAAATAATTGGTCAATCATTATCGATAACAATTTATATCTAAACATTTTCGTGAACAATAAAAATATTTTTACGCTCATTTTCTAAAACGATATAAGTGACATTTCAAAAAAATATATTTTACAAATCATTTATTTTTCGCGAAATAAACACATCCTTAATGAGCTAATATAGTTGTTAAATAAGAAGTTTTGGATTCTTCTTTTTCGCAGTCACGAGGCTATTTTTTTATCTGGTGAATTGGCACAATGAAGAGCCTTCCCATGGTAGTGAAGATCCTGCCTAGTCTCTTAATGTAATCAAAGCCTACTGATGACATACTAGACGATAACATTGGATTTGCTGAAACAATTACCTAATCGGTCATAAACCTATTTAATGAATCTAAATTCAATCCAAAACTTTTCAAATTTGTGAATATAGTCTTAAATCTTTGTGCGAACTGCCAATACAGTTCTTCTAGCCAACATCCGTTATCCGTTAGAAATTGCTAACGCAACATCATAGTTGTCGTCGACCGTCCTACGTGACACACTGACGTGGACAACTTATGGATCACCACATTAGCAAAATGCCACAGCAGTTTGTTGAAAAGACTATATTGAAATTTTGCATAGAATTTTAAGATTATATTGGCAAAACTAAAAATTCTAAGGTTGAATTAACATCTGAGTAATAAGTTTAGGAGTGGATTGATAATTTTTCATATATTGTTAAATAACCGAATAGCCTTGACCTAAAGATCGATGACGTGGCTATGGAAACGGTCACGGGCATGGCACACAGCTAGCACTAACGACAATCGCACCCGGATCTATATTGATTGTGACTCATTTGTGTCTCTTATTTACTTAATCACCTACGTGATTTAACTCGGTAGATAAGCATTTACTAGCGGCAAAAGAACGCTTCAAGTGCCATAACTTGGCACAAAATGACACTTAAGTGCCATTACTTACGAAAGGTACACTTAAGTGCCACATTTTAAGAAAAGTGAGACACGTGAGTGCCATCTCCGGCGAAGCTGACCAGAAATCATACGTGGCATTAAAATATCAATATTTCTCACCAATGTGTCTCGCCAGAGAGCTGAGTCAGCTCGAATTCACCCCAAACGATGTTGTTTCGGGAATTGGCCCAAAATAAAGCTCTTAAATCATCGAAAATGCCGTCGTCTCCCAATTTGGCCTAAATCTAAAACCCTAAATCGGGCAAAATGCCATTGAAGCGCTAGAGCCCTAATCCCTCACCCTAATTCGATTTGCCCCAAATTCTACCACCGAATATTGGAAATGGAGAGCAGGACTTTCAGTAGCGGCTCAAATTTCTCTTGCCGAAGCGAAGGAGAAGGCGAGCGTTTCTGTTTTTGTGGGTTACCAAGTCCAAGAAGAATATCGTGGACTCGAACGAATCCCGGGAGAAGATTCTATGGATGTGAAATTCTCTCACCGAGCCACAGAAATGATATTGGACCTACTTGATGGATGTCATCAAGCTCCATCTACGCTTGTGAACGACTTGGACGATGTTGACTCAATGCAAGCTCAAGCTCAAGCATCTTCTGTTAACCATTTGAAGAACGAAATTTCAAAAATGAAAATTGAACGGAAGTGTTACCAAGCGTTTATGGTGTTGCTATTTTTTTGTCTATCCTACTTTATGATGAAATGTAAAGTACTGGAAGATGAGAAGAAGTTTTTTCTACTGCCATAGTTGTAAATGTGTGGAGAAATGTACTTGTTTTGAATGAATGAATGAATGATTTCGACAAATATTGTTTGTACAATGTTTTTGCTTATTCTCAAATATAAATCGGTGATGATGGAATTTATATTAGGTCGATGTGTTGTGGTGACTATTTTACTTGAATTGAATGTAAACCAGCAACAATGTGTAAACCAGCAGCAAATATATAAACCAACAGCTTTTCTGTTTTGCTGCAAATCACCATATAAATAGAACAGACACGAGTGATTACTCGAGTGTTATAAGTTGTATCTAGTGATCACTTAAGTGTCAATCGTGATAAAAAAAAAAAAAGTCATTTAAGTGTCAAGTTATTATTAAAAGGATCACTTAAGTGCCACTTGTTATTAAAAGTGAACACTTAAGTGTTAGGTTTTTTAGAATGTGATCAGTTAAGTGCCATTTTTTTTTTTTTACACATCGGCTACTACTAGCCACCAACACCGCCCACCACTGGCCACGATCGGCCTCCAGCCATCATCATCACCAGCGACACCAAGCATCGCATGTATCCACTTGAGCCACCACTAGCCACTACTATGCTGGTAGTATGTTGATGCATAAGTTGCTAGTGTAAGGTGTTTTACACTAGCTTGCACCAGCACTACCTGGTGCAAGCTGTGCATATTACACACTTACATTTTGCACCAGGTGCAGCAAAAACCTCCAACCCAACCCATCACCACCAGGCTTCACCAGTAGCCACCACCAGCCACACGAGTACCCCAGTCACCACCACATATCCACCATCGGAAGCAGCAATAAGTAAAAGTAAAAACAAAATAAAAAAAATGAAAAAGGCACGCCAAAAATGTGAACCAACAACTGTTCCATTGATTTTGAAATGAAATCTCACAAACTCAATGAAAAATGAAGTCTCACAAACTCAACTAACTCAATGACAAACTATTATAAAAAAATAAAAATAAAAAAAACAAACATCCACAGATGTTTACAACTGACTCATCAGCCCCAAAACTATATCACATCCTATTTCATCAATCAATATGCATAATGCCTCTTGTTCGTGCTCGTTTTGATGGACTTCACACTTGATTCATAATCCTTGCACTTTTTCTAATTGGACGTGAGACTTCTTCTTCAACTATCTTGGGAGGTGTTGATTATGATGGAGCTATAATTGTCCTAGGCTGAACTGATTCAGAAGGAGCTGCAACTGTTGTAGGCTGAACTGATTCATATGAACCTGCAACTGGATTATTCTTACTCTTCTTTTTTGTTGGCACAGGCAATATCTTCTTCTTTGTTGGCGCAGCCGTTGATTCTTGAGTTCGGCCTTGAGAGATAAGAACCTCTGAACTTCTCCCAGGCTTAAAAAAGAAAACTCAATTATCAACAAAAGTTTGCACTATAAATTAAATTAAATGCAGCCTATAAAACTTACATTAAGAATAACTGTTCCAGAACGCTCATCTGTATAAAGGCTATAACCATATTGTTTTAGCCTCTTCCTAAGAGCTCCTCTTGTTCGAAGGGGAGCGTCACTTTCAGGTATTTATGATTGGTTGCCTCTTCTTCTCGAATGTGATTTCTTGGGTTATTGTGGCTGTTCAGCTACAGCAGGGGCTTCTTTGGCCAATTCTTCAGCTAGGCGTCTTGTAGATGGCCTTTTTGTAGGTGGCTCTTGATTTGGCTTTCTTTTGGTTGCTTTTCTAGTTAGGCCTTCAGCTTCAGTGACATCTTCGGTTGGCTTTGGTGGTGGCCCTTGTGATGACCCTTCTAGTGGCCTTTGTGATGACCATGGTGATGGATCTTGTGGTGGCCCTTCAGCTGGGCCCTCTATTGGCAGCTAAGCTCTAGCTTGCCTTTTTCAAACCTGAGAAAAAGGCAAAAGACATCATAAATATAATATCATGCCATATTAGAACGTAAATGAAAAGTAAATTCAAATCATTGAACTTACCGGGTATTTTTTTCTCTGTTGCTGCTGAAAAACAGTCGACTTAACTGGCCCTCCAGTTGCTTCAGCCAATCCTGCAATTGGCTGTCTTCTACTTTCCCTTCTTTGAATAGACCCTTCAGTTTCATGTATAGCAGGGGCTTCGGCCAATTCTTAACGTATCACGGTGACTTGACAAAGACAAAAATATTACATACATGTAACTTATATCTATATACATATTCGTAACAAACCATAAAGCAACATAAACACAATTGTCATGACTTACTGGGTTTATTATTGTCGACTGAAGAACAGTCGACTCACTTCGCCTTTCTGTTTCTCCTTCTCCAACTGTCCCTTCACTAGGGCCTTCGACTAGCCTCAATTGTTCATGTTGTTTCTTTAATTGACAACCCTTAATATTGTGCCCTGTTATGTGGCAAAAAAAGCACTTTATTGATACACCTGTCCTATTCATCCTACGGTGGCATGAGCCCTCTCCCTCCGTCATTTTTCGTTTTCGCTTTGGTCTTCCCATTCTCTTCTTTAGTGGCAAAGGTTGAGGTGCTTCGTGATTTGTTGGCTCCCAGAACTTGCTACTTCTAATTGGCTGCAACATGAATTGATACAAAGCAAAATATTTCGGTTTCTTGTACCAATCATCAAGGTAGTCTTCTGTGTTGTGGCCCTTCAATTGAATTGCACATATGGCATATGCTCAAGGAATTCCACTTAGTTGCCATGCTCTACATGAACACTTCATCGTACCAAATGAACAACATACTTATCGAAACCCTTCATTATCCCATATCCTTTATCCCCATTCCAAATGGGATGACAATACCTACTTGCAACCAAGTTGTCATCCAATTTCTTAGCAATCTTAGGACCATATTGCTTAGTCCACTTTGCAGTCTCATCTCTTTGTCTGTGCAGCCGAGTCATGACCAAAACCGGTATGTCTTTAAGCATCGAGATAATTGGTTTACATTTTGCATCTATTATCCTCTCATTGAATGCTTCGCATATGTTGTTATCAATGTTATCGCACTTGAATTCCTCGTTGAAGAACGCCCTACACCAATGCTTCGGGTCTGTTTGGGACAGTGCATCATAACCATCCTTTGTCAATTGAAGCATCTCTTCTTTGGCCATCCTAAAGTCAGCCATATTCGTGCTCTTTGCTAGCTGCCAAAATTGCGACTGCAACTTGTCCCCTTTATAGGACTTTGCCCAATTTGCGTATGTGTCGCGCACACATTCGATGTTCAGCATAAGGCAACAACTCAGCTATTGCTGGAACCAGTCCCTGCAATAATTCAAAATATAAAAAATGTAAGCAAATGACATATTGATATCAAAAAGCAAACAAGTGACCAAATTTTTTAAAAAGCAAACATTACCTTTTGTTGGTCGCTCATGAATGCCCACCTTGCCCCATTTGTTATCTCCAAATCAATCATCAAATTTTTGAGGAACCAGGATCAATTGTCCTTGTTCTCTACCTTCACAATAGCCCAAGCCAGGGAAAACATTTGGTTGTTTGTATCTCTTCCAATTGCACCAGCAATTCTCCATTGCACAAGCCCTTAAAAAAAAACCCATCCAATCCTATAATCTGTCTACAACCAGCTAAAAATCCCCGTTTGCATGCATCGAAGCAAACATAAAATTTATCGAATTTCGTCCCAATATCAGGAAGTGGTCTCTCCACCATCTCTATATACACTCTACTTCCAGGATTTTACAGCCTACACTCCCAAGCATAGTCCCACAACTGTCCATATTCACCGCTATGCTGACCAATGAGTATCTTCATTACCTTTTGCTTCAATCTTTTACATTGATTCCTGAATATATTGATGCATACTTGCTCCTTCACCAGCATCCTGAACTAAGTAGTATTCATCTGAGGCATCAGCTTAATCAATTCAAAGAAGTGCTTCGACAACCATCCACTTGTTACCCTTTTATTCTCAAAATTAATGGAACAAGTATGTTCTTCTTGGTAGGCTCTAATCTGGAAAGATCCACTTCTCCTAACAAATGCGCCATAGATCTTCCATGGACAATTTTGCTGCAAACACCTAGCTCTTACAAATATCTTAGTGTTTCTAATGAAGTCAATGTTCCTTTGTACAGCAATGGAGTTCTTCAATATAGCTTCTCTAAATTATTTCGCATCATAAAATTTCATGCCTACCGACACAGTAGGAGAGGCAACGGATGGATCATAAGAAGGAAACTTACTTTTCCTTTTCCTTCTATGCACAGATCATTCATCTTCTTCAAGCTCATCCTGGGAAGTAGCATTCTCGACGCTTTCTTCATAGTCAGTCTCCTCACCAGCAGCACCAGCATCTGCAGGGCCTTCGGGTCTGTTTGGAACTTCATCGGCTACTTGCAAAGCTGCAAACTTAACTGTCAAAAAATCCCTTCGCTGTATTCTTGACTGTACAAGCTCTTCGTCGTCGTCATCACTTATAAAATTTTCAGCAGGCAACCCTCCATCATCATCATCAGTTGATTCAGCTACTTCCCAATCTAATCTAGAGATTGTGACATCACCTATGTCATCATCACTTTGGTGAACTGCATCTGTGCTTCTCTCATGTCCATCATATCTATCCTACCCTCCTTCGACCCTAACGTCAGTACTACCTTGAATACCATCTCCTTCTTGTCCTACTTCGGCGCTCTCTCCATCATCATCTTCATCCTCACTTTCACTATTGTACTCAACAAATATTTTTACCTCTTCACCATGAAGATAATGGTATAGAACATCCCTAAGACCATTATCATCTTTTAAGCATCTCAAACCATCTCTTAAGACTTTCCCAAGAATACAATTCAGCAGCTTCTAAACTTTACAAGGCAAATAAGTCTTTATATCCCTAAGAAATCCTATATAAGATGCATACTTTATATCCATAAAGATGGTACCCTCATTTCCACCCTCATACTCCCACTCATCATTCCCAATCACAAATTCTCCATCGTAGCAAACTATGATCAGCCACATAATCCTTGTCATGAGCCATTACTGCACAAAAATAAGAAAAAGAATCATTAGTTTTAGGGACCACTAGACAATTGCACATGGGAGTCCCCCCACTCTCATGGACTTTAGTAAACAGAGGTCCCCACACTGACAATATGCCCCTACATAACAGCCAAAAAAGAGGTCGGCACTTTAATTATTTGCCTTCCCTTCATTTCCCTTAAAATATTAACCAAAAACAGAGGTCCCCACAACAAGCACAGGTCCCCACAACAATCACAGCCCAAGCAATTTTGTCTACTGAACTAAACTTACGATGTGAGAGAATGTACATCAACTTAAGCAAATCAAAGCATACTCTGACATCAACTTAATCAAATCACAGCCGTTGACTCCTACAAATTCCTTTAGAAGTTTAAACTAAAATTAGAACAACTAAACTTGGAAGCATTTTATGTCGCTAAAGCTAAAGAAAAACAAAGAGAAAATGAAGCACAAACAGATCACTCCAAAGTCTTAGACTATCCTAACCCATAACAAATTTGGACAAGCAGCAATACATTTCTCAAAGAAGACCGACGCAAGCCGCAGTCAATTCTAGGAAATAGCTTCACCAAAACATGCTTCAATACCCTTTCAAGTTCTTATTATTCCTGCTTGAAACTTTTTCTTAGTTTGTAACTTTACCAATAAAATTCTAGCTACAGTCGTTATGTTCTCATTCAGGATTTTGGATTGATAAACATACCTTATACAAATTTCACAAGCAGGGTGGTTCAAGGACTTAATTTTCTTCTCAGAGATGCATTAGTCACCTGCTTTATTAGGATGCTCTTAAGGAGATGCATAGCCAGTGACTCAACAATCAAAGCATACTCCGACATTGGCTTGAAAGAAAAATTCACGAAAATAATGAGAAATCTAGTCTCTTTGTGTGATGTCAGCAAGTTTCAGTTGAAGTGTATAAACACAAATTCCATCGGAGCTGTAATAAAATAATCAAGCCCTAATTTCATCACAGGGGAGGGGGAGAAGGGGCTGAACCTGGACGAGCGACGATGGTGAGCGATGAGCGGCGACGGCGACAAACAACGACGACTGACGATGGCGACCGATGACTAGCTCTGGGCGTGAATGGTGACGGAGAGAAGGGCCTGAGATCTACTGTGAACGCGGACGAGGAGGAATGGCGTTTAGGTGAGCGCACAATGACCTAAATGACGTCATTTAGGTCAGCACACTCCATGTGAATGGACGACGTCATTTTTGTCATCCACATCCGCTTTTTTTTTTTTTAAAAACATTTGCCACATCAGTAAAAGAAGTCATCGGAAATCACCGGAAAATGCCACGTATGCAATTTGGCCGGATTTTGGCCCGATTGGCACTCAAGTGATCCATTTTGCTCCATTTTGGCACTTAAGTGTACCTTTTGTAAATTATGGCACTTAAGTGTCTCTTTATGTAAAATTGTGGCACTCTAGGGATCCGCACGTCATTTACTAGCAAAGTTGCGGATCATAACTTTACTAGTAATGGCAATGGAATTGAAAACATAAAATGATCGAGTGTCAAAGAATATGTTAAGGTTTTTAAATAAGCAAGTCATTTCCCATTATGCTTGAGTATGTCCTTTACATAAATCAAGATAATATTTCATAAGAGCCTATGTAGCAATGCAAGTCCCTAATATGGAAAAAAGGATGCATTGCCTACCGCTAGTGTAGGTCAGAGGGAAAAGTGTTAAAAAAAGTCCTAAACTTTTTGCATTTATGCCAATTTAATCCTAAACCTTTTTTTTGTGCCAATTCAGTCATTTTCGATTAATTTTGGCCGAATTTTGCTAACTGTGCACCAATTGGCTGACATAGCACAATCAACGTTGATGTGGACAATTTTTAATAATATTATAATATTTTAGAATTTTAGAATTTTTTTATTTTCTTATTTTCGTCTTTTTCCTTTTATTTTTATTTTTATTTTTCTTTTTTTCTTCTCCTCCTCCCTCTAGCTAGTCATCGAACCTTGATGACCAGCCAGAGGCAACGGCCCACCAGGTTGAGGTAGACCTCACCAGCCACTAGCGAGGCTTGCAGTGGCCATGAGGGTGGCCTCGTGCTGGGCGACGGGCTCGCCCTCATGGCCGCCTAGTGCAAGGCCACCCTCTTAGCCACCGGCGAGGGCTCAAGTCTCGCCGGTGGGCGGCGAGGCTCGCCATGCGGCACTTGGGTTGGTCGCCAAGCTCCGGCGACCAGCTAAAGGAAGGAAGAGGTGAAGGAAAAAGAAAAAGAAAAAGCAAAGGAAAAAGACAAAAAAAAATATAAAATATAAAATTCAAAAATATTATAATATTATTAAAATTTGTCCATGTCAACGTTGATCGTGCCACATTAGTCGGCCGATGTCCAGTCAGCAAAATCAGACCAAAATTAGTCGAAAAAGACAAAATTGGTACCAATAAGATTTATGACTAAATTAATATAAATGCAAAAGGTTTATGACTTTTTACTAGTAATGTTAAAGAAATCGAAAATATAAATTGATCGAGTGCCAAAGAATATGTTAAGGTTTTTAAAATAAGCAAGTCATTTCCCATTATGTTTAAGTATACCCTTCACATAAATCAAATAATATTTCATAAGAGCCAATGTAGCAATGCAAGTCCCTACTATGGAAAAAAAGGACACGTTGCCTACCGCCACCATAGCTCAGACATCTATTATATTATCCCTTATTTGCACGCGAAAGTCCTAACTCGTGTGGGCTCCATCTTCTGCATTAACACCCCCCCAAAAAAAAAAAAAAGATCGAGCAAAGCATAAATATAACTGCCTCTTGGATGTTGCACGCACTCTTCCGATCTCAACCCAACAGTTTTGGGGAAAGGCTTCTCATATTCCTGTATAGACTATTAATCGTATTCTATCACCTACTATAGGCAACATCTCTCCTTTTGAGCGCTTGTGTGACAATATTCTTAATTACAATCTTCTTCAAATTTTGATAGTACAATCTTCTTAATGACAATATTCTCCTTCCTAGAAGACGTAGTTCGAGTCCGCACGCCAAAAGTCATCCGATGTCGAAATTTCTTACTTTCTAGACGAACGCGCTTTTCTCTAATCTGAAATGGAATATAATACTACATATATATATATATATAGACGCTTCGATTATTGTGGGGTTTTCAACCAACTCTCGATGTACAATCGAGAAGCTCGAGTTTTTTGACTTTGGGGACGCAAGGGTTTGGTCAACTTGGGAAATGGAACAGTTAATCTCGGGTTGACTAATACACAGTCGAGGTTCGCCAATGTTGGCCATGTCCGCGTGAACATTGTTACATATAATTTGCATAAGTTAGGGTGCACGGAAACTCAAAATTTGGAAAATATTTTCCAAAAAATTGCTTATATCTTTTAGAAAAATGAATGAATTACCACGAGTATGGTTAGTTATAAATTTTTGTCGATAATGAAAATATTTTTCGTTGACTAATTTTTTTAAGCTAACCAATATTTTCAGAAAATATTTTCCAAATTTTGAGTTTTCCACGAAACAAAAGTATCAAATGATATAAATAGCATTTTCTGTTGAAATAATTAGTCGTTCATTATCAATAACAATTTATGTCTAAATATTTTTGTGGATAATTAAAATATTTTTACACTCATTTTCTAAAAAAATATAAACTATGAAGCACGGACACGTTGCCGGAGCTTCTGTGTCATGTCCGACACGCTCGGACACGCTCGAACACGTTCGGACACACAGTCAACACATGTCGGATTTTCCGACACGTGGTCAACCTTTCTCGACACATTCCGATGCGCATGTCTGAGAGAGAGTAACGATGGAGGGTGGAAGCGAGGCCAAGGGAGTGGAGACAAGGCCGCGACGGCGAGGGAGGGCCAAAGGAAGAGCATAGACTGACGTGATCCAGAGGGCCGCGATTGCGATGCTGCGATGGAGGGCCAGCGACTAGGCTGCAGCTGTGAAAGAAGAAGGGCCAAAGGCCCTTCGGTGAGCAACTGCAATGAGGTGACTGGGAGAGAGTGTGCAACGAGGAGGAAGAAGAGGCCATGGTTAGGGTTTTAGCAAGAAGAGAAGGAGAGTGATGGGGGACGATGGAAAAATTGGGGCCGGAGAGGGGGTGGCGTGATGATGGAAAGAAATCCTTGCCGGAGAGAGGGGTGGCATGGGGTGGGGGGACGGGTGGGGTAAGAAACCAAGGGGGCAGGGGGGTGATCGATGGGGGTGGGGAGCAGGTGTTGTAATGGGGGAGGGGGAGGGGGAGAGAGGGCAGGGAAGAAACCGAGGGGGATTTTGGGGTGGCGTGGGGGATAGGGGGAGAGAGAAATGGGGGAGGGAAATGATTTTGGGGGATGAGAGTTTAGAGAGAAAAATATAGGGAAATAATTTTTGGGAGGTTTTTGAGGGGGAATAACTTTTGAGCAGCACAGTTATTTTTGTTATAAAAATAAATAAATGAGTTAAAAAGTGATTTCAAAAAATAAAAATATTGAATGTGAAATAATAATAAATTTTGATTTTTTTTTGTCGATCATCTCTACTCTATTTCTACTCTACACTCACTCTCGACTTTTGTCCCGCTCTTTGCAGGGCGTGGGAGTCGAAACCCACTCCCGAAACTTACGCGTCCCCACCCCCATCCCCCGAGAAAGTGGGGATTTGAACCTCACCTCCCCCTTCCATGTTGGAAGGGTGGCCACTGACGAATCCCAAATGTGGTTTAGTAATAATAAATTTTGATGATTATAGAATATCATAAATTTATTTAAATAAAGTTAATTCTATTTTTTTGTTAGTCATTAGTCTCATCCATAATTTTTTGTTAAAGTTAAAAACATGTTTCCAAATATGGGTACGCAATAACTATGAATATCTCTTTCATTTTTTTATGAAAATATTTATTAATATTATTACTGTAAATTCATTGTAACTCTTTTTATTTATTAATTTATTTGTGAATTTGAATCAAATTAATTAAAATATATATTTATTTAATAATAACGTGCCATAACGTGTCGGAATTCTCTATTTTTGAGAAATAATATGTCGGCATGTCGTGTCGCATCGTATCATGTGTCCGTGTCGCGTGTTCGTGCTACTTAGGATATAAATAACATTTCAAAAAAAATATTTCACAAATCATTTATTTTTTGCGAAATAAACATCCTTAATGAGCTAATATAGTTGTTAAATAAGAAGTTTTGGATTCTTCTATTTCACAGTCACAAGGCTATGTTTTTATCTGGTGAATTGGCACAACGAAGAACCTTCCCATGGCAGTGAAGATCCTGCCCGGTCTCTTAATGTAATCAAAGCCTACTGATGACAATCTAGACGATGACATTCGATTTGCTTAGCCACTTCATATATTACTAAAACAATTACCTAATCGGTCATAAACCTATTTTATGAATCTAAATTCAATCCAAAACTTTTCGAATTCATGAATATAGTCTTAAATCTTTGTGCGAAATCCTAATACAATTCCTCTGGCCAACTTCCGTTAGAAATTGTTGATGTGACATCATAGTTGTCATCAGCCGTCTTACGTGACACACTAACGTGGACAACTTATGGCTCACCACATTAGCAATATGCCAGAACAGTTTGTTGAAAAGACTATGTTGAAATTTTGCATAAAATTTTAAGATCATATTGGCAAAATTAAAAATTTTAGGGTTGAATTGACGTCTGAGTAATAGGTTTAGGACCGAATTGATAATTTTCCATATATTGCCAAATAACTGAATAGCTTGACCTAAAGATCGATGATGAGGCTAGGGAAACGGTCATGGGCATGGCACACAACTAGCACTGATGACAACCGCACCTGGAACTATATTGATTGCGACTCATCTGTGTCTGTTATTTACTTAATGACCTACGTGATTTAACTCGGTAGATAAATGTTTACTAGTAGAGTTGCAGATTGTAATTTTACTAGTAATGGCAATGGAATTGAAAACATAAATTGATCGAGTGTGAAAGAATATGTTAAGGTTTTTAAAATAAGCAAGTCATTTCCCATTATGTTTAAGTATGTCCTTTACATAAATCAAGATAATATTTCATAGGAGCCAATGTAGCAATGCAAGTCCCTACAATGGAAAAAAGGATGCGTTGCCTACCGCTAGTGTAGGTCAAAGGGAAAAGTGTTAAAAAAAAGTCTTAAACCTTTTGTATTTATGCAAATTTAATCCTAAACCTTTTTTTTTGTTGCCAATTTAATCCTAAACATTTTCACTTTGTGCCAATTTAATCATTTTTGACTAATTTTGGCGAAATTTTTCTGACTGGGCACTAATCAACATTAACGTGAATAAATTTTAATAATATTTTAATATTTTTTGAATTTTTTATTCTTTTTTATCTTTTTCCTTTTCTTTTTATTTTTATCTTCTTCTTTTTTTCTCCTCCTCCCTCTAGCTAGTCGCCAAACCTCGATGACCAACCAGAGGCAACGGCCGGTGAGGTTGAGGTTGACCTTGCCAACCACTGGTGAGGCTTGCAGTGGCCGTGAGGGCGGCCTCGTGCTAGGCGGCGGCGAGGCTCGCCCTCAAGGTTGCCTAGTGCGAGGCCACCCTTGCGGCCACTAATGAGGACTTGAGTCTTGAAAGTGATCGGCGAGGCTCACCTATTGTCACCTCCGGCTGGTTGCCAAGGTCCGACAACCGGCTAGAGGAAGGAAAAAGACATAAAAATAAATTCAAAAATATTAGAATTTGTCAACGTCAACGCCGATCATGCCACGTCAGTCAACTGATGTCCAATCAGCAAAATCGGGCTAAAATTAGCCGGAAATGACTGAATTAGTATCAAGTGAAAACATTTAATATTAAATTAATATAAATGCAAAATGTTTAGGACTTTTTTACTAGTAATGGTAATGGAATTGAAAACATAAATTGATCGAGTGCCAAAGAACATGTTAAGGTTTTTAAAATAAGCAAGTCACTTTCCATTATGTTTAAGTATGCCCTTCACATAAATCAAGATAGTGTTTCATAAGAAACTATGTAGCAATGCAAGTTCGTGCTATGGAAAAAAGGATGCGTTGCCTACCACTACTGTAGGTCAAACGTCTATTATATTATCCCTTATTTGCACGCGAAAGTCCTAAATCGTGTGGGCTCCATCTATTGCATTAACTTGTCTAGGAACTTCCCCCTCCCCCCCCCAAAAAAAAAAGAAAGATCGAGTAGAGCATAAATATTACTGCGTCTTGAACGTTGCACGCACTCTTCCGATCTATACCTAACAGTTTTGGGGAAAGGCTTCTCATATTCCTGTATAGACTATTAATCTTATTCCATCATCTACTATGGGCAACATCTCTCTTTTGAGCGCTTGTATGGCAATATTCCTAATTACAATCTTCTTCAATTTTTGATAGTGCTTGTTTTGTCCATCTCCGTGCAAATGAATGCATGAAATCAAAACATCGTGCCCATTCATGTTGCTTCTTCAGGTATGACATTGTGTACAAACAGTACAAATGTTTGGATTTTGCCTCTAATTATCTTCATGTGTCTTATCATGTTACATTTTGGGAATGCAAGATTTTCTCATCTCTTCGTCCTTTCAAATCCTCTCCTTCTATTGGCTTCTTTACCAATCCTTAGAGTTGAGGGCTTATTCAAATGCTAGTTGGGATAGTAACCCACTTGATTGTTACTTCACTATAGACTATTGCTTCTTTTAAGGAAACTCACTTATCTCATGGCGTGGCATAAAATAGACTACTACCACTTGATCTAGCACCGAAGTTGAATATCTTACTCTTGCTAATACAACATCATAAAACTATGTTAGCAATAATTATTAAAAGGCATAAGAGCCCATCATAATGGTGGAACGGTAATTTATAGCGACAACCGAAGTGCTATTTAAATAGCTCGTAATGATGTCTTCCATGAGCACATCAAGCATATTGAAATAAAATAGTCATTTTCTACTATTTCACGTGCTTCGTGTTTCTGACTCGTCTCAACTTCATTTGTTCATTAAATTGCTATGTCATCACAAAAGCACATTCACTTGAGCATTTTCAAGATCTTGTCTCCAAACTCTAGTCGACTTTTTATACGTCACCCTAAGTATGAGGGAATAATAGAAATAATTAAGATATTTATGAGATTTTAGGTATCTTCTTTATTGATAGTAATTGATATTATAATATTCCGTTACTTTGGATAGTTATCATGTAAAGCCTATAAATAGGGTCACACACTCTCCATTAAGTAGATTGAAATATACAAAAAATTCACATTTATCTTTGCCGCCCATTTCTTATCTAATAGGAACCATGCTTGCATGATTCCGATAAACCCAATACTTACTTTACGTGCACTACGGGCATTAGCTTCGTTTATGTCGTAGAGGATAGAGTTCTGCCTCACGCTCTAAAAAGTTGATTTTATGTTATTGTTCTTATTCGCATAGAAGTGGTAATGTCAAGTGTTTCCTAAAAGGAGAGAGAACAATGAAATTGACCAAAGACCAGCAAGAATATATAACCAAAGAAGTTGGCTTAGTGCTTTGGTGGTGGTTGAAAGGTCCACTTCAGTAAGGACCACTTGATGCGGACTTCCGAACAGAATGGATCAGGTTAGCTTGCAGAGTGAGAATTCCGCTTGGGGTCGTGCTTGCATGCACCGGAGGTTGTCGATGGTCGACAGGCTCAATCCTGAAAGAGTGCAGTGCGCCAACGTGAGCGTACTTTGTCACAGCAGTGGCTGGCAGCAAATGTTGCGTGCCGTCAAGATGTAGGGAAGAAGAAAAGGAGAGTGGATCTATACCATTCAATTTTTTTATCTTTCGAAATTCATTAAATTGTATCTCCTCTGTTCTCCTTTTATCTGCTCGTTTAATCATGTATTATCTCATAGAAGATCCCGAGTTTTTTTGTCGAATTTGGGATGGCACCGGAAGCAAGGACATGGAAAGGAAAACATAGCAAAAGCCGTGATGGTTTGATCAATGCACTCAACACAACTAATGCGAGCCAAATGGGTCGATGAGTTCAAACCTAATTCAGTCAAGTCTGACCTGACCGGACCCATTTGTGGTCCCTTCTCCGCTTTCGGTGAAAATGGTAGTCTAAACTCAGTTTCACGACGCGACCAGATTTAGCAAATTATCGCACCCATCGAAGCTCTCGGCTAAGAGAAGTACCCATCTCATTCGCATTGTCTCCTAGTTCCCTAGAAACAGTAAGAAACGACCATGGCAGGCCTACGTAGGGGCCTGGGTCGGTGACGTGTTGAGAGAGAGAGAGAGAGAGGGATGGCTTGACAAGACAAGCATATCTTTAGGACCATAAACAGAAACATTGGGGTCAGGTTTTGTTATTTCGGTTCCATCAACGATAGCGTGAACACAGACATGATCGACTCCGAATACGTTTGAGTTCCTTCCTCCCTCTGCCTATCAGAAACTTGCAGCTCCTCTTCTGAATGCACGAAATTTGACCCGCAATACGGGCGTAATAAAAAGCGGTTCCCTCTTTTTTTCTTCTGTGGAAATTGGTATGCTCGGCTATTTTTGGAGTAGAAAATAGTAAACAAAAACTTTAGCCAAAAAAGAGGGAAAAAAAAAAGACCTCTAGTGATAACCTCGGAAGAAGGAAAAAAGCGGGGTTAAAATTTCTCGGACAAATCAATACCATCAAGCAGAGTACTCGCCATCGAAACTCTCTTTATTTCTTTATGATGAATGCCCTTTTGTCTTTCGGATAAATTCATGAATATGACATGTTGGCCATCAAAGAGAGCGCACAGAGTGCCAAATATAAGCATCAATCTCTTCGAACCCTTCATTAGAGATTTAAGAGTTACCTAGGAGGCCATTGAGGCGTCAACTGATAGTAGCCACGAGAGATGTTGTTGACAGCTGAGGAGGGTGAAGTAAAACGGTTGCTTTGGCTTGTTGTGTCGGTTAATATTGGGGGAGGAATGACTGGAGAGCGATGAGCGGCCGACATTGAGAATCCTGATGATGCTGCAGCAGAGAGCAGTGGTAATGGGGCAGAATTGACCTGACCATGCATTTGTGTCGCCCAGGTAGTGAGTCCTTGCGACAAGCCTAACCCACATATCTTCTCTTTAGCTCTTTCCTGCAAGTTAGGCTCACAGGATTAGAACACCGCGACAACATGCAGCATCAAGCACTGTTCAGAAAACTCTAGGTTGATACCCACAAGGTTATGAATTAATTGAAGCTTCATTCATGAAGCAGCACATAAAACAAGGAATAGCATGCACAAAATCAATTGTCGATTGTTATTTCCTGTCTTCTTATCACTTATCTCTCTGGTACAACATGACATCTTGGCATATTTGTACATGAATATCTCCATATCATAACCAGAACTTTAGATCGATGCATAAAATCCCAGAAACATCAGTTCAAGCACATTTTTTCCCATGTCCAATTTGTTGGCAAATAAGATATTTCTGATAAGAGATTTGAATTAAATCGTGTTCGTTTCAGTCATAGGTTGTCTCAACTTGAAATTTCATATAGCTGAAATGAGATGCCGCTCACAAGCAAAAAGGCATTGGATTGACGCCAACTTCACTATCAGGATGTAATAAGAAAACAATAGTTACTTACCATGCAAGGAAAGACACTAGGATAAACACCCGTCCAAGGAGGAGGTTGTCCAGATGTCATCGATAAACCTTCAACAGATGGATCACCCCAGGATGCAGCAGAGTTTCCTACCTGAGAAGCATTTTTAGTGAATACGGATACCATTGGAAGTCACAAAGTAGTAATAATCTGAGCCTCCTCATTAAATATATGGAGCTAAAGAGTATAAACGAAAGAAAAAGGAAACAAGATAATGTTCCCTAGTATTACCCTTAAACTACTTACCTGACGCATGTCGCCTGAGGGCTCTAAGGTTTCCACCATTCCCCTGGAAGAAGCTGATATCCCGAGATTGAGATCAAGACCATGGTCACCATCTGCATCAATTGCATCAGAATACTTCATCAACCTTGTAGAGAAACCTGATGTATTTCTTTTCATGAAAATGAAACAGTTTGCCAAAAGCTTCTTATTTGCAACAAAGAATGTGATTACAGATGCTATTTTCATTGCTGGCTTTTGCAATCATCTCTCCATCGTACGTACTAGGTTCAAAGTTGGTCACAGCCTCTCTTCCGTTACATTTGATAGCTGCCTTGTCATACGCCCTGATTTCAAATAAGCAAAAACTATAAGTGAGGGATCCTGCATATTAAGGCTGAGTACTCATAGAATTGAATTCTCTATGTGATCAAAGGTTGCTCATAACACCTTGCTGCCTCTACTTCACTATCAAATAGGCCGAGGTATATATACCTGCACAAATGCATTGGAAGATACTTAGATACAATTCTCCAAAGTTCGCTTTCCAGAACATTTAGTGCTAACTGGCTTGTGTATAAACATAAAAGCTTGCCTCAGTTCACGGACAGAAAATCTTTATAAAGGGGAACAGGTTTTAAAGGGAAAAGGCTTTTAGTTTTTTACTTTTTGCCAAGGAATTGACCCATTCTAGCTTCCCAACGCCCGCACTTGTGCAGTGTCACCCCTCGATATTTCGAACTTCCCCTAGAAAAGCCAGTACTCTGTCGACGAAGTATGTGTACAAATTCTTCCTTTGAAAGATTCTTCATCTGCCAATCTCAACCAAGAAAGACCCTAAGCCAATCCAGAATGCAAACCAAACATGGTGCAATGGCGGAAGTTTAAATCATGCAAAACATCTTACCTGTTTAAAATCATCCTCATAATCACTCAAATTGAAATTTATGTCTGCATCAAGCCCCCTGAATTTTATTGCAGCACGATCATAGGCTCTGAGTCCACAAAAACCCAATTATGTTATCTTCTTAGATGAATGGAACCTTCTAAAGCTACAAAGCTTAATGAGACATGGCGATGTCTTACCTAGCTGCAGCATGTGCAGTGTCGAATCCACCTACAAATCGGTCAAAGATTATCAGTGCTGCCAAAGGTGAACTGACGTCAAGTAAACTTAATTCAAATTTCCTGAGAAAAGACTATGCATACCCAAATACACTTGTTTTCCACAGTCCCTGTCCCAAAAATAAGAGAATAAATTCGTAGTCAATAAGTCAAATTCCATGAAAAATTCAACAACTCGTACATGTATCCGATTTCACTGAAATCAATCGCATGACAGGCGGAAGCACTATGAACCATGCTCAGAAGGAAATCTCCAGAGAAAAACCCAACTTTTCTCAAACGAATTGTCAATTTCAGCAAGTCAATCGCACCAAATGATCATTGGTTCAAGAATCAGGCCGTTTCAAGATAGTCCCTATTATCCGGGTAAAACAAAAGCAGCAATCACTCGGGAAATTCAACCAAACTAAGCCAAACAGACAAATCACATCAATCCCGGAGAAATTGGACAGAAAAATCAAACACGGCCGCAAAACTTTAATACATCAGAGCAGATGCATCGAGTTTTCGAAAAGTCAGATTGATCGTCCACTAACCATATGTGCGACTCCCATCTTCCAGTCCTCCTATAAAAAGTAACCCCCCTATACTGCGAGCTCCTTGACCTCGGTCCCCTCCTGCTCTTCCTCCGCTGCTGCGGCATCGCCATCCTCGGACCTTCCTTATCCTTACAAGCACCAACCAAGAAGACATCGCTCCTCTTATCAAGCGAGGACGACTCGCCGCACCACTCCATATCCGCATCCACCTCCCTCACCGGGAACAGCTGCCTCGTCACCCCGAGTTCGTCGTCCGCGACACGAGCACCTCCCTCGCCGGCCTTCAGGATGCCGAAGCTGAAAGTGCGAGCGTCGGCGGCGCGTGTCGAGCACGACT
Source organism: Eucalyptus virginea (assembly GCA_014182375.1). Taxonomy (NCBI): domain Eukaryota; kingdom Viridiplantae; phylum Streptophyta; class Magnoliopsida; order Myrtales; family Myrtaceae; genus Eucalyptus; species Eucalyptus virginea. The sequence continues at coordinate 27,195,903 of CM024523.1, read as the reverse complement.
CGTCGTCGCAACCGTCGGCATTGACGATCGACGAGTTCGAGGTCCCGGACTCGTCCATTTGAGCCGCCGGCGCCTCTGGAAGCTCCTTGACGATCGCGACGGAGCTCTCGTCCCAAGCCGACTCCGAGGTGGAGAGCTCCTCGTTGAGGTTGAGATCCAGCATCGTTCTCGCTCAACCGAAACGGCCGCAGCGCAGCTCGACTTCACGGCCCGCACCTAACCGCTCCGACCGGTCCGAGCTTCGAATTCAGCTAGTCGCTCCACATTTCAGCTCGAATCGAAGTTCGCCTGACCTACCGCCGGAGCGACGGAGCTCAACCGAGATCGCGGTTTCGAGAGCCGATGCAGGCTCCTAACCTCGAACGGAGCCACGACTCAGAGAGAGAAAGGCGGGGAGAGAGAGAGACAGAGAGAGAGTTAAAAGCAGAGACAGAGGGAGACGCCGACGTACTCCGATCTCTCCGGAAGGCGGCGGAGGAAGCGGCCGGCGGCGAGAAGGAGCGGCTCAGGCGCCGTCGTTTTCGGCCGGAGAGCAGGGAGTGAGTAGCATTTTGGATTCGTCCGGCGCTGCGATTCTCATCGGAGCAAGCTCGTCCGTCGCTTCCGCTGCACAGAGAGAGAGAGATTTTTTTGGAGGAGAAGGTGAGAGAGGACGAGCGACGGAACATTTTGGAGCCAGGTGGGACTTTTATATGGAATATAATATATTTTATATATATATATATATATTCATTCGCGCATTCGCCAAAAATTATATACTCCATATTAAAAATAAAAAATAAAAAAATATTATCACCCTTGACCATTGATGCCCATTTTTTAACGCACTGCAACTACACGGTTCGAACACGATGTGAAAAATCAGTGCATCCGGATCGTGTCCGGATCGATCTCGTGCGACCAATCGCGGTTCACTTCGTAAGCTATGATTTTTCTCCATGATATCGGTTTTTAACATTTTTTCGGCCCATGATATTTCTATATATTATAAATACGATTACAAAATTATCCCTTTTTTTTCATCCTATGCTATTTTGTCTATGGGATATTGCAATTCATCATGAATTTCATGAAAAATCAGGGACATCTTGCCGGGTTTGTGCCTGTGGGTCAGTCTCGTGGCATAATGGGCCCGTGCCACGCAATGGTATCCCTATCAACCTATCAATTTCCGGGTCATTTTTAGTATCGAGTAGGTTGACACAAACCGATCACGTCTTGCTCAAATCGATCGGTCCTATTACATACCTCATAGCAACATGATCGGCGAATCCGAGCCGCCGCCCCTACTCAACCCCAGAAAAAGAAAGGGGGGAACGACAAATACTTAAATCCCAAGTGCTGCTTGTCTACATATGATTAATATATGTTATCAGTGCAATTTAGGAGTGCTCTCAGCGCAATTTGGAGGCCAATGATTTTGCGGTTATGTCGTGGACGGATATGGCTTTTTAAAAAGGGGTCGAGTAGACGGGCCGATTTTATAGGTGGGGAGGGGAATATGGGAACTGTAGTCGCAACAGTTTCTTCGACCTGTCATTAGCGATCGATCGTGTCGTCTCGGATCCTTTTCGAAACGTTCGCAGACGGAACGGGAGCCTTTTTATTATTCAACGGACCGTGTGCGTGCTCGCTGTTCCGGAATTTGAATATTTTACGTGAAGTCGAGTGCGTCTGAGCAAGTTGGGAATGCCTTATAGGAAAGTATTCGTGATGCGTTCGTAGGGAATGCCTCGAGATTTAAAGGATCTCGGTAGGTGTGGGGGATACTTCCCTGCAAAGGAAAAACGATTTTGTCCCGAATTTAATTCATAGTTTTCGCTCGACTCTTAAATCTATACACGCATCTGAAAATCGCTTATGGATTTTTCAAGATTAATGATGCCAGGATAAGATTGGCGTTGTTCCCTTAGGGTATTGATGAAGATGCAACTTCTAATAATGCATCTCTAACCGGCCTCGATATTAATCGCTTTAAAGAATTTAATGGCGATTTTTTTGGCACCATGAGTAGTTAGGTTTTTTTTTTTTTAATTCAAAGCAAAATTGGAATTGGGTATAAAATTAAGGTGTTTTTTCTTAGGAAATTAGGCCGGTAGGTGTGTGTCTATAATTTCTATGTATATTTCCGCTCTATCACAACCGTGTGCAACAACCCGCCTTCTTGAACGGTCACCAGTTCATTGATATTTATGGTTTGATTATTTAATTTTTTTCTGATGAATAAAATATATGTTTTCTTCTTCTTTTTTCCCCTCTTTTACAGCACTGATTTTTTTGGTCTCCTAGGCATGAACTACACTTAAAAGCTGTCTTCCTTCTCTTTATAAGGTGAGATAGCACGTTGCATGTGCTCGATATACACGATCCCGCTCCATCAAATCTTGCAAGTTCCACGTAGAATCCACATTATTCAATGGCCAAGATGAAGTGGACTCGCATAGTTTGTACACAAAAAAAAAAAAAAAAAAAATTCCTTTTAAGCATACATGCAAAGCCATGCAAACCAAAGCAACATGTGGCACTCTCCTCGCTCCCTCAGATTATAATGTTGTTTAGATTTACTTTAAAATAGAGAAAAAGGGACAATTGCAAAAACTTTCACCTGTTTTGTGTCTCCCAAACTTGAAAAGGCCTGTTTATCCTCATGCACACCAGAAATTTGCACCTAAATAATGAAATTCAATGTTAAGGATGGGGTGATTTAGGGGGAAAAATAATCGACAGCTTCGCAAATTGTGTGTGGATGAAGAAAAACGACTTGAAATCTAATGTAAAAAGTGATGACATTCGTATTTTAATAACCCAACCTATAGAAAAATTATTTGAGGAATCCCTTTGCAACCTTACGATTACCCTTTCTAATTATCATATTCATAATTTTATTTTAAAAAATAATCTAATAAATCCTAAACGTATCGCGTGGATGCCAATTCAATCATAACTTTAAGACCCAATAACCACCAGAGATTTTGAGCAAAAATTGACCAGAATGACATCAAAAAAATTAGGATTAAATTTTGATAATATTAAAAAATTATAAAATTGAATTGAAGCCTGTATAATAAATTTATATATGATTGACCATTTCCCTTTTTATTTGGCGTGATGTGGCACAAAAGTGGACTGCTGAAACTTATTCCCCTACGCTGGGAGACGTCAACGCAACATGCCGGCCCGAAAAAGGGAATGTCAACCATCGGATTGCCATCGTCGGAGTCACGAGCCCGCGCTTGGTGCCGGCGACTTTTAGCGATTCCGATCACGAATTCGGCGTGGGAAGAAATGACCGATGGGTTGCTTTAGTCCCTAGAGATGGAGAAGTCCGTTTAGGGCAGCAGAAGATTTTTCACTCGGGATCGAAGGTCGCTCCTGTTCAAGTTTTGCCAAACGCGTCCACATTGCTTTAGATTGAGGTTGTCTGCTAAGATTAAAGGAGTGGAATTTAATCTTTCCGTGGATTCCACAAGATGTTCCACGAGTTTCCCTTGTCAATCAAGTCTTTGTGCACTCGTGATTCTAAAACTATAAATAAAACGACACTGCACGACACTTCTTACGTTCTTTTTCCTAGGTCGGGAGCTCCAACACCATGATGTGATTGTCCATCGGGTCTCACAAAGGTAAATGGGCACGAAAAGTTCTAGAAAAAGAAAGGGTACGGATCGAATATCTTCGCGACTTGCATTTGAGAAATTTAAGGATATACTTCGTCCTAACCCGGTACAAAGCATCCTATTAAACAATCTACAAAGCAAAAGGAGATGATTATATTTTTCCCACCTTCAAAAGTAGTAGGTGGTACCAACCGTTGGAATATTATAGATTGACCTCAAAAAAAAAAAAAAAAAAACATTAGTTGGGTATAATCGAATCTTGTTTCTAAATATATTACAATAAGGTGGAAAAATTAATCTATCTAAGCACCTTAAAACTTTAGGACCACTTGACATGACAGACTTGTCGCTAGACTAATGATTTTTTTAGACGCTTGTTCAAGATAGCCCTTACATACAATACAAGGCCAATGGTTATCTTGCCATTGCATAGTTTTTTGCAATACGGTAAGATTTTCCAATTGAAGCTCAAGTACCCTATATACAGTCATTTGTTATTACACTAGATCGTAACAATTCAATCGGACTATTACAATATTTCGATGATAACCTCGATTGAAAGCTGGTCTTGATCAATCCCCACGATCAAGACTAAGCACTCAAGAAATCAACCGACCCAGTTCCTGATTTCAACCCTTGAGAACCGATTGGGGTCGCGCTGGCTCCGAGTCCCATCGGCAATGTTAGCTAACTAATCGGGCCGACCCATAAATAGGGAAAAATTAAATGAGAAGGATGTCTGAATAATTCGAGAGAAAGGACAGAGAAATCGAATCCTTCCCCGGGGGGGACCGGCTCTCTCATCACTTCAATCAACTTGGAGTCACTATTGACCTACAGTTGGTCGATCGATCGATCAATCAGGCTCTTCATCCCGCAAAAGGCCCAACAACGAACAAAACGTGAGTTGAGAGGTAGGGGCCCGTCCCGGGGGGGGCCCGCCAAGGCCGACAGATTCGACTCCGGCTTTCATGTCTTCAACGATTTTTCTGTTTTTTCCTCTCTGTTTTTTTCTTTATGACTTTATTACATTACAACTAGCGTCTCCTATTTTTACCATTATTAAACTTGTGAAAGTGAAGGACGATAAGCTGTCGCTCGGATTGAACTTTTGTGGGAACCCCCCGGGGAATAAAGAGCCTCCTCGTTTGTATCCAGCTTGCCAACCTTTCGTCGGATGGGAAAGCGACACGAAATGATGGCTGGATTTTGGTTGCGATTTGATCCTCGAACCATCAGTAAATAGTCAACATGATCTCCTATATCACGTTAAAATATTCAATGTTATTGTCCCGTTAATTTAAGTTGATGCAATATATTAATGTGACTTCTAGTCTATTGAGTTCGAACGATGAACAAAAAAAAAATTACATGTTAATTATCTATGTAAGATATTATCATCAAATCGGAATATAATAGTTCATGCTATCAAATAGCGATAAATATATAAATGCCTAACTGTTAAAGTAGATGAATAAAAATGTGGACGTTTGACTCATCAATTTTGAAAATCTCACTCAACATATCAAAATAAAATCTAATTTGTCTTTTGAGCAATGAAAAATTATATTGAACGTTCATAAAAAATTCAAGAGCAACATTAAACAAATCAAAAGCTTGGGGATAATATTGCACATTTAGCCAAAAATTTAAGGTTTTTTGTATCATCTTATCTTTTCAAATTTTACGTGGTATGTTGTATTAATAAGGAAATTATTAAAGCGGGCGCATGCCACACATCAAATTTCTTGTAATGAAATGCTTATATCTAACGATTCATGGGGAGAAGAGAAAGGGAGAGATAGAAAACCACCTTTGCTATGGTTTAGTAACCATTTCACATCAAATTTCTTCTAATGAAATGCTTATATCTAATGATTCGTGGGGAGAAAAGAAAGGGAGAGATAGAAAAGCACCTTTGCTATGGTTTAGTAACCATTTTCAAAAGATTATGGTATGATTATAATTGCATTATTTACTTGAGTTATGTATTAATACCATAATTTCCCATTTGAGAATAATATTAAATCTCTGTTTTGGGGTAAAAGAAAGTCAAATTAAACATCAAAACCCATATGAATTGATTGAGATCGAGTTTGGATTATCGATGCTGTAATTTGTTCAATGAAGTGATTTAGTTGAGATGCGAAGTACAATGTAATGCGTCCTTAAACTTTTAATATGCTGGTGACATATTATTTGGCATAGTATATTCAAATATTTAATATTTCACAATGATCCTTTCTCGAGTTCCAAAAAAAAACATACAGCACACGTAAAATAGTGCATTTTTTTCTAATAATAAGAGGCTTGATTTCCTAAAACCCACAATATTATATCCAATCTCAACCTGCCCTAATTTTAAAAAAAAAAAAAAAAATTCAATTTTCACTTTAATCTCAAATTTGCTCATACACCTAAAAATCTCGACTGATTTCTTCAAAATTATTAACATTATAGCCCATTACAAGTTCATTACCAACACTCTTACCTTTACATGGAATAATAATATTCTCATGATATTGATAATCTCAAAAAAAAATCAGTTGTCATTTTTGGTGCATGAGTAGATTTAGCACTAAAATGAAAGTTAAAAGATAAAAAAATTTGGTACGAATTTGAGATTGAATTTAAAATCTGAGATTTTTAAGGAAATCAGTACAACAAAATAGGGGGGGAAAGCAGATGGAGGGAAGGACACGCAATCTGTGCAGAAAGATACATCTGATTTTGGCACGTGCAAAATTGTTCCCAGCGGCAGAGGGTGGCCAGCTCAAGGATCCTGTATTGTTCACCGGCCGGGCAAGATCCTGTTTCGAAAGTGAAAGTTGAATACTTGAATAAAGGCACGAGGGCATGGTCCCCGGGGGCCCCTTCCCCACCCCAGCTTTGTACCGTCCGATTCGAAAAGTCGGAAAAAATCTTATTTTGTGTAAATGGAGATCGGTCGGACGGTTAAGATCTATTGCATTCCGATCCCACAACGAGAGATTATAAGGGCACAATTCTTTTTGGAAAGTACGAAAAGTCGCTTACAAGAAAGCGGCCCCGATATTTTCTGAAAATAGAACACAGCATTGGAATTTATCAACAAGATTTGGATTTAACGTTGCCCCTTCCATTATCAATAGGTGACGTCGCTTTCCATATATATGAAAGGAACTACCTTAGAAACACTAGCGCTGCTTGAAAATATTCTTGGACAATCGGACTCCAAATTGAAAGTTTTGCACGCTAATAAATCTAAACAGCTATTAAAAATAAAAGTCATCAATATTGTCCTTGCGTAAAGGCAAATGGGGCGATTTGTTTGCTATGTCCTAACGAAATTCTAGCGCATGCTCTTAATATCAAGATCATTTTACACAAGTGGCTTTATGCGCTGTTGATTTGAACAAGTTTGTAGCCATACTTTTCCAAATCAAGGACCAATAAAGTTGTTTGCGCAACCTTTTCTTCTAGTACGCCGCGAACAGTGATCTATTTTTAAAATTTTTAGGTATACCTAACATGCACGAATGGATCTCGACTGTTAATCATATGTGCCCCGAGACGAAGAGCCTAAAACAAGATTAACAACATACAATCGTGATTAGGACCCTTTCCATACAAATATTTCTCCCCTCGAACGAGATTGCCATAAATTGATAGATCACCTTCCCCGAAAGGTTAGGTCCTCCCCAGCTTTCGAAGTTTTCGTTAACTAAAAGCGTTTTTCCATTTATGGTAAGTCCAACTCACGTCCCCTGGGACATGACGACTCAAATGCAATCCGAGAAATGCGATGGAAGCAACTAGCTAAGATCACGATATTCCTAACAAAAACATCAGCATCTCATGTTTTCTTTTCACGACACATGGCCGATTCCGATTTTCCGGGTAGATGTCTGAGCTCTCGTGTATGGTCAACTCGCGATGAACTTTACATTGATTGAGAAAAGACTAAAGCGCGGTTGGAATTAGAGAAATATTCAGCGAAGCATCATCAAATCCGAACACAGCCCATCTCTCTTTTCTCTATATCCAATCATAAATCAATTTCTTAACTCATATAGAAGTTAAAATGAATTAGTTATATTAAGTAAATGAATTATAAATGAGTTTAAACATAATAAAAATGCTAAATGTGTTATAGATGGGTTACAAATAATTTTACAACTTACTTAAACTCAATCAATTTCTATAATTCTCTCTTCAGCCTTTCTCGTCTTAACTCTATATTAAACTCTCATTTCAATTTGACTATGAGTTTTTGTACATTATGTTAAATATGAAAGTATTTTAGTAACATGAATTAAGTCAAGTATGATACACTAGATAAAAATGTGTCAAAATTGATTAAATAAGTCCATTTCAATCAAACTATTCATGATTCGACCTAAACTCGAATCCATCCGTTCGAACCATCTCCCTTCCTATGAACTGAAGCGACCCATGAATGATTACCTATGCAGATGCGATCATGATGTCGGGTCTCTTTCGTCATCACCACGATCGATGGCCCGGTCCCTTGCGGTGCCCGGGCGAAAGGTGTGAGGAACATAGAAAGAGGGGAGATTCACATACGCAGCAGGGCATTCGTCCGTCGATGCGCGACGAGACGGAAAATAGGAAAGGTGGGTCGGGGACAGGAAAGTTGAAGGAAAAGCTAAAAAGCACGCGACGGATGGAGGAGAGGTTTTCCGCCCTTTCTCGGGCCTTGGGTTGTCGGCAGACGCAATGGTTTTTTTGTACGAGGTTTTGGGGTTTTGATGGGGTGGGAGGGAGAGACGTGGATCCTCCGACCTCCGTTCGTCGAGGTAAAAAAAGTGGTTTCATGTCGATGCTCCTTTTTATGTTTTGCTTTCTCTTTTCGGTCCTCGAGGTGAGTCATCTATCTCTCTCTCTCTCTCTCTCTCTCTCTCGCTCTCGTTTGGTGAATGATGCCTTTCTTTTCTTCTTCCCTTTGATTAGCGACCCATGAATTCAACCCGGGAATTTTTAAATGGATTGAGATATTTCTAAAGGGAAAATGACAAGTATGGTCTTTAAATTTTAGCCAAATATATAACGTGATCTCTGAACTTTAATTCAATGTATAATGTGATTTCTAAATTTTTAATTTATTTAATGTAATTATGTTCGACTTAATCACTGCACTATGTGAAGATATTCAATGATGTCCCTAAGTTTAAATTAATAAAAACACAGTATTAAAAATCTTCCCATAGTACAGGAATTAAGTTGAACATATATAAAAAATTTAAGGATCACATCGCATATTTGATTAAAGTTTAGAGATTAAATTGAACAAATTAAAAGTTCAATGATCATATTATATATTAAATCAAAATTCAACGACTATTTGGGTTAGTATCTCATTTTCTTAACTTTTTTACGGTGGGGAAAAATTATTCTAGAATGGTGATTCACATCATTGCGTGAAAAAAATGATTGATCTCTCGATGACGGTTTTCGAATTCATAAGAAGAAGAAGTGCGACTCAAGTGGTGTTGGCAGAGTGGAGAGGAGGCACGAGATGGGTATTGGGTTTCGACTGCGATAGGAAAAGGCATCTAAATAGCATGGTGTTTTCTTATCCTGAGGATATAAACCGAAATTACATTCCACTAGAGATGAGGCAAAATTTTCCTTGCCGAGCCTTGTATTTGCACACTTGGATCGATTCATTTTTGCACGCTCCTCAGTATCGATTTGGTGCATTTAGAATTGTCGCTCTTAACAAAATCTCGAGCTCAAAAACCGCAAACAGAGGAGCAATAAATTACTCGGAAAGAACAAATAATGAGTTCGATTAAGATGTATATGGCCCGCGTTTTTCCTTTCCTTCGCGAAGCAATTTGTCTGAACACCAAAATGAGCTAATTGCGGGGAAAAAAAAAAAGAAAAAGAAGAAGAAAACATGCATCTGCCCAATCTAAATCAATTTGACTTTGATGGCAACAGAAGATTAGACTTTCTACCGGATTATGATCTGGCGAATTCTATGAATTATTGTCATTGATTGGAAGCTTTTTTTTTTCTCTCTCTCCATTTAATTATTTTCCCTCACGTTTCTTGTCGAATTCGCGAGCATCATTCCGCAAACGTAACATCACAACCGGCGTCGCAGCTATCAATCATGATGTCAACGACGGAAATAAAGCCAGCCAACGATCAATCGTCGTTGGACTTCCCGACCTTAGGAAGGGAAAAACAGGGGGCCAGGCCCGAACTCCATGGACCAAGGCATTCTCCTAAGGACATGTTCATCTATTTGAAACACAATATGGAGACCACACTACATGCCACGATCCGAGACCGCTTGGACCGGACCAAATAGCTTCTCTTTCCCCGTCTCGGTTAGCGGCCTCCATAAGATCTTGGGAGCACACCGGGCTGCAAGGCGCGAAGCTCTCCTTGTTGATAATTTCTCATCCTGGCAAAAGCTCCATCGCGGATTCAAAAATCCAATTGATTGAATTCTCTTCTTGACGTGATTTAGAGCCAACTCTAATTTTCCTTTTGGGTTTTTACTCGAATTGAGCTTTTTTGGGATGGTCCAAGGTGGAGTGCAGAACTAAAGAGTCGACAGGCCACATGTCAAAGCAAAATGCATGGAGGCCTTCATGTCCAAAGGCCTACTAGAACAAGTCTTCGATCTCGAAACCCGAAGCGACTCGTTCGTGGGCTCGCTCAGGTGAGTTATAGGCTCCGTTCCGTCTCGGGCATTTTGTCCATCGCCAATGAAGATCTTTCGCCCAACACTGGTCGCAAATTGACGTTCAATCCCCCTCCCCAATCCAAGTCCATCTTTTTACGTGCCGACAGCTAATTGCCTTTGCGATTTGTTGACTTTTGGCAAGAGAGTTCGGACATTGATTTTTTTAGAAAAGATTGATTTTTAATGGAATATGAGAAGAGCGGAATGTTTTGGATCATAAAAAATTAAATAATGAATAATTATGAATTTTGGTGAGATTTATTTTTTAAAAAATTATTTCGTTATTATTATAATAACTCAAACCTACTTCATTTTTATTTCATGATGGCAGAGATGTAGAAAATTAATTCAAATAAACAACAAATCAATCAAGAAGAAACGAAACCATATATGATTGTAAAATACCAAATATCAATAAATACAAACAATTAAAGCGTCTTGTTTGGCCAATTCTTGACTTGAAGAAAAGTAATCTGATAACTCGATAATCTCAACGCATCTTCCTCTCTATGACCTATTTTAATATAGCAGATTTCAATGGAATTCAAGCAATTGATAGGAATAACCTACCATTTTATAGGTTAGAGAGGGAACCTAGCAAATCCTAATCAATAACGTGTCATTCCCTGTAATTTCAGTTAAACACAATTACTTATATTTTACTGTTCAATTAGGCCCGTTATTAATAGATGTTATAGCCAATTCAATAATATTATTATAGGGTTTATCAAATATCGAAATATCTATTAATCCAATTATTTAAAATAAAAAATTAATTAATTAATGTAAGTCCATGTAATAAAAAATTTCCAACGAAAGATTCATAATTTCTACACGCCAAGGTTCCATTTTCTTTCCCACTTGGCTACAGTACCTAGCTTCCTCGCGAAGCAAACCTTCGAAACGTCATTCGCTCGAAGAGGGTTTCAAACACAGCACAACGCGACCCGCCACTTCACTCTCACCTCCAGGACCCGGAAGAACCCGCGAAACCGCAGCTCCCGCAAACCCCGCCTGCACCTCTCTCTCTCTCCCCGCTTCAAGAAATGGAATTCAATGCCCCCGAGCGCCGGCGGGCGCGGACCCAGAGGCTTCCCCCCAGGCGAGGCCAGATCAAGATCGCCATCTTCAAGAAGCTGTTCCGCCTCGCTTCCCGGGCCGTCTCCGGGATCGCCGGCGGCGCCGGGCCACGGCGCGGGGGGGCCGCCCCGGCGACGGCGGCCCCGTCGAAGCTGGCCGCGGCGGCGGCCGCCGCGTCCACCACGTCCCCGACTCCGTCCGGGCGGTGCCGGTGTGAGGCGGAGGAAGCGTCCGGCGAAGTTTTGTAAAATTCTGTAACTTTTCTTTACGTCTCCTTCGCTCGTGTTTTTTTTTTTTTTTTCTTTTCATTTTTTTTTTTTGGTGCCGTAGGGGTGATTTCAGCCGCGGGGGTGGGGGTGCGGGTCATTCTTTTATCTTTTTCTTTTTTTCAACCGGTTTCTTTATTTTATTTATTTTTATTTTTGGGATATGGGACATTTATGTATGGTATACGAGACGAGGGACGAGGTAATAAATGCTGTTGAACAGTTAATTAGTTAATCACTCTTCATTCCTGCACATGGAATCTTCAATTTTGAATGATGTTTGCCAACATATGGTTCACCCGCCCGGTCCAAAACGGCGAAACGTCTTGTCGCATGATCTCTCAACAATGTAGGCCAACAAAATTTTCCCTTGTCACGATTCTAAAAGGGTAAGCAGAGGACCACTCTCTAAAATTCAATGCTCGCATAGAGTATCGCCGCAAAGCGTGTTGGGGTCTATCCACATTGTCGCACAATATTCTCATGTGATTATTATGATTTAATTCAATCATCAACGTGTAAATAGATGTAGTAATTTTCTCTTACAGAAAACATGGTGACTAGTGACAAATTGCTGCATCCTGAAAAGGAATCCTAATGATCAACTTAGTTGGTAATGCATTGTCATTTCTTCGAGAAATGGGCGTTGGAGATTTACCCTTTATCTTATTCAAGATGTGATTTCGATGTTAGCAGTTCCATATGTTCACGACTTTTGGCAAAAACAGTTGGAGATTCCTTTCGGGGGAGAGATAAGGATGTCTCCGTACCCGGTACATCGGGACCGTCAGATGAAGAGCTGCTTCTAGAAAAAAAAAGGGCCAAAAAAAATGAGCATTTCATTTATTTATTTATTTATTTTTCCAATTTCCCAGAAACTTACTCCCCAAGTGTTCGAATCCGTACACAAACCCGCCGTAATAAAGAGGTTCGAACGCACGCTCGGACCGGCTACGGACCGGCTACGTCACTCTCGTTTCCAGACCCGAGAATAACCCACAAAAAGCCAATCTCCCACTCCGCCGCCGCCGCCGCCGCCGCCGCCGCCGCTACCGCCGGCGGCATTGCATTCTCTCTCTCTCTCTCCCCCCCCCCGCGCGCTTCAAGGAATGGAATTCGACGGGCCCGATCGCCGGCGGGTGCGGACCCAGAGGCTTCCTCCGAGGCGAGGCCAGATCAAGGTCGCCATCTTCAAGAAACTGCTCCGCCTCGCTTCCCGCGCCGTCTGCGGCATCGCCGGCCACGCGCCCGGCTGGGCCCATCCCGGCGACGGCCCAGTCGAAGCTCGCCGCCGCGGCCGCACGCCCGGCGGGCGTCGCGTCCACGACGTCCCCGACTCCGGCGGGGCCGTGCCGATGTAAGGAGGGGGACCACGGCGGGCGACGTTTTGTAAATATCTTTAGCTTTCTTCTCCTGTTTGTCTTTTCTCTCTCGTTTTTGCAGTGTTTATTGTATAAAAAAAAAAAAAAAATTCTGGGTGTGACGATGAGATTATGCTATGAGATCGGATGGGGACCCAAATTCTTCCTCCGAGGAAAGGGCCGGATCAAGGTCGCCATCTTCAAGAAACTGCTCCACCTGGCTTCTGTCGCCATCTCCAGGATCGCCGGCCGGGCCGAACGACGGCCCGGGGGCGGGCGGGGGCGGGGGGCCGGGGGATCCCGGCGACTGCCCCTCCGAAGACCGCCGCCGCGGCCGCGCACCTGGCGGGCGTCGCGGTCACATCGTCCCCGACGCCGGCCGGCCGGTGCCGTGTGAGGAGGAGGAAGCGCCGGACGAAGTTTTGTAAATGCCCGTTACTTTTTCCCGTCTTTTTCGCTCGCTTTCTTTGTGGCTGCAGTAAAAACCAAAAAAATTCGGGTGCGACAGGGACAGCGTGTAATTTTCAGGGATTACACCATTTTTTTATCTCCCTTTTCTGTATTTTTTTTTTCTTTTGGGGGCTTTGGTATTTTTATGTATGTGATCAGATGAGGCTAATAACGACGCCGTTCGACGACTAGGATTACTCTCGTTTCCAATGCCCATCAAATCTTTTAATTTCGAGCGATCTCTTGCGAAAATAAATTCATGGGACCATCCGAAATGGCGAAATTGTTTTGTCCAAGAAATTTCCAAGAACGAACGGTCTCCTGTTGCAATTCTGATTCCTAATTTCCTAGATTTTGGAGATGAAAAGTATGTCTTCCGATAATTGGATTGGGCAAGTAAATTAAATTAGGGGAGAGAAAGAGATCACGCAATTATTAACAGAAACAATTACCTGCGACTGATACACTTTGTTAACCAGCAATCTCATTAGTTCTTTAGAGGAACATGAGTATCTTATGCACCATGTTTTAGCTATTGCACTTGCCCAAGAGCATAGTTTATAAAGTTCCCTTCACATCTGGTTGTGGAACCCATAACTAAATGAATATTGTGCATTGATAAATCCATCGTTCTCATGAAAAGTATCCGAATAAGATGATTGATATATATGATGAGATGGTTTTGGTGAATGGGAGAAATATCCACCGGAAACTTTGCTAAACAGTTTAGAGACATCGATGTAAATCGACTCAGGCAATGACTTCGATCAGTTGATGAATGGCTAAAAAATATCTTCATCTACTGTGCCTTCAAAAAAGAGTTCTCACGAAAGGCGAAAATGTTCCAACAATGATGATAAGTAATGTTGCACTTTCAACACAACTTGGAGATATGGCATCAGCAATTAAGTTATTGGGTCCAAGCGGTGTCGATTACTTTCGAGTCTATCAACAAGGTGATGAAAGTGGTTGGATATGATGTAGTTACCCTTGAAGTAATTTTTGACCATCTAGTTGAGAATGAGAAAATTGGAAAGCATTCATGGTAAAGAGTACGAATCTTCGCAAAGTCTGGATTGATAAATTTCTAAGCAAATGAGATCATCATCAATGATGTATTGTATTGAGCTTTACTGCCAAAAGACTTATGTGTTCTTTCTTTCTATATTGTTATTGCCAATACTTCAAGAGATGAAATTTGATGTAAGGTTGTTAATCTTGTGCACATTTTACCTAGTGACTTCTTACTTGACACTTTTGTAGCATTTCATCATTGAATGAAAATCATTTCTTCGTGTAATGATGTGTTGAGTATCTAGGAAGTAGGTGTGAAGAGAGGAAACTGGTTTCATCTTTGACACTTTGTGTGCCGGTCAAGTGTTAAGTCAAATCATAAGAAAGTAGTTAACAATGTTGGATAACCTTTGCTTTTAACCTTAGGATTCTCTCAATACTTCATTTTGGTAAGATTGGTAGTGTTCTCATATATTTCCTATATATGAACATTTCTTTTTGTACAAATCATTCCTTCTTCCTCCCATTTCTTTTTCTTTTTTTCTTTTTAAAATCAAGCACAGAGTGGAACTAACCAGTCATTCTAATTATTTTTTAATTTTCCTTTTCTTTTCTTTTCTTTTTTTTTTTTTGTTTTTCATCAAAGGAAAAAATATTTTTCTTTTTTTGTTTCCCACCATTCTTCTTCCTCCCATTTCTTTTTCTTTTTTTCTTTTTTTATTCTAATTATTTTTTAACCTTTTCTTTTCTTTTTTTCTTTTTTGATCTCAAACTCACGCTCGTCAATCTAGCGAGCCTTGAGCTTGACGCTCGTGCTTGCCAATCTAGGGAGCGGAAAGTATTTTCCTTACCGAATATTTAAAAATATTTATTTTAACCGAACACTAGAAAATATTGTCATTTTCTTAGAAAATGACTTTATGGGAAAATATTTTTCGAAAATAGCCAATTTTCCGCCAAACGAATGGACCCTAAGGTTTCATTTCTCTCTAATTTACTTGGTGGTGAGTGATGCCGGTGAAGAGAAACAAGGGGTGAGCGTCGAGCGACGAGGAGTGATGGGGAGAGGCAAGTGTTGAATTTCAAGCAGCGAGGGGCGAAGGGTGAGCGTCGAGTGGCAAGCAGCATGAGGGGTGAGTGGCAAGTGGCACGAGCATTGAGCAGCAAATGGGGTGAGTGTTCCTCACAAGCGAAGTTATTTCTTCCAATTTTACTTGGCATTGAAGAGAATAAAAAACAAAAGAAATAAGAAATAAGAGACCGGAGTATTGGAGCAAGAGGAGGAAGACACCCTGAGTTAGTGTTTGGTCGGAGTTGGTATGGATTGGACCAATCCTAAACTCTTAGGACTATTGATCAATTCACATAATGCAAGATCCAAAGGTCCCAAGACCAATGACCAACCCAGTCCTCCTGAAAATCGAATTAGGACAGGCAGGTTGAGCCGGTTTAGGGTCAATCCAAGGTTAATCTTGGACCGATGCTCACCCCTACCAGGTAATGGTGTGAGGGAGGCCAGCTTGACGACGGTCGTTCTGTCGAAGCTCGCCATTGTGTCCACCATTTCCCCAACTCTTGTTTTTAAAATTCACGTAACTTTTATTTATCTTTTTTACTGGCAGAAATACACCCCAAGTGCCAAAACTTGGCACGGAGGGACATTTAAGTGCTAAAACTTCGAAAAGATATACTTAAGTGCTAAAATCATAGTAAAATGGATCACTTAAGTGCCACTCTGACCAAAATCCGGCCAAATTGCTGACGTTGCAATTTTCCAACAAGATAAGTGCAAAACGGCGTCGTTTTACATGTTGACGTGGCGAGAAAATGCAAAAATGACATCATTTTATTTTTGATGTGTAAATAATTAATATAAAAATTAATTAAATTAAATTTAAAACTAAATTTATTTAAAATATTCTTTAAAAAAAAACTTAAGAAAAAAGGAGGGGTCGAAGGGAGGCAGCCAGGGCTGAGCCCTCGTTGCCGCCACCGGGAAGGGCCGTCGACGGAGGGGAGAGGGTCGGTTGGGGTCGCCGGCCCCTAGTCGACCGGCAGTGAGCCCTCGTCGGATTTGGGTGAGGGTCGCGACCCTGGCCCCAGATTTGGGTGAGGGCTCGCGGGCCCTCGTCTCTCCCCGCCGTGGCGGGGAAGGGCCGGCGATGGTGGGGGGAGCATCGGCTAGGGTCGCTGGGCCTTGGCCAAGGGCCGCCAGCGAGCTCGCGAGCCTTTGCCCAGTTCTGGGGCGAGGGTCGCGGCCCTCGCCGCCGGTCCACCAGGGGCTAGAGAGGGCTCGCAGGCCCTTGCCGTCGGTTGACTGACGTCGCCGGCCCTTGGCTAGGGCTTGGCGACCCCGGTCGGTGCTCTCCTGCCGTCGCCGGCCCTTCCCGGCGATAGCGGGCCCTCGCCGCCAATCAGTTAGGGGCCGGCGCCGACCCCGACCGACCCTCCCCCCTCCGTCGCCGGCCCTTCTTGGTGACAGCAACGAGGGCTCGGCCCTTAGCCGCCTCCCTTCGCCCCCTCTTTTTTTTTTTTTAAATAAATTAATTTTTATATTAATTATTTATACATCAAAGACAAAACGATGTCATTTTTGCATTTTCTCACTACGTCAGCGTGCAAAACAACGCCGTTTTGTACTCATCTCGCCGAAAATTTGCCATGTCAACAATTTGACTGGATTTTGGCCGGAGTGGCACTTAAGTGATCCATTTTACTCTGATTTTGGCACTTAAGTGTACATTTTCGAAATTTTGGCACTTAAGTGTCATTTCGTATCAAGTTTTGGCACTCCAGGTGTCCGTATCTCCTTTTTTGCTCCTTTTTTTGTGACTGTAGTGAAAAAAAAAGGGGGGGAAATGTCACAAATGGTCCATGAACTTTCATCTAATGTTCAATTTCATCCCTGAGTTTTTTATTTGCTCAATTTGGTCCCTGAACTTTCATCTAATGTTTAATTTCATTCCTGAGCTTTCGATTTGCTCAATTTGGTCCCTAAACTTTCATCTAATGTTCCATCTAATTCTTAACTATTTGAAAATTGACCAATTTCCCTTTTTTTAATACCAAACTGTTTTTTTTTATAAATAAAAAAAATACCAAATTGATTTTTCTTTTTGGTTGAAAAAATACCACATTTATGCAAAGTAATAAAGGTCAATATTTCTTTCATTTCTCCATATTAAAAAAAAATGGAAAAGGGACAGTAATAATAAGCAAAGGTAAATCTTGCATTTTGATTTCTTTTTTGTATATGCAAATTACTTGAATAATGTATAAAAGCCCATCAATCGATTTTTTTTATGGACTTCACCGGAAAGGGAAAAATCGATTGATGGGCTTTTGTACATTATTCAAGTAATTTGTATATACAAAAAGAAATCAAAATGCAAGACTTACCTTTGTTTATTATCACTATCCCTTTTTCCATTTGTTTTTAATATGGAGAAAGGAAAAAAATATTAACATTTATTACTTTCTATAAATGTAGTATTTTTTCGACAAAAAAACTCAGTTTGGTATTTTTTTTGTTATTTATAAAAAAAAATAGTTTGGTATTAAAAAAAGGGGGAAATTGGTCAATTTTCAAATAGTTAGGGACTACATGGAACATTAGATGAAAGTTCATGGACCAAATTGAGCAAATCAAAAGCATTAGATGAAAGTTCATGGATGAAAATCAAAAGCTCATGGATGAAATTGAACATTAGATGAAAGTTCATGGACCATTTGTGATATTTTTCCAAAAGAAAAAGAAAAAAAGCTTCGGTTGAGATGAGGTGCATGCGTAATTTCAGCAGGGTGTCATTCTTTTTTCTTCTTTTTAGCCCGTTTATTTATTTTTATTTTTGGGACTTGGGACTTTGTGTATGGTATGAGATGAGGTAATCAATGCTATTTAATGACTAATTAGTTACTCTTCATTCATGTCCATCGAATCTTCAATTTTAAATGATGTTTGCCAACATATGTTCAGACGACTTGTCCAAAACAGAGAAATGTCTTGTCTCGTGATCTCTCAACAATGTAGGAAAACGAATTGCTCCTTTGTCACAATTCTAAAAGGGTAAAGAGCATCATTCTTTAAAATTTCTCTCGAAATGAAGAGCCCTTTTCTCTCGATATGAAGAGTCCCTTTTCAGCCAAGGATGCAAAAACCCTAACCCTAATCCACATCAGCCCGACCCTTTTTTCTACCTGATTTCTTCTTTTTCTTACCCACGGGCTTGTCTTCTTCTTTTACTAAACCTCCCTTCTTCGAGCGAACTCGGACTTCTTTGGAATGGACGATGGGATGGACTTTACGATCTGATGGCCACTGTTCTTGAATATTCAATTCTGGTCGTGATCTCTATAAATGAAGATGGGCCCTGAGTTTTCAGTTTCGATTCCACTTCTGTCGGATTGTTTTTGGTTAGTCTCATGCCCTCTGTTTTCGTTTATTTCATCTCTGCTTCTTCAGCCATCGATTCTGCTTGTGGGCTTCTGAGAATCTGGCGCTTTTTATGTATCGTGTCGGGGGCTTGTTCTTAATCTCTTCGCTACTCTCCATTAGACCAATAACAGTTCCTGTCTTGTTATACGTGCTGTGGGATGGAATCTGAAGAGCTTAGCGACTCTGTGCGCTTGGCTGCCCTTTGCTCCAGATTGGGTAGACTAAATACTGAGAAGCAAATTGATGTATGGGATGAAGAACTTCCTCCTGAAAAATTGGCAGAATGTAGCTTAACATTAGTGGGACGAATTCTGTCAAACCCATCCATAAACTTCCCTGCTTTCCAGACCACAATCAAAAAGGCTTGGAGAACTGAACGAGTAGACTTTTCACAGCGAGAAGATGGATTCTATGTAGTCAAATTTCATTTGGATGCTGACAAACAATGTGTAATGGCTGGAGGTCCTTGGCTTTTTTCAGGCTATCTTTTTATACTTAAGCCTTGGCAGCCAACTACTCCCCTACATTGTTATGACTTCTCAAAGTGTGCTTTCTGGGTACAAATTTTCGGCCTGCCATTGGAATGTACGACTGAGAAGTTGATAGCAAAAGCTGTGCAAGATATTGGTCAAGTACTTGAAGTCCGAGTTGATTTTAAAGAGGGAACAACTCCTAGGACAGTTCGTGCAAGGGTTGAACATCAGTTGAAGGATCCTTTACGATCAGGAAAGCTGATTCGTATGGATGGGAAGCTACTTTGGCTTGATTTCCGCTATGAACATCTCTCCCACTTTTGTTATTCTTGCGGGAAGTTAGGTCATTATGCCAACTACTGTACGACGATCCCCTATGATGAAACAAAATTTGAAAGAAGGGATAGTATGGTCTATGGACAGTGGCTTAAGGCTGAAGTTAAACAAGCTAGCCCTTATTGGCATTCATTTTATACCCCCCCGATTACAATAGATCAGCATGAAGAGACCATACCTGAGATACCTCCGTCACAGATTCAACATGTGCCTCTATTACCTCCACCACCTACTGCTGTTGCACCAATATCAGATCCATCACCTTCTCCAATACCTCAGCAAGTTACAGGATCTGGTCAGGCGCATGAACAGGTGAAAATCCTTGATGGACCTCCTATTCATACTGCGTTAATCCCTGCATCAATTAAAATGAAGGGGGCTCAATCACCTGCCACGGATAATAAGCATCATAGGAAGATGAATACTTTAAGACTGACACCTAAAGTAGGGGGTGCAAAAAAACAGAAACGCTATATGCCATATGATCCAAAGGTTTCACTATTGCCTGACCTAGATGAGGCTACTTTGATGGAAACACCTGTGCTTCACATAGGAGAAGTTCGACAATGGGCGATGGCGGCTGGCCCTCAACAGCCACCACCTCACAAATGAAACTCATATGTTGGAATTGTCAGGGTTTGGGCACCCCCCTGACAATTCAGGCGCTAAAGGCCATGACGGCCAAGGAAAAGCCCAGTATAGTTTTTTTGATGGAAACGAAGAATGGTGCGTAGAAGCTAACTAGTATCCAAATGAGCTTTACACTTTCGAATGCTCATGTTATCAATCCTACTGGTCTGGCGGGAGGTCTAGCGGTCTTTTGGAATGATCAGGTATCCATCGAAGTACTTCTTTCCACCAAGGATTATATTGATATGTCTTATCGGGAAGTGCAGGAAGAACGCACTATACGTCTTACTTGTGTTCATGCTCCTTTTGATTTTCAAATTAGACAACTTGTATGGGCTGATTTGAGAGGGATAAGTTCGGCTAATGTACTTCCATGGATCTGTGTGGGTGATTTCAATGAAGTACTTTATCCGTGGGAAAAGGTTGGGAAAAGGCCGCCTCATCGTTTTCGTATGCAATCTTTTAGGCAGGTTCTGAATGATTGTGCCCTAATGGAGCTAGAAAGCAAAGGTTGTCGGTTCACGTGGATGAATAACAGGGAGGGCGATGATTTGGTGAAGGAAAGACTGGACAGGGCCATGTGTACACTTGATTGGCGACTACTATTTCCTAATGCAGAGGTCTTTGCATTACCTGCAGTGGGCTCTGACCATAGCCCATTGATTATCAATACCTCAGCAAAATATCGTAGAAGAGGGAAGAACTTTATCTTTGAATCTTATTGGAATGAAGATGCAGATTGTCAACGAATCATTTTCGAAGCCTGGAAGTCAGTGATAGTTCAAGGTTTTGATATAACTCCTAAGTTGAAAAAAGTTTCTTTTGCTTTGACACAGTGGAGTCGATCCAAATTTACTAGAGCTGATCTTAAAGTCACAACATTACAACAACGTCTCCACGATCTCATAAACCGGCAAAGTATCATAGTTTCAACAAAGCAATGAAGTAACTCGATTAAAGAGGAGCTAAGGCGGACTTGGCACCAAGAAGAGCAATATTGGGCTATGCGGTCGCGAATTCAATGGTTAAGGTGGGGTGATAAGAATACTAAGTTTTTTCATGCTGCTACTCTTCAGAGAAGGCAAAAAAATCGTATTATTATGTTGAAGGATGATCACCAGCGATGGATCCGTGATTCAGAGACTTTGAAAGAAATGACAACATCCTTCTTTTCTAATTTATATACGACGGTGGGAAATAGAGATTATGGTCCTATACTTGCTCAATGTCCGCAGGTTGTCACCACAGAAATGAATGACAGGTCACGGAGTTGATATCGTTAGAGGAGGTTCAACAAGCTACCTTTCAGTTGGGCACTACTAAAGCTTCTGGCCCTGACGGGTTCAATGGCTTATTTTACCAGACTCATTGGGAGGTAATTAAGGACGATCTCTTTCACCTTGTTAAAAAAAATTTCAGACAAGGAGGATGCCTACAGATTTGAACCGGACTATCATTGCTTTGATTCCTAAGATACCTCACCCAGAAAGCCTAGATCAATACAGACCAATTAGTCTTTGCAACTTTGCTTATAAAGTTATATCTAAGGTACTTGCTAACCGCCTAAAACCTTGGTTACCTAATCTGATTTCCATGGAACAGTCGGCGTTTGTGAATGGTAGACAGATTCAAGATAATATACTGATCGTTCAAGAAGTTCTTCACCAGTTTAGAATTCGTAGGAGGTTGAGAAAATTTAATGTCATTTTGAAGACTGATATGAAGAAGGCTTATGACAGAGTAGAATGGGACTTCCTTAATGACTATCTCCTAACAATGGGTTTCCATCCAAGGTGGGTACACTTGATTCTCCAATGCATAACTACAGCATCCTACAGTGTACGACTTAATGGCGAGTTACTTCCCTCCATCTATCCAACTCGCGGCCTAAGACAAGGTGACCCTCTTTCTCCATACATCTTCATTCTATTAGCGAATGTGTTATCTACTCTGATTACTCAAGCAGTCGACATGGATCACATAAAGGGCATTAAATTAAATAGGTGGTGTCCAACTTTATCCCACCTCTTTTTCGCGGACGATGCCATATTTTTCCTAGATGCAAATATTCGAGAATGCCAGAATCTAGCAAATATTTTAAATCAATATTGCATGGCTACAGGACAAGCTTTGAACAGAAACAAATCGGGACTTATTTTTAGCAAGAATTGTCCTTCGAGTTTACAGGAAAATCTGTCGGATGAGTTCAGAGTACCGGTGCTTCAAAGGTATGGAAAGTATTTGGGAATCCCGTCAGACTGGGGTCGATCTAAAAAGGAAATGTTCTCTTGGCTTTTGGGGAGAATACAAGCAAAGTTAGAAGGATGGAAAGAAAAGTTCATTTCAAAGGGAGGTAAGGAAACTCTCATCAAATCTGTTATCCAAGCAATCCCTCACTATGCTATGTCGATTTTCAAACTCCCTTTGTCTCTTTGCAAAACAATAGAACAGAGCATTGCTCGTTTTTGGTGGAAGAATGATCAGAATAGAGCAGGGATACACTGGAAGAAATGGGATATTATGAAAAGGAGTAAGGAAAATGGAGGTTTGGGCTTTCGTGATCTCGTCGACTTTAACCGAGCTATGCTTGGCAAACAAGCGTGGAGATTGATGCAACAACCTCAAGCTTTATGGAGTCAGATTTTTAAGGGGCTATACTATCATTCTACGAGACTTCCAAGCTGCGGCGAGAGGATATCGACCTTCTTGGGGATGGCGAGTATTCTTGTGGGTAGGGATGCAATTTTGCCAAACGTTAGATGGTCAGTGGGGAATGGAAGGAATATCAATATTCGCGAGGATAGATGGTTACCGAGAGGCATTCTTGGTGGACCTGCAACAAGAGAAGAACTCAAACTGGTGGCTGATCTCATTGATCCAATCCACAACAACTGGAATACTTCTATGATGAGTAATTTTCTAGATGATGGCATAATTGCAGAGGTCCAAACCATTCCAGTTAGACCGAACATTGCTGCAGATAAAATTGTCCGGACAGCCACAAAGGATGGCACCATACAAAGAAAAGCAATTATCATGCTCGTCTTCTATGGACAGAATACACGGCAATGATATCGCATCAACTTCTTATCGGCATCCTAAGCTATTGTGGAAGAAAGTATGGGCTATGCGAATCGCTCCTAAACTGCGTGTCTTTCTATGGTCAGTTTGTCAAAATGCACTCGCCACTTCTGACAATCTGTTCAGAAGACACATCACTGCCGAACCATTTTGCCAGATTTGCAAACAAAGCATCCCAGAGACAGTAGAACACTTATTCCTATCTTGTTCGTGGACTAAAGACATATGGGATCATCCTCAAATCAATATACAGGTAAGTGCTACATCGATTACTCGATTCGAAGTTTGGTTAACAGAAGCGGCTGTATTGCCGAATTGCTTACCTGGTCTGGACCTTGTTGCCAATGTTCTATGGCAAATATGGAAAATGCGAAACGGTTTTATCTTCCGTGGCCAACGTCCGGATCATACTTTAGCAAAGGGAGAATGCCTTATCGCAGACGCAGCTTTTTCGGGTTTCGCATCTCCCTCTCGTCCCGACCTACAAAGACAACCGCACCCACATCGCTCTGGAAACCACCGGATCCGGGCACTTTAAAATGCAATATTGATGCTTCGTTCAAACCAGAGACTCGGATGGATCCATGGCATCGATTTGCAGAGATCACTATGGCCGACTAACCGATATATATTCTGCTCGTTTCCCGGTTGCTTCGCCTCTTATCGCGGAGTTTCAAGCTCTAACCTTTGCTCTTCAAAGATCTCGCTACATCTGGGGCTTCATCAGGCTCATTTTGACTGGAGTCGGACTGCGGCATCGTTGTGGCAGCTGTAACAGGAGGATCCGCCGCCATGGGAGACGCGAGTCTTGTTTGCGGAGGCGACATCTCTTCTCCCTCTTTTCCCTAACCCGAACGTGCGCATCCGCAAGCGTGAGGCTAATGCCGCGGCCGACCGGGCCGCGAAAGCCCAAAATTCGTCCATGCAGCCCGAGACTGGAACTTATCTCCTCCTTTCCTTTTGCTAGACCTTGTGTATGTTGACGCTTTAAAGGCTGGTTGTAAGTTACCGAAGATATAATATTTCCTCTGCTTTCGTCCAAAAAAAAAAAAAAAAAAAAGAGCATCATTCTTTAAATTTCTATGATGGCATCAAGCATCACCGTAAAGCGTGCTGGGGTTTATCACTATATTTCCACGCGATTCTTTTGATTTAGTTCAATTTATCCACGTGCAAATAGATGTACTAATTTTATTTTTTTTACCAAAGACGTGGTATATCTCACAATCCGATCGACCGAACACTAGGAAGGAATGATGCAACTAATTTATGGTTGACGACGGATCATCCTATCCCTAGGAAAGGAATCCTAAAGGTCGACTTAGTTGGTAATGCATTGCCAATTCTTTTAGAAATGGACGGTGGAGATTTACTTATGATCTTGCTCAAGATGCATTCGCCACATTCCCATTTCCATAATTTTTAGACTGTTGGAGATTCCTTCTTTTTCCATGGCGGGAAAGATAAGGACGTCTTCGTAACCTCGTGACCGTCCGATCAGGAGCTTTCTTGTACAAGGGACGGCCATAAAACGAGCATTTCATTTATTTATTTTACCATTTTTTGGAGGGGGCTTCCGTTGCGTTGCCAGGAAAGCTTACTCTCCACGTAAGCCCCCCCAACTTGCTCTTCCTCGAGGTGGTTCGAACCCACACGCACAAACAGGCCGTAATAAAAGGAGGCTCGAAGGCACGCTCGAACCGGCCACTTCACTTCACCAAAAGCGAAGCTCCCACAACGCCGCCGCCGCCGCCACCGCCGCCACCGCCGCCGCCGCGGCGGGCATTGCACTCTCTCTCTCTCTCTCCCGCTTCAAGAAATGGATTTCGACGCGCTCGATCGCGGGCGGGTGCGGACCCAGGGGTATCGTACGAGCCGAGGCCAAATCAAGACCGCCATCTTCAAGAAACTGCTCCGCCTTGCCTCCCGCGCCGTCTCGGGGATCGCCGGCCGCGCGCCCGGCGGGCGTCGCGTCCACCCCGTCCCCGACGCCGGCGGGGCCATGGGGATGTAAAGAAGGAGGGAACACGCCGGGCGACGTTTTGTGAATATCTTTTCTTCTTTCTGTCTTTTTCTCTCGCGTTTTTGGAGCGGTTATGGTTGTGAGATGGGGGACGGCGACCCAGAGGCTTCCTCCGGGGAGAGGGCGGATCAAGGCCGCCATCTTCAAGAAACTGCTCCGCCTCGCCTCCCGCGCCGTCTCCGGGATCGCCGGCCGCTGGCCCGGCGGGCGGCGCGGGTGGGCCGTCCCGGAGACGGTCCCGTCGAAGCGCCCCGCCCCGGCCGCGCGCCCGGCGGGTGTCGCGTCCACCCCTTCCCCGACGCCGGCGGGGCCATGCGGATGTAAAGAAGGAGGGAACACGCCGGGCGACGTTTTGTGAATATCTTTTCTTCTCTCTGTCTTTTTCTCTCGCGTTTTTGGAGTGATTATAGTTTTGAGATGGAGGACGGCGACCCAGAGGCTTCCTCCGAGGAGAGGGCGGATCAAGGCCGCCATCTTCAAGAAGCTGCTCGACCGACCTGGCTTGTCTCGCCGTCTCCAGGCCACGCCGAACAACGGCCCGGGGGGGAAGGTGGATCCCGGCAACGGCCCCTGGCGGCCGTCGCGTCCACCGCGTCCCCGACTCCGGCCGGCCGGTGCCGTGTAAGGAGGAGGAAGCGCCGGACGAAATTTTGTAAATGCCTTTAACTTTTTACTGTCTTTCTCGCTCGCCATGTGGTTAAAGTGAAAAAATAAATGGCGGGGGGGACTCGTAATTTCAGGGAGTAGACCTTTTTCTTTTTTTACTTTATTTATTTATTTTTTACTTTTCAGGGTATTAACCCTTTTATGTATGTGATCAGAAGAGGTTTTTTTTTTTTTTTTTGTCGGTATCAGAAGAGGTTAAGAATGCTGTTTCCATGACTATGATTACTCTCGTTTCCATGGGCATCAAATCATTTAATTTCGAACGATCTCTTGCTAAAAAAAAAAATGGTGGGCCCATCCGAAATGGAGAAATTGTTTTGTCCCAGGATATTTCCACGAACGAACGCCCTCTTATTGCAATTCTTGAAGCACCGCATCCTGAAGGGCGATTCCTAATTTCGCAGAAACTAGCTTAGGCTTCTGCCAAAGTTTGGAGACGAAAGTATGTTGACTTTGTTGGGTTGAGTTATGTTCCGTCGGGTGGGTCTCTATTTACTCATCGCAAAAATAAATGAGCAATGGAGGAGGGTTTCCCATGGCGATTCTAGAAGAGGGCAAGCACCATTTTCCCCGAAACTCGAACGACTAAACATAAACCAATGGAACAGCCGCGGAATTATATCATCAGATCGGCACATTCTGATCAATCGCCAATGCGGGAACGCCGCCCCCACCCCCCCCAAAAAAAAAAAAAAAAAACCTGCACCGTAAAGAAAAGATGGTATGGGGGTCTACTGCTAGACACGTGTAAGCCATCCCCTCACCCTCTTTTTTTTTTTTTTTCTAGTTTCTTTTATTTTACGAAATAAATTTTTTTGACGAGGGGGGGAAGGGAAGGGAAGGGAAGGGGAGAGGAAGGATCGTAAACGGTCGCTCTCGCCTCCTTATTCAAACCTCCCCCATTTCAAACTTTCTTACCACTTGCAAAAGCCAAAAGCTCTCTCTTTCTCTCTCTCTCTCTCTATGTATCGACTGTCACTACTGTCCCCCCAACACTCTCTCTCTCTAGAACCCTCAACCGCCGCGCGGCGACGGAGAGGCGACGGAGATAAGGCTTGGGATGGAGAACGAGGAGGCGGCCGCAAAGCCGAACGGCGGCGGCGGCGGCGGGGGGTACGTGCGGTACAACGTCCTCGGGAACCTCTTCCAGGTGCCGTCCAAGTGCGTCCCGCCGATTCAGCCCGTCGGCCGCGGCGCGTACGGCATCGTCCGGTGAGTTCCGGATTCTTGCGTATCGGATGAGCGCGGCGGGATTGGATGCCCGAGCGTTGATTCGCTGCTTCGATCGGCTTTAATTTCGTCGCCAGCGGGTCTGAGTTGTGTGAGTTCTCGTGTGTGAATTGGGATTGCCGAGATTTCTAGGTTGAAAAGCGCGCGCGGGGGCGCTAGTGCGAAGATTGCCGCGTTTCTGGATCTGGAGAGTGGTGGTTTTGTGTGTGGTTTGGGGTGTCGGAGATTTGAGCTTTCGGTCCGGCCGATGGTCGGATGCCCTTTTTTTGCAGCTGTGCGACGAATGCGGAGACGAAGGAAGAAGTCGCGATCAAGAAGATTGGGAACGCGTTCGATGCCAAGAGGCCGCTCCGGGAGATCAAGCTCCTCTGCCACATGGACCGCGACAATGTAATCGCGGGCATGAATTGGAGTATTTGAGTCTTAGCTGATGCCGGAGATTCTCTAAATTTTATCTACGCAAGTACGCAACGGTGTCTTGAGTGCGCGTCCAGTCAGGGTACTCTTCGGTGTCGGAGGGTACCTTTTCTTTCCATCTTTGGATCGGTTTCCGTAGAAGTAGATTCTAGTTGCTCATAGAGAGACCAAAGTCCTTTCCAACATGATGTTTGATCTGCATTTATGAATCTTAAAGATGGGGTGACAGCAATACTTTAATTGGGGCGGCCCCGGGGGTGGGGGGGGCTGGTTGAGTGTCGTCGGTTTCTGTGTAAGCATCTTGAAATAGAAGTTTTCATGTTTGAACAGTCATTAACTCTTTAAACCTTAGAAATTGCAAGAGGGGACTTGTTGTGTATGGTTTCAATATAATATAACCCATGATGAAGGTGATTCTTTCTGGTGTTCTGCAGATAAACAAGATCAAAGACATTATCAGGTCACCGGACAAAAAAAACTTTAATGATGTTTATATTTTGTACGAGCTAATGGATACAGACGGATGATCACTGTTAGGTTATTAGTTGTACTTCCTTTTCTCTCTTGTCAATCATTGGGTGAATTTCTCTCTTATGATTCGGTTTAATTTATCCACGTGCAAATAGATGCATTAATTTTCTTTTACCAAAGACACTGTGTGTTTTACACTCTAATCGAGCAAATATTAGCAGGAAATGACGAAACTAATTAATGGTCGACGACACATCGTCACGTCTCGGGGAAAGGATTCCTAAAGGTCGGCTTAGGTGGTAATGCATTGTCATTTCTTTTAGAAATGGACTGTGGAGATTACTTTTGATCTTATTCATGATGCAATCTCCACATTAACATTTCCATAATTTCAAACCTGTTGGAGATTCCTTCTTTTTTCGTAGTGGGAAAGATAGGGACATCATCGAGGGGGTCTCTGCGGCATTGCCAAGAAGGCTTCCTCTCCTAAACCACTCGACTTGCTCTTCTTCGAGGGAGCTCGAACCCAAGCACGCAACCGGCCACTTCACCAAAAACGAAGCTCCCGCACCGCCGCCGCCGCCGTTGGATTCTCTCTCTCTCTCCGCTTCAAGAAATGGAATTCGACGAGCCCAATCGCTGGTGGGTGCGGACCCGGAGGCATTTTACGAGCAGAGGCCAAATCAAGATCGTCATCTTCAAGAAACTGCTCCGCCTCGCTTCCCGCGCCGTCTCCGGTATCGCCGGCGGGGGGCCTGGCGGGCGGCGGGGGGGTGGCCGTCCCGGCGACGTCCCCGTCGAAGCTCGTCGCGGTGGCCGCGCTCATGGAGGAGCCGCGTCTACCCTGTCCCCGACTCCGGCGGGGCCTCGCCGATATGAGGAGGAGGAGGAAACTCCTCGGGCGACGGACGACGGCGCGGGTGGGGGAGGGGGCGGCATCCCGGGGACGCGACGGCTCCGTCGAATCTCGCCGCCGCCGCCGCCGACCCGGCGGCCCCAACTCCGGCCGGGCGGTGCGGATGTGGAGAGGAGGAAGCGTCGGGCGAAAGTTTTGTAAATGCCTGTAACTTTTTCTTGTCCTTTTGGCTCGCTGTCTTCGTAGCTGCAGTAAAAAATAAAATAAAAAAATTGGGTGTGATGACTGATGAATGTTTCACGTGTAATTTTCGGAGGTTACAGCTTTTTCCCCCTTTTTATTTATTTATTTATTTATATATATATATATATATATATATTTTTTTTTTTTCTGTTTTGGGGCTTGGTAATTTTATGTATGTGATCAAGATGAGGTTAATAACAATGCTGTTCCACGACTAGGATTACTCTTGTTTCCAATGCCCATCAAATCTTTTAATTTCAAGCAATCTCTTTTCACGGGACCATCCGAAATGGAGGAATTATTTTGTCCAAGAAATTTTCACAAATGAACGGTCTCTTGTTGCAATTCTTAAAGCACGGCATCCCGAAGGGGGATTCCTAATTTCCTAGAGTGGCCCTCGCAAAGTTTGATACAAAAACATGTCTTCCAATAATTGGATTAGACAAGTAAATTTAATTAGGAGAGAACAAGAGATCATAGAATTATTAATAGAAATAGTTACCCACAAAGCTCACATACTTTTCTAGTAGTGAATCATAATTTGGTAGCCTTATTTGGTCAAGCTTTTTCATATACATTCTTTATCTATCCATCGTAATTTTGGATAAATCAATTTAGTAGGGTCTTCCGTCATGACTCTATAAGAGAGCGAGTACTGTTTTGCCTAAACTCAAACGATTATATACAAACCAGTGAAACCGATGCAGAATTATATTGTCCGATCAGCACGTTTACCGGGTAATTTCCATGCCAAAGTGGGGACGCCAAAGGAAGGTAGGTATCGGGAAAAATAGAAATTGGACTCACTAGAAAAGTTGCCAAGTTGGTATTGGGTCCACTGTTCAGCAAGGTGAAGACACGGACGGTCGAGATTGCTTCTGGACACGTGTAAGCCTCCCAGCCCCCTTTCAGTTTCTTTTTATTCGACGAATTAAATTTTTTTCTTTTATTTTACGAATTAATTTTTTTTGATGAGGAGGGGGGAGGGAAAGGGAAGGGAAGGGAAGGAAGAATCGTCAACGGTCGCGGTCGCCCCCCCCTTCGTTCGCATTCAAACTTCTCCCCCATTTCAAACTTTCTTCCCACTCGCAAAAGCCAAAAGCTATCTCTCTCTCTCTCTCTCTCTCTCTCTCTTTATGCATCGACTGTCGGTACTGTCTCCCCTCCACTCTCTCTCTTCTCTCTCTCTCTAGAACCCTCAACCACCGCACGGCGACCGAGAGGCGACGGAGATAAGCCTTGGGATGGAGAACGAGGAGGCGGCCGCGAAGCCGAACGGAGGGGGGGAGACGGCCCGCGGCGGCGGCGGCGGCGGCGGCGGCGGAGGGGGCAGGTACGTGCAGTACAACGTCCTCGGGAACCTCTTCCAGGTGCCCTCCAAGTACGTCCCTCCGATTCAGCCCGTCGGCCGCGGCGCGTACGGCATCGTCTGGTGAGTTCTCCGAGAGTTGATTTTGCTGCTTCGATCGGCTTTAATTTTCTCGCCAGCGGGTCTGAGTGGTGCGTGCGAGTTCTCGCGTGTGTGAGTTGCGATTGCTGAGATTTCTCAGTTGAAGAGCGCGGGTGCGTGCGCTTCTGCGAAGATTGCTGCGTTTCTCGATCTGGAGAGTGGTTTTCGGGTGTGGTTTGGGGTGTTGGAGATTTGAGCTTTCGGTCCGGCTGATGGTCGGATGCCCTCTTTTGCAGCTGCGCGACGAATGCGGAGACGAAGGAAGAAGTCGCGATCAAGAAGATTGGGAACGCATTCGATAATCGGATCGATGCCAAGAGGACGCTCCGGGAGATCAAGCTCCTCTGCCACATGGACCACGACAATGTAATCGCGCATAAGAATCGGAGTAATTGAGTGTTAGCTGATACTAGAGATTCTCTAATTTTTATCTACGCGAGTGTGCAACAGTGTCTTGAGTGCGCGTCCTGTCAGTGTACTTTTCGGTGTCGGAGGGTATTGTTTCTTTCCATCTTTGGATCAGTTTCTGTAAAAGTATATTCTAGTTACTCATAGAGAGACCAAAGTCCTTTCCAACATGATGTTTGATCTACATTCACGAATCTTAAAGATGGGGTGACAAAAATACTTTAACTGGGGCATAGTGGTTCTTTAGACAGGGTGGGTCTCTGTGTAAGCATCTTGAAACAGAAGTTTCCATGTTTGAACAGTCATTAACTCTATAAACCTCAGAAATTGCAATTGGGGATTTATCTGTGCATGGTTTCAGTTTAATGTAACCCGTGATGAAGGTTTTGGATGCTCCCAGGTAATCAAGATCAAAGACATTATCAAGCCCCCGGACAAAGAAAACTTTAATGATGTTTATATTGTGTACGAGCTAATGGATACCGATCTGCATCAAATCATCAGGTCAAATCAGGCCTTGACAGATGATCACTGTCAGGTTAGTCAGTTGTACATTCCTTTTCTCTCTTGCCAATCATTGGGTGAATTCGTCGCATTATTCTGCATGTGCCTTCTGTGTTTTCCTTTTCCAAGATAGATTCCAGTCTTTTTGACAGTACCTATTCGGCCTGCAAATATACTCGGAAAATAATTGTTTGATTTGGGTATGTGTAACATGCATCTTTCACTTCACGCTTGATGGTCAGATGTCCAACGGTAGTGTCATCCTATCAACTTTTAAGAGCTTGCCCCGCAAAACTTCCTCCCTGACTGTAATTTTTTGATGAGTAAAGTTTTGTTCAAATTCATGGATTATTGTTGAAGTCTTTCTACTTCAGTGAATATTTATATATCCATTCCCTATTCTAATTCTCTGTCAGATATTCCTCTTGAAGAGTGGCTAATCATTCTTAATTATAGACAGTTTTGCCTGCGGGCCGATTTGGGGATATGCTGCTAACTGATAGATGCGTTATTTTAGGTGTTTTCATGGTTGTATTTTCTGGAGCAAGCAATTGTTTTGATCTTCTCTTCAGCATATAAAGGGAGACGCGATAATAATCAATGAAAAGGATAGATAAT
Source organism: Eucalyptus virginea (assembly GCA_014182375.1). Lineage (NCBI taxonomy): Eukaryota > Viridiplantae > Streptophyta > Magnoliopsida > Myrtales > Myrtaceae > Eucalyptus > Eucalyptus virginea. Next base: position 27,163,571 of record CM024523.1, on the reverse strand, counting down.
TAGGAGAAAATAGAGGGGGAGAAAGAGATAGATAAAAGTGAGACAAATAAAAAATGAGAAAGCATATGGAGCTCTTTTTGTGATGTTACCTTGTTATAGAGGAGTTAGGGCTGCAAATGTACTTCAGTAGAGCAGATTCTTTTGTGTGTCTAGGTATATTTGTGGCATGTAGAAGGCTACAGTCAAGTCATTCCAAAATATCTCTGTTCATTAGTTAGCTAAAGGGGGCATTTTCAATTGGATCTTGCAGTATTTCCTCTATCAGTTGCTGCGGGGACTGAAGTACGTGCACTCTGCAAATGTTCTGCACCGTGATTTGAAACCGAGCAACCTGCTTCTTAATGCAAATTGTGATCTCAAGATCTGCGATTTTGGCCTTGCAAGAACCACATCAGAGACTGATTTCATGACTGAATACGTGGTAACTAGATGGTACAGAGCTCCTGAATTGCTGCTTAACTGCTCGGAGTATACTGCAGCGATTGATGTTTGGTCTGTGGGTTGCATTCTTATGGAAATCATTACGAGGGAAACACTTTTTCCTGGCAAAGATTATGTTCAACAGTTGGGGCTTATTACTGAGGTATCTTCTAGGCTATATGTTACTCATACTTTATTACGATTTATCTAGCAAGTTTAGCTCCTATAAATAATGAAAAATCGAGGCACTGTATTGGATGGAATGCAGACTTGTAACAGATCTATATTAACGACAACTTAACTTTGCGTTGATTGGTCTGATTTTCATGAATTCTTCATCTCATGGTTATCATCAAACCAGCTTTTAGGATCCCCAGATGATTCAGATCTTGGATTTCTGAGGAGCGATAATGCGCGGAAGTACGTGAAGCAACTTCCACACGTCTCAAAGAGGTCCTTTTCCCAGAAGTTCCCGAATGTTTCCCCCTTGGCTATTGATCTTGCAGAGAAAATGCTGGTATTCGATCCAAGCAAGCGGATAACAGGTACATTTACAACTGTATCATTTTCATGAATTCTTCTCACTCACTTTCGGAATATAGTCTTGATTATCTTGTGACTTGTGTCAAGTCGAGGAAGCTCTGAACCATCCATATCTCTCGAGCCTCCATGAGATCAACGAAGAGCCCATTTGCTCTTCCCCTTTCGTCTTCGATTTTGAACACGCGTCCTTGAACGAGGAAGACGTGAAGGAGCTTATATGGATGGAGTCTTTGAATTTCAACCCGGACGAGAAGTCGGGATGATTGGCGCACTTGCACGTCCCCATCTTTTCATTGGAGATTTTTCAATAGGAGGGGTCGGCGCAGAGTATATGTATATCTGTATGCGATGAGATTTAGCGTGCGAGAGTAAATAGAGATTCGGTTTGTCTTCCATTGGTGGTTTTGGCATGATGGCTTGCTCACGAAATCACGGTACGGAAGCAGCAATCGACCGAGCCGAGAGGAAATTGTTATGCAGGACGGGGCATTTTCCTTGTTGCCGCGGGGCATGAGAACCGGTGTTGTTTGCATTTGTGATTGTTGTTGTAAGACTGGGTAAATGAAGAGAGAGTTGTTGGGTGTATACAGGGATTGTGTTTCTCGGGAGGGAAGAAGGCCTTCTCTCTAATTAATATGTTTCTAGAAGTATACTGTAGAAATTCATGTTACATGAGGCTTGAGTCATGTGGCGTGGATTAAGAGTTTCATTATAATAAAGAATTTTACCTATAGTTGGATTTGATTTGGGATTCGGACCGTCAATGATGTCAAATTAAAGTGAAGAAAAGGAAGATGTGACATTCGGTTGTGTGGTATAAATTATGGATTACGAAATATAAAAAGAAAAAGAAAAGGAGGAGTAAAAACTGAAAAATAAAACTTTTACAAAATATAGGCTTTATTTAGGGGTAAAAATCATGCGAGCAGTTTAAAGACCTGCTCAGGTCTTAAAATATAAGCTTTATTTAGGGGCAAAAATCCAGGAACATGAGAAGAAAAGAAAGTTCCAGAAAAAAGAAGGAAAATATGGAACAGAGAGAGAGAGAGAGAGAGAATATTTTCTTGACGTCACGGAGATCGAGCCTGTCTTTTAGCTCATCCAGCAACCAGCCCCAACCCAACCACCAGCCCCTTTAAAATGATTTCGAAGGACCAACCAGTGCTCAACGCGTGGCGACCGCGGGGGAACTCTCCCCGCCATTGGTCGGGATGGGAGATTCTAAATGTTTGGATCCGAAATATTTTAATGGAATTCCGGTGCTCTGATTGGAAAGTCCCAACGCTTATCCGAATGTGGAGGGACCTTATTCTTTTTGCATAATCGTGGGGTGAATCAGTGTCGATGTGAAGGACGTATCTTATTAGATTGGCATTTTGAAAATTGATCTATATCTTTTATTTTGGTGCCACTTAGTGTCAGTTGGTCATATACTACTGCATTCGTTTTGATACAATAATATTTAATTTGTGGCTATTTCATAAGATAATGACATTGAAGGTACTAATTAGATGAGGAGTTTTATTCACAATAATTTCTTAAGGTCAATTGATGGAGATAAAGTTATTTGGATTTTCACAATATGTGATTGCCATACAACATCGGGAAATAAATGAGAAATGGATATTTTCTTGCGTAATAACTCTTGTAAATAAATAAATATATTTACATAAAAGAATCCTCCAAATAAAATTATGAATCATTTTCTATTTTCTCAAAAGCGCAAGTCCTTCTTAGGAAATTATCCTACGGCTCATTTAGAATTTCTTTAAATTATGGGGGGGAAAAGAATAGTCGAAAGCCAACTTTAGATTCAAAACTTGGCCGGAAAAAGAAAATAATGAAAAACTTCAGATTCAAAACACAATCCTTGAGCACGCACTTTCAGGTCGTTATCCGAAGAGCCAACCAACAAAACGACGACGTCTCGGGGGCACGGGATCTAGTAGTCCCCGAACCTTTAATCGGGCGTGGGGCGCGCCACGTGGCGAGCCACGATCTGGACGATCTCGCGGGATCCGGAGGCGCCACTCGCCCTTCGAGCTTTTGATACTGCCCACGTCGGACGGGCCCACGCCACGCGCGGACCACGGGAGCCGCTGCGGACCTTCACTTGTCACACGTCAGCAGCCTTCCCCCATAAAAATCTAGCCCCTCTCCTACTCTCCCCACTCTCTCTCTTCTCTACCTTCTCGCTTCTTCTCAATCTGGAACTAGAAGGAAGAGCTTCCATCGCAATCTCCACCGGTCAAGCTCACTCCCCCTGCCTGAAGCGCCTCCTCCAGCGGCGGAGCTCCCTCCGAGCGCGCGGTCTCGCAGCTCGCCTCGGCTCTAACTTCGTGCTCCCATCTTCGGGATTGCGGATCGCTTTCTGTTCTTCGTTTCTCTTCGTCCAGTGCGCTGACGTCGGTTCTCTTTCGCCGCTGCTGAATCGACCTCCGGAATGGAGGTGCTGGTTGGCTACGGAACCGGAAGGAGGTAAAACTCGCTCCCTTTCCGAATTTCTGATAGCGCGGTGTCGCGGTAGCTTCCCGGTGCGATGACGTTTTAGAGCTCTTAAAGTTTCGGCGCGTCGTCCTCGGTCTTGGATTTTAGGTCTCGGCCTTTCTCTGTTTTGAAAAGACTGAGGCCGTAGTGATCTATTAGAGCGGATTAGTTTGGTTTTGACGCCACGGTCTCGCGGACGTGGAGTTAGAAGATTGGGATCGTGGTTAGGTTTTTGTTTCGAGCTGCTTGTTCTATCTTTGCTACAGAATCGGTTCCTTAGTCAGGCGTGCTTGTGCGCTTTCATGTACGTAGACGGCTTGCATGCTATGAGGTGGTTTTGTTTTGAAGTTGGTAGGAGGAGATTTCCGTTGTCGACGACGGCGTATCTCATCAGCTCTGCAGAGTATATTACAGAGTACGCTGGGGCCTCAGGGCTCAGGGTCTCTGCCATTAAGTTCAATTTATTAGCTGGAAGTGTGGACGTTACTGTCCTTTCTCATCATTAAGGGTATATTGATATGTATCGGTGCTGAAATCTCCATTATGGCGCACAGAAAGTCTGTATAACCAACTTCTTTTTATAGGTAGGGTGAGCAAGTCATCAATGCGTAGTTGGTCCGTATAAATGATGTGGATTACAAGCATACCTGATCCCTTGTTGTGTTCTTGTCTGGGGTGACTTCACCTTGGTGATTAATATGATCTGTATTGACAGCGTGTGGCAGTTTTGCTGCTACCATTTGATCACTTGAGTTTCCATCTATAAATATCACAAGTGAATGTTATGATTATCTTCTGCCGCTGTTGCTTATTAGATATTTTATTACACCCAAAGATTGTCCCTGGCTGTCAGATTTTAAGGGTTGCTTTGAAGTTTTTGTTTCCCCTTATTATATGATGAGAACAGTTCTGCTTGTCATCATCTCCATATTTTGTTTAATTATGGATCCAGTTATTGCTTTTACTTCTCAGGCGAATTCAACCTAAACGAGTTGCTTCATTGTTTTAACTGCACTTATATAACTCCCAACATATTCACTGGATGCAGCTGGCATTTGGATCAGGCTTTCTTTTGTTCTTTAGCATATAATGACTACCGGTGAGTGAAAAAACAGCTGGGTTCAATAAAGATTTCTTTTTGTTCTTTTCTACTTGCCTCATTTTTCAGAAGTAGTTGTTGGATTTGGAACTCCATTACTATGTTTGTCTTGCAGACAGTAACTTCTAGGGGACGTCATGCATGAGTTATATGGTCAATCGAGCTATCAGGCGTTTCTAGTTGCTGTTGATTTTGAGTCCAGTTGATGGGGGCTCTACCAGTGGCCAATGATAGTGGCAATGATAGGGCGTCTGTTGAACAAAGCATTCATATGCACAATGAGCAGAATGGAGGAACCAATGGAATTCCGCATGGGGAGCAATGTCGAAATTCATCTGAGGAAGACAATTCTAGGTCTAATGACATAGCAGAGTATGGTAATGGTTGTCCTAGTCTGAATATTCAGGCACATGATGGTTTTCAAATACAGCCACAACAGCCCCAAGGGTCACAACAGTCTCATGGGCCTGCGGTACTATGGGATAGGTTCCTCCCCATCAAGACAGTTAAGGTTCTTCTTGTTGAAAATGATGACTCAACACGGCAAGTTGTTAATGCGCTGTTACGGAATTGTGGATATGAAGGTTAGCATGTGTTATTGACATGGGTTTGATATTCACATAAACATTCAAGTTAGTGGCAGTAATTCTGCTGTTGTTTCTGTGACATCTTCATAGTACTGTTGTTTCTGTGATTCAACATGGCAAATTGTTAATGCACTGTTATGGAACTGTGGATATGAAGGTTAGCACGTGTTATTGACATGGGTTTGACATTCAAATGAACATTCAAGCTAGTGGCAGTAATTCACTGTTGTTTCCATGACATCTTCATAGTACTGCTGTTTCTGTGACATCTTCATCATAAATTGCAATTCATGTTCATAAATCGTTTACCTGCATATGGACTGAATTGAAGTATTGGCTTGACATGTGATCTTAAAAGGTTTTCTTAGTTTATTTTGTTAATCAATTGAACGCAAGAACTCATTTATGCACTTTTTTTAAAGGATATCCCACTTTTCCTCTAGAGCTTTTAGGATAGGATAGACATGCACGTGATTCCATATTTCTTGTTTAAAAGGACATTTTTGTTGTCTGAAAGAATCTCTTACTGTCTTTCTTTTTGCAATTCTTTTAGTCCCAATGCACTTATCCAGTAAAGGTTTAAGGTTTAAGTTTGGCAGATAGTGTATTAGGTTCATGTTCCTCGAGGGAATGTTTGGTAGGATTGAGTTTGCCTGTTTATCTTTCCAAATGCCTGTGATATTAAGTGGGGGTTAAAAAACCTTTGATTGGGAATTCATGTTTATTGCTGGTGCTCTAATGTGTCTCATTTTACGTGATCCTCAATTTCTACTACGATTGATTATCCTGACCAAAATCAGATGTGTTTGTGGAACAGCCTTGGCTTCTTTTTACAAAATGAACCCTCTGTGTACTTTTACCTTTTCCTTCAGACCTTTTATATTCATTTTGTCTTGGCAGTTACTGCTGTTGCAAGTGGTATTCAGGCATGGAAAACCCTAGAAGATCCAACAGATCAGATTGACCTTGTCTTGACCGAAGTAGTCATGCCTTTGCTATCGGGAATAGGTCTTCTTAGCAAGATAATGAGCCACAAGACCTTGAAGAATATTCCAGTAATAAGTAAGAATAAGTTCACTACAAATGAGCAGTTTGATGTGGTAAAGCTTTCTGTGAATATGATTGCTGATTTGATGCTTTTGAATATTGCATCTGATGAGCTACTCTTGCAGTGATGTCTTCTCATGATTCTATGGGCATAGTATTTAGATGTCTGTCAAAGGGTGCAGTTGACTTTTTGGTGAAACCTATCCGAAAGAATGAACTTAAGAACCTATGGCAGCATGTGTGGAGGAGATGCCACAGTGTGAGTTGCGGCTCATCTTTTGTGATAGTCACTCTATTTTAACTTCTGAACTTGTTTGCGTTTAGCATAGGTGAAAATAGTGCCTATAGGGACTACAAGCGGAAGGAGCTCTTCTTAGGAAGGGCATGTCTTCTCTCCTCTCAATAGGATGGGAAAATCTTGTGGGGACCTTGGGTCCACTTGGACAGGGTCAATGACAACCATTGCATGTGGGTCCCATTCAATGGAACGGCTGTACCCAGTCCATGGACCTGGGTCTCCACAGGAATATCCCTCGTAGTATTTCCGTTGTTTGACATTTTCTATTTGATGAATTTGTCTATCTAATCTATTAATGTTTATCCTGGTTCAGTTGGCTATATTGAATGAAATATTATTGTTGTAATTCCCTGTTGGACATTGTGTTAAGTATCATATTTTCTCAGTCTAGTGGCAGTGGAAGTGAGAGTGGGACACACACCAGAAAGTCCAAGGAATTGGGAAGCTATGATGATTCTGAGACCAATAATGGTAGTAGTGAAGAGCAGGATAATGGAAGTAACGGTTTGAGCATGCGGAATGGAAGTGATAATGGAAGTGGCACTCAGGTAAATTTGCATGTGGACTGGTTACATGACAAGAAGTTCTCACATCTGTTCCTTGTGTGTGGTATGTATATCTAGCAGTAAGGCAGTGATTTTGAGGTATCTTGTTTCTTAGAGGGATCAATCTCTTCTTGCTATGGTGCTTCAAGGCGTATGGAACACCTTCCCTTTCCTAATGCTTTTCAATGAGGAAGGATCTGGTCAGAATAAAATGGAGTTGAACCCTTGCGAGTCAAGTAGCTCAAATTATTTGCTGCATTGATTACTCTAGTTGAAAGTAGACTTGGAGAGCTTCTCTTAAGGTATAGATATGTAATCAATAGTCAATGTTTCTTTCTTATGTGTCTTTGATGAGCATATGACATACTAGGAGAAGGTCTAGGATTTGGATGCCAAAGGGCAGATTTGGGAACAAAAATTAGTTGCACAGTGAACAAGGTGGATCAGGACTTGTTGTCCACCGGAGTTGTGCGTCCACTGGATCCCTATTATTAAATGGCTATACTAGGTTCCACGTCTACAGTGGATGATGAGAAATAACATCCTTGTCTTTACATTTGGAGAAAAACATTATTGAACTCTCTCTATTAATTTATAGGGGATAAGTGCATTGGAATGTTCTAAAACTTGTCATAAAAGTGCAATTGAATCTTGTAACTTTCAAAAAGTGCAATTAAATCCTAAAACTTGTTAGGAAAGTGCGATTGAGTCTTAAAACTATCAAAAAGTACAATCAAGTCCTAAAACTTATCAAATTAGTCCAATCAAATCCTTTCATTGATTGCATTTTTTGTAAGTTTTAGGATTCGATTGCACTGTTGGGACAAGTTTTAGGACTTGATTGCATTTTTTGAATGTTTTATGATGCAATTGCACTTTCGTGACAAGGTATAGGATTTGATTGCATTTTTTGAAAGTTTTAGGACTTAATTGCACTTTTGTCACAAGTTTTAGGACTTTTAGTGCACTTATCTCAATTTACAGTGATTGTAATAGCTGGACGGCAGTGCTTGGAGATTGAGGCAGTTCTACCAGGATAACTAGGGGAAGAAGGAGAAACTCAAGTAGAAATTAGGTATTGCTAAAATTAACATTGGGAAAGCAGTATTCCTGTGACTAATCGAGAAAAATAGAGTCAAAACTTCCATAGAGTATTCGTTCAAATCTGTAAAAATTTCTTAAGTTAGATTCATTATTGACACAAAACATGGTGCAGTTACATAACAAATTGTGATGACTTATGTCAAAAGAAAGAAGGGTCCATTTTTTTACTGTTGGTGTAGACTCCGTTTCTTCCAACTTAATCTGCTTTTCCACTGACATCATAAATACTATTCCAATTCCAAGAACGTGAAATAATTATACGAGAAGCTACTCATCAATATTTGCACTCTGTGAAAGTTCAAGTGTTTCGGATTTAAAAAAAAAAAAAGTGAAACTATAAGAGCCGCAATATTCGGACTAAGCAAAAAAGTAAAAAGTAAATGTCAATCCAAATAGACCTATAGCCACTTGGTATAATGAAAGTAACACTATTGATGCTTAAAAATGTTTTCATTATTTGTTCAGAAAATAAAATATTCTGATTTTTTAAAAGCTAGAATGAGTACTACCTTTGGGGGGAGCATTCAATCTTCGGTTGGTTGCACATATGTCTTGTCTTTTTTGCGCGCGCGCTTGTGTGTGTGTGTGTGTGTGTGTGTGTGTGAGAGAGAGAGAGAGAGAGAGAGAGAGAGAGAGAGAGAGAGAGAGAGATATGTTGGTACTATACAATCAGAGAAATGAATGACAAAAAGAACAAAGAAAAGATAGAAATTCAAGGCTGCATTGTACTTAGACATGTGTTGTGCAGTGAGTAAGGGGCCACTAGTCTTGAGTCAGTTAAGTATCTTTCTATTCTCTCCTTCGTGCGCCGAGGATCCATCCTACTGACCTAGGCAGAGCTATGCCATGGAAGGGATTTTCGCCATAAGTAGAATATATAAAAAACAGGTGCAAGCAACTCATGAATTTCCTGGTTAGATGGCTAGCATCCTCGATGAGGCTTTCATAGCCTCTCCAATCCACAATAATCAATGTTAAAATTTAGTAAAGAGAAGAATGTCTTAAATATCTTAATTTCTCCTTTCTCAGGAATTTTTTGGACTTCATAATATTTTTGGTTGAATTTGCTTGAAATGAATGTTAATTTTGAATAAATGAATAACCGGGTAAGATGGGAGCAAAGTATGTGTGGATAGGTCAAAAATGAGATTGTTCCAATTGCGGGTGAGGCAAATGGGAACTGTCACGTGGGCTTAATGTGCATGCGCATGCCATTCCTTTACAACCTCGTAAATCTTTTACCCTCACCCAAGCATGTCTCCATATTACCCATACTCTCTCCTTAAATGTGTGATTGCCTTCTTTTAGTGAGCTTAAAAACTTCTGTGCAGAAACTATTGTCAAAGGATTTGGTTTCAACAGGTGCAAGCTATCAGAAATGAGAATTCATTGTAATGCTTCAGTGCCAAAGAATATAATGAAGATGAAGGAGCTAAATGAAATGTGTTCTTTTTATACTGCATCTTAGTTTGTTGTTCTGTTTCCCCCATTAAAATGTAAATGATGGAACTCAACGTACAAGTGGTTTTGAGATCATTTAGTGGATGACTATGTTATAATAGCACGAGTGATTTTAGTTTTTCTCCATATGCATGGACCCCACATACCACAATCTTAGTGTAATAAATATTATTGATATTTGGCACAGTGTCCTCCTCTTTTGTCTGAAAATAAGTAGAGAGCTATGTAATATTCTGTGCCATCTCTTTGTTAACTTTTTCACGAAAAATGTCCTATAAAATTGACAGTCATGCTCACTAGGAAGCAGCTAAAAGTAACTGACGAACTGGAAAACTTATCTACTGTTGGTGATCTTACCGGCATGTATGGATTGACTTTTATCTTTTCTTTCATCTGGATCTTGTGTTGTATGCACTTTGATTTTCTTACTCCAAATCGCTCGAAGCTTTCACAATAGATAAATGTTGACGTAGATTGGAGTATAATTATTAATAGTCTAGTGACATTTGGTAATATGTTAAATTTTGGCGGGAAAGCTAAAAAGTAGTACTTTTTGCTTTTGCTAAAGCGTAAACAGACGCATTCTGGCCAGATTTAGGATCTATCACAGAACTTTTTTTTGCTCAACTAGTAGTACACCAGATAAGTGCAGTTCAACAACTAAGGTATAGTGGCTAGTATTTTTTACCAGTCCCTATGAGCAATGGCATGATATGACCTTTTGATTCATTAAGATTGCTGTCCGCGTTAGCATGGGAAGACCAAATTCTTATAGCCACTATACCTTGCAGACTAAAGAGATGCCTTAAAATTTTTCATTTTATGTTGATGGTGAAGAAAAGGCTGAATATATGTAAACAGTACAAGCATAAAGACTCTGAAGTTTATGGGAGATCAGCGTGTTTTACCACTATCTCAGCTTATTAATTCTCCATCTTCTCAGAGTTCATGGACAAAAAAGATTGCTGAAGTTGATAGCCCTAAGCCAGTATCACCTTCCAACAAATGGGCAGATGCTCCTGATAGCACTTGTGCTCTGGTGGTTTATGCTGGGGCAGAAGCACTCAAAATGGACGAAGAAGAACCAGGTACTAATCAACATTAGCAACTTGAATTGAAAAAATTCCTGTACTTCTGGTTGGTCATGTTCTCATCTATACATCTAAATCCTGTAGGCACTGCCGGAATGGGCAAGGATGCAAAAAAAGCCTCTAGATGTCAAGATTCTAAGCATGGATATCAGCATGAGAGATGTCAAGATTCTAAGCATGCATATCAGCACGATAGATCCGAGAATGCATCCTCTGTTATAGAACCTAAAACATTTGATAAAGGACAACTGGGGCTCGACCTTGACTTAGGTGGCAAATCTAGAAATAAAGAACCCAATATGGCATTTAAAAGGGCCAATTGCCAAGGGGCACAGACTGAAAGTACAGTCTTTGACACCAGAGATGGTACTTCCAGGAACTCACATACAAAAGCAAAAGCTGACTGTGATTCTAAAGAACTTCCATTGCTTGAACTAATGCTTAAAAGGCTGGAAGGAGTGGGTGAGTCTGGAAGAAGTACCCTCGGTGATCACAAAGTTTTGAGGCATTCTGACCTTTCAGCATTCTCCAAGTAAGGAGGAAACTTCTGGGTTCTACTCATCTAAGCTGTCCTGCAGATCTAAATAGACTTCTTGTTTTGATGTTTTTGTTTTTGCAGGTTCAATGCAAGCTCTTCGGTGAATCAGGTAATTTGTCTAGCTTCTAAGTTGACACATCATGTGATTGCTATACTGAAATCTACATATATGCCTCCATATTATTGGCATGAAGAAACTGTTGTGCAGCAGACTAGACCAAACAAGCCTCCACACCAGTGCTGCTTTTAGCTATGGTGTTAACAGCATCTCTCTGTTCATGTTTATTACTTATAGTGGGTGTTATCTTAGCGATGATCATGTCCATTGTGGAGCAGGGTCGGGCAGGAACTACTGGAAGCTGTCCTGCATTTGATAATTGTTCGGTTGCAGTGAGATTGGAGAGAGATTTTCCTTCTTGTTCACTTGGTACTCCTCCATATCATCAGTCTAACATGAGTGGCGGCAACAATGAATTTGTTTTGAGTAGTAAAACTCCTACAAAGCCAGAAGGAGTATCAACTTTTAAATCTTCAGAGTCTTCTGCCTTTCAACCGGTACAGCATGGTTGCACGTCTTCATCCTGGCAAGAGCTGTCTGGAAGGGCAAATGATGCTTGTTCTAACACAGTCCAACCCCCAACAACCAGTCCACGTCAGCACATTCATATCCGGTACCACCATCACCACCACCACCACCACTATCATCATCATCTCGACAGCTTGCAGCAGCAGCAGCAGCAGCAGCAGCAGCAAACAACAACAACAACCTGATCACAAGGATCTTTCACTGAAGAACATGGCAGCAGCTGCTCCACAATGTGGATCATCAAATACATTCCAAGATCATTTAGAAGGTAATACTGGGAACTACAGTGTCAGTGGGAGCGTCTCTGGGAGTAATCATGGGAGCAATGGGAATACCGGGAGTAAAAGTGTGCCAAATGGTGGAGAGAATGATAAGGTAAAGAATGATGGAGTTGCTGGACATACTGGAGATGGTGGTGTTACTGAGAAAATTAATGGTGGTGGAACAGATGAAGAGCGAATTGCACTGAGGGAGGCAGCCTTGTCCAAATTTCGACAGAAGAGGAAGGAAAGATGCTTTGAGAAGAGGGTAATGAGCACTCTTTCTATTTCTTTGCTGTGAAGCTCCATAATTTTGATCCTAGACCTAAGCCGCCGTATAATCCTTTAGTGAACCAATGATAATGCTTCAAATCTAATTACTTTGTAGCTCTTAACTTCTCCTTTTGTGGAGAAACATGATTGTTGTAGGAAAAATTATACCTTTTCCTCTCTAAACTTTCATGGTTCTCCTAATCAAGACCCTATACTTTTAATTTGTCTAATAAACTTATTCTACTGTCATGAATTTTTAATCACTTCTCTTTGACACCAAGTCTGACCAAATTCAGCTGATGTGGCTGTAGGACAGCTCCAAAGCATGCTGCGGATAGAGTATCCGGATGTCAATGTGGACGTTTGTTGAATAATTTAGCCAATTCCGATAGCGTCAAAATATGATGTCAATAAAATTTAGCCACTGTAGACACCCATGTGGATGCTCACAGTATGTTAGATAGATATGGGAGAATCTGGTGTCGGAGGGACTTGATTAGGAAATTTGTGAAAATAGGCCTACTTGATTAGACAAACTAAAAGGTAAATTGATTTAATAAGAAAATGCGTGAAAGTACATGATAGAAGGTAGAATATTTGTCTCGTTTTATGTAATTTTCGGAATCCACCATGCTTGATATATGAATATCTTTAGACCCGAGAATCATCTTTGCTTATTTTGTGAAGTTGACTATAATCCTCAACTGTCGTACTTCCATGAGAGCTTCGTATTTAGCTTTGTTGTAAATTCCTGGTAGCTAACATGGCATTCATAGAAGCTTTCTCTGGGAGAACGAAGACTTCATGGACCCCATTCTAAATGTTCTCTGTTCTCATTGGTGCCTCCTTATCTTTTGTACTCCAGGTTCGTTATGAAAGCAGAAAAAAACTAGCAGAGCAGCGGCCTCGGGTGCGAGGACAGTTTGTTCGGCAGATAACGTATGAAATGGCAATGACAAGAAATGATCACTTTTGCTCAATCTGATGCAATATCATCTTCTAGCAAGAAGCTGAAATAGTAATCTCTTATTGCTGGTACTGCAGGTCTGACAGCAAAACAGGTGACGACTGCCATAGCAACGACTCGATCTCGAAGGACAATTCATGCGACGGTGTTCGATGACAGGAGGAATGCACGTTCATGGTCGATCATTGTTGTTCAGAGTGCAAAGTTGTGTATGAGTATGAGCCTTTACACCGGCCTTGTCTTTTACCAAGAGATGCGTCAGTCTTGTCATGGAAATTAACCCTGCTCTATTGGTCTTCCAAGGTTTGTTATGAAAACTCAAAGATAGCACCTGGACTTCATACATATCTTGTATCTGGGGAAGATGACGAACAGATAGAATTGTGGATTCCATAAAACTTTCGCATTGTCAATGTGTTCCTTTTGGTTCCTCATCTAGTAAGATTGACACACGACAGCTCCAGTTGTAGATAAGTCTGTTACAAGTTGATTGAAAGTGAACGCCCATGATCCGTGCCGTTTGCGGCCTCTAAGTCATCTTTGTCAGCTTGCCTATGCCAGAATAATCACATGTCAATCTGTGAAACTGCAATTACTGTTATGTGAACGTCGATTATGCGCGGGCGATGTGTCGTAGAAATGGTAAGCAGCTCCGATTATAATGTTTCACCAGGTTACACAGCCCTTTCCTAGTTGTGAATACAGGCACAGGTAGGTCCTGCAGCGGAAGATGCTGAGTTCGATTCTATCCAAGTTGCGTCATTTGTCGAAACTTGTTCGCTCTGGCAGCCTGAGAAATTAGAAAAACTAGGACACGACGTGCTCGGTCAGGCACGTAGGTCGACAAGGTGCTGTCACACCAGTCTTGGAGTGACGACATGGTTCAGAGGTTTTAAAATGTTTGAGAGGCAATCTCGGCTACGTCCACGTTTCTCAGAGCCTAATTGCCCCAGGAGACACGAGAGAACGTATCAGCCAAGCAATTTTCCGAGAAACTTGATGAAAGAAGACAAACCCATCATGTCTTTGACCAATTTTTCTAGAAACAAGTGGAAGGGGTGTACTCAGCAATCTGGCCAAGATAGGCACTACACGAGACAGGGCGTCGATGTCACCACCATGTAGGCACGGCTTAGAATTATCGAATATGCATACGCATAGACTTTTAGGGCTACAAACTAACTTTATCTCGATTTAAAGACGCGTTTGCTTCTTGATAAAGGAAATTTGCTTTTGGGAAATCCTTTTCGTTTTCCTAACTTTCCGAGTTTCATTAGCTCGACGTGCTCTCTCTTTCTCCGGTTCAACTAATCACTCGATGTCGATGGGAAAATCTACCCCTCAAGATCTTAATTTTCTCTACATGATTGCACTGATAACATCACTCCAACCCCTCCTCCCTAGACACGTTAACCCGTCAAAAAAAAAAAAAAAAAAAAATTGTCATGGCACGGGAGCAAGACGTTGACATCTCGCAAAACCTAAACGGAGCTTTTGACTTGCCCACGGAACCTCCGCAAACTCAATAGAGTTGTTTGGAAACTGAAAAAACGGTTTAGTCCCCATCTTCGGTTCCCCTGATGATTATCTCCAACAACTCAGTGGGTTCGCGACACGTGTGCACGTCGTGCCAAAAACACTCTCTTGGTTTCCATGTGTTGCCAAGTTCATGGTTTATAAAGAAAGGCCGTGCGAACGTGTAAAGCTTCTAGATCGAAAGCGATCAAAGCGAAACCTGTCGAGTCGTCATGAGGTCTTTGGGCACCGGCCATGCACGCTCCCGGCTGATGGACGGGCCACTAATCGAGTTCCAATTGGCACCTGGCTTGCGAGGGGATGTCATCGAGGGTCGTTTTCTGAAGTTTGAATTTTCTTGCCTCTGTCGATAATTTGATGGAACGATCGATCTTGAAAGTTCGTTTTCAAATTGAAAGTTTTTGTTGCGTTGCTATTATTATTATAAGCTCGACTTCCACTCAATGTGTGGATGACTTTGGCCTGAGTAGTGACTCGTAAGCTTGGCGTGTGGAATTTCATTACGACACGTCCGTCTGTCCTAGATAGTTGAGCTCACATCTGCCCCCACCCCACATCCTCACCTATGTTAAAAGTATTAAAAAGACCATAAACTTATTGCATTCGTATCGATTCAGTCTTAAACCTTTTAATTGTACAAATCGAATTTTAAAAATTTTGACGATTTGTTAATATAGTCATTCCGGCTACTTTTAGCTAGAGATAATTGTCATGGATATCAGCCATCTTATGTAGAATGACGGGCATTGACTGGGATAAAATTTATTTTTTTATTATTTTCTTTTCATTCTTTGTTTGTCAATTCACAACTCTAAGTTGACAAGGGCCATGATGCCCTTGCCCGTTGCCCCTTGCCGACTCATAGTTGGAGAAAAAAAAAAGGAAATGAAAGAAAAGTGAAAAGGAAAAAACCAATGAAAGTAATAAAAATTTCAAAAAATTAAAAAAATGTAAAAGTGAGCACTAATTGCACCACGTAGAATGACCAACGTTTATATTAGTGATTTTTTGCTATAATTGGCTGAATTGACTATATTGATATATTGTCAAAAGATTTAAAATTTAATTGACATAATTAAAAGTTTAAAACTAAGTTAGCATAAATGTAATAAATTTAAAATATTTTTGATATTTTTCCCCCGCATCATTGCCACACGTCAATCAAAGAGATAGAATGTCACATTGTCGGACACGTCATTTTCATAAAAAAAATAGCTTAGAGAATACTTGAAATGAAGCGACTTGGATAGTTACAAATTTGAATTTTAGCGATGTGAAGTTATCGGAGTGCTTGAGAGCGAAAATGTCCGAAGGTTCAAAGCGAGTATCAAACTATATGCATGACAAATCAATTATTTCATCGGCAACTCTGCAAGTTCTCCTAACTTAGCAGTTAAATCATTGCAGTTACTCTACATGTTTCCTAACTTAGCAATTAAATCATTCCACTTACTCATTCTATTGGGCTAAAGCATGGTGCACTTTCTTGTAAGAGTCCGTTCGCGAAAGTACAAACCTAATTATTATATGGCGTGTTTGACCCCCAAGAAAATTTATTATATTGAATAGGACGGAATGGCTGCAGTACCGAAAAACGAATTAAATGATAGTAAAATAATCTAGACACCCCGATCGACAATAGCTTTGCAGAACCTCAGGCTTATTAGTTCGTAAAATTTATGTTAACATTAAAGTTAAACCTAGTAAACTTCTCTTACAATCTAAATTTAACTCCTCTCACTCTCTCACTCTCTCTTCTCACGTCTTTCTTTCTGTCTAAAAAATCAATTTCTAAATTGATTTAAAATCTTAAAAAATTCTCCTTATGAACATATTTTACAGGAATCTCTGCCGGCAGGAAAAGGAGATGAGGATTTTGTCTTTTTGTGGCGGTGGTGGAGTGAACAGAGCTGAACATTGACCCGTTCAAACGGTCAAAATATGCGGACGGTAATTTCTGGCTTGGCCGGCTGCACAGAAGACCGCGTCTTTCCGTGGATGACAGCGGTGTGAACTTAAGTGACAAAAAGAGGAGGAAAAATAAAAAAATAGATGCGGCAATCGCCGGTTCAAACTGACACCAAAAAAAAAAAAAAAAAAAAAAAACTCGTTCAAGTTATTCATAGTGCATAATTCAGATTCAATTTGACTTGACTCAATTTGAACGATTGCTTGAATCAAATTTGAATTGGCTAATTATTTAGCCATTATTGATGTATAGATAAAAATCTTTAACACATGTATTTTTATCCATGGTATATGAGCTTAAGTTCAATTCAAATTTTTTAAAGATGGATTGATATCAAGTCAAATTTCAATATCCAAATTTTATGTTGGATGAGCTCATGCAGGTCAATCAAGCTCGAGTTGAGTCCCAAGCCCCAATCACGCGAGTCTAATTGAGCTTGAGGTCGACATTATATTGGCTTCACTTGACTTGATTGTTATTATATTTCAAATCAAATTGTTTCAAAAATATTTTAGATTTAGATAATTTACAAGTTTGGGTCATATTGTGCCACTGTAGTGAACACGAAATTCGCTCCATTTGTGCTCAGGTCAATTGGCTCTCAACTTCTCATATGATTTCTTGGGTTTTATTTTGTCGGGTACAAATCAAGTCTAGTTCAAATAATGCTGGATTGCTAGTGCAATTTTCTCCGGTTTCGCATCAAATCGCGCCAAAATCGAACATCAAGACATCGAGGTGCTTTGCTTTCGGATTTGATTCGAACTGATAATGAATTGAGTTCATCTGGAGCTCGAGTTGGGTGGGTTTCGAATTATTCAAACGATGTATTTTTTGCTGAGCGTGGGTCGTTCAATTCGACCATTCTTTCTATATTCGACTCGAGCTATGGGGTTCAGTTCAGGTGGGGTCGGAAATGATCAAGGGTACGTATAAAAAAAAGGAGAAAGCAATTCGTTCAATGCTTTTCTGGGGCGGGGGGCGTTTTAAATGTGAATGAAATCGGGTGCGGGTCCCGCGCGCTTTGGCAAACTTCGAAAAGGTTGACCTGGGAATTGGTTTTTTTAATAAGATCAGACGGTGGAGGATCGGTGATCGGATGGGTGGTGGGGTCAACGCGAATGGTTGGGAGACGTCATAAAAGACACGACCAACCGAGTCCGCAGGCGGTAATTTATAATTAGGCAATTAATGCCCCGCACGTCACCAATTGTGGTTGATCAATTATGACCGGACAAAACACCCCATTTTCTTTTTTCTTTTTTTTTTAAAAAAGAAAAAAACAAAAAAAATAGAAGAATTTACTTTTACTTTTATTTTCACTTTTTTTATTTTTTATGTTTACCGGTACTGATATTTCTGTTTCCTACTCACTATTTGATCGATTGAAAGTTGAGGCATTTGAAAGAGACATGCTTATCATGTGGACTAATACTAAAAGTAGCTCCGCTTGTTTTTGGAAGAAAATGAAAATTTAAAATGAAGACAAATGGATTTGACATCGATTGAATTTCGACGGCCAATAGATATTAGATTATATCTTTAAGTTATAATCCCAAACCATCTATTTAGAATTTTGACTTGTCACACACCTTATTTGATTTGGTTGAATTATTTTATGAGGATGAGTTTTGCCAGTTTAAACTAAATTTTCTTACCATTAATAAAAATTAAGAGTTGTTATAATGTTGTGCTTAATTTTTTTTTTTTTGTATGGTAAGTTGGCATACAAAATGTGAAGATAATCGGATCCATAAAAGATTAGAATTTTAACATGCAATCTCATTAAACACAATTAACAGGATGAGGTTTTAGAATGCATTCAACCTTTTTTGAGATTATGTCTTGGTTGAATGATCATTGAATTAGCTTTAATCATGTTTCATCGCTCATGGCATACCCACCAATCACCAGATTTCACTGAAGACTTTCAAAAAGCAATTGAAGTTGCATCATCGCAACTTGTCCAATGACACTCAGACGTTGGAGTAGAAGTTTTTTGGAAACTTAGATTTACCTTCCAATTATCTCAACTTCTTTGAATTTTAACTCACGAAAATCTAAAAAACCTTTTAACTTAGAAAGATAATAGAAGAAGAACTCGAAATGATCATCAATAATCCTAAACGTCTACATGCAAAGGTTCTAAGGAAAAATGATAACGTTCATTGTCACAGACAAGTCAAAAGTCATAAAAAACACAAGAAAGATAAATAAAAAAAAACCATCCATAATCTAATCGTTACTTGATTTAAAGTTTGCAACGCACCCGTTTTGATTCTTTCTTAGCCATAAGCACCCTAAAATCGCGTAGTATACAAATCGACCAATAAATTTCCCTTTTATTTTTCATAGTGATTTTTAGAAGTCTAGATAGTATTTTATTCCTTTTCAAACAAGGTCCAAAAATCATTCTTATTTGCAACTTCTTTGTTTTTTTCTTTGGCACTTGCATGAGGGAACGCGGAAATTCACACATACATACATATACATGTATATTACGTGGCTAGATTTAATTGACACGAGGGAATTTCCATAAATAATTCACACTCCACACCCCCACCAAAAAAAAAACAAAATTAGCCATAAAAAGAAAAGAAGAAGAAGAAGAAACCATCCCCCAAAAATCTCAGAACTTTCTTTTTGTCACTCTGTTCCCATTCTCTTCTTCTTCTTCTTCTTCCTGTCTCTCGTGTTTCATGTTCTTCTCTCCTCTCTCTTCGCCTTTTGGGGCTTCGACTTCTCTCTCTTGATTGCAAGATCGTATCGCCGAGAAGAGAGAGAAAGAAGAGAGAGAGTAGAGAGAGACAGAGAGAGAGGTTGTATCATGGGGTGTTTCAGATGCAGCGGGAAGTCAGTGAAGGAGCCGGAGGACGTGAACAGACGCGGCGGCGCCACCGCCGCCGCCACCACCACCGCCAACGCCACCGCCACCGCCACCTCCGCCGCCGCGGCCGTCGCCGCCAACAACGGCGACGGCGACAACCTTCATTGCCCGGCGAAGAAACCGGAAGATCGAGCTGCTCCGGGTACTTCTTGAAGAATTTTGCGATGCCCCCTGTCACGTCTGTTGTCGAAGTCGCCGGATTTTTCCGCCGGTTTTTGTGAAGTTTCGATTTTGTAGCTTTTTTTGCGAGCTCGGAAACCGAAGGGTGGTGGGTTTGGAGAATTCGTTCTTGATTTCGCGGAACTGCTGTTGATGGTTCCTTGAATTTTTCGTTACAATTTCTCCAAGTTTTCTTCTCGGGTGGATTTCGTCACCTGAAAATCTTGCATGTTTAGAAGATCAAAGCTAGAACAGCGAAAAAAAGAGGAAAAAAGGGAGCTTGAGCGTGAAGTCTTGTTATACCATGATAGCATGGTTCTTCAAATTTTCCGTGAAACTTTCGCTGTTTGTTCCCTCTGTATGGGTGACTTCAGTTGCATTCGCGAGGAAATAAATTTCAAGACTTGATGTTCGTTGTTTGCTTTTGGTGCTTGTCAGAGACTGCGAAGGTTGATGCTCGCGGAAATGCGAAGGAATCCGAGGTGGAGAGGCACGAGGTTGCGAGAGACGATGACCAGCTGAATATAGACATGAGGGATTTGGGTTTGAGGGATATCTATAAGGATGCAAAAGCTAACGGAAAGCGGGCTCGGACGTTCACGTTCAGTCAACTCGAGGCTGCCACGGGCAATTTCAGACCGGATTGCTTTGTGGGTGAAGGTGGCTTTGGCAAAGTGTATAAGGGGCATTTAGAGGGAACTGACCAGGTTGGTTGAGTCAATGTAAGCCTTGTACCCCGTGTTCTGGCTCTTATTTGCTTCATTAAATCTCTGCTATTTATCCTGTCTTTGAAAGTTCTGGCGCTGAACTTTATGGTAAAAGATAGCCTATGTTGAGACTGAGGAGGATTATATTGCTGCTCTGTTATACTTCATGTTTATTAAGCTTGATGTTCTGGTGCAGATAAAAGGTATATGTTAGGGCATGTTGTGAACTGTTAGTTTTCTTTGGTTAGTAGGTGACAAGACATTAATTTTGTCGTGGATTTGGTGCAGGCAGTAGCAATCAAGCAACTTGATCAAAATGGAGTTCAAGGCACAAAGGAGTTTCTTGTCGAAGTAACGATGCTAAGTCTGGTTGATCACCCTAATCTTGTGAAATTGATTGGCTTTTGTGCAGAGAGAGATCAGAGGCTGTTGGTGTATGAATATATGCCATTAGGATCACTAGAAACCCATTTGCATGGTAAATAACTCTCCTCCAGCCTGCCTATTCTGTTGTAATGCTATCATCATTATGATCCTTTAACTTTTGCTTATAGCAGGCGTTGATTTTTGTTTCACATGAGTTCTTTACTTCACCAACTAGTCTTTTGAATTTGCTTCTTTTATGCCTGATCAGATCTTCCGCCGACTAGAAAAGGACTTGACTGGAACACGCGAATGAAGATAGCAGCTGGAGCAGCAAAAGGTCTCGAGTATTTGCACGACAAATTGAAGCCTCCTATTATATATCGTGATTTGAAATGCTCAAATATTTTGCTCGGCGATGAATATCACCCTAAGTTATCTGATTTTGGCCTAGCCAAGGTGGGTCCAAGTGGGGATAGGACCCACGTGTCAACAAGGGTTATGGGTACCTATGGTTACTGTGCGCCAGATTATGCAATGACAGGCCAGTTAACATTCAAATCAGATATCTACAGTTTTGGAGTTGTTCTTCTGGAGCTGATAACAGGAAGAAAAGCGTTTGATCCCATGAAAGAGTCCAAGGATCAGTACCTTGTTGCTTGGGTAAGATACAACAACCTTTCTTTTCCTCTGCTGACTAGTCATAACTGATTGGACCGATTGAAAAAATATCTTGTTTGATTTGCAATGTTTCCTTTTTTGTTCTTATTGTCCTTGAAATGTTATCTGCTACTCTGTCTTTTTCCCTGAGATACCCTACATGGTCTAGTTTGCTTGAAACCTTGTTTTGTTTAATTTTGCTTGATCTGAAGTTCAATATTCAAGGCAGATGTTAAAGTGATGCCTGGAATCCATTTTGCCTTGGCCATCTAGTAGGGTGTTGAAAATTGTCATCATATCCTTGATCTCTGTCATAACTTCTTGAGCTGGGTGATTTTATAGACTACTGGATCTTTTAAGTAATGAAGATTAAATACATTATACCTTTGAATGTGCATTTTCTGATTTTTTGGAAGTTAGGAGACCTTCTAAGGTACTTACTCCTTGCTCTTAGATGGCGAAACTTTCAAGTAGTCACAAATACAATCATGAATTTCAAGTAAGAATGAGCTTACGGAGCAAAAATATTGATTAGAGTCTTCACCTCTCTGATGTGTCCTGAATAATTTCTGGAATGTTGCCTCTATGGCTTAGATTCCTTTGTGATTTTGTTTTCCATATAATCTGGTATAAGAGTAACTTCAACTAGAAAGACATTCACATTTCCTATTTTTTGTGCTTTATGATGTTGTCGTAAAAAAATCTAGTCATCAGGTGTTGGCCTCTTGAAGTTTTATCCACAATTTTTGAGTGTTTGTAGGTGGATCATTTTGATAAACCCTGCACATCTTTTGCTATTTGGGTTTAGGCTGAACTGTTGTGTTACATATCGGTACTGTCCAGTTTACTACGTGTTTTGACTGGTACAAAATAGCTTGTATCTGAAGAAAAATGTTGTATAGGAAGAAGAGATTCCAAAACTAAAAAATATTCGAGTTCATGCTTCAAGCTCTTGATTATTACCTTCGAGCTCTCATCTTTTGAGGAATGAGGTTATGGTGGTTGTGAATGCATTTATGTGTCAATTTTCCAGCAGAATTCCATGTGTGATGGACTCCTTAGCCACCTGAGAATATTTTTGTCTTCCTTACCTGTGGAATTGCCTATCTCATCCTGCTGGAAACTATCTTATGTGAAGCTGATGAAAAACACAAGCTATTATACGTTGAAACTTTGATGTACATCTAAATGATATGAAAGACAATAGCGTGTGTATTAGCAGTTTAGCTTGATTAAAGAGTGATGAATATTGGTCAGGCACGCCCCCTTTTCCGGGATAGGAAAAAATTCTCCCAAATGGCTGACCCAACACTTGAAGGCCGGTATCCTGTAAGAGGCTTGTACCAGGCGCTAGCCATTGCTGCAATGTGCGTCCAAGAGCAACCCACCATGAGGCCAGTCATAGGTGATGTGGTCACTGCGCTGAATTACCTTGCCTCTCAGAAGTACGATCCAAGTACCCACTCTGCGCAAAGCTCTGGGAAGGCCACCGGCAGTTCTTCATCTAGAACGAGAAGAGAGGACAGAGTAAGCATTATGGATGATCCGGCCTACTCATCTTTTGGATACCAAAACTAGGAAAGACTGCAGGACTTTAGGCATTGTTCATATATGAAAATGCCGACTCCGTCGGTCTTCACGGGGCCCATGTATTAGGTTTGACACGTCATCCTCAACTTCAATACAGGTAACTCTTTGCCCTCCGAGCCCCCACTTCATCCCCCGTGTACATGCGAGCTGAGTTTTGTATGTAATTAAAGATTCCTCTGTGAAGAAACGAGCTGTTTGTACCCTTCCATTTAGTTGGAAAAAAAAAAAAAAGCCTCTATTCTTTCCTTACATTGTTTTGCCATGATCTGAGACATTGTGCTGAAAATTTTTAATCCAGACACCGAGAACTCAATATTCGACCATTTGGTAGTTTTATTATTTGCCCTCATCGAGTTTACAACGATGCAATGTGAGCCATGCCTATGCGGATCTCGGATTCTTCTCTCTACCGAGGCAGATGACGAGACGATGATGGGCTATATAATATTCGAAAGTAAGAAAATTTGGCTCAACGCTCGAAGCCAAATGAGAACCTCATGACGTGAGAAATGCATTGAAAGCAGAACGGTAGCTCCATGCATCATGTGATTTCCTAGCAACTTGGCCCCGTCAAAGCCAACTCAAAAACTCTCTGAACAATCGTGACAGGTTCAGAGGGATGGACGAGTAGCTATGACTAAACTGTTTTCTGCCTCTCTCAGGAGTCTCAGAGCCATGGATTTTTGGTTGTTGTTGTTGTCTACCGAGCGATGGGCCGACCAAAAAGCAAAAGTCAGCCCCGCTCCAGCAACTCGGCCGGTGTATTCTTGACAAGCCTGACGTTGATTTCCTGTCTAGTGTGATTACCTCTATCAGGACCTTACAAAACTACCAGCACTCTCTCTCGCTCGTGGAATCTAAATCGAGTCAATGTCAATAGTGCGTAACCTGGATTCTTGGGAAATTACATTAGGATATACTTGGGGCTTTGAATGGAATAAGGCCCACCATTTTAGGATCCAACCTTATGATACGATACCGCTATTGGGCCATCAGGTACTTTACTATTAATCAAGATTTGCTTTGGCAGCAGGTAAAACAAATGGCCTTTAAAGTGACCCCTGTTGTGCAAATTACAGAGTTAGTATAAGCTAATTCTGTCCGAAACAAAAATAAAGAAAAATCTGGTTTTGCTAGCGTTTTCTTTTACTTGTAAATCTGGTGACGAAAGGAAAGATGTCCAACGATCTGAAAGCCTAGAAATATCGTAGAAGTCTTGTGAAATGGTTTACTTCAGATCCATGACTTGTATATGCCATCCCCACTTAGAGCAGCACACGTTTGATGCGGGCTGACAAATTCTTGGTCGCAGAATAGCCCTTGTGGCACCTGGTGAGCGGAGATCGCCAGACCAACCTCTCTTTTGTAGTTGTTCTTAAGAACAATACAGCGAATCACATCCTCATATTGGACTATACCCTATCTAGTCTAGCTTGGACATCTAGTTCCTCGAGCAAGTTACGCAAAATATTTCTATATAACAACTGGTTTCGGCCTGCTATGCCATCATCACAAGAACAACATTAACTCCTAATCAGTTTGTGCACAAAAGACCAACCTCCTTTCAGAGTTCCTCATTAGAGTTAAAACCATTCTATCTTAGAAATCTTAATACAAGCACCCCGACCCCACTTTTACGAACCGGTTATATCATCCCTATGCATTACTCACTTTTTACTTTAATGCCACAAAACTCTACTCACAGGGGTACTAGCATATTGGAGAATACGGTCTGTAACATTCTCCCCACTCAATTTCGTAACTCCCTCATTGTAGATTGCTCCGTTGTTTCCCTAGTTCGTCAACCAACGCCACTCCCTTGGGACTTATATGAATGGCAATGCTTGCCCAACAAAATACGCAACTCCACTATATTGGCAACTTCCCTCTATCAAAGCCGTTCTTGTATCTCTGGTCACTTGTGCTTTCTTTGATAAGTGTGGCATTCGAAGCCAATCGTGCTCCCTTGATAGCATTTCTCGTCTACTAGGCTTCTCCTTTCCTTAGCACACCAATGGAGGTTTTCCCTTCATGGAAATGTGGTAGTAGATCTCCTTTTGAGATTTGCCCATTGATCTAGGAATGTTTTCTCTATTTGGTGAGTAGTTTAGTTGATTCCTATCTCCCGATTACTATCTTAGAAGCTTGATGAGAGTCGCATCTTGTCCAAACCCTCTTCCCTCAGTAATTACTCACCATCACAGGATCGTGTAGAGAATAGGCTTTCCTTAAATGATCCACCTACCGGAGGGATCTTGCTTTAATAACATTTGTGGTTGCGGAATAGCCTGTGTAGAATTTGATGAGCCGAGATCATTAAGCCAGCCTTTTTTCTACAGTTGTTTCTAAGAACAGTATAACGAATTTTATCCTTATATTGGATTGTACTACGCTTAGTCTAACTTGGGTATTCAGTTCCTCGAGCGAGTTACACAAAACTTCAATACAATAGCTAGTTTCGGCTTGCCGTGCCCTTATCATAAGAACGACATCTCGACCAATTTGTGCATGGGATGCCAACCTAATTTCAGAATTCTTTATTAGAGTAATAACCATTCTATTTCAAACACTCTTAGCACAAACGCCTTGATGCATCATCCCTTTGCATTACTCACTCACTCTTCACCTCATTCACAAGGACACCAGCAAATAGGAGAATTTGATTTGTGACATTCTTTCTCACTCAATTAATTGCATAATGCCCTCGTTGTGGGCTTCTTCGTCACTTCCCTAATTCCTCAACCATCAATGCCACCCTTGGAACATGAATGGCAATGCTCGCCTGATAAAACTGGTAACTCCACTCTATTAGCAGCTTCTCCCCAATTAAAGCCGTCCACGTATCTTTCGGAACTTGTGGTCTCCTTTACAGTGTGCCATTCAGAGCCAACTGTGCCCCCAAATGATGCGTCGATGCTCTGTTTTCGTAGCGTAATTCGCATCAACCACCCTCCTAACCACGTGGAATTTTCTTCTTTCGGTCGGAGTACCACGTGTAATTTTGGTAAGCGGAAAAGTAAACGAAACTTGCAGCGCGGGGTGCAGGAGAGGAGAGGAGGCAAAAGGCGAGAGCGGGTCCCGGGAGCTCAGTCTATCGTCTGCGGTAGGGACTAGGGTAAGGAAAAAGGGGTGGCATGATGTGACCCCCCGCGACCGTCGAAATGGAAGATGGGTCGCTTCACATGGCTCGTGGGACCCACGACGGCACGTGGGGTCTACCCCACCCCCATCTCCCATCTCACATCCCTGTCATTGTCATCATCGTCATCATCATCTTCTCCGAACCCTCCAAGGTAAAAAACACGAGGTACGAAGCTAGGTTGGACTTTAGCACGCATCCGAGAATCACTCCGACATCATTCGTGAAAATAATGACGTTCTAACTATCGAATTTATGTATGTTGCCACACATTTTTATTGCGCGAAGAGAAGACGTGATTCCATGCATTTATTTTCACATTTTTCTCTTTTTTTATTTCGCTTTTGAAATTTCTAATTTATCGTTTGGCTCGGAGGATTTGAATATGTCAATCTAATTATAGAAAGATAGATTCGATTAATCTTGAATTGGGTCAATTGAGAGTATTGATTTGTCTCTAGATCCTAACTTAATGGCTCAAAAGTGTTAGATAGTTTACAAATTTTTCTGGAAAAAATTGACATTTTGACCACCCATTTTCATTTCAAGTGATGTATCTTGGAGTACATTGTCAATCGATTCTCTCGCCAATGCTATTTAGGGATACAAACTTGACAAGGGAAATGATTAAAGCCTAGTTGAGTTCCAAGACAAATAAAGGAAGATAGTTCTCTCTTATTTCACTCCAACAGAAATGATAGATAGGCTGCTCATGAGGAAAACAGAGGGAGAACCTCCCTGGGGAGAGTGACCCCTTACGCCCCTCCCAGGCCGGGATCTGGGCCTGGAAAAAGATTCCGGCCTCATTGACTGACCCGGCCACTCCTTTATGGGAGAGGGCAGTCACGTCTGATCCTCGCGACACCTTCCCCCAGGGAAACTTGGGGATCCCGGTCTGGGAGGGGCGTAAGGGGTCACTCTCCCCTCTTTTGCTATTTTTTGTAAGTGAGAACTTGCGCGTCATCCTTACATCTTCGTTCGAAGAAAGAGCAATGCCACTATTTATATATGGATTGATTGTGCTTTGATTCTGACGTTTTGTTTTTCGTAAATCTTGCAACACTTATACTTTAATTTGATGTAGCTTGGAATGTGTGAAAAAGTCATGCTTATCTTGAGACATCTAAGCTCCGCTCTTAGGCTTCTTTCACTGTGGAGAGGGAAATTCAAGTAGCTCGAGCAATGTATATAGTTGAGTAACAATCGCTAGTCTAATTAAAAGTTGAATTATTTAGGTTATTTTGTACATTGTTTACTATCAAAATTGAGCTCGAGTGACCTCGAGCTTAACTTGATCTCATGTCCGTATTTACATCTTAATAACCAAGTTGAGCTCAACTTTATGAGCTACTTGTTCAAGGCAAAGCTCAAGCCTCGGAAACCAGTTTGGTCAAATCATATATCTCGATCATCGAAAAATTATTTAATCAATTTTAAATATATTGTATAACTGTTAATTTGATTTTTAAATTTTTAATTTCCTCAATTTAGTCGTTATTTTTTGTGCATATTTTCAATGTAATCATTCCAATCAATTTTCATCAGAACCGTCTAGTTTAGTTATCACTGGTGGACCTGCAATTGCATGGCACACCTTCATGTCTTGAAAACAATCAATCCAAAAGTAGCACCTTTCCTTGCAAGGCCAGGGCCATGCTTTTCCGTGAACACCAGATGCAATATGCCAATATTCTCCATTTGCATTTCCGACCCCCACAATCTCACTCCTTCCGATTTTCCACCACCATTTATTTATAAAAACGGCATCTCTCTCTCTCTCTCTCTCTCTCTCTATCTCGCGATTATAGCAGTTTCTACCCTAAAAAACTCAGCATTTTCAGTCGGATACCGGCAACCCGCGAGAGACAGGACGACAAAGCAAGCGCTTCGACAGACATCGAAACGCATCGCCTTTTTTGGGAGTTTCCAACTTTTGCCTCGAAGTGGAAAGAGGTAGGATAGAGAGAGATTAACGGATAGAGAGAGATTAACGAAGGAAGCTCTCTCTCTCTCTCTCTTAATCAGAAACTTTTCCAATTCTTAATTTTCCATTTCTGATATTTGGGGGACTGTTGCTTTCGGGTTCATGATTGGTGGCGGGTACAAGGCAATACGTGAAGCGCCATGTGAGTTCGTAGTTGTACAGGCATGGGAGCCCAACCCCTCTGTCTCCGTGCGCTTATAAAGTCAGTTTCCGGTCCGACTTTTTCCACACGTTGCTTGACATAATTTGCTTCTTTCTCCTCCCCCTCCTCCTCACAGAATTTCGTGCTGCAACTTTCTTTAACCCAGGATGGAGTAGAAGATTCAGCTCGTCAGCAGCATCCTCATCGGAGCCTCTGAGTCCCAGAAGCCCAGTTGCACGTTCTGCTCCCGCCAGCCGAGGTAATTCTTCCCACGATTCTCGCCGCACTATTCCGACCCCCCCGCTTAGCAGTTCAGATCATAGAGCACGAGCACTCCTTTCGATTGCACGTCTCGGCAACTAGCGTAGAAGAGAGTAGGTTTCGAGAGAACGAGTGAGCTGTCGCCGTACCGTTTCAGATGCATCGTCCATACCGGTGAAAGAAAGGAAACACAAGAAAGTAAGCTGTGCATAAATCTGCGCCGGTAAGAAGTTTCAGGGTTCGGTAAGGTCATGTCACTTCGGCTGTCCGTGCTTTTCTAGAGATTGAAGAAGAGAGAGAGAGAGACAGAGACAGACAGACAGACAGACAGATAAGACGTTGATGGAGATGGAGCTTTAACTAGCAAACCAACCGCACATTGATGATGGTTTCGTTGTCTGCACTGTGAAACGACATGATGCCTTTTTCTGAAGTGCAATTTCTGCATGGGACGGAAACATCCTGTTGAACGGGAGGTGCGGAAAGTCTCTCCGCGACGACCGGAGCCATGGCTCTTCATTGGCCGGCGGTCGGAGTCGCGATGGCCCCGAACTCCCCCCGGGTCGCTATTCGCATTCCCTCTGTCTGGTCCAATCCCAACGCTTTAAGTTCGGCCTAATCCTATCCGATTCCAATCCTGAAAAACACATCCCATTCGAGACCACCGGCGAGTCCAGTTCATGGATCAGTGGTCCCGGATTCACATTCACGCTCCTTTCACCATCTGAAAACGACCTTGCCTTACGAATCTGCCATCCGCCCATGTACGTGTTCATACGTGTACATTTCCTCGTAAATATCTCCGGTTCACGTATTCTCGCACGTCGCCTTTCTTCTTTTTAACCCCCAAAGTCATCTTCCATTTATATCTAGCTGCGATAAGCGATCTGTAAATGTGTGCGAATTGCTGCAATTATTGAGTTCTGCGCTCTAGTTTTCAACTGCGGGACCTGGTCGATTAGTTTTCGACGAAATTCGCATTCGTGTTTTTGACAAAAGCAGCGATGCCGCAATAGTGACGTGTGGGACATTCATCTGGACGTGTAATGCTAGATTTATTAACAGAATTGTTTCTTATTTTAGGAGAACAACGCTAGATAAAATTCTCTTTTCAACGCGTTTGAATCGATGTAAATCACTCGACTGAGAATAAATCGCAGTAGATTCAGAGCTGTTCAATGCGTGTGTGATCATCTCAAAGTTTTTTTTTTTGTTGGTAATTTGTATGTCGTGCAGAGAAATGGAAGCGGCGGACCACAAATTCTCTAAATCGCCGTCGCGACTACCTCCTCTGCCCAGAGACCCGCGCGGGTCGCTCGAGGTCTTCAACCCGCCGACCTTTTCGACCCAACCGACCAACCCGGCCTTTCGCCCGCCGCAGCGGCCCTGGCAAAGCTGGATTGGCCGGCAAGAAAGCCCGGAACACGACCCGCCGGGGCTGCCCTCCTCCAAGTCCACCAGCAGAGGCGACGAGATCACGGTCACCTCATGGATGGCCATCAAGGACGACCCTCCGCCCCGCCAATCACCGCCCTTCACGCAGAAGCCCATCCCGGCGGTCCATCAGCATGACGACAGCGGACAATCGCAGCCGGCCGCCGCCCTGGCGCAACCGCCCGCCGAAGCGGGAGCAGCCGCGCAGAGGGCGGCGGAGTGGGGGCTAGTGCTGAGGACCGACACCGAGACCGGGAAGCCGCAGGGGGTGACGGTCCGGACCTCGGGCGGCGACGACCCGAGCGGGAAGTCCAGCACCTCGAGGAGGAACTCGAACAACTCGGTCCGGAGCTCAGGGGAACTGTCGGAGGGCGGCGGCGGCGGCGAGGGAGGGAAGGAGAGAGGGTTTCCGAGGGTGTCGGAGGACCTCAAGGACGCGCTGTCCACGTTCCAGCAGACGTTCGTGGTGTCGGACGCGACGAAGCCCGATTACCCGATCATGTACGCCAGCGCCGGGTTCTTCAAGATGACCGGCTACACTTCCAGGGAGGTCGTCGGCCGGAACTGGTAACCCCTCTATCTCTCTCTCTCTCTCTACGGATAGTTGACATTAGTTCATGAGACGACGAGCGGCTGACGATCCGGTGCGTCGGGACGGGCGATGCAGCCGGTTCCTGCAGGGGGCGGAGACGGACCCGGAGGACGTGGCGAAGATCCGGGAGGCGCTGCAGGCGGGGACGAGCTACTGCGGGAGGCTGCTGAACTACAAGAAGGACGGCACGCCGTTCTGGAACCTGCTCACCATCGCCCCCATCAAGGACGACGCCGGCGAGGTCCTCAAGTTCATCGGGTGGGTCCGCCTGTCTGGTCTGCCTTTGCCCCCGTCCCTCCTCCGATTCTCTCTGTCGCTCTTGTCGTGACGTGATCGACCGAGCTTCTTTTCTGCACTGAACCATGACGGTCCGCACGACACGTCGAATCTTTCCCCCGGTTCTTTCGGGACTTGGATTCGGATCCCACCACCACCACCTCGCACCGTCTCTCTTCAAGCCACTCGAAAGAGGGAGAGAGATTCTTGATGATGATTTGATTTGAAAGCGCTGGGGCTCCCATGCTTTTCAGAAGCGACAAAGATTCATTTCATGCATCAGTGGACTGGCTAGTGCTTGCGTGTCTGGATATAGAATCTCTATTCTGATATATCTATGGACAAGACGGGATATTTGTTTGAAAATAATTAATCTCGTGCTTCTTCTTAGTATAATTGGAGTTTCCTTTTTCATCAATCTTACTCATTAAAAAGAAATATATTAAAAGAAAAAGATTTGAACAGCGCCATTTTGACCGCTTAAATTTTTAGGATAATTCACAGGATATATACCTGAGACATGGGTTTTTAGTTTTTGGTTTAAATTTTCCTTTTTATGTCACTTCTCTCTCTTTTTATTAATTTATTTGTTTATGAAGAATAGAATAATGATTTATGTGGGGGTGATGGTGGGTGGGGGGGGCAGAATGCAAGTGGAGGTGAGCAAGCACACGGAGGGGTCCAAGGATAAGATGATGCGTCCCAATGGATTGCCCGAGTCCTTGATTCGATATGACGGTCTCTTTCTCTCTCTTTTCCATTTACTTTTATCTATTCATTTCATTTCATTTTATTTATGTTTATTTTCGTATGTGATGAGTTCGATCTTTAAGGGAGATACATTCCCCATCACATCTTACTTGTAGGTCCATCACATCTTATCTGTAGGCTCGATTTGTTTCATGGAAAATGAATTATTTGAAAATATATATATATTTTAAAAACAATCACTTCTATCACTTGAAAATATATTCATTAAATGTTTTTATTGATGATGTAAATATTATTTATTTATTTAATTTTTAAATAAGGGATTCTAGTCTATAAAGAGGACCTCACTGTTTAAAGAAATAACCATATAAACAATGGAATCCATAGTTTTGCTATTCATTTCTATTTATTATTATTTTTTTCTGTTTACTGTTTTTTGATGCCTAGTATCAATACTCATTTCGAAGTGAAATGCCTATAAAAGAAGACAAATCAAGGTCAAGAAGGTTATAGTAGCACAAACCATTGAATTTTTATTTTATATATTAGAAGAATCCATTTTGTTATTAATAAACTAGGAAAAGGGCAATGGAAAACTAAAAGAAAGGAAATTGATTGAACAGTTGATTGGTTTTAGTAAAATGTTTTCTAAATAATTCATTTCCCACGAAACAAGCTAATCCTAGAACTGTGACAGGCATCTTTGCTATGTCAACAAGCATGGTAAAGACACCGCTTTATTAATAGTAAAGGATTCTATTTATCGGTGGACCAACAATATGAAGTATAAGGAGCATTAGTATCTTGAAAA
Organism: Eucalyptus virginea; assembly: GCA_014182375.1. Lineage (NCBI taxonomy): Eukaryota > Viridiplantae > Streptophyta > Magnoliopsida > Myrtales > Myrtaceae > Eucalyptus > Eucalyptus virginea. The sequence continues at coordinate 27,131,044 of CM024523.1, read as the reverse complement.
ATGGAATTCTTTTCAATCCAAAGACACTTGTTAACATGACCCTTTTGTCTCGGAAACATCGACTTTGGCGATGGGATGATTAATTGCTTGACACCCACGCTACTAAATAATGCATGGTTTGTAAGAGGCTTCTGTTTTTGCTTATTTTGCAAGACAATACAGTAAGTTTGTCGTCATCATTTGGCGCAGACAGATTGCACTTCATGCGAGTTTAGAATGAACTGAACATCGATATTGTGAGCCTCTGCTTTTGATGGAAGCATCATCTTTTACGGAATGCCGAACCATTTGCAGTTGTTATGAGGAATGAGCACGACGTTCCGAGGTTCCATAGTAAAAATTCGAGTTCTTAGTTCTTCTCACGCTTAGCACTCCATTCAAGAGCAGTAAGAGTGGGAGACGTTCATAGGTTCGCGAGGAAGGTCTTGTGACCGCGTGAGTTGCTTTCCCAGTTTGGAGGTCTTTTGATCTTAGTCCTACTTCGTTAATGTGATCGTTTCGCAATTATGTGAAGCGCATGATGCAGGCGTTAGCAGATGCTCTTGCATTAGTGTTCTCGCTTTTTTCCCCCCCTTCTTTCCCTTCTTCTAATGCTGGATGCAAATGACGAGCCTGATGTTTTGTTTTCGCAGCCCGTCAGAAGGAAATGGCAACGAGCTCGGTGTCAGAACTTGTGCAGGCGGTGAAGAGGCCGAGGGCGCTCAGCGAGTCGATCAATCGCCCTCTAATGCGGAGTTTGGAAGGTGGTGGCGAGAAAGAGAGATCAGATGCTACAGGAAGACGAAACTCTGAGAATGTGGGAGGCAGGAGGAATTCAATGCAGCGGATCAGCGAGGTGCCCGAGAAGAAGCAAACGAAATCTGCTCGCCGCTCGTTCATGGGGTATCGCCTTATGTCTCTCACTGTTTAGAATGTATTGGAATTAGTGATAATTTCAGCAACTTGTATCTAGCTAAGATGCTACTGTCTCACTAAATTTATCTCCCCATCCTGGGGATAGAAGGGTCAGGACGAGCCGGTCCAGTTCCGAAAGCTTCGACTTTAGAGAAGCTGCAGACGACGGTGACGACGACGACGACGACATGAGTGAAACTGACGAGAGGCCAGACAGTGTGGATGATGTTGTAAGACAGAAGGAAATGAGGAAGGGTATCGATCTTGCTACCACGCTCGAACGTATTGAGAAGAACTTCGTCATCACGGATCCCAGGCTACCGGACAATCCCATTGTAAGCCTGCTGGACAAACTAAGGCGGAGCTTATTCACTCGTTGTACTTGAAAGTGGATATATGCGATTTTAAATTTCATCTCGTCCGCAATTTTCAGATATTCGCTTCTGATAGCTTCTTAGAGCTGACAGAATACAGCCGGGAAGAGATTCTCGGGCGGAATTGCAGGTATCTGCTTTCTGATTACTTCAGTAATCTCTACTTTTTTAAACTTTTAGTCATCTAACTTGCCTAGAGATGGGACTGGCAAATTGGCACTTATATATGTTTAAGATATGAGTATAAATAGGAAATGTGCAACTTCATGGTCTCATATTGCATCCTCCTATTTGATAGAGCTATTGATGATTAAAAGGCCCAGAGCTTGTGCCATGAGAAATCTGAAGCTTCATTTGGAAAAAAAAGAAAATGATAAATAAACTGACCTATTGTTGAAATGTAAATGAGCTAGTTGTGAGATAACTTGTTTGAAACTTTGAATCGGTCTAGGTTCCTCCAAGGACCTGAAACTGATCCAGCAACTGTGAGGAAAATCCGGGAAGCCATTGACAACCAAAGAGACGTCACTGTGCAGTTGATAAACTACACAAAAAGCGGTACGTACCTATGAATTTCAAGTAGAATGACTTGAATAGAAAAACCGTGAAGTGGAATTCCTACTTCAGCATGCCCTTGAAAATTTATGAGCTTCGTGTAGAACGACATAAATAATAATTTCAGGGAAAAAGTAAAGGAAGTTACTGTTAGGTAAACATGCCTCTTGCTTGTGTATAGCAGCTTTAGCCTCGATATGAAGCTGATCTACTTTACACATTCTTGTAAGTATTGTAATGTTTTCTCCTGAATTTCAGGCAAAAAGTTCTGGAATTTGTTTCATCTTCAGCCAATGCGTGATCAGAAGGTGCACTCCACAATTGAAGTTTAGATAGATTAATACAATGCGATAATATTGTTCAAAGTACTAAGGAACTGTTTATGTGAGAAAACAGGGAGAAGTCCAGTATTTCATTGGAGTACAACTGGATGGTAGCGCACACGTTGACCCACTGCAGAACTCCATTCCTGAGTATACTGCTAAAGAAAGTGAACAACTGGTCTGGGCTCTCTTTACCTCCATCATATATCATTCATTTATCATCAACTTTGTTATTTCTTTGTGTGAGGGAATATCATACTTTTCACACTTAACCCAGTTGTTCAAGAATCACTTTAATTGAGTCAAATTTCTGAAAGACGATTCTTTTTTTTAGTTCTTTCAGTGGTTGCCCCCATAAAATGCCAGACTTTCCATATATTAGTTGCTACTAGCACTGCAAGATTTTTTAGCAGACGAATCTTAATAATCTCCAATATCCTCTGCCATTTTCCTTGCTGATAAATTATAGGTGAAAAGCACTGCTGAAAATGTTGATGAAGCAGTGAGAGAACTTCCGGATGCCAACAAGGTAGCATCCTTATTTTGATTAAAGCATCAGAAGTCTCTCAGCGTGATAATGAGATTAAGAACTTTTCTGTGAGCAGAGACCAGAGGATTTATGGGCTAAACACTCTAAAACCGTTCACCCAAAGCCACACAGGAAGGACAGCCACCCTTGGAGAGTCATTCAACAGGTACTTTATTTCTTATCCTTATTCCGTACTAAGATCAGTTAATAAGTAAACCTCTAGCAAATACAGTGTCATTCTTCTAATAAGCATGGTGCATGACCTGTAAATATAGGGAAGAATGGATGTTGTGAATGCTTTTAAACATCCAGTGTCCTTTACCTATACGGTTCCCACGTGTTTTTACTTATCCTGAGTAAATAATTCACGTTCTGCACTTCTTAAAGTAGATTAGATTGACTAGTTAACCTCTCTGTGACATTGTCACCACGTCAGTTTACTACTTTGGTCTTTTATAAGCTTTATCTCATGATTTTCTTGCTGTTATCTGTGCTTAAGTTATTTATTTGGTGAATGGTGCTCCTGACATGCAGATACTGGATAGCGGAGAGCAGATAGGATTAAAGCATTTTAGGCCAGTTAAACCCCTTGGCTCTGGGGACACCGGCAGGTACTTCCTGTGCATGTCATATTGTCTCAACTGGAGTTGAATAACATCTGGTTTAAGCAAACCCGAAAGCCAAATCTTTTGATTTTTTTTACAACTTTGACCCTTGACTGTCCTTCCCAAATGTCAGAAATTTAGCAAGGAAATCAGAAACTTTGTCAGTCTCTCTCGCACATGGTTTTATTAAACTTCCTTGGATTAATTCCTTTTCCTCTTAATCTTGGACACAGTTTTACTGCATATTTTTTATGCATATAAGCTGCAGAAATCCAGTAATGCTTAATAAATTAATGACAACTTGGAGTTACTAGCTAGTGAGGTGTAGAAACCTTTGCAATATAAAGTTTGTACTGCTGAGCGCAATGCTCAGACTTACTGATTGCACACTTTGCTCTCTTGATCACTGGTAAGGCTTGTGTGCCAATACTAAAAGTCTGGAAGTACATTAGTCTAGTTGACTTTAATCATGTTTCAGTTGCTTTGGAAATTTTAGCTTGGAAATGAAGAATCTTGTAAAGAGGTTGCTGCAATGTGGGGCAAAGGTGCAGTTGGGGGCTTTGAGTCTTGCTGGCAATTCTGAAGACGTTATTTTTTTTTTTTGTACTTGTTTCTTTCTGCATCTGAAAGGGGCATTTTCTGTGTGTGAGAGTTTGATGAATGCTTGACCATCATGGCAGTGTGCATCTAGTCGAGCTGTGTGGAACCGGGCAATTCTTTGCAATGAAGTCCATGGATAAGAGTGTTATGCTCAACCGCAATAAGGTATTGAAATTGGTTGACTTCCATCAGGATTCAAGTTCCTTTTGAATTTATATGCGTGACATTCTCGCAATCCGTAAGATAAGACTGATCATTGGAAAATCTGAGGACATTACTGATGTGGATGTAAGCACTCGTGTGTTGTATTTCTCATATAAATGGAGAAGTTGCATTTGGTGATGCCAAAATTTTACTTCTTCTATATCTAAGATGGCATTCCTAGTTCGGTTTTTAAGTTATAGGAGGATGATCTAGTGTGTATGATGGTTGGATGTTGTTCAGGAATTGGCTGATAATGTGCTTTCCTTCCATGGATTCCTTATTGATCTGTTTCATGAATCTGGGATTGCATACATCTTATATCCCTTAAGATGAATTGTTTTCTTCATTTTCCGAAGGTCCACAGAGCTTGTGCTGAAAGAGAAATCCTCGACATGTTGGATCATCCTTTCCTTCCAGCTCTATATGCTTCTTTTCAGGTAAAGCATATATAATAGATTGTTATAATCCTTGTCTTCCAGCTCTACATGCTTCTTTTCAGGTAAAAGGCATTTATAATGGATAATTATACTGGTAATTGCAGAACATGAAGATAATGCAAATTGAACTGTGTGCGAGGTGCTTGTCAATTTCTAGATATGGGTTATTCATAACCTATTGTTAGGCACTTTTCACTTTGCCTTGAACGATCCCAAGTCGTGCTCTCGCATGCCCTTTAAGTGATTGCTTGTTGTATTATTCGAGTTATGTTCGATGGTCTACCATTAGTAGATGTCAATTATTTACCTACCCATGGATATAATCCAAATCGATGCTTGCAGTATCCATCCAACATGAATACTAATTTTAAGTTTTCTGCAGACCAAAACCCACATCTGCCTGATAACAGATTATTACCCCGGTGGCGAGCTCTTCACGCTCTTGGACAGGCAACCCCTGAAGGTCCTCAAGGAGGATGCAGTGAGGTAAAAGTTTCTGAAACAAGTAAAATTTTCTGAAACAATCTTAATGTAGATGCCTCAAATGCTTATGTCAAAGCTTTTCTATTAGCTTAGGTTCTAAAATTTATTCAAAGAGGTTATAAGCTGATTTCTGAAGCTCATGCTACAGAGAAAGTTCCCCCTGATGCCTGAAGTTGAAAATTATGTTAAGCTACAACATATTGTGGACCTGTGATGCTGAAAGTCACAATACAATATATGCACATTCACATGTTTAATCCACAAACTTATTTTATTAGAATGTACTATCTAATGGCAAAAAATCTAGCCAGATGCATGAAGCTCCTGCTTTTTCCTGGGTCTGGGCAAAGGTCAGGCCACTTTGGGTCTAATGCACGCAGCCTTACCTTGCAAATTTTTAAGGGGCCTTCTTCACAACTCAAAAGATGCAAAAACATAGAGTAAAATCGGTATTACTCTGGGCAATTCTAACTCCACCTGTAGAAGTTGCAGGCCAAAATGTCAAAAGCCAACTTGTCGTGTTCTATTCCTTTCAATTCATTGCGTATAGTTGATGATTGCAGATTCTATGCTGCGGAGGTGGTTGTAGCAATGGAGTATCTTCATTGCCAAGGTAAAGGTCCATCACTTTACATAAACCGAGAATTCATTCTCCGACAGATGCACCTGTTGCTACATTTAAATTCTCGATGGCAAATTTTGATGCGGTTGATCATGGAAATTGCAACCGAATTGTATTTTTTAGGGTCATTTGAGGGCTAATGAGTGAATGGATAGCAAATTAGACACGCTGCCTGGAGTCTTCCCATTTATTGACATCTTTGTCATTTTTCAGGGATTATTTACAGAGATCTAAAACCGGAAAACGTTTTGCTTCAGAACAATGGGCATATTTCTTTGACAGACTTCGATTTGTCGTGCTTGACATCTTGCAAACCTCAGGTAATTCAACTACCTAATGATCTTCCGAATGAGCAATTGTTTCTATAATTATTTTTACAATAGAATTTATGCATTATGTGTATAGATAATGTACTCATTGATTCTGTTATTTGAAGCTTTTGATTCCTAGTACTGATGAAAAGAAGAAGAAAAAGAAGAAGAAGAAGAAGAAGAAGAAAGGCCCAGAGACGCCAATCTTTATGGCTGAACCCATGCGGGCATCAAATTCTTTTGTCGGCACGGAGGAATACATAGCTCCGGTTAGTTTCTTCTTTTCTTGCCACTATCTAAAGTCCAATGTCTCCAGATTGAGTGCACCAGCTTACTTCTGTGTGGCTATGCCAACTTCCTTATATGTTGCAGGAGATCATCAAAGGGGCTGGCCACACAAGTGCAGTTGATTGGTGGGCGCTTGGTAAGTTCCTCTCGCATCTTCTAATGAAGAGGAACATGGTAATGCATTTATTTCTAGAAAAGATTTTTTTTAACAATAATCGGTAAGACCAGGCTTGCTTTTGGGGGAATGTCAAAAGAACTCCAGTTTCTTTTAGTCAACTCCGTAGACAAAGAACATCATCTGTCTTTTAATGCATCAGAAAATTTGACAAGAGAAAAAGAAAGAAAAACTACTGCATCGCATATCTTTTACCAGATAAAATGATCCACCAACACCAAAGGACTAAAAGCATCAGTTAGAAATACTCGCCTTTTGATAGGTACTAGCTGCAATGCTGGATTGAGCTCCGCAATATGGTTAAACTCGATGCATTACGCTTTGCTTACTTTGAAGTCTTTTTTGGACCCGATAATAACATTGAAAAGATAGATATCTTGACATCAGCAGCGCAACAAAAGTTTCATGGGGAAGGAGAATTCTCTCCTATCGTTTGTACTGGTAGTTCTGTAATAGATATGTAATGACGCTTTTTGCAGGGAGTTAATTCTGTCATTCACAATGCACTAATATTGTCACTCATTTGCAGCCTACTTATGTTTCTTCAATTTGCCTGGGAAATCTTATTGTCTCCATTTCTTACAGGTATTCTGCTATACGAGATGCTGTATGGATACACACCCTTCAGGGGAAAGACGAGACAAAAGACATTTACGAATATCCTTAACAAGGATATCAAATTTCCAGGAAGTAAACCGGTTAGATACCTGCCTATAATCATTCCTATAACTTGACACACTTGAACTATGGAATTGGTCAAACAGAAGTTCATGCTTGGTCGGAAGTTTTTTCGAAGACCCCCCACTGATTTGAACTAGGAGTGCTGGAAAGTAGCTTGCTTATGTTCTGCTTTTCACAGAATTGACAGTGCACAGATTGATATGCCTGTTTTAGAAACAGACATCTAATATTGGCCTCAGCGTCTCATTTCGGATTCTTCATTGGTTCTTTCCCTTGAGCTTAGGTTCAGGGAAGTTTTCCCCAGTAAATAGCAACACATTTGGCCAATAAGTGGGACGTTTTTATCGTAGATTCTGTTCCTAGCACTTTTACTTGGTTGCATATTATGGCAGCACAAGATATGTTTAAGTCGGATTCCTCAAAAGTTGCTGCATAGAAGATAAGAGTTTTTTTTTCATGACCTTTAGCAACTCTCAGGAGAATCATATGATACAAATGGGACTATGTCTATCTGCAGGCAAGTCTCCATGCGAAGCAATTGATGTACCGATTGCTGCACAGGGATCCCAAGAACAGATTGGGCTCATACGAAGGAGCGGACGAAATCAAACGTCACCCGTTCTTCCGCGGCATCAACTGGGCCTTAGTTCGGTGCATGGTAACGTGACAAAAATTGCGATCATAAAGCATGTTCAACTCCTAATTTTGCTTGATGTCATGCAATGGGCTGACATGCGTGAACTATTCAGGAACCTCCTGCGCTTGATGCTCCTCTGTTCGGCGAAGGCAATGCAGAAAAGGAAGCCAAACTCGTAGACCCTGAAATGGATGACCTTCAAAAGAATGTTTTCTGAGAGGTCTAACTCCATGCTCATCCATTTTGGAGTGGTGCAAAGCAAGCAGGAATAAAAACTTCATGATAAGCGCATGGACTTCAATCTGCGATAGAAGGAAAAAGAAAGAATCGAGGTCGCGTTGACTGGATTTGGAGGCTAGGAGATTGGCAATTCTCTCGCTTCGACATTTGATATGTGGAGATGGCTTCTCGACATCTTGTGAAAGCTCTGCTGATCATTCCTTTTATAGTTTGGTGATGTAATTTCCTATATGCACGTCAGAAGGATTTGAAGTTCTCTTCTGCTTGCAATGCTATGTTAGTGTTTCGTGAGTGTAAATTATGAATTCTTTGTGGTTATATTAAATCTTAAGTACTTCATGTGACACATCGTGTTACGACCATATGAATCAACTCCTCGTCTCAGGGCTTCACCAAGCAGCTGCCAGATAAAAGCATCCGGAAACACATTCTTGTGTCTACATCGCACAATTTTTTTCCTGAGTTGCATGATATAGTTTGCATTCGACAGAATCTGAAGCTCGAATATCTCAATTTCTCTAAAGCCAAAATGCCAATGTCATCCAATGTGCTTTTTCGGTTAGAAATTGGCTGTTCATGCCCCCATTGCATCGTGTAACTTGTGAAAGAGAAGTGGACGGTTGGTGTGGTCAGAGACTGACTGACAACGAATTCTATGGCTGTGGAGTTTACTGCGATGGAAGTTACCATGCAGAGGCTTAAACAAGAGGTTTTGACATGGGCTCTAACACCATGTGATAACGAGACCAAAGATTGAAGAGAGAAATCGTGCATCGTTGAGATTAGGACTGTCACAAAAGCCCGACCTGGCCCACCCCAACCCAAACCAGACTGACCTGAAAATTTCGCATCTTTTCGGGTTGTGCCTCCTTTTGGTTGAGGTAATACGTAAAAGTTTGGTAATTACGATGGCTTGGTTCTGGTCATAAACCCAAACCGAAACACATTAAATCCTACTCAATTCCATTTTCTTCTTCCAGCTTATGCTGAAATAGTCCAAATCCAAGCCAAAATTTCTGTTCGGATCACCATTTGTCGACTAATACACAAAGCATCAGCCAAAAATTCACAAAATCAAAGCAATAGAACAACTGTCATCAAGTACAGCAGAGTTTTCTGCTTTGCAACCCCCAACAGTCGAATAAAAATAAAGTTGCAACATTTTCGCATCATCAGGAACAACCATTCGCCAACTACCCACCAAAACGGATGTAAACCGTAGAAAGACAACAAAGAAACTGAACCATATCTCAACTGGAGAGTCGATTGATAACGCTTGGAAGCGGAATAGAAGCGACCCATGAATGTGCATCCATAGCTCCAAAAAGACAACACATTGCTTTGAAAAAAACTCGAAATTGTTAACACAATGATCATTTGCAGCGGTTTCCAATTGATCGTGTTGCAATCCCATTAAAGATAAAGAGAGATTTCCGTTGAGATAGGATTTTGTTGGGAGGAAGAGAGAAAAGAAAAGGGGGGGGGAGTGTATGCTGTGCTCTTTATTCCAATAATCTCACCCAAACCGAACCAAACAAAACCGTGTTTTCGGTTTGGGTCCTATATGTTTGGGTCACCATAACATGCCATTGAGTATGAAGGAACCTTACCCGAACAGAACTGTTAGCACTCCTAATTGAGACCATAAGCCAAAATTATAGAACATTGCACAATCAACAGACATTTTCTATCATTCTATTTCTTATACCTAACCTGGTTAAAAACACCAGATATCCTCAGATAAAGAAAAAACACAAAATACCTTGTGATTATTTGTTTGCTTAACTTCATGGATCAACCCGAGTATGCCCGATCACTTCCAAGCATTTGCAAGTGATTGGACACAGAAGCTTGAACCAGATGATCTTTGAAATTTGCAGTCAATAAGCTGATATGATTGGATCTGATGCATACGTCAGTTCCGGTTTTTCATCCCTACGATCATGAACATAGCACTTAGTCAAAGAATCGGGATTGTGAACATGAAAGGTCCAAACACAAGCACGAGAAGATACACACAAACTTCCTGCAACAAAGTTTACATAGTTATGCATGCAGGTCTGCATTTATAAGCACTTAGTCCATCCTTTATCGTCTCGTGGGTGCTCAAAAAGCAGAGACAGAGCTGCATCACTTGTCACCACAGATGCAGGTAAAAAGTGTCCATTGATAATTAATTAGAACGGCATGACCATTTGCAAAAGCCAGAGCAATTTTAGCATTTGCAGTCCAAGATTTGGAAAGTTCATTTAATGAAACACGTCTCTCTACGCAAAAGTTTTCACAAGATCTGCATACTACCTATCTGACATTTCTTCTTGATTACCTTACATCGCACTAAAGCAAGCCATCCAAACTGCCTAACCTTAAAATCGAGCACACAACTGCAATCTCACATAAATCACCGGCGGTGTTCTTGTGATATGCACAGTATACATCATTTATGTAGACCAACTCGCATTAAGCCCCCTCCTTTTCATTTATGCATGTACTAGCGAACACCGAATAGATTTAAAGAATGTGAACTGCAACCTTTAAGTAGGGCATATAAAATCTAAACAAGAGGCATACTTACCTTTGGATCACTTTCAAAATTCCTGTGCCCAATTGCATTGGCACCCCCATGATGATGCATTCACTGACACCTTCAATTTTGTCAGCCTTACCACTTGCAGAAGCGTGGAACAGGTGATCAGATGTTTTCTCGAATGAAGCCAACATCAAAACGCTTTTGTCCATTTTCTGTATGCCGAACCTTGTAATGCCAAGAACTTCACCCTGATAATTCACATCAAACTCTAAGAACACACTAGGCCAACAAAGAACAAATAAATAGCACATTAATCAGCAAAGTACTGGTTAATTCTCCCTCACAGTCACTGTGCACTGGATTAAAAAACTTCCCTCTAGACCACATAAAATATTGGAGCATGTCTTTCCAAAAAATTTTACTTATGTGAGACACTGAATTCACTACCACCCTTATCTAGTGTTAATAACTAATTCTCTCCGCGTATGACACAATATTGACTATGCTTACTCACCCGAAAAGTCATTAGATCTGCCAAAAGCATCATATGGCGTATGTCTATGCTCATGCCATGATTCGACATGATGAACTGTATCTCCTCAATGATGCACCATCTAGCAGCTTCTATTCCAAGCTTCTGCTGTATCTCAATGATATGATTACTTTTTGTTTTCCGACCATCAACACCTTCAGTGCCCATGACTTCTTGCAGACCCGTGCTGCAAGAGTTCAATCATACAGAAAATTTGTAAGCAATTCTTGTTTCCCCTTTTTGATGCATAATGTGCAAGTAAGAGAAATCCTACGAAAGTTACATGAAATTATAAAAATGACACGAAGAAAGAGAGCTTTTAGAAAAAATGAACCAGCAGTCATATCCTAAGCATTAGTATTCTAATGTGGAAACTAGAAAAAAAAATTGGAGTTCTCTGTGAGAGAAAACTCTATCTATTTTCTTTTCTATTGCAAGAACTCAACAAACTCCAACAACAAATAGAAGCATAAGTTTCTGTCAATAGAAATGAGATTTCGACATCCAATTCCTACACTAATACCCATGACCTCTTGCTTGTCTGCATGGACTTTGATATGTTTGGTGAATGGTGACAATTGGACTAGTATTACAGTGTGAGTGTAAATATCGTAGACACTGATTATATATCATTGAGTAGTTTAAGACCTCCTAAGTTGTAACTATCAACATAAATACATGTGTCTGACACGGCATCTGATACCTACCTCATGTGAAGATTGATTGCATGTGCCTGTAGTTTAAAAATGTTGTACATACATAAATATACAATTTATTTTTTAAAAAGTAATCTGCATAATTGTCTTCCTATAAGGCAATATCCTAACAACTCACCCTTCCACTACAAGACTGTATTTCTCCCTCTCCTTCACCTTCCCTTCCTTGTCCTTATATTTTTCTTTCCCTTTGTTTACCACTGCACGCTCAACCGTCTTGATTCCCTGTCAACCAAAAATCAACATAGAGAAAGTTTAACATCCACGGAGAACTATGAGGACGAACTAGCATCATTCATTCATCCAAGTGTTCAAATGTACATTAAGGTTCTCACCTTGACTATGACATTTGGAAGCATATTCTTGAGGGAATGGAGCTCAAAATGAAGTTTACCTCTATCAACCAGAGGAACAACTTCCAATTTTGTAACATCCAAAACATTAATTTGCTGTATAATGAACACATGCATCAGATGTCATTAACACTGAGAGTTCATAGATAGCCAAGCTACAAGAAGAAATACGCACCAGCTGCTTCGGTTTAATTTTTGGAGTTTGCGTAATTGACTCTCTCACAGTATTAGCATCTATACATAACTGTGAGTCTTCAATTCTATTCATGTCAAGCGTGATGACTATTGACCCTAATCTTGAAGTCATAACAGTCTTTATGCTCTTTGCAATCTGCAAAACAAGCGATTATCCAAATGGATCATCAAGCTCCAATTTCATTATTTGGGAGGCAAACAGAATGTTGCATTTGTCTCCCTTCAAGAAGATGCAAAAAAGATGATTTGACTGACCAGAAGGCTTTTGAACAATAAGCTCTAACAAGAAAGACGGGTTCACCAATCGCATATATAGCTAGTCAGAAACAACATACTTCATTGATTAATTCCGAAGTCCAAAAAAATAGTGGATAAAGCAGATTCAAAGTCCACTGGTTAGGAGCTAAAATGTGGTGACGCTGCAAATTATAACCCTTCATGGATGCATAAAAGTGACTTAACAAAAAAAGCAACCAACTTTTATTGCTAAAGCACAAAGAATATGGAGGAGCTCAAAAAAAAAAAAATGCTGCTCCTAGGCAATAGACAGGTTAACTTAAACCTTCTCAACTCTAGGAGAAGTGCCCGAAGACCATGCTGTAAGGTTCAGAAGTGCATGATAACTAAAGCATGCTACTTGCTTTTTCCCTCAGCATGAAAATGTGCATGATTAGTAAAGCAAGGTTCTGCTTACACTAAAAGCTCATATAACCCAAACATTGGGGGAAGGAACTGGTGAAAGGGACCACCTTATTCCCAAATTCCTAAAGAAAGCCTAAGAAGAGACTGCCGTAACGTAAAAGGATATTTCTCATATAGAACTTCCAGAACGGCAATTCCAATACAAGCCAAAAAATTATAAGATTGATGAGAAAGGGTAAGGATACCCCAAATCTGACTGCCTTATTTGGCCCCCAAGAAAGGAAAACCTTAGGCCCAAATTCCTAGAGAAAGCCTAAGAAGAGACTCTAGAGAAAGAAAAGGATATGTCTAATAGAGAACATCAAGAACTGCAATTACAGCATATCAGGTGAGTGTAACCCAATTCTCACCAATCCAAATAAATCTCCATTTTCCAACTCTCAGAAGTCACAGATTGCAAGATAATGAACTCAGTATTGACAACCAGAGGGTAGTCTTCCAAAATTTAAGCATTAATCTAACAACCTCAGCAGGAAAGGGAATTATCTAAGAGGAAACAGAAGTATACCTGGCCTAAAACGGTCTTATCAATCCTAGCCTTTACCATCCTAGCAATATTCACATTATCATCACGATCTAGCTCTGCAGTGATGATGGGTGTGAGTATTTTCTTGGCTCCATTTATGATCTCTTTAATACGAGGAACTCCAAGTGTTACATCTAATACAGGTTAAAGAAGTACTATGACAAGTAGAGTTTAGAGTCGGGTGCGAAGCTTCAACAACAAAAAAGAGGTTTCTGAAGTAGCTAAATTTAAGCCAAAACAATACGATATTCAGAGGATACTCATGCTGGCAACACCAGCAAAATGGAAAGTTTTGAGTGTCATCTGTGTCCCTGGTTCTCCAATACTCTGAGCCCCGATTGCTCCAATTGCACTTCCAGCTTCAATTCTTTTTAAATTGTAACGAGACATGCAGGTGTCTATAAAGGCCTATTACATCATCAAACCACATGAATTAGATGCATCTTATAAAACTATCATAGAAATTAAATTAAAGACATCATCAGCAGTTCTAAATTTCTACAAGCAACTCTTTATTTTGGCAAGATCTTATACAAAAAGAGACATGCATGAGGCACTCAAAGATCTTATATGATACAAAGAGAATTTGAATTTTGGTGCCAACACAATCATCATCAATAAACTTATTCAAAACAATTATTGTTGCACAACAGGAGGTCCATAGTTGATGAAAAAAAAATTAAACAATAAGGTCAAGAAAATTGCCCTTCCGAGTTCCTTTCTAATCTCACTTCTGCAACTGAATTTCTTGACTGCCACTATAAAGTAACAGGTCAAGCTATTTCACTAAAAACTGCTCCTCAGACTGTGGTCCCTGACCATAGCCTCAAATTTCATGGCAAGATTTTTAATCTTAATATGCCGTCTCTCTTCCTTAAGGTTAAACTCAATACTTTCTTCCGGAAAAGATGACTGTTTTTTGTAGCCAACCTTGTATATAAAGCCGAGGGAAAAAATTACTGAAATGAGAATGGCTCCACTTGCTGGCTAAAAGCATTGCAACCCAAATTTAGTTGAACCAAACCAGAAAAAATTAACCACAAGTACTGTCCTCCAGTGAAAGAAATAAGCTAATCTCAGCTTTTGTAAACCTTAGTTCTACTGAGATTACATGACAAATTTTGGATGAATTGTCTGATATTTTTAGAGAATATTTTTTCATTTAGTTCCCAAGAGTCTTATTACATCTCATAAAGTGAGCTCATTTTATGTTTTAATAAACTGATTACGCAAAACAACTGGGCACATATAAAACAGGTGCCATTAGTAACTGGAAACCCAAAAATAAGAGGAGAAAAGAAAAGGGGAAATAGTTAGATTATATTCAAATCAGAAACTTAGCTGAACTAGCCTAAATAAAGTCCCATCAAACTGATATCAATATAAGCAGTTGATGCATGAGGTTAAACTAAAGAAATTTCTCGTGTCACAATCAAGACATCACATACATGAGCTTTTCTGGATGACTGGTAATGCAAAATGACATGCATGTATTGACTTAATTAACCAGCCACTCATAGTTTAATGGGGAATAAATGAATGGTTTTGCACATCAGATTTAATTCCCATTTTAACTCCCCCAACTATTTTAAGCATACCTCTGTAACTCTCGTGAAAACATATGCAGGCTACCAATTCTGTCCCGACATCCAAACTATAGCAAAAAATGTGCTTGGAAGCACCAAAGTCATCTATAAATGAGACAGGCACAGCAGTATTCTAATAATTTGCCTAAAGATGCCATGTCATCAATAACTTAAATCATTTCCCTATCCATAAAACATTGAAAGACAGGGTCATAGGAATACAAATAAACAAAAATATCCAAGGATGGAAACTCCCCAACAAGAAGAAAAAGGTAGTCTTTACCCTTAGCTGTCCTTCAGTAATTCCACCAATTTTCTGGGCAACTCGAATGACAGTCTCCTGGCTTTCCACTGTTGCATCTTCACCAAACTTCATAATGATTTCCGATCCTTTCTCATGTTCTTCAAGTAGGAAGGCTTTCACAGATTTCTTGAAGGCTTTGGAAGCATCTGAGAGCCCTCCATCCGAAGTACTTTCACTTTCTGGTAGCTTTTGTTCTATCAATGCAGATATTTCCACAGGAGATAGATACTTATGTTCTCTAGAAGGGCAAGTTGCCTGCAAATAAATATGGAAGTTTATAAATAGATAAACCAATCCACTCTTTCATCCAATGAACTGAACAAGTTTCTGGATAATGCAAAAGACAGACTAAGCTTCATTACCTTCACTTTCATAAATAATCTGTCGAAATTCAAAGGGAATCCATTTTTTCCTTCCATAAGTGCAGGATCCATGCCATCGTCACCATAAAGGAATTGAACAATGCATCCACTTGCATTTCTTACTGTGTTGTCATAATGAATAGACAAGTCTTCCAAAGCCTTGATAAGTCTACGAGACATGTAGCCAGTATCAGCTGTTTTCACCTACAATAACCAGAGACCATGATTTTTAGAGACGGATATAATTATTTCGTCACACAGGCAACCCTTACAGCTACAGAATAAAAAGTTAAACAAGAAAAGAGAAAACAGAATTAAAACATGACCTGCTTTGTCAGATATTCTCTCCCCACTAAGATAAGCCAACTCCAAAGAAATCCATAGGAAAGGTGAAAACCCAACTTTTTAGTTCCAAATTGGACAAATGAAAAGATATAAAGTAGACTCACAATCTTATGACATCATGCACAACTCCCATAGCAAAAATGGAAGGACCATTATAAGGGCTAATACCACCAAAAATCCCAACTGGTACACCCGTGCCACATTTACCCCAAACTAATTTTTGTGACACAAAAAATCTCAAATCGCTACACTCTTGCCACATTTACCTCAAACTAATCTAGCTATGTCACTTTTACCCCCAATTGTGGTATATCGAGATTTTTTGGAGGAAAATGTCACACGAATATACCAGTTTGGGGTTTTTTGTGCCATAAAAATTAGTTTAGTATAAATGTGACATGGGTGCACCAGTTTGGGATAAATGTGGCACGGGTGTATTGGTGCGAGGATTTTGTGACACAAAATTAGTTGGGGGCTAAATGTGGCAGGGTTATGCCAGTTTGGGTCTTTTGTGGTATTAGCCCGTATTATAATAATCATCGCAAAATAGAGAATGTATCCAAATGAAGAGGAAAAATCAAATTCAAAAAGACAAAAGCACAATTGATGCAGTAGCAAAGAGAAAGGCGGTGACAACATATAGTAAAACATAGAATCAATACACATTGAAGGCAGTGGTGGCACGAACAAAGTCAGCCACAGGAGGACACACGAATAGTTCAAGTGGAAGCCATAAAATGATCTCCATACCGCCGTATCAACCAGGCCTTCTCGTCCTCCCATTGTATGAAAGAAAAATTCCGTAGCTGTCAAACCGCTGTAAAATGAATTGGCAACGAAACCTTTAGCCTGCATGAAAAGTTTCTAAATTACTCCAACTGTTTTTGGTGAACAACTTCATGAACACTAAAAGTTTGGGTGAATTGTACCATCTTCTGCTATACTAATTAACTTCTCAAAGTATACAACTGTTAACTATAGCTATCATTGACTCTTTCGCCTTCTCAAGAAAATCCTTCAATCTCTATCTTGCTTTTCCATTGAAGAATAGTTCTATATAGAGTGAACCTTTCTACCAAAAGAATGAGCTTTACAACAAACAATTCAAGAGTACTCACTGCAGGTGTCTTCGATTGTCTTGGAAAATGAGGAAGACTCCGATCAATGAATCCATTAGGTGCACGACGACCCCCAACCGACTGCTGACCGACACATGCAATCATTTGGCTAATATTGATGGGAGATCCTTTTGAACCACATTGTGACATGATCAATGGACTATTTCTCCAATGGAGTTTCTTCATGCACACCTATTAATATACAAAATAAATCCTGATCTTTCACATAAAGTTTTCCATGGAAATGCTTTGTAGAATGAGGAACACAATGCAGTGCACATGAACTAAGGCAAAACCTAATAGATCATTCAATGCTATTTCGCACCTACCTGTCCAGTCTCATTTCGAATTTGATTTAAAATACCAGTGATCACAGCCTCCAGTGTTTGAGCAGCATCACAACCAGGTTGGAGATGCAGCTTTCCTTTGTTATAGAGCTCTATTTTTTCATCGCAACTATTATAACCATTCAAAATGGTCTCTCTCTTCCTTTCATTCAGATCATTATCCGGTTGAACATCATCAATACCAATGGAGAACCCGTGATTTCCAATCCACCGGGCACTACATCAAGACAGAGGGACAATTATAGGTGTAAAATTATAAGAACTTTCATTTCCAAACAAAAAATTTAGATGCAACCCATGATTGTCATCAAGAACATAAAAAGGATGGCAACGCCAACCTGACTTGACCAAATAGAAAAATAGAAAAAAAGAAAGAAAGAAAGAAAGAAAGAAAGAAAGTAAGCCTTCTAAATGGCAATCTCATATATGTAAACATTCATACTCTGAAAAGATCAAACCAGAGTTAAAAAAATAAACTAAAATCAGGCGGAAACCCCAATGGTATAGAGGAACCATACAAAACAATGAATCATTACTATATCCATGCAACATGATGAAGTGTATGCATTGTTGGAAGCACAAACTAGTCAGTATTGCATGTTTTAGTGAAAGGAGGTAAACGCCTTTGATAGGTGAAGGCTTTGTCATTAGCTTTCTTGCTAAAATTTAAAAAGAAAAAATAAGTCTTAAGTGTGTGAACCACAAGTTTGATAAAAGCAAAAGTTATGAATTAAAAGTTAGTCCCAACACACCCTTAGTCCAAATTCAGTACGTCATTCAAATATTTAAAGTACATAAATTATGAAGTTATTCATTTCCATTCACTGTAAATACAGGTCAGCAAAGAAACCATTAGTACGCCACCAGATATAAAAAATAATAGCTCAGACAGGCATCTAAAATTAATTATAAATATTTGCCATTGACATGAAAGGCAGGTAACCCAAAACTAAAGCAACTACTTGTCAGCAAATACCTCAGTTTAGCAAGACGATTCATACAAGAAGCAGCAGCATGTGCATTGTAGTCCCTGAGGAGGATAGAATAAAGACCATCCTTGTTCCCATTACCTGAAATAATGTCGATTATTTAAGGACAAATATTTAGCTTTTGAAGAAGGTAGTCTAATTCAGCCATTGATTTAAGGATTGAATATGGTCTCACGAGTTTTTTTTTTTTTGAGCTTTAAAACAATACATATGGGCCCGTATAGCCTCTCCCTCCAGTGCCCAAAACAACCCAAGTTTCATCCATCATAAGACAGTTTAACAGAGAAGGAACAAAATGGCAGGAGGTGCAACTGACAAATTTGAGCCATAAAGAGATGTTGAATTACCACTGGAGAAAATCCCTATCGCCATTTCTTTAGATTAATGGAAATTATGCAAGAAAGGAAAGTTACAAATTTGTTCATTTGACTTGGCATAAGATTTAGTGCAAAACACCTTAACACTGCCTACTTCATTGCCATCTCTCAACTGTGATGAGCATAGCTAGTTGGTTGATAGCTCGCAGCCACCAGCCATGACAGCATTACATGGACGATAGGTATGTGCACTCACATTTGCAATTAGCCAGGGAAACTTGAAATTGACCAACAATAGAATCTTAAAAGAGTCTACTTTTTAAAAAGATTGGGGAAAAGAAGAAAAAAAGGTAGCAACTGCTTTTGGTATAAGAAATTGGAGGATGGAAAATAACATCTCCCTAACTATCGTTCTTAGCTAAATACAGTAAACTTCAAACTTCTGAGCACGATAATAAGAAGTAGAAGATATTCAGTGTTTGGCAAGTCTTGAGACGTAATGCTTATGGAGAAAGGAGTCAAGACAGCGTTAATAAAGTGAAAGAACATATTAAGTGTGCATCTGCATTACAACACACAACCCAAGAGCATAAAATAAGCCTCCAAGACAAATGCCTCAATATAAACATATAAGGTTCCTATACTGAATTTCTTGAATGAATGTCTTCACTTAGGAACGTTTCTTTTAAAGTTTGAATATGTTAGAAATGGCAAAGGCAGTTGCACATCCAGGTTGCAGATCCTGTGAAGAATCAAATAAAATGCCACTAGGACATTAAGACTGAAAGAACTGGAAAAACTCAGAAACCAGAAGCCACTATCCCACAAACTCAGTAGATTATTTCCAACTTATGAGCTAATTAGGCCAGGAAGAGAAGGCTAATGACAAACTAAATCCCATGCTACAACAGAGAACAGACTATTAATACTCTCAGAAGAGGTTTGCAATATCAGTGTCGAATTCCTACAGTAATTGACAAAAAATAAAAATCCTAAGATAGCATCATTAAGACTAGAAAATGCAGGAAATGAAGACAACTAACCTAAAGTTGCCTTTCCAAGTTGACCCGATATAAGCTCACTGTTACGGAAATAAACAAAACCATCATTAGGGCACATTGTTTCTAGTTCCCTCTCTGACGCATTTTTAGGCTTGCTATAATTTTTCTCCTTCAGAGTCAGATTCACGAAGACTCTCATGCGTGCATTGGGGCGCAGTAAAACACTAAATATCTGCTTTCCTGTCCAGAGTTCTATTGGCTGCCAAAAAAAATAATCAACCAAATCAGTCTCTAAAAAGAAAACAAGTCTGACCAAAAAAAAAAGGCAATATCTTAACATAACAATAGTCAACCTCAACAGTCATATACCTAATCTTATATAACAAAATTATCTCATTTACAGTGACTACTGAGAAGTGGAAAAAGCTGCTTGACCCTAATTCACAACCAACTGGAAATACTGTCATAACAACCAGTAGAGCTAGATCTTTTGGAAAACTAACTAAAGTCTATTCTCACTGATTTGATGCAGACTACCAGCTCCTACTTCTTGATAGAAACCAGAAGTTTGTATTGCCAACCAATGTTAATGGCTTACCCTATCAAATATGCAAGCAAAACAAGACAATTGTAATGCAGTTTAGGATATGGAGAAAATGACAAACAACAAGACTTTCATCAGGTATTGAATTTAAATCCAGACTTCAATTAGAGTATTATCCCCTCCCCTTTGTAAGGATAAAACCGAAAGAGATAATGACACAAATGATCCTTAAACTTTGGTTCAATGTGCAATGTGGCCCCGAAACTTTTAATTTGTTCAATGTGATTTCTAGATTTTTTATACATGTTCAATATAGTCCCTAAACCATATGAAATTATTCAATGTTGTCCTTTTATTAATTCAAGTTCAGGAACAACATCAAACATTTTCATATAGTCTCGGGACTAAAATGAAAATTTACCAAAAGTCTAGGGACCACATAGAACAAATTTTAAGTTCAAAGACGATATTGCACATTGGGCTAAAATTCATAGACCATATTGAACAAATTAAGAATTTAGGGACCATATTGCACATCGTGCAAAAGTTCAGGGACCATTTATCACTTTTCCAAACCGAAATTCATTTAAATATGTGCTGCATAGGCATGCTTGTGGGTCTTGCAGCAAGACCTGTCTGTGGGTGCCAGTTGGGGTTGGTGGCAGATGCTCGCAGACCTTACAGAAACTATTCACTGGAAGCAGTTCTATGAATTAAAATGGTACTCGTTATACCTAGAAAATAGAAATCTGCACAAAATTAAATCATCACTCTGATTGCAATCAGAACCAAGAGGACTTAATATTAAACCGTCTACGTTAACTCCAACTCTAATCAACCCAGTGAAGCGATGAAAAAAATTAGAATAAGCAATCGAACAGCAAATTACATCTTATGGACCAGAACTGTCAAACAGTTCACAAGTTGTTGAATCCAAAAATGGTACAAGGACTCCTCCATCAGCTTTCATTACCTTAATTATCGCTGGTGTTGGCAGATCAATGAGATCCATGCCATCTCCCATGTAAGAACATATGAGGGAAAAGGCTGCCCGGTCATAGAATATGTCCTTCCTTGTTATGAGAAAAGAGGATGTAAGAAAATCTTGAGTTGAAGCAACCAAAATTTCTCCATTTTTGGGGGTGCATAAATTGTTTTGCACCTGTAAACAGGAACATTTGAGAAATCTTATATGTTAAAACATAAAGATAAACTTCTCTGGGGAAAAACGAAAATTCACAAATATTAATCAGGCACTACCATGACTGGTCAATTGATTCCCAGAAATAAACCAGAAACTATATCTAGCTCAGAAAGGAACTCATATTGGCAAGACATTCTTCCAAGTTGGAGGCCAGTTAAATAATTTTTCATTAACTATATCTAGCTCAGAAAATAAATACACTTTCTCAGAAAAGGAAAATAAAAAAAATGTAACAAGTATATTAACCAAATCAAGTAATGATTAAGGCTTTGGATGCACTGTGACTTGATTAAAGGTGAAAGGGGTGCGTATGGTAACGTTTCTAATCCCGGGAATAATTTCTTTTCAGAAACACTTTTTTCTATTTCTATTTTCAGGAATAATTTCTGAGTATTTTAAAGTGTTTGGTAACTATAAAAAAATTTCTGTTCCGGGAATAGAAACACGTTTGTACAACCCAAAAATTTTTATGACTTAAAATTTCTTTTAATATATTAATAATTTTATTGCACTTTTTCTTCTTTTCTTTTTTTTCTTCTCCTTCCTCTTAGTTGGTTGCCAACTTGGTCATGGCCGGCTGGCCAGACGAGGTCGCCAGCCTCGGGGTAGCCTCGCCCGGCCACCGGCAAGGCTCGACCTTGCTAGACCACCATGAGGTCAACATTGCTTGACCTCGCGGTGGCCGGGCAAGGCTCGGCCTCGTCGGGGTCTGACGAGGTCACTAGGCCTTGTCTGGCCGGTCACGAGCTATTGTCGGGCTGGTGACCAGCTAGGGAAGAAGAGAGAAAAAAAAAAAAAAAAAAGGAAAAGAAAGCTTGTTTTTTGAGTTGTTCTCGAGAACGAGAAACGACTTTTTTTTTCCTTGTTTCTGTTTTAAATCTATTCTCGGAAAAAAAAAATTACCATACGCATGGGAACAAAAGAACAGAAACGGATGTTCCTTGGAACGTTACCAAACAGTACCTTAATGAGCAAGCACAAAGGACAGAAAAGATTAAAATTTAGGAAGTCCGATAATACAGTAGAAAAATTTAGGTGTTGTTTGGTAACATTCCGAGGAACACCCGTTTCTGTTCTTTTGTTTTCTGGAACAGAAATAGAATAAAAATGCGTTTGGTAATTTTTTTGTTCCCGAGAATAGATTTAGAACAAAAATAAGAAATAAAAAAAAAAAAAGTCGTTTCTTGTTCCCGGAAACAACTCAAGAAACTAAGTTTTTTTTTTTTCCCTTCCTTCCTTCTTCCCTAGAAGGTTTCTGGCCCGGCGACCGGCCAAACAAGGCCTGGCAACCTCACCGGAGCCTCGTCAGCCCTCGGTGTGGTCGCCCTGAGCTCGCCAGCCACCGAGAGGAGAGCCTCACCGTGGCTGGGTGAGGCCCCCTGAGTCTTGTCGTGGCTGGGTGAGGCTCAACCTCACTCAGATCTAGCTCACATCTGGCGAGGCTCAAGGGGGCCTTGCCCAGCCATAGCGAGGGCAAGTGAGTGAGGCTTGACCTCGCTTGACCATCGGGAGGTCGACCTCGCAGTGGTTGGGTGAGATCACCTCGCCCAGCCACGGCGAGGCTCGGGGGGACCTCGCCTGTGGCCGGTGACCTCGTTTGGCCGGTTGCCGGCCGGCCAACAGCCACGGCGAGGCTCGGGGGGGACCTCGCCTGTGGCCGGCGACCTCGTCTGGCCAATCACCGGCCGGCCATGGCCAAGCCGGCGACCGGCTAAGAGGAAGGAGGAGAAAAAAAAAGGAAAGAGAAAAGAAAAAATATTAATATATTAAAAGAAATTTTAAGTCACAATAATTTTTGAGTTGTACCAAACGTGTTTCTGTTCCCGGAACATAAATTTTTTATAGTTACCAAATGCCTTAAAATGTTCAGAAATTGTTCCTGAGGTGTTTCTAAAAAGAAACTGTTCTCAAGAACAGAAATGTTAACATATACACCCTTATCTTATTATAAGTATCATAAGTAGCACTATTTGTTTGATGATATGGATTTGAAAGAAGTTACCCCCATCAACATTAAAGCCTCTGCACGAGCCTCTTCTGTTTGAGGAACATGCATATTCATCTCATCTCCATCAAAATCGGCATTATATGGGTTGCAAACAGATTCATTGAATCTCAATGTTCTCCATGGCATTACTCTTGCCTGCTCGGACAAAGGAAGAAAATCCAATTAATATCAAAACCGACATGATTGTGTTAGAAAAGTATATGGTAAGCCTACAGCTCATGCTCATTCACCCTATGGCACATGATAGACATCCGATGTAAGCTTGGCTGTCTGTTGAAAAGAACAACATCACCATCTTCCAAGTGGCGGTCGACTATGACACCAAATCCTAACTCATCAGCAAGGCGCTTCCTAAAACTTCCCATCAGAAGCCTGCAGGAGATTTTTTGATTTTAGGTTATCGACTGAAAAATGAAGCTGGACTTCACAATGGAAAGGGCTGCAAAAGTCACCTCATTTCACCATCAGGGTATCTAATCATCCTTGCACCGGGATACTTGTAAGGGCCATTGCGAACACATTGTCTCAATTTCTCGATATTGTATTGGTTGACACGCTCAGGATAAGTCAAGATCCGAGCCATTTGGATGGGGATCGCAACCTGTGATGATTATTAGAGAACATATAAAATATCAAGCAAGAAAGCTTGAGAAGGAGAAAAAAGACCAGAAGTTCGAGACTACGTACATCACCTCACCTCTGTTATCTTCAGATTGGGGTCAGGTGATATGACTGTCCTTCCAGTATACTCCACTCGCTTACCAGATAAATTTCCACGAAAACGCCCCTGCTTTCCTTTAAGACGCTGAATGAAACCGGCCAATGGTTTGGCTACTTGGAAAGGGTATGGAACGCCACGAACATCACTGTTTATATATAACCCAACCTCAGCTTGGAGATGATCCCAGGCAGCCTAAACCATTATGTTTACTCTAAGAATCATGGGAGAGCTCCTGATTTTGAATACATAGATAGCAACAGACTAATAACTGATGAAAAATGAATTAGTGCAGGCCCAAAACAGCATGCTTTCATTCCCCCAAGCATTGAAAAAGACATTGTAGCACATACGATAACCAAAAGGAAACTAGGACTGGAAATAGACGCTCGATCAAATGAAATCAAATTTAAAAACATAATCAGAAGCAATTAAAGAGATCAACACCTCCAGATGGCGGCAGCACAATAGAAAAGCTTAATCCAGATATATGGACCTTCTGCACAAGTATTTACACATGTAGGACCAATACCACAAATAATAATTACCTAGGACACTCTTCAGTAAGGCAAATAGAAGTCAATGCAAATTTATGGATCTCTAGTGATGTATGAGATTGTCAATTATATAATTTTCAAATTGAAATTGATTAATGCACTTAAGCAATTAGTATTATAGAAGATGGAAAGCCTCTTATACAGCCATCCTTTGGTCCCTGGAATTAATCAAGACTTGCTAAAACAATAAAAAACAGGATAATACCACAACCTACTTAAACTATATAGTAAACATGGTGCTATACAAGCAGCCTCAGCTGCCAGAAAACGCCAACCACAAGCTTTATTTAAGAGCCTTTACACAACACAGGCAGGAATTCCATCCAAATTAAGAAGTGTTGAAATATTGTCCTACATCGCTTGATAATGGGTCCTAAATGCTCTTCATATTCATGTGGTCTCCCTCCACCTATTAGCTTACACTTTTGAGTTGGACTTTTTAACATGGTATCGGAGCCAGTGTTATCCCTTTTGCGAATACGCATGATCAAAATTCCATGTGCCGCTCATAATTTGGTTTGCATGTGAGTGAGAATGTTGAAATATTGTCCCACATCACTTGACAATGAGTCCCAAATACTCTTTACATTCAAGTGGTCTCCCTCCAACTATCAGCTTAAGCTTTTGGAATGGACTTTCTAACACTAAGCTTAGATGAACTTTTCAACGTGGAAAGAATCCAGCATGGTACATTGAAATAACAAGATCAACCACTCTTTACATTGAAGGAATTAAGAGTAGTGAATGACATTAAGTAGGGTGATGACAAGCCAAATCTTGGGCATTTTAAAAGTCGTAGAGCTTCAAATGAAAAATGAAAGAGGGAAACAACTAAGCAATCGCAACTTGAGTGACACAAAGCAGAAAAGGCAATGCCATGACAATGAATTATTAGCCCAAAAAGGTTGTTATGACTACAGTTTAGTTTTATCAAGAAGCCAACAATACATCCTAGAACTCAAGTAAGCAACTACCATTGTGCCAAAAACATTGATCACTCCTAGTCTGAGCAATTGGAAAACAATTTCACATTGCCACATCATGCATAGTGATTTATAAAGACCCTATACAGCAAGGCAGTTTATAGCTTAATCCATTGGCAACAAACAAGTTGAAAGCATAAGTCTATCCAGCTTATGAGAAGCTCCCATTTGTCAAAACCATAATGATTCATCACTCGTCCGCATACTACTTGCTTCACAAGTTGCAAGCTGAAAAACAAGTTTCACAGTTTATGCATTATTCTAGAGTGATTGGTAACGCTGGCACAGAACTGAGGGCCTGTCTAATTCCACCTAATTTTAAATGGATCCAAATATGAGTACTTTACATACTTTTAAAAATCAGAGATGTTCATGTCAAGTAAATATCAAATCTCAAATGTTTAGGGTGCATTTGTTCTTACTTTTTAAATGGCAAAAGGCAACTTTTTTCCTTTCCCACTAAAATATAAGATATTATCTAAATTTTTTAAATATTATGAAAAGTTTATATGTGAATCTACATGTCAACATTCATATGTTATAGAGATTTCAAGTGCTTAAGCTAAAAGTAGTCAAAGTGCGTCCGCTAAACAAAAAGGAAAAGGTAATAGTTAATTCAAAGACGCCCTTAAAGGAATGGCATGAACAAAAAATTAAAACAAAAAAAATGCAAAAGCCCCCTGAGATTACATCCTAAGCTTTCTGGTCTCCGACAAAAGATTACATCATTCAATCATTTTCTAAGACCAAGTCTTGACGAAACTACTTTGATAATGATATTGCTCCCAAAAGTAAAAAGGAAAAAAAAAAAAAATTGCTTTTCTGATATTTTATTCCTAAAATAAAATGTAACCACAAGACTAGAAAGTCCTGTATTGAATTAAAGATGAAAGAAGATGACCTCATAAGCTGCTATCAAGATTCAAGCATAATTATTAGAAGTTTGCACACAAAGTATAAAATGCAAGTACCCATGAAGCTAATTAAATGCATCAGCATCGACCAATCACATCAACCAAGATTCAAACAAAAGGGTAAGAGTCTGAGAAACTCCCAATACCATATTTTTCATGTCTTGAAGTTCTTGCTGAAGTGAAGCATTGACCTGAATAATTCTTTTTAACCTCTCTGTGATGTCATTTTCATTACTGCAACAAGAGAAATCCACATGAGGAAGTAAGAACAAACTAAAAAATAAATGTCTTAAAAAATCTGTAAATGTAGCTGACAGCACCTCTGCGATCCTTCCATCATGACTGAAGGACGAATTGCTATTGGTGGCACAGCTATGGTTGTTATCATAAATTTCTCTGGCCTGTCTGCGATATTGAGCAATTCACAATCCTGCATTTAAATTGTTCTTGTTAGCTAGAACGTGATGAATGACTTAAAGATGTGTAGCATATGAGAGAGAGAGAGAGCCTTGTGCTTCATTTTGGCTACTTTTTCCCCAGGAAATTTAGTGTGAATGCTACCCAAATGATGTCAATGACCAACATATACATGCATGATACATTACAGAACAAACCTTCATAGAATTTTAATATCATAGAACTCAGATAAATTACACCTAAAGACATGTACCTCATCTGACATCCTTTCAAAGAGAGACAGAACATCCCGGGGATTAATGATATTACTAGCCACACTCAAGGACCCCTTGGACTCTTTTGTGTGGGAAATTGCAGATTTACACTCTTCCAGGCTCCTGTCACTAGTCTTTGAACGGTCATGAATGTAGCTAATTGCACCAATGGCTTTTTTCACTGTGCCTGTAATTCAAGCGGAGCAATCACAACAAGATCACTTTATCAATGTATAGTACGCAAGCACAATGCTCAAACATACCCAAACTTTACCATAATGACAGGCAATTGAGTGACAACCATTTAATGGAAATTGCAGTATGCAGCTAAATGTGAAAATTAATAACTGAAGATACTGTTTTCTCCAAGTTATTGGAGCACTAGAGATGTGCCACATCTAGAGAAGGAGAGTCACCATGTAATGCTATCCCATTGAGGCTTCCTTGCAATAAGAATCAGATCTTACTTGAAATCTCTACCAGAGAACCTCATCTCGCAAAGACAATGAGTTTGTTTTTGTTGAATCTGTCCTCATGACTGAACAATGTGGAGATGGAAATTTCGAGATTACCAGAAAACACTATTTCAAGATAAGTTTGCACCATTTGAATAAAGTTTCTGTGCCACCACAGGACCTTAAAGCTAACCATGCTCAAGATTTCTCTATGGTTCTGATACATCATAACAACAAAATACCAGTGGACCATTTCAACCATGTCGCCTTGAAATTATGTGTCTGTACCTCAAAAGACTGCTTTTTAACCAGTAGGAAGAATAATAGTTGTACATGCAAAGAGTGCAAAGGACAAAAAAGAGTCCCCTTCTAGTACATCGTCCCCTACCTCCCTCTTTCCTTCCCTCCCCATATTAAATTTACCCAGCCAAGCCCGAATCTCCTCCTCCACTAAACTTGCCGTGACCCCATTTGTCTTTAGTAAGCATATATATTTTTACCAAATGTGCCACATGCAAGGATAGTGCCAACGAATATGAGCAACACTTTCCCCTTTCTTCATATACAAAAAAAAAAAAAAAAAAAAGATTTGACATAACTTTATCTTTCCTCTTTAAGTTGTCCAAAGGGAGAACACATCCCTCATACATTCCAAAACAAAGAAAGGAACTTTTGTTTCCATTTTCTATGCCCCAAATTGCCTCCCAAGGAATATTTCATTGTTGACAGGGTCAGCATCAATTTAGGACCACTTCGTCAATAAAATTTTACCAGAACACAACCTTTCTGCCTCGTATCTGTCGGTTGACATTCTACATTAAGTCACCATACAAAT
The DNA here is from genome assembly GCA_014182375.1 of Eucalyptus virginea. NCBI lineage: Eukaryota > Viridiplantae > Streptophyta > Magnoliopsida > Myrtales > Myrtaceae > Eucalyptus > Eucalyptus virginea. The sequence goes on along the minus strand of CM024523.1, from coordinate 27,102,274 downwards.
TAATTAAGGAAATCTGCTATATAGTTGTATGTTCATAAAGAAAAGCAAGACATAATGAGTCAAGAAACTGGTTGATTAGAGGATAAACTTCACATCAAGCATTGAGCCAAAAATATGTCTCCTCCCAACATCTAGCTTGACTGTCATTGAAGTCCTTCCAAACATCACTAGTTCATCTCCAAACTTCTCTTTCATGGGTCATCCTAGTGCCATTTGAAATTCATCTACGAAGTCTAACTTAGTTGTTACCATCTTTTCACCATCAATGATTCTATTTAATTACAAAATGCCAAAGCCAACTAGGCTTTATTCAAAATTTCAACAAAGAAAAGAAAAGAAGGAAAGACCTAATATTTAAAGTTTTAAAACTATTATACCCTTGGGTTGTTTAATCGAATTGATGACCATATAAAGTCTTCAGTTTCCTCCACTTTATCCAACAAAATCTACTAATGTCTTGGCTACAGGAGAGTGCTTTGGGCTGATGTTAAGGTTCCTCCTTTTGGACAGAGAGATCTATTCATACCTGATGACTCTTCCTCGAACAAAAATGCATTCTGACGATTTTTTTTTAAAGCCTTAATAGGTAATTTTCTTGTTTTCAATCAGAAAGCAAAAGGATTTTCAAGGATCTAAAGGAAAGTTTGAAATGCTGTGAAATATCTTTGCAAAACATACCAAGGTGAAATGTCATAAACAAGTCAGTCAAACTGATGAAGATTAATTTGCAACAAAAATTTATACTTGAAAAAGAAAAGACAAGTATGTGTTCTCCAAGGAGATAGACTGACCATTTATGTATCCGCAATGGGCACACCTCCCTGGTTTACACTTGCTGACTGTTTTCTTTGCAAGCTCGGCTTTGTTTAAAGCATCCCTCTTCGGATGTCTTATCTTCTCCAACTCTTTTCTGCGTGATTCCTCATCCAAAAGTATCCGTGAACATGACTGCAGAGGAAATGTTGCTATTGCATGAAAGTCTGACCGAAACAAAAAACTATATTCGAGGCGGAATACTACACCAGTTCATCGCATCAGTCTAACAGCAGCCAAGGACAGGGAAACCATCCCATCAGAAGACACTTCTTTTCACATTACCATATGCACATTTTTATAGATGATGTATAAATATTTGTTCATACATATGGGCATGTCTACCAAATTTGACATATATAAGGTACAAATATCTCTGTTTAGAGAAAGCCATGGAAGGTAACTGAAGAGAAGAGGCATGAAATGTCCGAGAATAGAATCCCCAATCAATCAAGTACCTTGCATAAAGACTTCAAGACCTCCAGAATTTTGTCAAGAAATCCAACATTATAGACTGGTAGAGCGAGAGTCAGGTACCCATAATGCCCTGGACAATCCTTAAAATCTCCATAGCATGTACTGCACCTGCAACTCTTGTTTGCAGGACCCTGTAATCACAAGAGAAAACACTTCTCAACCTTTTCCATCACCCGAATGGCGTGAAAATGCAATGAAATCATATTTCTGCTGTCATATCGATACCTTAATCCAAACTTAAAAGTTTACAAACTGTACTTATCAACACCGCCACCCCACCCCCCAAAAAAAAAAAAAAAAAAAAAAAAAAAAAGGGCAAGAGGTAAAAGCACAAATTGACGAATAACACCAAACGAACGAATATTCATGCTGGATATGTAAAGAATCATCGGAACACATCTCTACTCTCAAATTATCAGACAATCGGAGAGCCAAGCATTAATATTGGCACTAACTAGTATCCTACTCGATAAAACTAATTCAGCCATCAAATCACACAAAAGCACGCAGAAATACAGCGATACAATAGAGAGGACGAACAGCGAGAGAGCTAATACCATGCGTGGATCCAACAAGCCGCCCTCCAACGGCTTCCGAGTCCCGTCGTAGTAGACGCCTTTATACACCTGAACTTCCGCAACATTTCCGATCTCCGAGGCGGAGAACATCGAGAAATGAATGCTCTTGCTGCAGAAAAAAAGCCAAAAAAAGAAGAAGAAAAAAACAATCAATCAGCACAGCGAAGCAAACTCGAAACGGTACAGAACGGCAACTTCCGGAGCGAGCGAAAAGCCGGAGTCGCCTTACATCCTGCGAGGGCCGACATTCTCGACGTAAGGCTCCTTGGTGAACACATACGACGCCGCCTTCATCTCCGATCGACAGCTGCAAAAGATGAACCGGAAAATTCAGGCAAAGGACCGTCGAACTACAGCTTGAGAATCGCGAGCGGATGCGGCGACTGATCGGTTCGCGCGGGACGCGAGGTGCGTACGCGGGAGGAACGAGCGTGGACCGCGCGACGGCGGATGAGTCGGAGAGCTCCGGCGGCCGGAGGCGGAGAGGATTTTACGGGCGGTGCGCGGAGGGGGTGGGGGGTGGGGAAGGCGGAGAAGGAGAGCAGGAAGCGGAGCGAGCTTGGGGTTTAAGGGAAGGGCTTTTGGGCTTTAAACGCTTTTTGGGTCAGTGGCGGTGGCGGGACCCAGCTATGGGCCCCACGACCCGCCCGGGCCTTGCCCCGGACCCGGTCCGGTCGCCACCGTTTGAGGAGGGTGGGGCCCGTGTAAGCTTCACGTGCGCTACAGTGGACGTGGCTGTGGTATGGTCCCGTCTTTGTTTCTTTGGGCTTGTGTCAAATGGAAATTACCGATCTTCTTGAGACGGGCGAATTACAGTTTTTTTCCCCCGAGATTTTGATATTAATTATAAATTCTCCACTGACTTTTCAATTTTCACAATGCTCCCCCCCCCAAATGTCTCTCAAATTTTGATATTAATTATAAATTCTCCCTTAACGTTAACTCCGATTACTTGTTTGATATCATTTCAGTGATTTTATCATGTGCTTGTCAAGTGACTAATTCGCTCTTTTATGGAGGGTAAATTTAGCCAACCTCCCATTTTACCTTCCAAATTTTACATATGTTAAGTTGTTCCTTGACTTTTCAACCTTTTTCGATGTTCACCCTACTGAAGCAAGGGTCTTCTTCATGTTTGTGGCTGTTAGGGCTGAGCAAAAATGTCTGGTGGCACTATTACCTTGGTGGCCGCGATGGTTTGGTCTCTCTTCCCCTCACAAAGGAGAGGAGTTCGAATTTGCTCACGGTTGCTTGGGTCTTAAGTGAGATACTGGGAGTGGTGGATCCTCTCGCTTACTTGTCCCCCCAGGTTTATTTACTGGCTACCGGCTATACGGGGTTCTTGGGTCACCAAAAAAAAAATGTCTGGTGGCTGGAAAACTCAAGCCATATCTGCTTGGCTTGAAATATTTGGTCTTTGATATCCTCAGATTGATCAATTCAGTCTTTCGGACTTTAAGGACTCAAAGCCTGAATGCTAGCAGCATGCAATAGGATCGGTTTTGCTCGGAAATCAACCCGAATCACCCTAAAAACTTGTCCGATTCTAGGTTTTTGGTCCAAGTGAAGAACCTCTCATGAACCAAATTAATTTGATCGAATTTAGAAACGGTTTCAAAAGACCTAAAAATCATAATTTTTTTCTTAACATCTTTTGCTCTATCTCTATTTGATCGAGCCTTGCAACCCTCACTCAATCCTGACTTACCTTTTTGCTCACGTGCCTTGTTTATCTTTTATTTTGAATTGTTTTGTTACTTGTATTATTTTGCTCTTAAGAATGAAACAAGAAAAAGAACAAAAAAAAAATACAAGTAGTCTCTGAAATCAAAATGGAAAAACATGATAAGTTTTAACTTCCATAAATTGAGAATTGATTCTAACATGGTAGGTTCTAAATTCTAGATATGGATCCTACCCATCTTAAAACCGATTGCCCCGATCAAATGACCCGATTGGATCCAAATGTACTATCAATTGAACAAACTAATATACGTTGTTACCCATAGAACCTAAACAATGTTAAAAATCTACTAGGTAATTATAATGGTAAATTAATTATTGAGTTCGTAAGTTACAATCAATAGAGTATCGATACAGTATGTACGCATTGGTCATCCAACACTCCTCATATGCATCACCCATGGAACAAAATTCCATTTTGGGAACTGAAGTTTGCTCTAGTACAAGGCCAGCCCAGATTTGGCTTAAAAGCCCGGGATCTCTCCCTCGCTCTGGGAAAATAACCATTCAGTTTATAGCTTCGCATCTGTGGTTAAACGACGCTCACACTATTCTCTGGATAACATTCAATTTACAAAACTCACATCTATGGCAAGATGATACAAGGACAATGTTCACTGTGTAATCTCGGACCACCGACCATTGCCGCTGGCAAACTGGTTGGCCAGCATCTCTGATCAGGAATCTTTCCCACACTGTAGCTTTCGTTGCGTCTTGAACATAGATCATCTCCGGTTTCTGTGATTAAGCAGGGAAGCACAGGAGCCGACTGGGTGCAAATGCTCTGTGGGGGTGAGCTTCTAGCTAGGAAAGACCGCCGTGACAGACACCAAAATTCACAATGTTAGATTGCGGCTCTAGAAGTTTTCCTTGTGAAATTGGAAACGGGTCGATGAGTTTAGGCTGAATTCTTGACAAAGCTTCTTTAACGGCTTAGTAAGCGTTGGACTTCCACAGTAGAAAACACCTGCAAGGGCCCAACATCCACATTAGAGGCAAAAGCCAGAATGAGAATAATCTCATCAGCTAAGTGCATTTTGACATTTCTCCATGGCCGCAAATTAAAACCAGTACCTATTCGAGAAGAAGGATGAGCACTTGCCAGTTGGGAGAACACCTTTCTCCAATTAGGCCTCGCAAAATGCGTCCTTATCTGTGCGCACGTATGTCAGAAATGAGCCAGACATGAATGAAATGATCAGAGGAATAATAACTAGAGGCATATACCCGGCTTTCTGAGACAACATCCACTCCATTCTTTGCATGCTGCAGCTTCTGCACCATTGCGATGAGTGCTGACCGCGCATCTCCTTCTTCGTATACACTTGTCAAGTAGTTGTGCATCTCTATTATATGCTGCTCAGCTCATTAGACCAATAAACAGTGAGAATGATATAAACAGAAGAGGATGTGCTATTACAAGAATGAGTGTGTAAACATAAGAAGGCGAGGTGGTCATGAAGCATGCTTTCCATTGCTTCGGAACTTACATTATGGTCGTATTCTGCGATATCATCCATCACACCTTTGAACCATTCAAACGAACCCTGTTCCCTTGTTACCCAATAGAAGTATGCTCTTTCCGGTGCCTTCTTATTTGCACCTGGTATGCTTTGTCCAGGATCCTGCAAGTGGTCAAATCATCCTGTTTACTACTTGTCTCCTACATCTGCTAAACTTGTTTGAAGTTATAAACTTTTGGCTCACATTGTTTTGTTCGTTCGGCTTGATCTGGTTGAGGAGGTCCTTCAAAATGCTGATAAACGGCGTTGCTCCGATCCCTAGACCGATAAGGAAAAGGATGTCATACTTTTTGTAGTTCTGAGCTGGGGCTCCATACGGTCCCTTAATGAGGATTCTCGGGAATCTGTAAAATTGAAAAGAAATTATGAGATTTAACAACATCATTGAAGCCACAAAACAAGATCACCGAAACTTTGCTCCACCTGACTTGTGTGGGATCATAATCTGAGATTGCCTTGGTTTGAAGCCTCACTAGACTGCCCCTTCCTGCTGGCTTGTTTGGTGGCTCACAAACCTGCAATTCTTCGACTTAGCACTTAAAAGTGGAAACAGAAAGTGAGACATTTAAGATCAAGAAGCAAGCAGTAGTGTGTTACAGTAGATAAACTTCTAGCCATAGCACCATAATCTGTTAACCTGTGCGAATCTGTTCTTAAGCTCCGTGGTCCAGTCTCCCAAGGTTCGTATGTGGACACTCAGGTAGTCATCTCCTGGTGCGGAAGTGATAGAAAAAGGATGCCTATGACAAGTGACAAATCAATCAGCTCAATTCATAAAAAATGTGCAGCTAGCAACTAACAGACTTGGTTTAGCTTGTTGTTGAGTAAAGCAATGCATTACCACTCAAAGTTAGAAATATCTGGACACTTGACAAACATATACATTCCGCTTTTATACTTGAATCCTGGGGGTTTGCTTATGTACAATGCCAAAACATTTCCTGTGTATATGATTGCCTGCAATAACTCATGTATTCAGTTCATAAGCACTTATACATGTTCCTGGGACTTGAGAATCGAAGGCAGGAGAGCTCTATGATTGCTGACCTTGATAACATTGACACGATGGTTGCGCTCGTCAATAGCTGTGAAAATTCTCTCGCTGACATAGAGTAATAAAGGAACAGAGAGATACATCCATGTCTGCACAGGAAGAAATTTAACAGTTCATAATAGCTTTCAATGAAATTCGAATATGCAATGGACCAAAGATGACTTGTTAAGCATCGCATTGAATACAAACACACTGTTAAGCAGAAACAGTTCGGTTGTTGCAGTAAAATCATCTGACAAATCTATGAACAAATAAAATGATTTAGTTCAAGTGCATAAATCATACTTACACTTTTTGAGTACCAGTGCCTACTCAGAAACAGGAAGTAGCCGTGCACTATCAAGAGAGCATAGACCAGGAACAGCAAATGGTGAGCGTACCAGAAGGCATTGAACCCGGCTAGATGGTGGAATGGCCAAGGTAACTTGATGACATTCCTTCTAAACGAATGCGTGGCCAGCGTGAAAGAGAAAGCCATCAAGATGGTAATTATAATCCCGGTAATGCCAGGAACACTCTCGACTAGATCCAAGTAACTTGGCTGCTTGTAATCGAAGTTAGGCCCAGCGTACCTCAAAAACTTTGGCTTAGGACATGAAATTAGTCTTGGGAAATCGCACGAAAGGTGCATAATAATATGTATTGAAGTCCCGATTACTATTGCCAGTGCTATCAACTTGTGAAAATTAATATTGTCGTCGAAAGGAAATATCCTACTTAGGGCAGTTGATCTGAGTTTAGTAAGCGTCCTCCTACACACAGGGACGAGAATAAGAGCCATGTTGAATTTGAGCGTCTCAGCCGCGCCCTTCGCAAAACAAACACAGTAACCCATGACTTGAAATATATCTCTCTCCTTGTATTGACGGAACTTCCAGACAAAAAGGATCAAATTTAGAGTCAACCAAAGTGACATGACCCACACTCTCTTCCAATTCTCCTGGAGAAATTCGAAGGTTTTCGATAGAAATTTGCTGATCGGAGTCCTATATTGTCTCGGAATCATGGTCCTTGCAAGAGTGTGGGTTTTTTTGGCCAGCTTGTTGGCTTCTTCGGAGCTCACCATCTCCCTCAGTAGAGTCTCGAGTTGCCACATCTGCTTAAGCTTGCGAAATTAGGAAGAGAGAGAGAGGACTCGGTAGATGAACACACAAACATGCACTTCTCAAGGAATGGCTCTAGACCTCTACTCACTTCGATATACCCGAGATGGTCAGGATCGAGCTCTTCCATGATCAACACGGCATAGGATGCGGCTTGCTGCTTGAGATTGGACAGCTTGTTTGCTGAAGCGCTCAATATGATTACCTTCACTTACCAGAATTAAAAGGTCAAAGAATTTTATCCATTAGCGTCCAAAAACACAAGAAGAGGAGATTTTGGGAAGTTGCTATCTCTCACCTCCTTCACCTCCTCCTCGGAGAGCTTACCATCGCCATTTTTGTCACACCTGAAACACTAGCGAAGTTAGTTTCCTGTGAACAACACGACCAAGAGACCCAGAAAGCACAATTCTTTACATGTCAAAGAAGATTTGAAGGCGTGAGTCGATGTCCTGGTTAGTCATATCGTCCCAAAACGCCCTCATTTCCTCCTGAGTAATCCCGTTCTCTGAGTGTATCTTCCTACGCCTCGCCAATGCATCGAACAGCTCCCCCGCAAATTCCTTGGATTCTCCCATTCCTGCAACACAGCATTTCACAACCCCTGAGCTCTTTTTTCCCCAGGAAAAGTTAGATTTCAAGCAGGACCCCGTCTTGGGGTTTCCAAGTCAGCGTCGAATTACCAATGCAGGTCCCGAACTTGTCTTTCGAGATCCTCCCATCGACTGCGAATTGGTTGAAACGTTTCTCCATGGACTTCCAAGCGTCCACCTCCTTCCCTGTGATGGTCCTGTCCAAGAACCTCAAGCTCTTGAGCCCTCTCCTGGCACCGGATTCAGTCCTTCCCATCCTAGACAACGCCGGTGGCCCAGTGCCCTGAAACCCGACTCGCTTCCTCGTGCTGCTCGAGCTCCGGGCGAGCATTGCCTCATCGTTCACCTTGGAAGTCGGGCCGCCGCTATGAACGCCGCTCTTGTTGGAGCTGTCCAAGGGCACATCAGCCATGTCGTCGACCTCGATGCTTTCCAGAATCCATTTAGAGGAGTCCCCCATCTCCTCTTTCTCCATGGAAAGATCCCAGTGGGGGTTCGAAAGTGGTTGTGTGAGATCTGAGAGTCTTGAGAGAGAAGGAGAGAGATGGAACGAAACGAAATGGTCAAGGACTCTGTTCAGTCAGTTTAGTTCGTTGTCTAAAAATAGGAAGGGAACCAAGTGAAGGGAAAGAAGTCTCGCTTTCTCGTTTGACAACCCTCCAAAGATTTTAATGGTTTCCAATATAAATGCTTCTCCTCTCTCTCGTTTCGTGATGCCGAGTCGGCCGCACGTCCTGCGTAAGGCCGCGTCCAGGTTCGTCCAGGAATTCATTTAATCCGCCACTTCAAAACGGTGGAACGAATAATAAAAGATTCGAGAAGTTGGTAGGTTTTTCGGGTCTCGCGTAATCCGTGGTGTGCTGTTTGCCTGGGGAGAGGCGCACCTCCGGATTGAGGAGTTGACCCTGCACAAATCATCTCTGGAGGAAGATGCTCCCTCGCGAGACCTGGCAAATCCTGACTGGTCTTTTGCATGTCTGTCTGCCTATCCTTCCCTCCATCCTGGTGGCGAGTATAATAATTTTAGGGAATGTCAAACTTTGAGAGATGATTGTAAGTACCTGGTCCGTTGTTATCTATAAGTGATGCGTTGAATAGATGTAATTTTACTCATAAGAAATATGGTGCACAGAATCAATCATAGTGCAGAATCTATATAGATTCATGAAATGTGATCGAATCAGCTTGGTTTAGTAAAATTGATCTCTTTATGCGGTACTTGCTCCCCCCCTCCCCCTCCCCCGGCCAATTTGATTTGCACAGTTTCTAACTTTAGCAATGGGATAGTAGCTTTTTCGTTCGTGTGGCAAAATTTATAAGAAGTAGATGCTTGTAAGGACGCATTTGGTAATTATTTTGTTCCAAGAAACAATTTTCGCTCAAAAATGATTTTATTTTATTTTATTCCGGGAAAAAAATTTGAGTTTTTGAAAGCGTTTGGTAACGATCCAAAATTTTTATCTCGGGATAAAAATGCGTTTAGTAGGATCCTTAAATTTTTTTGTTTCTTTTAATTTTGTAATACTTTTATTATTTTTCTCTTTTTCCTTTTTCTTTTTCTCTTCTTCTTCCTCCTTCTTTATGGTCGTGGCCGGCAATCGGCTGTGCGAGGTTTGGTGAGCTCGCCGGACCCTCATCAAGCTAAGGCGAAGTTCGGCTAGCTTGCTGGAGGTTCGCCAGACCGGACGAGGCTCAGGTTGACGAGCCTCATCATGGCTCGACGTCATCGAGGGCCAACGACGCTCCGGCGAGCTTACCGGCCAAAAGAAAGAAGAAGAAAAGAAAAATTTAGACTTGATTCTAGGAATTGTTCTTGGAAACAAGAAACAATTTTTTTTTTTTTTTTTTGCTTCATGATTTTGTTCCAAATCTATTCCCAATAATTAAAAAAAATGAATTTTTATTCCTAGAAATAAAAAATTTACCAAACGGATTTTTGTTCTTTTTTTATTCCCTGGAACAAAATAATAGAATAAGTTATTCCAAAAGTGTTACCAAAGAAGCCCTAAGCATCCAATGAATAGTTTGAACTTTCGCCTTATAAAAGCAATGTTGACAAATGTTATGACTTTTCACAGATAAATTTCACTCATGATTGCTATATTTTAGGAGATTTTGCAGTTATATTCCTAAATTTTGGTTGCAATCATCCAATGAGCTATTTTTATTTTTATTTTTATTTTGTAATTGACACACTTTAAATGGAATGTAGCTAATCTATAACAAAACATCAAGACTGTGTTTGGTCATCCAAATTCTGATTGGGATAGGACATGATAATGGAGGATTTGACATCCTCCAAATATCCTCCAAATTGTAGAAATATCCCATCATGTGTTTAATGCAATCTAAGATAGGATTTGAAGGTGGAGTCATTGAAGATGGAGCTATTGTAGAGGAGGGTGAGCTACAAAGCGTGAAGAAGGGGGGCAAGCTCTTCCATATTTGGAGCTGAAGGCAAGGAGGATTTCCCTTTGGTATTTCATCGAACACTTAGTACGTGTCTAGTTCAAACCGACCAAGAGAGAGATCGTGGAACAATAGAGGCAGAGAATGAGTAATCAGAGATGAAGCAGAGAGAGGAACCGAGGGATGATCAATGATGGTGGAAAAGCTGGAAAACCAAATGAGAAAGAGGGGAAGCCACGGATGAGGCAGTGCGCACTAACATTCCAAGTGAGTTGTGAGCTAGGGCACTGGCGAGGATACTCGAGGATGTTGAAGTGAGATATGATCACGGTGGATAGTCACAAGAGTGGTGGTGGGGTGCCACTGAGGAGAAACGCCAAGGATAGTGAATCTCATCCGAGGTGGGTTTTCCATGTGGGTTGGATTGGTAAGTTATATTCTAAAATTTTATATTCAATTTGAGTTTATCCCACCCCTTACGCTAACCTTTTATATTTAGATATATCTGGGTTTATTCAGTCTGGAGAATGTCACTAAACACTAAATAGGATAATCGGACTCAAATTCAGGACCATCAAATACAATTTGACAAGTTGGCCATGTAACAACACGAAGTCCAACGGATTAGCAGGAGTTGATATAGGCAAGTATGTGCAATTATCTTATACTTCTTGCATTCTTTAGGAAGTCTCCATTCACTAATAGCCTAGATATAGGGAAACAGATGTTATTTTATCAACATTGATAGTAATCTCAGAGTTGGCTAAAGTAGCAAAATGTATTAAAATTTATATCACAAGAAGCGTTGAATCTCAAGTTTAGTTCTCACTCAACAAATTTTCTTATATAGCTTGTTATCAAACTGGAAAGTAGACTTAAAATGCCGCATTCGAAAGCTCACATGGGGTCCCTACCCGACTCTTAGCGCGACGCCAAGGACATGAACTTGCAACGATTCCAGTTACTTTATTTTCATTCGCCATGCTTATGTTTGCCCTGTTAAATAAACTGTACATTCAAAAGTTTAAGCGGATAGGAGACGACCGTACGGCAAACTACTTATATGCATTGGCCAAATGGTGTCAAAGCCCTCATGCATACACCAAGTCCGCCCTTAAAAACTTAGCTCCACGTTGTTGTTCCTCTCTTTTTATTTTATTTTTGACCTTCTATTAAGAAAAAATTATATGCGAAAATTTTGAGAAGTTTCGCTTAAAAAGTCAAAGCCGTGAGCCGCGAGATTTAAATTAATTGAAAACCCAAAAATAGAAATTTATCCCAAACAAGAATAAAATCGTTAATTCATCGGAATATGCTATCAATTTATAGGGAAAATTTTCCAGAAAGCCTAAACTTAGTATACAACGGCCAATTTAATCTTAAAACTTTCAATTTTACTAATTTAGTCTTAAACCTTTTGATAACTTGCCAATTCAGTTATAAAACATTTCAATTATGTCAATTTAATTTTAAACCTTTAAACTATTTACCATATTAGTCATAAACCTTTTGATGAATTGACAATTTAGTCATTCTGCATAATTTAGCTGGATATCGTTGACATGGTGGCCAAGTCAATGCTGACCATTCAACTTAATGTGGCCAGCATTGACATAAATAATATTTTAATATTTTAATTTTATTATTATTTTTAATTGATTTTTTTTACTTCTTATTTTCTTTTCTTTTTATCTTTTTCTTTTTTCCTCATTTTTCAGATGGCCAGTGAAGCCATTGACTACTAGTCAAGGGCCTTGAAGCCCTTGCCAGATCTAGCAAGGTGAGGGCATCGTGGCCCTTTCCTTGTTAGGGCTCGTGATGCCCTCGCCAGATTTGGTGAGACAAGAGCATTGTGGCACTCGCCCAAGTCCTTGCCACCACAACAAGGGCAATGAAGGCCAGCATCAATGGTCAGTGGAGGACCCCAACCCTTGGCTAAGGAAAAAAAAGAGAAGAAATAAAATAAATAAAAAATAAAAGAATCAATAAAAAAATTAATTAAAAAATTCGAAAAAAAATTGTAAAAACAAAAAAATTTCCACGTCAACGACAACCTTGTCATGTAAGACAACTTGTTGACTAGGCCGCCGTAAAAAATATCCGACCAAAATTAGCCTAAAAACTAAATTGGTAATTCTTTAAAAGTTTCAGGACTAGTTTGACAAATAGTTTAAAGGGTTTATGACTAAATTAGAACAATCGAAATGTTTAGAATTGAATTGGTAAGTTGTTAAAAGATTTAAGAAAAAATTGACAAAATTAAAAGGTTTAAAATTGAATTAGCTGCTATAAATAAGTTTAGGTCTTTTTGGGAAAATGAAAATAGAATTTGTGGCAGATATGCTATTCCACATGCACGGCCCTTCTGTGGCCTCAAAATAGGGATTACCTATTAGACATCAAATTCCTTTTCATTTTTTAACTCATATCATAGAAAATTTTAGGGTAATAGAATTTTAATGCACGGGCTCCATATTATGGCAAGTAAAGAGCATACTACGAGAATTGATTAGAACATTCATAGTTTTAAAGAATCACACCGAGCATAAAGAAGATGAGATAGAGCTTTAAGGATTTATAGTAAACCACACCGTTAATTTTAGGAATGGTGCATTTTGCCCCTTTGCATTTACAAGCACTGCCTTATCTAGGCATAAAACAAACACTAAAGACAATTTCACAAACTTTTTATGGCGACCTTACATACTTTTATTCTACATTTTTCGCTTTTATTACAGTGCCAAATAGTGTTATAAATAGTTTCAAATAGTGTTAAACAGTGCCAAATAGTGTCAAACAGTATTTTTAGGCTAAATTTTCCTAATCTTCATGTGTTGCTTAGACTTTTCTTCTTTGTTGCTTTAGTCTTATTCTCCTGGAGATGCTTCAAACTTCTTCACAGGTCATATTTATGGTTTGGTTTGCCATCGTCCAAGCTGTCTGAGCCATTTCTGTCCTCCTGCCTCCTGTATTCTTTAATGAATTTTTCAACTTCAAGAACTTCGAGATGGTCAGATCCCACTTTAAAAATTGAACTGCTCCACATTAGCCGCCGGGTCGAATCTGTGCTCACCAGACGTCCAAGCAAAGAAAGAGTGCAAAGAACAGAGCAAGTCCCCACTGACTGAGAGGGACTTATTACGTTACGACTTTCGATCCAATCCGTCATTTTCTTGATGTCGAAGCTGTACAGACACAGCTTAGCAGTCAACTTTGGCAACGCACAAATTTCTGTACAATGCCTCCTTCACTCCTCAATGACAATAAGGTCAAATGTACATTAAATTCAATTATTAATGTGGCTTGCCATTAATGAGCAATTGCATAGACTCATCTAATGAATTGACTCACCAAACCGATCTTGATAATAGAGATTCGTGCAATCACAAAGGAATCCATCGAAGAAGACAAGTTCGTATCTGCAATGCAAATGAATAAGTCCATCATATCGTCCATGAAAATGAGTCCATAGGTCGGCCTTGAAGAGAAGGCCTGGTTGATGGATTCCACTACTTTATACAGAGCTTATTACGGACGAGATCTAGTCCCAAAGTCAAAACCAAATCGAAAGGATGACGCATCTTAATTTCATCATTAAAACAGCAGCCAACGTTAATTTCAAGGCACGGGATACCAACATACCGACGGGCAATCAACTCTACTTGATTATTGCGTTAAATTAATTCATTAATTAAATTAACCCAGTTTTGTCTCCCCTCCACGAAAAGCAAAGCAACAAGCACGCAACGCAGCGTCCCAAAACGACAGATTCATCAAGACAAAACAACTTAAACGGCACACTCCCACTCACCCAATGTCCTAATCTCATTCTCCCTTTATATTACGACTAAACACCATCTAAAAGACATGTGCCAAATTCAATCAGCAGTACATCTTCACTCAATCATCCTCCTTAGAATAGAATCACAGAAAGAAAAGAAGAAAACGAAATGGGTCAGCCCAAGAAGCTCTCCTTCAACGTTCAGCTAGTCCTGCTGCTGCTCCTCTTTGCACCTCAAGCGCTATCGCTATTGCTGTCGCCAAACTCGCCATCGAGCCTGTACCGAGAGTACATCGGAGCTCAGTTCAAGGGCGTCCGGTTCTCCGACGTCCCAATCCACCCGGGCGTCGAGTTCCACTTCATCCTCTCCTTTGCCATCGACTACGACTCCTCCCCGTCCCCGACCAACGGCAAGTTCGACGTCTTCTGGGACACCGACAACCTCACCCCCGCCCAGGTCGCCTCCATCAAGTCTGGCAACTCGAAAGTCAAGGTCGCCGTGAGCCTCGGAGGTGCCACCGTTGGGGACAGCAATGTCTACTTCGCCCCCTCCGACCCAGATTCCTGGGTCTCCAACGCCGTTTCCTCCCTCACCGCGATAATCAAGCAGTACCACCTCGACGGCATCGACATCGACTACGAGAGCTTCCGAGCTGACCCTGCCACCTTCGCCAAGTGCATCGGGCGGCTGATAAGCACCCTCAAGAGCCGTGGCATCATTTCCTTCGCATCCATCGCCCCGTACGCCGACGACGCGGTCCAGAGCCATTACCTAGCTCTGTGGAGCAGGTACGGCCACCTCATCGACTATGTGAACTTCCAGTTCTACGCGTACGACGCGGGGACGACCGTGTCCCAGTTCATCGGCTACTTCAATGAGCAGAGCCGGAATTACCGAGATGGGAAGGTCCTGGTGAGCTTCATCAGTGACGGGAGCGGTGGGCTATCGCCAGCGGACGGGTTCTTCACAGCGTGCGGGAGGCTGAAGAGCGAGGGGAAGCTGCACGGGATCTTCGCGTGGTGCGCCGATGACTCCAAGGCCGAGGGTTTCAAGTACGAGAAGCAGTCACAGGCGTTGCTCGCCATTTCTCACTAGAGTTGCTACCGTATTCCGTAGCTGTCCGTGTGCTTTGTCTATGATTTCGTTGCAAGCAGTACAATCAGTACTCGTTCCCGTGGTTTGATGTATATTTGAAAGATGTAATCTATGCTATGAATTTGTGAACAATGATATAAATATTATGTCTAAGATGCCACGGGCCGACCCATGAAATAATCGCGAGCTTTCCTTTTTTTGGGGATTCTACTGTGTGCGCCTACATCTCCTGTCCTACTCACGGAATATCGACTTCGGATAGGTTTTTCTTTAGCCGGGATTGGAGGAGAACGTGGCCCTACTATATAAAAAATGTCTGGGATAAAGAACCGGCGAATCATGTCCACGGAAATCGTTGAATCATGTCCACGGAAATTGTAATGGACACTAGACAAGCATATGCATTGAAAATAACAGATTTTGTCCACAGAAATCGTAATGGACTCTAGACAAGCATATGTTTTGAAAATTACAGATTTTGAATGGATTAATTTGTTGAAAATTACAGATTTTGAACATGATCTCTTTTCGGAATCTTGGGTTTTTGTCCGAAACATGATTGAATGGGACGACAAATTAGTAGCTTTGATGGGCCAAGAGCACGATCTGGAGAAGGATCAGCCACAGCCCAGCAGAGGTTGCACCATACGGATCGCTAGTAACGACGACAAAAGTAGGAATCCTATATTCAGGTGAGGTCGCAAGGAGAAGTGAAACGGCGGAATGTATGCCTCAGTCCCATGCTAAACTACACAAGGCGACCCGTCGCGATGAATCGGATTCCCAACCCTCCTGCCTTTTTAGCAGGCGAGGATATCCGAGGTTAGCAATCAAGGTGACGCGATAACTCAACGTCCGGACGAGCTTTGGAATTTCAATTGGCTGACGCCTGGAAGTCGGAGTCCCGTAGGTTACGAGGTGATGATTATTCCTCACCCTCCCATGCACCGCGCACACACAAATATACCCTCGGTCTTGTACAAGATAAAGGTCGACAATTATGTTTATAGCGAAATACAAAGTATGACAGATTTTTCTCTCTCACAGACCAAGAGTAGAGAGAACACCTGCCAAAATGGGGATGAGGACCACGGCGACGAGGGCTGACCGGCAGCGACTGAGTGGCGATGTGGCCACCAGGGACGCGGGTCTTGGTTTGGTCTCCAAAAGTTGCTCACAAATACCAACTTCTAATAGCTTATGGTGACCCAACAGAAGGCCCTACTCTTGCGACTAAAGCCCTAAGCTGGCGACCAACTACTGTTCGGCCGCTAGAGCAGTATTTCTCGTGACCAATTTCGATTTGATCGGCAGTAATCATTCGCTAACTATTCGTTTCTAATCAATGTTTGAGGAGAGCCTCTACACTTAGAGGTGACAACCTGCCGAAACCTCCAAATCCGAAAGGTGTCACCTCGAGACCCCAGGTCAACAAGGGTCACACGGTCATGGAGATCTCGACGACCACGCAAGAAACCGGGGGTGGCGCCTGAGGCGAAAGCTCTGGCTCATCACGGACGAGGGTTCAAGGGAGGGAGGGAGGGAGGATTGGCGTTTGGAGTCTTGGTGAGGTTCCGATCGATGCAGTGGAAGGACCAAAGGTCAATTGGAGACATGGAAGATTCTCGTGAACGAGGCTGGAGATGGAGCACGAAGAGAAGACAACTGGGCCACGTCCATTTCCAACGTGGATCCCCACCATTTTGAAGACCTAAAAGCCTAACCAAAATTTCAAAGTCCAGCAGAGAGCGATCATCAGGTAGAGTTAAACCGTGCTTTTGCCGTCGCATCCGTGGGCTTAATTTTCGATCGTTTCCCCTGCTTATACAACGAGAGCACACGCACTTGAAACCGACTTCATCTCCATCCATCCTCGATCGCCTGCCCCACTTCATATCGTCAGTCCGCTTTCCAACTCCCAATGATGCCATTCTAGATCAGATGGGGAAAACCGCAATTGCCCCAGAAAGTCTTCGACATGCGTTTCGAAAATGACTATTTTTCTTTGACATACTCTCTCTCTTCTCTTCTTCCACATAGTCGAGAGATCTATGCGAATCGCCCAGGCTTGTTGGGATTCTGCTGGATTTTTCTAGCCATATTACGACATATGTGGGGACAATGCTTTGAGTTGACCCTCTTTAACGTTTCTTTACTTTTTTTTAGTAATTCAAGAGCACAGACGAAAAAAAAAAAAAAAGACTATCTAGAGGCCCATGAAACGTCCTGCAAACTTCACTGACAGGAGGAGTCCAAGTCTTTCGCCTGTACAGGTGGCCTGACCGAAAATAAATTATGCGCCAGGTGACCGCTGTGATGAATGCCACTCCTGTTGAAGCTGTCGATGGGCACATCAGCCATGTCGTCGACCCCGATGCTTTCCAGAATCCATTTAGAGGAGTCCCCCATTTCCACTTTCTCCATGAGAAGATCCGTTGGGGGTTCGAAAGTGCGCTGTGTGAGATCTGAGAGTCTGAGAGAGAGAGAGAGAGAGAGATGGAATGAAGGGAAAGAAGGCTCGCTTTCTCGTTTGACAACCCACCAAAGATTTTGATGGTTTCCAATATAAATGCTTCTCTCTCTCGTTTCGTTACCCCGAGTCGACTGCACGTCCTGCGAAAGGCTGCGTCCGGGCTCGTCCAGGAATTCATTGAATCCGCCATTTCAAAGCGGTGGAACGAATAATAAAAGATGAATCCGTGGTATGCCCGGGGAGAGGCGCACCTCCGTATTGAGGAGTTGACCCTCCGCAAATAATCTCTGGAGGAAGATGCTCTCTTGCGAGACCTGTAAAATCCTGACTGGTCTTCTGCATGTCTGTCTGACCCACACGATATTTTCTCGTCCGTCCGTCCGTCCTCCCTCCATCCCTGGTGGTGAGAATAATATAATTTTAGAGAATGTCTAACTTTGAGAGATATGTAGAGGATGTTACATAGATCATTGTAAGTACCTGATCCGTTGTTATCTATAGGTGATGCGGTGAATAAATGTAATTATACTAATAAGTAATGTGGTGCATAGAATCAATTTTAGTGCATAATTTAAATAAATTCATGAAATGTGATCGGATCGGATTGGTCTAAATTACCCTCTTCATGCAATACTTCCCCCAAACCCCGATTTGATTCGCATGGTTTCTAACTTTAGCAATGGGCTAGTAGTTTTTCATTCACGTGGTAAAATAAAAGAAGTAGATAATTGGAAAAGTCCAATGAATAGTTTGAACTATCGACCCATAAAAGTAATGTTGGCAAATGATGTAACTTTTCAAGGATAAATTTAATCGACGATCGCTATATTATATAAGAATGTGCAAAGGAATTGAGAACTATCCGATCCATCCCTAGAACTGGTAGTTCCCATGGGGACCAATTCGATTCCCGGTTCTAGGCGTAGAACTGCCAACTCTTTCAACTGGACTTATGGGGGCTTGTCCAAGAGTAGGTTGAGCTTATTCATCGTCCATGGAAGTGGATGATGTAATATCTGACTCAGACCCAAAAACTTTAGAGTATGAATCTTGTATATACTGGATTTTGTCATAGCCTACCACGGTGATACTTGACATGTTCTCTTAGAAATGACTCAAGGGTTGGAAATCATGTATGAAGATGGAGGGTCAGGTAGTGGAGGCTCAGACTGTTTTGATTTTGTAGGTTCTTTTGCAGATTTGACTATAGATTTCGATTTTTATTCTGCCAAGAACCTTTCTTTAATGGCCCTCACGTCATGTTGGTGAGTAGAAGCGGTCTAGTTTAAACTAGAAAGTAGAGACGGAAAGGATGGAGTAGTGGTGGAACTCAAAGGGAGGAATGAAGGCTTTTCCCACTAAGAGGAAAATAATGGATCAAACATAGAGGTAGAAGAAGAGGGATTGTGCTTCCTCTCTTGGTTGGTTTGGAGTTCTTTGATCTGTCTCTGAAATCTTTCTACTTCAACTAACTTATCATCACGGTAATGTTCAGGTCTTACTAGCCTAGCTTCAATTTTTTGTACCTTTGTTTGATAAAGTTGAAAAAGCTTGTTTTGGACCACTGAGGCCTAATCTACTAGTTGCTGGACACAGTCTAGCCAAATTTTGACTTCTCCCACTTCGGTTCGGATTTCAGCCACTTGAGTTTTGAAAGCATTAAAACTTGCTTGTTGTTCGGATCTTAATGTGGTAAGGGCATTCTTTTGGACTAGTGCATTTTCTGTTTGCCAATTTAGGACAAATTCCGGGGGACCAAGCTCTTTGGTAGTTCCACTAGAATTTATTCCAATGGGATTGGGCATCTTGGGTTGATGACTGTACCCAATTGAACTTGTGAATTTTTCCAAATGTGGAAAATTAGACTCATTAAACATGCAAATGCAAAAAGGGGTAAATGGCTCAGCGAGATTTGGTTATGCTAATTTGTAAAATTGAAAGATGTCTAGATCACAAGTTGGATTTTTCTTGGCCCATTTCAAGATAGGTTTGTAGCATGGTTTAATAGGAGAAGGAGGTTATGGTCTTCTCTTCGGAGGATTTTTGCTTCTAATTTTTCAGAAGAGCCATAAGACACCAAAAAATTGGTGTCTTCCTTCATCCTCTCCAAGTGGCTCAATAGAAGGGTCCTTCTATTGCCGTTTCTGGAAGAATGGTTCTTTGAATTTCCGTTTTCTTCCTGATGACCTATCATTGTCATTTGAATTTGGTGTCATACAGACTTAACACTAGCAATCTACATCCATGGGCAATACCCCGAAACAGGGTCTTTGAAATAAATTATAGGGTGTCCTTCAAAATTGAAGGCTTGTATTTCAAGTTTGTCTCCTTTTGAGCTTTCTAGTTCATCTAAAACATATGGGCTCATAGTAAGGATGGTTGTAAATATAGATTTTGGCTTCTTAGGAGAGTAGTCAAATTTGATTACTATAAAACCATCTTTGTTTTTAATGAACTTTGATTCTATGGCTTGATTGGGTCAAGAATTTTTATGGAGCTTCTCATAGTCAGCCACCTAGGTATCTGGGAGAAGCTTGACTAACTCAGGGCGAGGGATTTGTCTAGGCACATGGATGTAAGATGGTGTGTGATTGTTGTTGACAGAAATGGATAGAGCATCTTTGGTGGAAGATAGTTTTGGATCCAAGGTGTGAATTTGGACTCGGTACCCCATTTGATAATGAAGGGTTGCAGCAATTTAATCAACAGTTTGGGGTGCTCTAGTTATTTGCAATTGGACCTTTAAGGCATCAAGAACTCGAGGATTGGACAAGGTCATATTGAAAATAGGAAAAAGGGTAACAAAAACTGTGCCGGTGTTAAGGGTAATCTCAATTGTTCCTATGCAAGCATGTTGATACTCAAGGAATCAAGTGTCAAGGAGTGCCATTGTGATGGCCACTAAAAGGCCTATTTGTCTATGAAAGGTTAAAGTGAGATGGATTGCTCTAAAATGGAGATGTGTATATCCTTGAGCTATGAAACACCAATACTCTTCGGAGATTTTCGTGTCGTATCGGAGATTTCGACACTTTTCAACACTCAATCATCACATGTCGCAAAATTCGACACCCAGGCAACTCTCTCGATACTCAAGTCCGGAATTTTGACATATGGGTTCAATATTTCGACACGTAACTTTGATATGCATGGGGTCAATTTTTTTCCTCCAAATTTTATAGATTGGAATGGAGTTGAATTTGTCAAATTGAAATGATGAATGATATTAATAAATGGTGAACTAATGTTTTTAGTGTAAATTCATTGTAAACTCTTTTTTTATTATTTATATATTAGTGAATTTGAATCAAACTAATTTGATTAAAATAATCATAAAAATGATAATTTATCATGTATATATAAAAATATGCAATTAATATATAACGTGTTCCAATATGTCGAAATTTTCTACTTTTTAAGAAACTACGTGTCGGTGTGTCGTGTCATGTATCGGTGTCGGTGCTACTTAGTCCTTAGGTATGCCATTATTGGACAAGTTCAGGAGGAAAATGAAGATTAACGAAATGTTCTTGTTGAGTAGCAGGAATATGATGCCAATCAAAACGGGTAGATTGGGTATACTCCTCGACATTTTTTGGAGTATGATGGATGAGTTTTTTAACGGAACAGATGAGAGAAAAGAGTGGGGTTTTGAAAATGTAGAATATGGATTTATTATAGGGAGTTAAGTGCTGAAACCCTGTCATTCTCATTGAGGTAAGTGACCTCGTAAAGATAATCAAGCTTGAAGGAATTAGATTTCCTGAAGGTAGAAATATCTAAGGACAAGGTGCATCTATCACAGTAGGTTGTTGATCAGTCATAATGATGAGAAATTCTTCCCACTAGTTGTGGTACTTCATCAAAGAAAAAACTTGTATCAATTGAAATACAAAGGCCTTCTTTGGTATATCCTTTGAGATTCATGGACGGATAAAACCATAAGACTATTAAATGTCGATCGAAATGCACAAGTACTCATCATTTGAACAATTAACTCGCCGTTCATGTGTTTATTGAGCGAGTAGAGTTTCATTTCTTAGTTGTCTAAACTTCGTTTGAAGGACAAAGGGAATCATTTTATGAGCATACATTGTTTAGGCTTGTGTGAGATTAGCAATTGATTTGATGTACCTATACCAATTGAAAGGCATTAACGCATTAATATTTCCAAGGTATAGCCATCAATAGGTAAGGTTGTTTTTCCTTGATCAATTAAAGACCGAACAAACTGGTTTACACCAATCCTAAATATAAATTGGTATACATTTCTTGCAAAGAAGTACCCACAAAGAAATCAGATTCACCTTGGCATTGATTAATGAATACAATCTTATTGGGATTGAGAACACGGTTCCATGGACTCACTCGAGAATCGGACCCAGGTGGGTCCATGAAACCAAAGAGCAGTTTCCGATTCCAACTTTTTGGAACCAGTCCTTAGTGGATGGTTCCTGATTCCAAGACAGAAATAGCTCACGCAGACCATACTCACCTCTAATATTATACGAAATTTTGCAATTATATATATAAACTTTGGTTGCTATCATCCAATGGAGCTATTTTTATTCTTTTATTTTTGCGGTCGACCGACTTTCACCGGAATCTAGCTAATCTCGGACAAAATGCTTACATGTTGACCACGTAACGATGACACGGTGTCCAATAAATAAGCAAGGGTTGACATAGGTAAGTATGTGCTATTGTGTTATACTTCTTGCATTCATTAGGAAGTCTCCATTTACTAATAATCTATATATAGGGAACCAAATGTTCTTCTATTACCATTGATAGTAATCTCAAGAGTTGGCCAAGTAGCAAACTCTATTGAGATTTTATATCACAAGAAGCGTTAAGTCTCAAGTTTACTTCTCATTTAGCAAAATTTCTTAAATAGCTTGTTATCGAACTAGAGAGTAGACTTTGGTCCCTACCCGACTCTTAGTGCGACACCAAGGAGAACTCGCAGCGATTCTGATTGCTTTTTTTTCATTCGCCATGCTTATGTTTGCCCTCGTTTATTCATCGGAATATGCTATCACTTTACAAATTGAACTGCTACAAATCAGCCGCCGAGAATCTGGTGCTCGTCAGACGTCCAAGCAAAAAACCAGAGTTCAAAGAACAGAGCAAGTCCCAACTGGCTGAGAGGGACTTGCTACGTTACGACGTTCGATCCAATCCATCATTTTCTTGATGCCGAAGCTGTACAGAGAGAGCTTAGCAGTCAACTTTGGCAACGCACAAATTCTGTACAATGTCTCGTTCACTCCTCAATGCCAATGAGGCCAAATCTAAATTAAATCCATTACTAATGTGGACCGTGATCAACGAGCGATCACATGGACTCATCTGCTAAGTCGACTAACCAAACCAATCACGGTAATAGAAATTCGTGCAATCACGAGGGAAGCCATCGAAGAAGTCGAGTTCGTATCTGCAGTTCGAATAAATACATCCACCGCATCGTCCATGAAAATGGGTCTACACAAATCACAGGTCGGCCTTAAAGAAATAGGCCCGGTCTGTGGATTCTCCGCTTTATATAAAATTCATTATGAACGAGATCCGATCGCCGAGCCAATCGAAAGGACGAGGTATCTTAGTTCCAATGTTAAAAACAACCTCCAAAGTTAAATTCAAGGCGTGAGAATATACCAACAATCGACGGGCAATCAACTCTACTTAATTATAGCGTTTGAATTAACTCAGTTTTGTCTTCCCCCTCCACGAAAAGCAAACCAACACGCGTGCAACGCAGCTTCCAAAAACGACAGATTCATTAAGACAAAACGACTTAAAACAGCACACTCTTAGGCCATATTTGGTAAAAAGTGTTTCTGTTCCTGGGAACAAAAAAAGAACAGAAACGTATTTGGTAAAACTTTTGTTCCTGGAAACAGATTTGGAACAGAAATAAGAATATAAAAAAGTTACTTCTTGTTCCCGGGAACAATTTCAAGAATCAATTTTTCTCTCTCTTCTCTTTTCTTCTTCTCTTTCTTTTCTTCTTTTTCTTTTTTCTTTTGGCCAATCACCGGCCTTGGCCATGGCCGATGTCGGCGATTGGCCAAACGAGGGTCAGCGACCTTGCCGGAGGGTCACTGGCCCCAGAGACGCCACGCTACGACGAGGCTCGTCGACCCGAGCCTCGCCGTGGCTGGGCCAGGCACGGCGAGACTTGGCCTCGCCTGGGCTAGGCAAGGTCGACCTCGCCCAGATCTAGCGAGGCCAAGCTCGCCCAGATCTAGCGAGGCCAAGCTCGCCTAGCCACTGGCGAGGCTTGCCTAGCCACCGAGGCCACCGGCAAGGCTTGGCCTAATCCAGATCTGGCGAGGCCAAGCCTCGCGATGCTTGCCGGGCCATCGAGAGGCTCGGCCTCGCCAGATCTGGGCTAGTTTGAGCCTCGCCGGTGGTCAGGTGAGGCTCCGGCGAGCTCGCCGAACCTCGCCCAGCCAGTCGCCGGCCATTGGTGACCGACCACAAGAGGAAGAATGAGAGAAAAGAAAAAAATAATAATATAATAAAAATATTAAAAAAACTAAAAGAAACAACAAAATTATAAAATTTTACCAAATGCATTTCTTTCTCGGGATTAGAAATTTTGTGCGATTCTGCGCATTCTTATACTCAGAAATTGTTCCTGGAAATGCAGATCCATAGCTTCCTTCGATTGTTTCAAAGACAGCTTGTGGTTGGGTCACGGCATATGATTTCACTCCTCAAATGCGTGCTACATGGTACCCCTCCGCTTTCCTCTTTGGCTTCGACTGTGATACGCTTTGATTGGAAGGTTGCAAGCCCTCTTTGGCGGTGTCTCCTTCTTGGTGCTTTCTTGCGGTCTCTCTTTGTCTCTAATGGGTTGTTCTGGGGAGGTTTGGAGTTGTTTGGCCCTACGTGGTCTCCTCCTTCCTCGTTTTCTCCTACCTATTGTTTGGGCTGTTGTTCGCTTTGGCCGCTCTTGTGTATTCTTTTGCATTCGGCTCCCTTCCACTCACTTAAACTTGTTGTCTTGTTGAGTGCAAGTTTTGTGGCGCCGGTTTTGTGTAAATGTTGGCTCAAAGCTTTATAAATTTATTATTTCTAACAAAAAAAAAAAAATCAATTTCCGTTCAAAAATTGTTCTTAAAGTAGAAACATTATCAAATGCGCCCTGATCACCCATTGTCCTAGTCTCATCCTCCCTACAAATTACCACTGAACACCATCTAAGGGACACGTGCCAGGTCCAATCAGCAGTAAATCTTTCACTCATTCTTCTTCCTTAGAAAAGAATTACATAAAGACAGTTCAGAAGCTCTCCTTCGACGTTCAGCTAGTCCTGCTGCTGCTCCTCTTCGCGTCTCGAGCGCTGTCGAGCCTGTACCGAGAGTACATCGGAGCCGAGTTTAAAGGCGTCCAGTTCTCCGACGTCCCGATCCACCTAGGCGTCTAGTTCAACTTCATCCTCTCCTTCGCCATTGACTACGACTCCTCCCCGTCCCCGACAAACGGCTGGTTCAACGTCTTCTGGGACACTGACAGCCTCACCCCCGCCCAGGTCGCCCCCATCAAGTCTGGCAACTCCAAGGTCAAGGTCGCCGTGAGCCTCGGCGGAGCGTCCGTCGGCAACGGCAGCACCGTCTACTTCGCCCCCTCCAACCCCGACTCCTGGGTCTCCAACGCCATCTCCTCTCTCACTGAGATCCTCGAGCCGTACCACCTCGACGGCATCGGCATCGACTACGAGAGCTTCCAAGCCGACCCCGACACCTTCACCGAGTGCATCGGTCGGCTGACAAACACCCTCAAGAGCAATGGCATCATCTCCTTCGCGTCCATCGCCCCCTACACCGACGACGCAGTCCAGAGCCTTTACCTGGCGCTGTGCAGCAGGTACGGCCAGCTCACCGACTACGTGAACTTCCAGTTCTACGCGCACGACGCGGGGACGAGCACGTCCCAGTTCATTGGCTACTTCGAAGAGCAGAACCAGAATTACGGAGGCGGGAAGGTCCTGGTGAGCCTCATCAGCGACGGGAGCGGCATGCTATCGCCGGAGGACAGGTTCTTCACGGCGTGCGAAGGTTTGAAGAGCCAGGGGAAGCTGCACGGGATCTTCGCATTGTATGCCGACGACTCCATGGCCAAGGGCTTCAAGCACGAGCAGCAGTCGCAGGCGTTGCTCGCCATTTCTCGCTAGAGTTACCACCGTATTCCGTAGTTGTCCGTGTGTGCTTTGTGTATGATTTCGTTGCATGCTATACTATCTGTACTCGTTCCTGTGGTTTGATGTATACTATGAATTTGTGAACAGTTATATAAATATTGTACCTAGGACACCACTGGCCGACCGATGAAATAATCGCGACCTTTCCAATTTTTTTTTTTTGGGATTCTACTGTTTGCGCATACATCTCGTGTCCTACTCACGGAATCCCGACCTCGGATGGGGTACTCTTTAGCTGGGGGATTGGGGGAGAACATGGCCCTACTATACGAATGAATCGTCCGGGATAAAGAACGAGCGAATCATGCCCACAGAAATCGTAATGGACACTAGACAAGCATACGTTTTGAAAATGACAGATTTTGAATGGATTAATTTGTTGGGCAGCGGTGCTTTTGCTTGAACATAATCTCTTTCCGGAATCTTGGATTTTTGTTCGAAATGTGCTGGATGGGACAATAAGTTTAGTAGTTTTGATGGGCCAAGAGCGCGATATGGACAAGGATTGGCCATAGCCCAACAGTCTCGCCATTAATGACGACAAACGTAGAAATCCTCGTATTCAGGTGAGGTCGTGAAGAGATATTTGAAACGGCGGAGGGCATGTCTCAGTCCAATGCTAAAGTAGACTTTGGCAACGGGTCGAGATCGATCGGGTTCCCAACCCCTCCTGACTTTTTAGCAAGTGATCCTCGGACTTTTGAGGTACGTGATCAAGGTGACGTGATAACCCAATGGTCGGACGGGCTTTGGAATTTCAATCGGCGGACGCCCCAAAGTCCAAGTCCCGTAGGTTAGGAGGTGATGATAATTCCTCACCCTCCCACGCTCCGTGTGCACACAAGTATACCATCGGCCTTGTACAAGATAAAGGTCCACAATTATGTGTATAGCCAAATACAAAAGTATGACAGACTTTTCTCTGTCACGGACCAAGAGTAGAGAGAACACCTGCCAAATTTGGGGTGAGGACAGCGGCGACTAGGGCTGACCGGCAGCGACTGAGTGGGTGGCTGCGAGTCAGGGGTCTTGGTTTGGTCGCCAAAATGTTGCTCGCAAATACCAATTTCTAATAGCTTATGTGACCCAACAGAAGCCCTTCTCTTGCGACTAAACCTCTAAGCTAGCGGTCGGTCGCTAAAGCAGTATTTCTAGTGACCAATTTTGATTTGATCCGCTGTTGTAGTTCATCAACTATTCGCTTCTGATCGAGAAGAGCCTCGACATATAGAGGTGACAACCCACCGAAACCTCCAATCCAAAAGGTGTCACCTCGAGACCTCGGATCGACGAGGGTTGTGTGGTCCTGGAGATCGCGACGACTGTGCCAAAAGGTGGGGCGGTGCCTGAGCCGAAAGCTCAGCCTCATCGCGAATGAGACGGACGGAGGGAGGGTTGGCGTTTGGAGTCTTGATGAGGCTTCAATCGATGCAGTGGACAGACCAAAAGTCAATTAGAGACACGGAAGATTCTCGTGAACGAGGCTGGAGAGATGGGACACGAAGAGAAGACGAACGGACCCACGATCGCATCCTTTTTCAAAAGTGGATCCCCACCATTTAGAAGCCCTGAGAGCCTAACCAAAACTTCAAAGTCCAGCAGCGAGCGATCATCAAGTTGATTTAAACCGTGCTTTTGCCGTCCCATCCGTAGGCTTAATTTTCGATCTTTCCCCCCTACTTTTACAGAGCACACGCGCTTGAAACTGACTTCATCTCCATCCATCCTCGATCGCCCGCCCCACTTCATATCGTCAGTCCGCTTTCCGAAACCCAATGATGCCCTTCTAGATCGGATGAGGAAAACCGCAATTGCCCCAGAAAGTCTTCGACGTGCGTTTTGAAAATGACCATTTTTCTTTGGCGTACTCTCCCCCTTCTCTTCCACAGGAGTCGAGAGATCTATGCGAATCGCCTAGGCTCGTTGGGATTCTGCTGGATTTTTCAAGCCATATCACCGACACACATGAGGACAATGCTTTGAGTTGACCCCTCTTTAACGTTGCTTCTTTTCTTTTCTTCCTTAATAATTCAGGAAAAAAAAAAAAAACTTGGATTATCTAGACGGCCGTGAAACGCCACGTAAAGTTCATTGACACGAGTCCATGTCTTTCATCTGTGCAGGTGGCCCTAAGCGAAAATGTATCGCGCGCCAGGCGGCCTCCAATTAACATGTTTTTGTTTGTTTTTTTTTTTTTTTTTTTCCTTCTTAATTTTGTCTTTTACATGGATTTTATGAAAAAAAAAAAAAAAAAAAGGTAAACTTTAGGGAGTGCGAAGAGCCCGCGAGTAGAGATATATGCATGACTGAGACCGTTCGTGCCGACCATTGGGGAAAGTGGGAGGAAAACATCAAATCTTTCACACTATGGAGGCTAAAAGTGATAAAACTACCCCCCATACAGCTGACTTTATCAAAACGTGACACTTTATTTTATTTTTATTTTTTTGCTTGCGAGTAATTCTCTCTAATAAATGCAATTACGGTATGATTAAAAAGACAATATCATATGTGACTAAAATATGCATTTCCGATAGTTTCTTATACCTAATTGACATATTGTGATTAGTTGTCGGGAAAATCCCAACATACACATAAACGAAAGATCGAAAACATCGTGTCAATAAATTTATTTATGTAAAATGCTCTCTCTCTCTCGTCTTTTCTTTTAGTATTGCTTGAGGAATCTTATGCTAATTAATAAACAACACAGATATATGTTTATTGCAACCGTCATTGTTGACACAACATTAGTGCACATTTCATCATTTTCTCTCAATCTCTTTCGCTATCTTCTCATGCAATGGCGAGATAGCAAAAGTGAAAGGGGGAAAGGTCCGCATCAACGTCATGTCTGTTCTCTCCTTTTGAATCTGATTGCTTCTTTCAATTGGCAGTATTCGTAGTAGCTTCGACCTCCATTGACTTTCCTCTGGACCGAGTGAATCGCGGGGGTGATTGCGGTTAGGCACGACCCAACTTGGCCACTCATAGAGAAATCCCTCGTATTTTTTTTTGTTCATTTTCATTTTTTTTTTCTATTCTCTCTTTTCTTGTCGTTTTAGTTAGTCCGAGACTAATTTTTAATCTCTCGAAATCCCGACATTAATCGGACTTCAATTTCATATGGTTTTCCAGTTGTTCACGTTGGAACTTGGACATGTAACATCCATCTTGACAACGGCGCGCATAGAAATATGCAGTTCGGGGCAGGCGAAACAGAAGATCTTGCAATGCCTAACTCAATGCACGAGAGGATGGGATATAAAAAGTTCATGTGAAGTTACACAAATACAAATTTCGTTCGATGAAAATTAAGTATGCCAAGCACCGAGCAGCCATGGAGAGCAACCGCCCCAGCTAACGCTCGTTCAATTCATCATTGTAATTTTCAGAGAAAAATGATACGAATAGTTCTTGAATTTTAGTCTAATATACAGTGTAATTTTTAAACTTTTAATTTTTCATTATAGTTCTCGAACTTTAGTTTAATATGTAATGTACTTCTTGAACTATTAATTTATTCAATGTGATCTTTAAACTTTTGGTACATGTTAAACATAGTCCCATAATTATATGAAAATGTTTAATTTTGTCATTTTATTAATTTAAATTTAAAGACAATATTGAACATGTTCATATAGTTCGGAAACTAAATTGAATATCTACCAAAAATTGATAGATCACATTGAACAAATTAAAAGTTCATAAATCATATAGCATGGTGGGTTACAATTCAGGGTATGGGTGAGCAAAAGAAACCGATTGATTTTAGGCAGTTCTCAATATCACTGGTCTAGTTCCTGATTCCATAAAATTGGAATGGGTAAATTTCGGTTCTGTTCTTGGTTTTAGGGGTAGAAGCGCCCACTTGGATCTGGGAATTTAAGGACGGGAAAGGGAAATTCTTCCCCTTGGCTTTCTAAGCAAGGGCCACTTTTTAGACTCTAGTGCAATTGATTTCAAGGGAAATTTTACCCACTCGGGTTCCAGAACCCACGATCTAGTTCCTATTTCTAGAGAGCAGGGAATTGGTCTGGATCTTGGTTTCTAGGTGAAAACTGAATTACTCAGGAATCGATCACCCCTAGTTTAGAGGCCACGTTAAACAAACTAAAAGTTTTTGGAAACCATTTATATCATTTTCTCATTCCATAATTACAATATGATTTCCCTTCATTACATAAATGCGTTTTGCATTGTTGGAGATAATTCTAGCTTCGGAAGTAGATCTTTATATTTTATCGTTTATGCACGGCAATGTTCATAACCCGAGTTGATATTTCCTGTAAGATGATCAATGATTGTAATGGCGAAAACTATGTTGGGTCACCGCCATATCCTGTCATGAACCTTTTCAGATTCTCTGAAATGCTTGAGCTTCGGTCCTGCCTCTTGAGATCATGACTTTCTCTTAATATTTTTACCCGATTATCCATAAATTGGTTCTGAAATTAAACAGCTTAATGCGAGTGTTGACTTAAAGCTTTCGAACTTACATTATTAGTAGATTGAGTCGTATTTTACACGTTATATTGGTACATTTTGAAAGAATTCAGGTTTTTGCATGTAAACAATTAGTAACAAAATTCAATAGTCACATATTTGGTATACCACAGATTTATTTAATTGGCACTACTGTTTTTTAATCAACACATAAATTAATGGGAGAATTGCTAATAAAGTCCTAATTCTATTGTAATTGTACCAATTCAGTCATAAATTTTTTGTAATTGTGTCATTTAATCCATCCAAAAAAATTTGGTCTGCGACATTTACTCAGAAAAATTTTAATAAAATTTTAATTTTTTTTAAATTTGTTTTATTTTTTTTTCTTCCTTCTTTGCTTCTTTTCTTGGTAGTAGTCGACGAGCCTCTAACAAGGGTCATGAAACACTCACCAGCTACCAAAGAGGATGGCAACTCTCACTTGGCCTCACCTAGGCACCTCACCATGGCCTTGGGGACCATGGGCAAAGGTGGCCTTGCCCACGACCCCTGGCCTTGCCCAGTGGACAACAACCCTCACCAACCACTATGGGCAAGAAGCAAAAGAAGGAAGAAAAGAAAAATTAATAAAAACTTCAAAAATAAAATAAAATATGATTAAAAATTGTTCACGTTAGCGTTCACTGAACCTCTGGTGTTGGTTGGCATCCATGTTGCTCAGATGAATTGAATTGGCATAATTACAAAAATTTTAAAACTAAATTAAAAAAAGGTTTCAGGCTAAATTGATATAATTAGAATAGATTTATGATTTTGTTGGTAATTTTCCCTAAACTAACTCATTGCTCACTGAAACATTTTTGGAATATATGACGTCACTTTTAAATGTTATTGTCCCATTTTTATGCATATTTTTTCCTCAACATTAATATGAAACTCCAATTAAATAATGAATAGGGCCATTTCTCTTTCTGATCAATCCTCCGCGAGTGATGCCAAATTTATTTATTTATTTATTTATTGGGCCGGACACAAGCAATGTCAAATTTAACAATCCATGTGTAATTGCCGAATTAAAAATCGTTATCTCAATTTAAAAATACTCGCACCAACCAATTAACAATGTTCGCAGGACAGTATAATATTTACGAAAAGTATTTTTTTAAATTTTCTTATAAGTATGGGAAAATATTTTATTATTCAATCAGCCTCAGCCCCAGCTCCACGTTTCCATATTGGATCCATGTTCCGCACACCTTAGAAAAAAGAGGACATCATTACTTAGGTATATAGGACGACGCATAGGCATGCATTATTCCACATAGTCTTTGAGAGAAGTCGGATTTTGAATATTCCTGTCTCCCAAGTCCTGACCTTTATTCGTACAAGTCCAGAGTCACATACATAGTTGCATTTCAGGCCAATTTCCTTTTTCTTTCAATAGCATGGGAGTTCAAAAATTATTAGGGCTAATTTTTCTCTATCGTGCACATAAACTGCACCACTCATGAGTATCACATTTGGTCATACATCAGGTCATACATCATGTACAGCTACAATTTCCACCGTTTTTTGATTGAATGAAACTTTCTTTGATCATGCTTATGATTGGTAAGTGACAAGTTTCGACATCCACATATGCTATCCACCAATCAGAATTGATTGGAGGATGGATGTTGGAAAATGTGGCCTGGGATGCGTTGCTTAGTTAGCCTATATGAAAGAATTGGAATGAATTAAGAGGGATTGGAATGGAAAACAAAAGGTCAATTACCACGTTTGGTAACACCTTGGAATTGGAATATGAGGTTTTTATAATTTGAACATGATTGAAATTTACCAAAACAACGAATGGGTTAAACTCAAAGCGAAAATTTTTAAAATAAAAAATAAAACTATAGCATACACTGCTAGAGGAAACAGAACTTCACATGGGCGGCATCCAGCATTCCTTCAATGATTTTGACTACCCATTCTCTTACTAACCTAACCATCAAACAAAAGATAAACGAGGCCGCCAAAGGAAAATTGACCAAGACACATTAGAGGAAACGACTCAGAACTACCAATCTATATATTAAGCTGTGCTTAGATGCATATTTGATGAAAACCATATTAGTTGAGCTCCCACCGAAATCAATGAGGTCGCTCAAGTCTCACTATGCTCCAAGCATAGCTAAATAGTAGAGCAACAATTCTTACTCCTCACCTTCTTTTTTTGTGCTTTTACCACACGATAATTGCAACGTCAAAGGCTAAAAGCGATGCCTATTGCATAACAGCAACAAAATAAACATCCTCCAAGTAGACTAGTTCATATCATGTGGTCATCCTACTAATTAGATCACCCTTTATACTAAAGCAAAACACATTATCGTCCGACACTTTAATAAGACAAGACTTAAATTATGATTTTGCATCCTTTTCTTACCTTTTAGAAATTCTGGAAGCTGCTAACAAAACAATCTTTTTTTGAATAATTAAATTTTGCAAAATGCATAATGTTGGAATAAATTTCATATTGTAATTGGAGATTGAGAAAGAGCCCAAATTACGAATGAAAACCCATCTAACATAATTAGTTGGACCTATCTTTAGTAAAAAAATTAGGGGCCTATTTGTTCAACTTGAGTAAAAGCAAAAGGTACTTTTTTTTTTTGCTTCCCGTTGAAATTTTGATATTAATTAAATTTCAAAATACTATGAAAAAAATATAATGTGAATCTAGATGCCAAAATTTACATTTTATGAAAGTTTCACCTCTTTCAGATTCTAAAAAGTCAAAGCGCGTGAATAATAATATTTTGATTAAGCAAAAAGTTGAAGTAAAAGTAAATAAAAAAAAAAAACCATTATTTTATGACCCAATTAAAATATCAACTATCCCAAATCACATCAATTCTTTAATATAGGATATTACTTAACACTTGCATATATATCTTGACACTTCAGACGAAGATCGGTGCGCATTTTCTTGGATTATACACAGCTTTTGTGTTCTTTTCTATTTTGTGCAATCTTCCGTCTATCTCAACAATCCGATGCCTGTGCACTCACTCATGTTTTTGCCGCCCACCACTCATCAAGTGAATTACATGTATTGTACCACACGAGTATTGTAGTCTAGTGACAAAGGGACGCTGAGCAGTGTCGTGAATGAACATCTAGCTAGCTTGTCCCTGAGGTATCACCTACATCTCGATCATGTGGAAGGACTTCCTGAATTCTGACGCGTGAGTGGCTGCAGCAACGGGCTCGTCTGCCATGTACATTTGGGTTGCGGGTATACACCGAATAATTAGAGTTCAAACCAGATTCTCCGTAAGTAACGGCATATCATGCTCTTTATGATGAGGCTCAAATTAAGTTGCTCCACTAATCGTTCGTCCTCTCCCTTTATGTCAATCAGAAAATAATTGCAAGCACTGTATGGGAGTAAATCCTATCGAGAGGGAACACCATCAAATAGTGCTCCCGGAGACCAAGGGTACATCAAGTGGGTAAATCGGCACTGTGGAACACATCTGCGTCCATGATTAGAGTCCAAGTACCGAATAGAAGGTGAAAACTTAGAGCTGGGGACTCATTGGCTCGCTCCCCTCAACCCAAGCCATTGACCAACCGACGACCGAAACGTCCGCGCTTCGTCGAGAGTCCATTTGCTCTGTGTACATAGTCTTCGTCGCCATCGATTGAGTCTGCGTGTAGAGAGAGAGAGAGAGAGAGAGAGAGAGAGAGAGAGATTTGTAGTTCATGTAATCGAGAGGTCCTCTTCTTTTTGAAGTGATGCGGACGATTCTTGGGAGACCCACTTGGGGAGGCGTCTTTGCTCTTGGTGTCCCCTCACACTCACCCCTTCTCTTCTTGGGGAGGTTTCATCTTTGAAATGGCATCATGCAATACATCGATCAAGTCAAGATCAGAGAAAAAGTAGTTCAAGAAGCTCATTATCATGAAAGAGATTGGAGGCAGGCAAGCATTCATTTCGTTAGTCCCCTTCTGTATCGCTCGTACTAGCTATGTAGCTTGTCCCTTTCAGATATGATCCACCAAGAGCAATTGCTCAGAGAAAGTCAATAATGTTCCGTGTGGAACACTTCTGTCATGCGATTTTCGTCGTCAAAGGGTCGCTGGTAGTATAGATTGGTCGTGAGTCATTTATATGAGACGCGACTCATTAGTTTTTGACAATAAGTGAGTCGAAAGCCCTAAAATTTATGTGCATAATGCAGTTGAATCATAACATTCTTGATTGATGCGATCTAATCTTAAATTTTATTTGATAAGTGCAATCAAATTGTTTAGATCGATATGGAATCATGCAGTATCATGAGTTACTTTTGACAAGGGCCAATTCTATACAATGAATATCTCGATTTTTCGAAAAGTAAAGTTTCATGAGTCTTACCCATCTTTCAAGTTAAAATTCAAGGAGTTTTCTCGCATCGATCATGATTCCAAATTTTAGAAAGAGCCTACACATTTACTTATTGGACCTTCCTCCATAGGGATAAACCAAGTCACTATATAGGGTCATGATTAGGTTTACTAATATTGTTCTTTGTTTACACAAATGATTGGAAAATACATATGCTCTTCACATGGGCATTGCATCAAGCAACATATCTTTAGCTCTCTCTCTCTCTCTCACACACACACACACATCTCTCTCTCTCTCACACACACACACACACACAAATTTGAGTAAGTGGTGGGGCTTTTTTTTTTTTTTTTTCATATAGTTGTGTCGAATGCAAGTTGGGCATGATTCGGTAT
The DNA here is from genome assembly GCA_014182375.1 of Eucalyptus virginea. Classification (NCBI taxonomy): domain Eukaryota; kingdom Viridiplantae; phylum Streptophyta; class Magnoliopsida; order Myrtales; family Myrtaceae; genus Eucalyptus; species Eucalyptus virginea. Next base: position 27,067,197 of record CM024523.1, on the reverse strand, counting down.
CTTTGTGGCAATAATTCTTTCGGCAGAGGAAAATTTTGCAAAAGAAAAAGAGAGAGGGAGAGAGAGAAAAGAAAAAGAAATACAGAGGACCACGTCGAAAAAGTGCCCTTGTCTTGTTACTTCATCTTTGACTATTGTGCGTGCTAGCGAAACTTGCCCAATTGGTTCACCAGTACTCATCAAGACAGGTCTACTGTTCACGAATATTTTATGGGGCCTTCCGTCCCATTGCCATGAAATCAGAAACAAACCAAGTGACCGTCGTTGTACGAAGAAAAAGAAGGAAAAAAGCAAAAAAGAAAAAGAAGAAAAAAAAAGAGGGAAATGAAATGAAGCATGTAAATCGAATTATATTAAGCCTGGAAGGTGGTCACTTGACTATGGTATCATTCCATGGATTTGTTCGGGAAAAGTATTTCGAAATGTTTATTTTTCATGTTTCTCTTGTCCGGCGTTATTTAGAAAGCTTCAATTTATTAATGGGTGCTTTATTTTTGTTCAACTTGATTATAACAAGAAAAAAGATGTTAGCGTGGCGTCCACGAGCTTGATCCGAACAAAACGTAAAGTCAAATTTCGCTTGCCCCCACACTTGTCTAGAGGTGATATCCGAAAAAGAAATACTTATATAACTGTTTTTAATCAATTGTGAAATTGATAATTTGTTTTGGACAAAATATATAAATAATTAGAAATTTATGTTGAGTCATCTCTTTCAAGAATTTGTGACTTATAATATGATATTACCCTCAAAGCAATCCAAAAACTGTTGTACTAGCAAAATCGAACAAACTAGCCAACATAATTTTAATTACCTTGTCATTGGTACTTTCAGTCATGGTTGAGCTAACTATCGAGAGATTTAATCTACTAGCTTGCATGCCCTGCCCTTAAATTCCAAACATCTTGTTCATTATCATAGACGCACGAAAAATGGTCTACGAAATACTTCCTCCCCCTTCTCTTCTACGTTGGTGTCTTACAATTCCGTAGTTCCTATTATGCATGAAAAGTGAAGTGTAATTATTCATAAGATTTGTTGAATTCTGGAGAACAATTGCACCTTACCTTCTCTGTGATATTTAAAGGGAGGAAATTATTTTTAAGTGCAATACTTGCACGTCTAAGACATTTCGGGTTTTGTATTTTCATTCTATGGTTCTTGACATTTTACAGCAAGATTTTCGACATTTGTAATCGTCACCTTTCAATGAGATAAACCAGATTAGTTTAATCGAGTTCATGGTGTTCTCTAGGCCATATGTGACATCTCCATAGGAACCGAAGTAGTGGACTAAGCTCTTTTGTGCATTTTCACATTAATATTTATTGGTTATTCCACCATTTTATGGCAATCTAGTGGGTTGTTGCACCTCAAAATAAAAAAAATAAAAATAAAAATCGATCGTTTGAGCACTTTGTGTTGCTAACAGCTAAATATATAGAAAGATATTAATTACTTTTGACACATGATGGATGTTGTCATTCAGCATGATCAATCATTGCATGCCAGTTGGCACTTTTTAGAAAATAAGATTCAGAACACCATAACACTCAAGGCTTCATTTGTTTTACGAACCTGAATAATTTACAAAGTTTTTACTTTAAATAGATCGTTTATATTTTCCATAAAATAATTAATTAAATTATTGAAACAGTTTATATCCATTATTCATTTTTGTAAGTGATATAAGTGATCATTTTAGGAATTTTTTTTTAAATTATCCATGTTTTGCAAAACAAATGGAACATTAGTATGAAAAAAGATCACCCTATTGTGATTCCATTAATAGTTTTCATGACTTTTTAGCATTCAAAGAAATGCTTATGTGACTATTCATATCTGTTTTGGGTTAAAAAATAAATAGCAAATAATTAAAAATCGTTGTGGGGTTCACTACTTAAAAACTATGTGGCTCACAAAATCAGTAGCCAAAAAATCATCATACTAGCGGAACCTTAGCATTTATTTAGGCTGTCGGATGTGAGCTTGTCCATCATTCATCTCATTCAGGAAACAAAACCCTAGCCTCACTCCTCCTTATTGCCTGTCTCCTTCGCCATTTGACAATACTGGCGGCCGATGCTCTCGCCGCAATCGACATCAATTTCTTTCTAGATGTTTTCTCCATGTCTCCACCTTTGAAGGAATGACGATGCGACAGCGATGATAATAACTGGAGATGCGAGCGATAATGTTTAGAGAGAGGGGGGTATTTTGTTATTGTACTAATTTTGTATGTATAAATGTAGTCAATACGAATATGTCGGACGCAACGGACGCTGTGCGAAATGGGGACAAAAGATGGTATCGAATGATGGGATCAAGCCCTCATCTTCTATAAACACGACAATAACCCGCCACGATATCATACGACGAGACCTTAATCATCGGAGGTACGCAGCATCCTAGTCATCGTAGGATGTCCCATGTCAACCGACACGTGGCGGGCGTCGGAGGGCAGTGGTGGAGTGGAGTGGAGTGGAGTGGAGTGGAGGGTCCCAATCACATGGACTGCGGGCCATCCGATCCGCTCCCACATCAAAAGCAAGATAGCGAAGCGAGATCAGGTCAACGCTCCTCCCCGGTCACATGACGTCATCATCCACGTCACTCGCTTCGAAATCTCAAAGCCCCCTGTATATAAGTTAGCCCTCCCTTGCTCTTTCCGCATTCAAACTCTTTCGGTATCTCCCATCACCTGCTATCTTCAATCCAACGAAGATAATCCACGAGCGCTCGGTCGCAAGACGACGTCGCGCCATGTACAGCGGCACCTACCCGCACGCCGACGCTGACGCCCAATGCCCCTACTCGACGTCCGACGCGGCGGGCACGTCGTCTTTGCCGCCGCTCCCCCTCCCTCTCTTGACCATCCCGAACCCCGACCCGCTGGCCGCGGTCGCCGAGTTCGACCTGGTGAACCCGCTGAGCCACTACCCGGACGTCTCGCACAGCGGCAGCAGCATCAGCGGCGGCAGCAGCTGTTACAGCTCGCCAAGCTCGTTCCCGAGCGCCGAGACTCAGTCGGGGCCGAGCATGTTCCAGAGGAGCATCAGCAGCGTCTCGCTGCAGCAGAGGAATGACGGGGGTTACTATCATTACAGTCCGCTCGCCATGAGCGCCCTCGAGTTGGCTGAGTCGGAAACGAGTCCGGTGAGGCGAGTCTACAGCACGGGCGATCTGCAGGTAAGGCGTTGAGTACGCATTTGATTAAGCGCGCGGCCTGTCCTTTCAGTGGACCCGTCATCGAATGGGTCGACGACTCCGTTCCTTTGGACAAATACAGCATACATATTCGTCCAGCGTTATGAAATTTAAATTTGTCCTGTCGCTTTACAAATTAATTGTCTTCATCTCAAGTCATTTTTTTGCATCCTTTAAGGCCTTATTAACTAGTGCTTGCAAGACACTTTTGATCATATCTTGTAAGAAGATTTTCTTATTTTCAATGCATCGATGTCGCATGACGTGAGGAGTGCAGCGTATTAAAAATGATAAACATTCTTTATTTAGATAGCCGCAACCTACTCGCTTGTTAACAAAATCCAACTTTCATTGTGTCTCAATTGGAAGACGGACATCTATTGACCCTAAGTCTCTTTGGTGAATCTAATGATACCGTTTCTTAATTCATGAATATGGTACAGTCGATCTTGGTTTCCTCCCGTTTTCTTCTGGTTTCAAAGATTTACTGTTGCGTTCATTTATCTCTTCGTGGTTGGTGGGGACAGAGAGTTAATGGGCTGCAACACAAGCAGAGGTCAGAGAGCCCATTAATGAGCGAGAGCAACATGATCATTGAAGGGATGAGCAGAGCGTGCCGATACAGCCCGGCGGAGAAGAAGGAGCGGATCGAGCGATACAGGAGCAAGAGGAACCAGAGAAACTTCAACAAGAAGATCAAGGTCTCTAGCTCTTTCTTTTTTAAAGTCCTCGGTTTCATTTTGATAATCTTCTGTTCTCTTGACTAAAGATATAATGGCAATGGCGAAGTTGATGTCACTTATTGCTGCATCGAATCTTTTAGTGTTGCATTGTGCGATGAATATAATAAGATTTCAAAGTAATGATCGATATCATTTCTGAATCATGTACTGAGAAATGTGAGAAGAAAATGTGATGGAAAGTCTTTGAACTGTTTAGGATGCCTGCATGATAGCATTCCTGGGCCTACTAGAAAAGACGGGACGAACCCATGTTCGCTTTCCTTTTTATTTTTATTTTAACGTGATTTGATTGATTTCATTGAGCATTAGATATCTCGAACACTTAAAAGTAATTGAATGCAGCATAACAATCGCAAGTAGCTTAACCCTCTTTGGCAATCAGTATGCTTGCAGGAAAACCCTAGCGGACAGCCGGCCGCGCATCCGAGGGCGGTTTGCGAGGAATGACGAGATCGACAAGTGCTATCAGCTTCCATGGAGCCATGAAGCCGGCAGGGAGGACGAAGAAGAAGACGAGGATAATTGGGTCAACTTCCTCGACTCCTTCTCGTCAGGGAATCTGTAGCTCCTCGAACATTAAAATAAGATTTTCATTTTGTTTAGGGGTCATTTGTTTCGCGGAAAATCGACGATTTGTGAAATATTCTTCCTAAAAATGATCGCTTGTATTATTTATAAAATTAGATGAACGAAAATTCTTTTTTCGTTGGTTGATTCTTCTAGACAATACAAGCGATCATATGGGAAAAAAAAATTGTTTCTCCGGGCCGTTGATTTTCTCTAAACAATTGCACGCATCATCAGTTTCTATCTTTAGCTTAGAGTTTTGGGCATCCTTTGATTTGACTGGTTTTTTGAGTCATCTTAGTCCCCTAGTTCGTGCACCTAAAGACGGGTGATGTATATTGATAGCGTGATCATAACGGAATTATGAGCTTTCGTTTCCGCAAAGTTGAGTCCTTTCCATTGTCTGGCCTAATCAGCTATCACTGTCAATCATCACTTGTGTTCTAGTGACCCTACAGTTCGACTAATTTGTGTTAGATATGGCATGGAAAGCGAGCAAAAGCAATGTTTTCTTAAAGGCAAAACCATGTATCTGTTCGCATTTCCGGCAAGCTGGATCGATTGGGTTTGACGGAACAACATGATGGCAATTCATGAAAATAATTTGCACATATTGTTTGCAATAAGTGCTTCCGATAAAGCAGGCTTAATCAAGTGATTTTCGTTGCGGAGCCGCCTACTTACTTTTTGAAGCCGAGTTCGAAGATCTCAAGAGCCTAAATTCGAGGCAAATACCAATGAAGTCCCATCCTTACGAATATCACAATGAAACGGATTCAATTTCCCTGGTCTCCATGATGCTGATGGGGGGAGAATCAATAGCTTGACAAGCCTTTTGCTAGACTTGCTCGTATGAAGTGAATCAAGTCCAATTTCGCAGTTGCTATTGATGATGACTATCGACTAGTGTAAAATTCATTTTGAGTAGACAAGGAGTAGGTTAGAGAAAAGCCTAAAGCATGTATGTATATATACATATGTATGTACAAACTATATTTCGACTGTAAAAGACGATAGGTTTCTTGTGGATCGCACGTGAATCTCACTATATCTGATAATCGGAATATAACTCACTACTTGAAACACACTTGTCAAATAATTTCCCAAAAGGAAGAAATCAGGACACGACACAGGACGCAACACATGCAAATTCGACTACTTATAAATTTTAGGAGAGGCCAGAGCTTGTGGCTTCGATATCAGCTAAATCTTAAAGACTGTCAGTGGCCGATGCTTTTGTTATGCTTGTTAAATATATTTAACGTGGAACATCTCATATTTTAAAGTATTCAATGCACGTACCACGACAGGAAAGTCGCTTAGCAAAAAAAAACCTTCTTGAAGATACTCGTGAATAAAATACCATTCATTGACTTGGAGAGTGTCCTACAAGAAAAGGATCTCACATGGCGAAGGGAAGAAAGTTAATCGCATTTAGTTAAAGTAATATCATTGCGAAAAGAAAATTATTTTTATATTTTCAAACATTAAAAAACCCTCAACACCGAGCGCTTTAGAATTTAGAAAATTTACCAGTTGATCATGGAATACTGCTTTTACAGAAATCATTTGGTCGCTCATGTTACCGAATGATTAGAAGAAGACCTGCCCAGCATGATGATCGTCCATTTAATTGAATATGTTTATGAAATGTACATAGCTTGAATCCGAGTCTTTCTTTCGTTTTTTTTATCCGACAGGAGCTTAAGCTATGTTTAAAGAGCCAACCCTAGAAGGTAGGAGGACGGCTGCGTGTTGGGTATTTGTCTGCCGGCGGTGCGTTTCCCACTAGTACGGCTTTTGGCTTGCCTTTTTTTTTTTTTTATTTATGCAAGAGATTAAAATATTATATGTGAGAAGGATTAAGTTTGACAAAGTGCCCAAGATAGATATAGAGTAATCAGAGAAAAAAATATTGTAATTTTCTATACTCTGAAGATCAAATAATTTTTATTTACTCTGTTTAATGAGTGACTCGAATATTTTTTAAAAAAGACTACCATCAAAGTCATAAAAGAGCAAGTTTTTTGGTTGGTGCCCCAGCAGTGCTAACCACTTAGGTCAGGTGCTGGTCATCTTTTCCAATCGACCACATGCAAATTAGATTACCTATCGATTTTAACTGGAAAAAAACCCTAACCTTGTAAGTATCTTTCTATTCTCTCGTCTATACATTTCTATCACGGCCAACACCATCGTCATCATAATAACTGCCACCCTTCACCAGCATAGCCACTCTCCCCAAATAAATATGCTAGTCGTCATCCTTAATGAGTGAATTTTGTGACTTTGCTAGTTGTCTTTGCAAAGATATGCAAGGGTCGCCCTCAAGAGGCATTGAAAATCCAATGTGGGAAGAATTATGAGGTTGTTAAAAAACTTCCATAAATCATCCAGAGTTGTAGAATACATAATAATTCATCTCTAGTCACACAATTAGAGACTTAACACATCGACAATAAAGTAATATATATCATCACCATAAAAATGGATTAACAAAAAAGCAAGAAAACTCTAAACACTATCAAAGAAACTAAGAGACAATTTGGAGAATGATTTCAACAAAAAGATTGATCAACTTGTAGATCTTGACCTCACGGACAACATACTAAAATCTTAACTAATTTTGAAAAAAATTTCACCGTCAAATCCAAATTGTCTCTTCTCCACTATTGTCTCTTTCCCCCCTTTCTTTTTTTTTGTGCGAATGCTCCTTTCTCTCTCTTCACTACCAAGAACGTTCAGTCCTATTTTTCTTTTTTAACTTTTTTTCTTTTAATCTTAAAAGAATTGTAAGCCTTATGAGGCAGTCCCAACCCATCAAATCTCCCCCTTTGCCTCATAAGGGAAGCTCCACGGTGCCCACTTTATCTCTACAAAAATCAAATATTACCATGGCCAAGATTTTAATCATCACACTAAACTCATTGCTTCTTCTCTAGTTTCTCTTGGATCCAACGACATTACACATCAATGTGATCTTTACATCCAACACAGGATACCAAGTGAACATATCTCATTCGATAATCTTAAAAACACCACGATTGCCCATTTTGATACAACCAAAATCATCACTGTGATAGGATGTGAAGTCGTCACATTGTGAGGTGACAAAAATTGAGGCTGTGGAATCAACAACCCAGCTAAAGTCTCGACATATAAGGTTCACACAAGTACCATGACTAATAAACACAATATCAACATTAGATGCAATTGCAATTGTATCTTGCATCTCTTTTTTGTTTTTTGTTTTTTCTATCTCCAATCCCATCTTGGGATTTATCTCTCTTTGTGAACCTACATTCTTTAATATGATCTCTAATCTTACCGCAATTGTAGCACTTCACATTCCTCCTTAGCCTTAATGTGGATATTCCTCTTGACTTGCCTCTTTTATTATAATTTTGAAAGTTTCTTGATTGATTTCTCCCTTGTTATCTTTGACCAAAGCCTCTGAGTGAGAAGTATAATTTATACATTTTCTCCTTATTTCTTAATCTAACAAGCTTTCTTTATTCATGCTCATAGAAAGCACACTATAAGAAGCAAAGTTACTTAATGCCACAATGAATGTATCCCAATTGTCAAGGAGAGTAACGAGTAATAAACATGTCTACAACTCATCACTGAGATCAATTTCCAAATTTGCCAACTACTTTACAACAATTTGAAATTGACTCAAGCGTTAACTAAAAATAATTTGTTTTGTGAGGTCTTTCTCTCATAAACATCTTATAATTTCTTCCACGATGTTTCAACATTTGTTTTGTGAGCAACATGATGAAAAATATTGTCATCAATTCATTGTTGAATAAAGCCGACCATTTTTCAATTCATTCGCTCCCATTTTTTATCTTCCTTCTCTCCTCCATATCCATTTATAGTGTCATACAAGTCTTTACCGTAGAATATGTCCTTAGTCCGAGGCTTGCAAATTGATTAATTTGAGGCATTTAACATAAGCATGGTGCCATTAGTTTCTTCCATTAAATGCTGGCTCTAATACAACTTTCTTGGGGAGAGACGACAATAATTCATTGAGAACTTAAACATGTGAAGGATCAATAATCCCAAACTAATAAAAATAGTTCTGAAACTTAAAGATGGAGCACAAAAACAACAATCACGAATGTTACATGGGCTTTTGATGCAATGCAAATGCAAAAGCCAAAACTCTTTGAGAATGCAAATTTCATTTGGTCAAAACTCCTTTACAAAGCAACTTTGGGTGAAGTAATATTTGATGAATTTTTTTTTACAAAGGACTTTGGCTAGCAGCCAAGGTCGCACAACCTTAGACAACCCTAATGAGAGTCACAAGACCCCAAGTGATAAGGCCTAAGGTCGCATGACTCGAGTGACCATCGCCTAGGTCGAGTGACCTCAAGCGGCCCTCATCAGAGTACGTGACCCAAGGTAGCCATCACGTGGGTCGCATGACCTCACTAGCCTCTCGCTGAACCTTCATCGACCAAATCTAACCTTGTTGGCTCTCATTGGCTACGCTCGCAAAGAAGATAACTAGTAGCAACAAGGGGCAAAACCAAAAAATTGAAGAATTTATGAGGATATTTTTGGAAGAATTTTTTTTCAACCCTAATTTTAGCATTCCGCAAATGCTACTTCGAAAGGCTAGTCCCTACTTGTCTTGGGCTTTCATCATTTCCAAAGCTAATATTTGGCTGAAAACTATTTCAAAAACTTGCCAAACACCCAAACATTTCCTCAATGGATTTTGGAGGCTGAAAGACAAAAATTGAACCAAATGTACCCTTAGACCACAAAGATAGATTAAAAAAGGAGCAAGAAGACTCTAACCACTACCGATTAAATTGAGAGACAATTTAGAGAAGGACTTCAACAAGCATAAACTGGTTAACTTGTAGATCTTAAACTCATGAACAACATACTTAAACTTCAGTTGATTTTAACAAGATTTCACCGCCAAATCTGAATTGCGTCTTCTCCTCTGAGCTTGCCATCCCTCTCCCTCTTTTCTTTTTGTGCGAACTCCCTCTTCACTCTCAAGAAAGTTCAGCAATTTTTTTCTTTCCTTTTTATTGACTTTTCTTCTTCTTCTTCTTTAACAATGTGTTAGGCCCAACGAGGCGGACCCAGCCCATCAAGTGGCTACTGTGTTGGCCCAATCAACGTTCAAATTTTTCCAATTAGAGTGGAAGGGGAGAGGTTAGGGTATAAGATGTGTAATTTTTTTTTTTTTTTAGGGGTTAAAACTTATCTGAGTCAACAAAATGTAAATAACCTACTTATAGAAGGGGGAGGTGGGGGGTTCAAATCCCCACATTATCAGAGGGTTGGGATGGGGACGATTTAATTTCAGGTGTGGGTTTCGACTCCCACGTCCTGCAAAGAGACATGACAAAAGTCTGAGAGTGAGAGTTAGAGTAGGAATAGAGCATGACTGACCAAAAAATAAAATGTAAATAACCTACTCATCAGAAGTTGCTAGCAGCCAATAACTGTAATCATTATTATATAGAACTTTTCTGATTAAAAAGGTCTACATTCGTGTTGCAGAGATATCTAGGCATTTAATAAGTCTTATGTTTTTAAAACATTTGATCACGGCAGCCACATAGATCATGTGGGTTCCATGTAGTCTTCATTGAATCTAACGGCCAACATTTATTAAGTTCAAATGAGTGAGGAGCATGCAATAGCTGGGCCATGTCTTAAGCCTCCTATTTGTCTTCTGTAATAGTTCGAATTGCCACATAAAATTACCATTTCTTTGTGAAAAAAGAACCATTCTTCTCACATCAAACCAAAAAAGCAAAAGAGAATCACAGCAACAAAAGGAACCCCCAAAAGAAAAGAAGAAGAAGAAGAGATTTTCAAGGGTTCAAAGGGAGATGATCTCGGTCTGCTGGTGATGCCTGACGATTGTCCGGTCCATGTTCCGCCACTTCCACTTGACCCGTCCCCACCATCCCAATCGCTTCTTCTCCCTGTGCCATCATGCCCTCTGCTGCTGTATTGTTTGCTATGCCTCTTTGTTTCCCAGCATTTCATTTTTCATGATCACGCTACCAATAAGTTTTAAGGACCGCATGGAAAATCGATATGTTCTCGCCGGCGAAGTTTAGGTGGCTAAGGAAAAGGCACGTGTCCGTGGAACAGTTTGCTAACCCGGGTTCGATTTCCCACACCATCAGTGCGAACAATTCCATGTAAGGTCCATGTAATCTGTTCTTGCTCATGTCTCATCTTGGCCTAAGGGATTACCGGGGTATTTCGTGGGCTCGGGCTTACGGATGGCTCTATTGTTATGAAAAGTTGTGTAAGGAAACGAAACTCCTTACTGTTAATCCTATAATGAGCTCAACCAAAGTTTTAATTTGATTTGATCACAAACCCGCTACAGCAGCAGCTTGTGACCTCTGCCTGTGGTGCATAATGACAACGAGTCCCACCACAACCCAAAGCGCACAGAAAGCGGCAGCTGCAATTCCCACTATGATTTTCACCTTGCTATTAGTCTTTTCTTTACTTCCTGAAGAGGCTGAGTTGCCCGAGCCAGCATCAGACGAGAACAAGGTGCTTCCCGTTGTGGAACACGAATTGCCGGAGCTGCAGAGCCTCGGGTTTTCGACACGCTTTAAGATAACAATTTTGAGCGCGAATCAGCATGTCGTCCATGCCAATGATTAATCAGCATAAAAGGTAATGATGAACATAATAAGTACCAAATAGAAAGCAACTCATTCGGGTAAGCATATGCCATACGTGCATATGCGAGTAAAATTCGTTTCGCTTACGCTGGATTGATTTTGGTGTTGCCCGATATTGACGCCAGGATGGTTCCGCTGAAATATTGTTGGACAGGTCCCTTGTTGGAGAAAGCAATATAGTTCAACGTCAATGAGATTGCACACATGGTTAACTCGAGAGGAAAATTCAAGAACTTACAGTTCTTTCAAGTTGGGCAACTTGCCAAGGAAGTCAGGAATGGACCCGCGCAAGCTGGTATTGTGCAAATCTCTGGCAACCTCAAAGCCAAGAGGGGAAAAATGAAGGATGCCTTAGAGTGAGATTGTTAGAAGAGAAAGCAACTGCTAAATACTCCGACTGACTGACATTTTTTCTAGAGCGTCCATTTCACTAAAATCTGGGAGTTTGCCATACAGTCCATAGCCTCTGAGATCTCTGAAAGGAACGCAACTGATCTCAGACGGAAGTTTTGAGTATGATGATAGTGGCGAAAAATAAAATGTCCGCTCTACTTACAGAGCCGTCATGTGAGGCAGGTTATCCGAACTGCACTCGACCCAGTCCCATATGAAGCCATCGACGCATGGATCTCCATACCACAGGTTCAGTATGAGAAATGTATCGATCAAAGTACTCAAACCCGCCGCTGGAGAGTGTGATGAAGACGAACTAGAAGAGGAACATGATTACTTTGTGACATTATTTCCAAGCAGATAGTAACATAGGCGTGATTTACTTAGGCTAGGGTAGTATTTCTGGACGAGTACTCGAGCATCTATGTTTCCAAGCGAATCGCGACGCTAATTTATCGCATGACTCAGTCCATTTTAAATGCGGCACGCCAGGACCAAGGGGGGAGCTCAGCAAGCAGACGGAACTCGAGAACTAACCATAATACAGGACGTTTATACGAAACCCGAAACGTAGTCATTAAGAAGCGAGATATTAAGAGTGCTAACCGTCATTGCTGTCTACTCCACAGACAAAGGCTGCACGCACGACAACGTTCTCGAGATTGCGAGACGACGAGAGCAGGAAGACAAGACCCAATAGAAGGGCACGATGAACAGATTGATAGAAAGTGAAATAGAAATTTGGGAAACGCTTGTCTTCTATATATTGTATACATTTACATTGGTAAAAGAGACAAAAGAATAAAACAGGAAAAAATAATACATGAATCACTATTTTCCTATTTTCCTATTTACCAAACTAATCAACGATTGACTGAATCATAATCAAAGTAATCGATAGAATCGGGATCTTCAAAATATATCTCCAACACTCCCCCTCAAGCTAATGGCCTGTAAATGTCGATGACACCTAGCTTGCTCAATAGGTACTTATGTTGTCTCTGGCATACTGGTGTAATGAAGATGTCCGCAGGTTGTTCTGTTGTTCCAATTCCTTTTGTCACGAGGACTCCATCTTTGATTTTATCCCGAGTGAAATGGCAATCGACTTTCATGTGTTTTGTTCTCTCATGAAAAACTGGATTTGCCGCTAATTTAAGTGCAGCATCATTATCGCAAAGCAATTCACTTGGTCCACTAACCTGCACTCCAAGGTCCAAGAGTAGTCCTCGTATCTAGACTATTGCGCAGGTAACCTTTGTCATGGCTCGATACTTTGATTCCACAGATGATAGTGATACAATCGACTGCTTCTTTGTCTTCCAAGAAATTAATGACTTTCCCAGCTTTATACAAAAACTAGTGATGGATCTCCTGGTCATTGGACAAGTGGCATAATCTGTGTCACAAAAAGCTGTCATTTTCATATTACAGTCACAAGATAGAAATATACCAAGGCCTAGACATCCCTTCAAATATTTCACAACCTTCAACGCCGCATTCATATGTGATTGCTTTGGCATGTGTATGAACTGGCTGAGTATTTGTACTGCATAGAATATGTCAAGTCTTGTCATTGTAAGATATATCGACTTCCCAACAAGTTGCTAATATTCCGATGGATCTTTGAGCACTAAGTCCTTGATGGACGAAGGGGAATTGAGGTCATACTCATGCGTTGTCAATTTGACATTCTACTCAATTGGAATGATTACTGGTTTACAACCTAATAACCCTGCATCAAAAATAATCTCCAAGATGAACTTCCTTTGACTAAGGCAAATTCCTTTATCGGATCGGGCAATCTCGATACTAAGAAAATATTTTGGTGGTCCCAGATCTTTGATATGAAAAGTGGAGTGCAAATACTTTTTGAACTTAGCAACATCATAATCATTATTTCCCAAGACAAGTATGTCATTAATATATATCAACAAATAAATTAATGAATCTTTTGCAGTCCGTGTAAACAAAGCATAATCATGCTTAGAATGCTCAAACCCTACATTGGTTAGTGTAGCAGTGAATTTGGCATACCATTGTCTAGATGTCTGTTTTAATCTGTATAAGGATTTGCGAAGATGACATACCCGAGACTCCCCCTGTTTGCATAATCCTTGAGGAATGTCCATGCAGATTTCTTCATCCGGATCACCGTGGAGAAAGGCATTATGCACATTCATCTGATGGAGGGACCAATTCCGCATGGTTGCAACGGAAAAGAAGGAACGTACAGTGACTTCTTTAGCTATTAAAGAGAAGGTCTCATGGTAATCAAAACTTTCTTTTTGAGTGAAACCCTTGGCGACTAATCGAGCTTTATAGCGTTCAATAGAACCATTTGCCTTGAATTTGATCTTAATTTGCAGCCAATTGGTTTCCGATGTGGGGGCAAGGGGACAATATCCTAGGTGTGGTTCTCCATTAGAGCAGTAAGTTTTAATTCCATCGCATGTCACCATCTAGGATCTCGTGCTACCTTAGTGAATGAAGATGGTTCATGTTCTTTGATATGCGACTGATACAACACATGTGTTTTGGCGATAACTGATTAAATGATACATATGAGGTAATGGGATATTGGGTACTTGAAGAACTCGTCGCAGAACATATATAGGATGCGTTTGATTCAGCATTCCCAAGGGGCTTTCAGCCTTCAAAGACCTTTGGAGAAATGCTGGATTGTTTGGTAACTATTTTGAAGTAGCTTTCAAATGAAAGTTAGCATTGGGAAGGCTGAAAGCCTAATGCTAGTAGAGACTAGCTTTGAGCTTTAAGCATTTGGCCAAATGCTGAAACTTTGTTTTTTCCAAAACTATCATCACTTATTCTTCAAATTTATATTTTTTCCCTCATTATTTTTTTAAATGCCAAAATAATGCTAAAAAATCAAAATAATATAAATACTAAAAAAAATAAATATATTTTGGTCTTTTTAAAAAATTATATATATATATTATTTGATTTTTTTAGAATTATTGTCAAAATTTATGTTTTTCTTAAAAAAAATTATATGTATGTATTATTTTTTCAATTTTAACAAATAAAAATTAAAAAATTCCAACAAAAAATTTCGAGTTTGGTCCTTTTCTTAAAAAAAAATTATATGTGTGTATTTGATTTTTTTTCAATTTTAACAAATAGCATTATTTTCAAATTTATATTTAAAAAGTTGTATAAATTATTTTTTTCAATTTTAAACAAATGAAATTAAAAAAATTAATATTAATCATGTAAATGGCTTTTCAAATGTGTTTTCTACTAAACGGCATTTCTCTCAAAATTGTTTATCAAAACATAGTTTACCAAACAATATTTGCATTTGTCTAAAGTCCTTTAGGCTAAACTATTTTAAATTTTCCTAATGGGCTTTTAAAATGCTGAACCAAACGCACCCATAGTCTTTCGTCCATGTAGGTGGACGAGTGTGCCGTCCAAAACGCCGAGGCTACTCAACGATATGTGCTGGAGGATCGATGACTCGAAAGCAACTGATGATGGAGTTGTCGTTGAAGGAGACTAAGAAATATCTTTAAATAAACTTGGTGACATTGCCACTGGAGGTGTAGATTCCATTGGTATAGATAGAGATGATTTTGATGATATAGATGGTCCTTGTGCAATAAGGAATCCCGGTGTCGTAGATAAAGATTCATCGGATAAAAAACACTTGTCGTCCCTAACGGTAAAGAGGGCTGTGATGAAGAAACCATTTCTTCAAACGAGAACACATTTTCGTGAAATATAACATCCCTGCTAATGAAGAAAGTCCTTGTAATAACTCGATATCCTTTTTGAAGAGGAGGATATCCCATGAAAACACACTAAGTGGCCTAAGGGCCCATTTTTGTCTTGAGGACCCACATTCATTGCATAACATAAACAACCAAATAGTCTAAGGTGATTATTATCTGGCTTTTTGTTGTAAAGCATCTCAAAAGGGTCCTACCATTAAGAATCCGAGTTGGCATTTGATTAATCAAGTAGGCTGCTGTGACCACACAATCTTTAGGAATAGAAGCTTGGTATTTTAGTGCACGAGCTACTTCTAACAGGTGCCTATGTTTGCGCTTAACAACTCCATTTTGTTGTGGAGTGTAAGTGCATGAGCTTTCATGAAGTATGCCATGATATGATAATAATGTGTTGCAATTAGAAGTGAAAAATTCACACCCATTATCTATATGGGTTCGTTGTACAGATTTACCAAACCAATTCCTAATTATGGAAAGGAAACTTGACAAATTAGCAAATGTTTGGTTTTTTTATTGCATAAGATATACCCAAGTGACACAAGTATAATCATTAATGATTGTGAGGAAGCACCGAGATACGTCACGATGAGGGGTATGATAAGGGCCCCGGATGTCCATGTGAAGCAATGAAAAAGGATTTGTTGCATGAGATGTACTAGTTGGAAATGATGCTCGAGATTATTTAGCTAAAGGGCATATTGGAAATTTTGGGTGAGGAAAACGTGCATTGTGACCCAATCGTTGATGAAAAAGAAGATTTTTATTTTTACTAATGGTATTATAAGAAATATGCTTGCTCAATAATTCTAAATCTCCTGGGGAATTGATCCAAAAATAGAGCCCTTGTGCCATACTACCTAAGCCCATCACTCTGCCAGTCGAATGGTCCTGAAAGAGACAATTGTCTAAATTGTATATGGCACGACAAGAGTTATCCTCACATACTCTTGAGACAAATAGAAGATTGAATTCAAAATCTGAATATATATGACATTTTTTAGGATAAAATTTTGACCAAGATGTATGGTGCTAATTTTGGTAACATTTGTGATGTTCCCATTTAGAAGATGCACCGTGACAGGGGATTCTGGCACTTTATGTATGTGAGAAAACATATTTTTGTTGCATACTATGTGGTCACTAGCACCCGAATTAATTATCCATATATCAACTGAAAAAGAATAAGGAAGATACCTGAGAATCCTACACCCTTATCGCTAGTCTTGAGTTGGTCCAGCATCTGAACAATATTCCGATATTGTTCTTGGGTGATCGTTTGATGAGGTGCCCCATCAATCTTCTGTGCAAAAACCTGATAAACCGTGGATTCCCTCTCTTTTTTGTCCTTATCATTTGGATTTCCATGTAGTTTCCAACACATTTCAATAGTATGGTGCGGACGTTTATAGTAGTCACAATATTTATTTTTAAATTGGGAATTTTTCCCACTAATTTTTCTTGCTGACGTGGCATTTCGTAGGCCATAGGATTTGTTATAAGGTGGAGTTGATGTGGCACGATCCCATCTGTCCAATTATGCTAAAGCTGCGGGCAATTGGTGACCATCCGATCTAGCGCGTCGATCTCGTCCATCCATTCCAGTGCTAAGATCCCAGCCGTCGGATCCAACGCGTTTATTTGAGCCATCCATTCTAGATCGACGATCCTAGCCGTCCATTCCAGATCTACAATCCCAGCCATTCGTTTGTAAAGGCTTAGGGTTTCCTCCATTTCTCTTTGCCGCAGCCACAATCTTCTGTCTTTCTAGATCTGCAGAGGCTCCGTCGAGGTCATCTCACCGAGGGAAGGATGGCAAGGCTCATGCCCTCACCTACCCAAGCATGTTTGGCAACGGCCATCCTGTGGTTCTCCTCTTGGACGGCCAATTGGTAGATGCGGCCGAGTGGCGGAGGAGGATCCATCGAGAGTATTTGTGACCGAAATGCCAAGAACGACTCATTAAGAATCAATAAGAATCTTGTCGTCTTTTCTCTTTCTTTGATTTCGCGATATTGTTTTAGGGTATTTTTGGGCCCCTCGAGACGCTCTTTGGTTGCCTCAAGCTCATTCCATAGAGCAAAAAGGCATTTGAAGCAAGAGGTAACCGAAAGGTTCCCTTGCTTCAACTCTAACAAGGCTTGAGTGATGGTGAATGACTTCGCTCTATCAAGACGTTGGTACATCTCGTGTATGTTGTCCCAAAGGGTTTTGGAATCTTCGGTCGATGGAAGCTCGGCCGCGATTTCTAGGGCAAGGCAATTGCCAAGCCACGTGCGAACCAATTGGTTGCACTTGCACCATTGTCTTTGAAGCCATTCATCGGTCGGAAATGGGATGGCTCCGTCGAGGAAGCTGTCCTTGTCTTTGGTGACAAGGGCGAAGCCGGAGATCCAAAGCCCAAGCCATGTAATTCTCCGGTCTAGTAAGTTGCATGCCGATGAGCTTCAATTCGGGTCCGTCAACCGGCAATGTGTAGAGGGGATCACTAGGTATGGATTCGTCCCTTGACCCGACCAGCTTCTTAGGTCAGTTTCTTGAGATTGAGCCGATTGAGGGAGCGGCCCACCACTATTGGGCCGAAAACCTGCAGGAAACTCCTCTCCAAATGAGCTGTATGGAAATTGTGGTCCAATCCATGTTTGTCCCGCCCAATGGCCCATTGGCCTTGGACAAAGTACCATGGAATTAGGGGCCACTGAATTAGGCTAGAGATCTGTGCTGGACCAGGAGCAGAACTAACGTGAGTATTTTTAGGGTGCCCTCCAGTCGCATCAATTTGATAAGAAGGTATAGATGTTTGGTTTTGGGATGAAGACTCTTCTACTAGGGAACTTTCAATGTTCGTCTTTCGCCATGGTATCAAGAAATGAATTCCTAATCGTTTGGCTAATTGTCTTTGCAGGAAAAAAATCTGCGTCAACAAATCAAAAAAGAAAACGATGGCAATTCTTAAGGATGCGGAAGCTTGCCCAAAAAAGCTGCTCTAATACCATGACAAAAAGTGAAAAATAGAAATTTGGGAAATGCTTTTCTTCTGTATATTGTATGTATTTACATTGGCAAATTTTTAATGTAAGAGACAAAAAATAAAACAGGAAAAAATAATACATGAATCACTATTTTCCTATTTACCAAACTAATCAACGATTGACTAAATCATAATCGGAGTAATAGATAGAATCGGGATCTTCAAAATATATCTCCACCACAGATCTTCCCATTCTAATATACCTCTTGTACGGCGTTGGACTTCAATGAAAGACTCGGTTCTTATAGAGATTTCGACAGCTAATGATTTTGCAAATTGCAATTTGCTAATGCTAACGACAACACGTCTAGTAAATAATTGTTTTATGCTTTAGCTGTATGCATTGCCATGTCCATTCATGCGCAAGTGCCTCGTTTATTATGCTCGCCGATCTGAGCGATTGATTCCTAATTGGGTTCGGATGAAATGACGAGTCAATGTCACCGGCTCCAACTCCTTATCGAAGACCTGAACAAAATTATTATCTTAGACACCACCGCCAAAAAATTATTTAAAAAATGTATTTTTAAAAATGATTATGTGCATCACTTACAAAATGAATAAATGAAAAATTGGTGTTGATTATAAAAACCATTTCTTCACTAAAAAATCAAAATATTTTTTATTAACTAATTATTTTAAGCAACACAAGCTATAATTTTAGGAAAATATTTTTCAAATTATTTAATTTTGGTTAAATAAATAGAGTTTTATATAGTGCTCATTCTATCAATTTGTGAATACTGAATTGCAAAAAGAACGAGTCAGGTCTCTTTTCCTTTATGCTGAATTAGAAAAGGACCGGTTGACTTTGAATAATTAAGCCAAGTCAACGAGCAGTTTGAGCTGGAATTGGAAAAGTCCAGGTTATTATTTTGGCACGAAGAACTTAAATTTTAATTCTATTTTATAGTATGCATAAGTAGGTAAATAATTATCATGTCCTATCATTTGTATGATTGTCTTCATCTACATGGACATCTTCAGTTTAATAGACATTTAATTTGGGATAAGTACACTAATGGTGCAATAAGTTGTGTACGGTGCTCACTTTGGTGCCAAAAGTTTCCGTCGGATCACTTAAGTGCCAAAAAATTTGAAAAACGCTCACTTTGGTGCCAACACCGATCTGATCGGCTGGAAATCCAACGTGGCATTTTTTTTATTAATTTTTTAGGCTGACGTGGCTTGCCGGAGAGCACAATCAGCATCTAAACCATAAAAACGACGTCGTTTGGCTTCTTTCCCTCAAATCGAAACCCTAAATCCCCAAATTGAAAGAGAGAGAGAGAGAGAGAGGGAGAGAGAGGAGGCACGTCGTCTTCTTCCCTGAAGAGCGACACCAGCAGCAACACCAGCAACGCACCAGTAGCAGCACCACCAACGGCACCGGCGGCGGCGGCGGTGGCGCACCGGTAGCGGCACCTTCGACACCTCTTCTTCCTCCTCCTCCTCCGCCCTCGCCTCCTATTCTTTCTGCCACTTTTTGCTTGAGTAACAATCTCATTCTCTCCTCGCTCACTTGGTCGAGCATCTACAATGGTGGCCGAGCGACGGTGGCCGAGCGTTGGCGGGCAAACAACAGTGGCCGAGCGGCGAGGAAGAAACCCTAACCCTAATTTCAATCCACGTACGAGCTAAACGGCGTCATTTTTGCGAGGGTGTCTACGTATAAGAGCAAAACGACGTCGTTTCTTGAAGAGGATGGAAAACGACGTCGTTTAAAAGCCGAGCAACTTTTTTTTTTTTTTTAAATAAAAATGCCACGTAATCATTTTGGCCAGAATTTCTCGCCGGTGGCACCAAAGTAATCTTTTTTTCTCCGATTTGGCACTTAAGTGATCCAGCGGAAACTTTTGGCACCAAAGTGAGCGCCGTACACAACTTATGGCACCATTAGTGTACTTATCCCCATTTAATTTCGTTAATAGGTAATAAATAATAAAAAATTCACGAACAAGGTCAAATAGGGACATCCACATGTTTTTTTTTTTTTGGGAAAAAAATTGGGTCATGCACTAATTTTGTCGTTATATGGATATTTTACTACAAGACTACCAGACACATGCTTGCGGATTGCGTAGGTATTGTGAAATATATAAAGTGGCAGCAAGATAAATAACCACTTTCGACTACATTGTCTTAGGAGAAACTATTATGTACATAAATATTGAGGACCTTACAGACTATAACACATATCTTTTGGTGGAAAAAACTCTTAGTATCTTTCGTCTTTATCTCAACTATATTGAGGTTCTAATTTCACTTTGTTACAGAAAGTTGGGGGAATCAAATAAACAGATTAAAATTGTTGGAACTAAATTGAACAATTTAGAATAGTTCAAAAGCCATATTGACCATAATGAAAATTCTAATATGACATCGTATAATGAGTCAAAATTTAGGAAGTACGACTATAGATCTCTCATTTTTAATTTTGTATAACTATTTTATATATGTAGAAGGTTTTTTTCCTAAACGAAAGGGATTTATAGGTAAAATGATGATATAATGAAGAGTAGTGTACTTATTGTTTTTCTAGTAATTTTGCAAAAAAAAAAAAAATGTTTCTCATTTCCATTTGATATATCCATATCATTTGCGGATGACTATTTTGAATGAATGATTGAATAGACATGGATTGCAAAGACATGCGGGGCTCCTGAAAGGTCTTTATATGATGTAAGTTAATCCATTTGGCAAAAAGGGTTGATAAATTCCACATGGAACCATTCAAATGACAAAGTAATGCAAGTAAATATGTGATGAAAAAATCGTCCGAAAAATTCTAATTG
Source organism: Eucalyptus virginea (assembly GCA_014182375.1). Classification (NCBI taxonomy): domain Eukaryota; kingdom Viridiplantae; phylum Streptophyta; class Magnoliopsida; order Myrtales; family Myrtaceae; genus Eucalyptus; species Eucalyptus virginea. The sequence continues at coordinate 27,046,016 of CM024523.1, read as the reverse complement.
CACAATTGTCAATTCTGTTATAAGTTTTTCAATTTGGTCATTATAGTCAAAAATATTCTAATAATTTTTTAATATAGCCCATTTGGTAAATTTAAGTCGAAAATCGATGACGTGGCGGACCAATCATTGCCAACCATCCAATATTGCGTGGCTAGTGACTAATGTGGCTGATTTTAAATGAAATGACATCTATTGACATTTTTCTTTTCTATTCTACTATTCATCTTCTTTTTTGCAAGTTGCATGGGCCCCGGCAATGGCCGGTGAAGGTTGCCGACCACAAGCATCATGAGCCTCATTGGCCATAGGTGGAGAAAAGGAAAAAAAATGAAAAAATTTAGAAATACAAGGGGGGGAAAGCAAAACGACATCATTTCATTTAATATCATTTACATTAGTCATTGGTCATTCTACATGGTACAGTCAGTGCTGACTAAACTACCACATCAACGATTTATAACCTAAATTAGCCAAAATGGGTAAATTAAAAAATTGTCAAAGGTTTAGGACCATATTAGCTAAATTAGAATTTTTTTGACTGGATTAACGATTGTACAATAAGTTTAAGATTTTCTGGACAATTTTTCCATTTTGTGACTAGTTAATCAAGCAGTTATTATCTTTAATTAAATTAAACAATTGAAGAGAACAGATTTTTAAGTCGATAACATTTCATTGAACTGAATTAATCTCTAAGTTGGGCATATCATCACAAAAATCCAATGGAGAGGTTAAAATTATTGAGATAAGCGCATTATAAACCCAAAAACTTGTTACAAAAATGTAATTAAATTCTAAAAAATTCAAAAAGTGCAATTAAGTCCTAAGATTTTTAGAAAGTGCAATTGAGTCTTAAAACTTATCATGAAAGTATAACCAAATTATAAAAATTTCAAAAAGTGCACTCAACGAAAGGATTTGATTGAACAAATTTGACACATTTATGACTCAACTTGAAGGGACTCAACCCAGTCACTCCTGCCAATAGCCCTTTAGAAAGAAAGCTTAAGGACTTAATTATACTTTCATGACAAAATTTTAGGACTTAATTACATATTTTCAAAACTTTAGGATTAAATTGCATTTGTGACAAGTTTCAAAACTTTCAATGCACTATTCTTGCTTATCAAATATTAATATTATAAGAAGGAATTGAACAATATCGTCTGCCATTAAAGTATTGTTTTACACGTCTTTAATAAGGGTGTGCATGGTCCGGGTAGGCGGTTCCTAGCCTAGAACCGGAAACCGCCTGCTAAAAATCGGTTTCGAAAAATTGTAACCAGGAACCGCCCATTAGTTGTATTGATCCACCTGAGAATCGGACCGCCAGTCCGATTCGATTCCCAAGTGGTTCCATAGATCCGGTCCAACCTCGTCACCTTCCCCTTTTCACCCTCCTCACATCTACTTATTCTGGCTCTCCCGACCATAGTAGCTCTATTCTCCTCAAGTACTAGCGCCATGGCGATGGTGGTCGCGACCCTCGCACCACTTCCGTCCCGACCACCACCACCATCTTCGCCACCACCTCTACCATCTCCCGCTCCTCCCTCGAGACCGACAATGAGGAGGACAACGGGGACGATGAGCCATTCTTAGATTTGGAGTTCGCCCCTATCCCTAAAAATGAGGAAAGTGGGGGGAGGCCTAAGGAGGGGGAGGAGGAAGAGAGTAGGTAGAAGTGGGACAAGTCCAACAACGAAGAGGATAATAGTGATAATGAATGCGGAAGTGGCGACGAAGATGGCGACAACATGGAGAGAGAGTTCAAGTTCGAGATGGGGAAAGAGAATCAACTCACTATTTCGCCGAGTTTGGACTAGGACTTGAAGGGAGATGAGTAGATCTAGAGGCGAATTGGAGAGGAAGAGGAAGCTTGGGGAGATTTTGAACTAAGAGAGACAAGATGGAGCAGAGAGTAGTAATTGAGACAAGATGGTTATTGGAGCCCTAAATTTTAAATTTGCTCATTTCAATTATAAATAATATTAAAAATTAATATATTATTATAATATAATCGGTCCAATTTGAGTGGGCAGGTGGGCGAATCTGCCCATAGAACCAGGAATCGAACCGATACCCACCGGTTCCCTTAAGAACCATTGGTTCTAGGCGATTTCGGTCCGGTTCCGATCGGTTTGGGCGGGTTCTAGTTCTTTTGCACACCCCTAGTCCTTAAGACATCATTGTTGTCTAGTTGTTTTCCTAAAGCCTTGAATAGAGGACATCATGACGTACACACCTTTAATAATTAAGGAAAGAAGTAATTAGGGCTACAAAATGTTAGACGAATCGTCTTTTCCAAAAGAAGACTTAAAAGTTTTTAGAAAACGGGCCAAACAAACAAAAATGTCCTAGTAAGCATAAGTCGGGATGTGGACATTATAATACAAAATAGACAATTAGAGAAAGGAAAACATATGTAGGCTAACAAGAGCAATATACGAGGAATTATGGAATTCGAACTCATGACCCCGTGCTTTGATATTACGCAAGACAAATTGCTTTTCACAAAAGCTAAAATGGGCGAGAAAAGTATATCTTAAGTGCCATAACTTTGCACAAAGGGACACTTAAGTGCCATAACTTACGAAAGGTACACTTAAGTGCCACATTCGAAGAAAAACGGAACACTTAAGTGCCACTCCGGCCAAAACACTAACGTGGTATTTTTCCGACGAAGCGAGCCCAAAACCATGCCGTTTTGCACGTTGACGTGGCCAAATAATGCAAAAACGACATCGTTTTAGGCTAACGTGGTAAAATAATAATATAAAAATTAATTAAAATTAATTTAAAATTAAATTTAGTTAAAATATTAAAATAATAATTTCAAAATTAAATTTAGTTAAAATATTAAAATTAATAATTTTAAAATTAAATTTAGTTAAAATATTAAAAATAATAATTTAAAAAAGAGGGGGGGGCGATGGGTGAGAGCGTGGCTGAGGGTTGAGCTCTTAACCACCGCCGTCGCCTCCCGCCGTCGCCGGGAAGGGCCGGCAACGGAAGGGGGACGGTCGGCCGGGGTCGCCGAGCCCCAGCCAAGGGCCGGCGACCACGGCCAACCGGCGGCGAGGGCTGCCCTCGACTGCACCGGCGAGGGTCGGCGGCCCTCACCCGGCCGAGCCAAGGGCCGTCGCCCGCCGGGGTAGGGCTCACCATCGCCCCCACTTTTCTTTTTTTTTTTTTCTTTTTTTTTTTTTAAATTATTATTTTTAATATTTTAACTAAATTTATTTTTGAAATTATTATTTTTTAATATTTTAGCTAAATTTAATTTTAAATTTAATTTAATTAATTTTATATTATTTTTTTACTACGTCAGCCCAAAACGACGCCGTTTTTGCATTATTTGGCCACGCGCGCGCAAAACGGCGTCGTTTTGGGCTTGCTTCACCGGAAAAATGCCACGTCAGCATTTTGGTCGGAATTTGGCCGGAGTGGCACTTAAGTGATCCGTTTTTCTTCAAATGTGATACTTAAGTGTATCTTTCGTAAGTTATGGCACTTAAGTGTCCTTTGTACAAAGTTATGGCACTTGAGGGTCCGTAACTCCCAAAAAATGTATACATGTATTTTAATGCTTCCTATAAGAAACCGAAAGCTTCTCACAGCCGTAAGACTTGTGAGGATTAGATTTTAGAGACCCGTGCTTTTCTATAACTAATCATATTCAGGGTGAATGCACACATAAAGGGAAAATTGTCCAAAAAGTCTTAAACCTATTACACTTTTGCTAATTCAGTCCTAAATCTTTTAACTTTGCCAATTGAGTCCTAAACCTTTTCACTTCTTGTCAATTGAGTCCATTCGGCCAATTTTGGCCGGAAAATGTTGATGTGGACGTCGACGGTGCAACATAGGACTACCAAAGACCGACATTGACAATTTTTAATAATAATTTTTTTATTTTTTTTCTTTTTTCTCTTTTTTCCTTTTTCCTTTTTTTTCTTTTTGGCTTTTTTTTGGCCTTTTCGATGGCTGGCCACAGCCAACCGGCCGACCTCACCCGCCACAAAGTAGGCCCGGCCGGGAGAGGAGGAGCCTCGGCGACCCGGGCCGGGCCACGCTTGGGCGAGGGCTCCCCTCGCGGGGATCCTCCTCGCCCGGCCAAGCCTCGCCTATGGTGGGCGAGGCCAATCGGCTAGCTATGCCGGTGGCCGGCCATCGAAAAGGCCAAGAAAAAAAGCCAAAAAGAGAAAAAGGAAAAAACATAAAAAAAATATTAAAATATTATTAAACATTGTCCACTTTAGCGCCGGGCCGTAACATCCCGATTTTCCAATTCTATTTTCAGTAAATTGAGATTGGCATTTCATCTTTGCACATATTGTTCTTTTCCTTGAGTTGGCTACTCATATGAAAACTAGTCTATCAGGTGAAGTCGGTAAAAGAGATTCTAATGCATCAGACTCGAGAATTTGACCAGGAAGCGACCTTTCGACCAAGCTAATTTACAAGGTTCATTATGGCACAATTAAAAATCGATTAAAGACCAAAGATAGGTCGACTCGACAGAGGCATGTGATCGAGTGTGGGTGATTCCACCAGATCGCACTATCCTTGTCGATCGGCACTGGACCGACTTTTCTATCGATTGGGTACCCTGTGTCCATATTTGAAACCTTGAGATTAACCCGACAACCAAAAAGTCACCAATATGTCAAAGATGTACATTGTGGCTTGAATTGATCAACCACAGGTCAAATGCATAAAAATTTCTAAAAGCTACCCGGTAGGTTAGGATGCACTAATATCGTGCCAGAGTGAAATTAACCGTGAAATTCAAAGTGAATTCAGAAATTCTAAGTCCTATTATGTCACAAATCTTATTAGGAACATTGGATTAATTTATGAACTTTAATTGTACTCATTTGGAAGAGAATTGATTGGAATTGAAGAATTTAATGTACAAGACTTCATATCACAGCGGAAAATGAAATTGGATCTATTGAAGATAGTTGTAAAGGATTTGAAATTAGTGGAAGATGACATCACCTTATCTCATGGTGGTTGGGCCAAGTGAGGAACAAGTTGACAAGTGGAGGGTAGAGATTACTTCTCAAAAAGGACCCATCAACATCATCTTCTTCAATTGGCTTCTTGGAATTCGAAATTAGAGGAGGGAGAGAGAGAAACCAACCGGTTCAGCTAGCCCCGACGCCGCCCCTTCGCCCATTCGATTGCCAACTCGCCGCTCGCCGTTCGTTACCGGTGCCGTCATCGTCGCCACCGTTCGTGCGCGTCACTCATGCGCCCGCTCGTCGGCCAACCCACCGCTCCACTCCGCCTTCATCCGCGCACCAGCACCGCTGTTCATCGTTGCTCCAGGTCGCCAGCAGCAGCTCGTCATCGACTAGGGCTACCACAACCACCGCCAATCACCGCCCGAGCCGTCGCCGCTCGTCTTCGCCGGTTCCGCCCGCGAGCCAACCGCCGTGCAGCCTCCTTCTAGCCAAGGTCAGTAGCTGGAAGTTCCCGCAAGATCCGGTTCTTCAAGGCTTATTTTGGACGCATTTCAGTTCTTATTTGGTGTTGCTCTGTGTAGATTTGTCGTCGGCCTCGTCGTGCTCTTCGCCGGAGACTCATCGGAAAGTGATTCCAATGAGTTTAGCTCACTAAACCTTGATTAGAGGGTTAATGATGCTTAGGATGTTCTTAGTTTAAGTTAAGCAAACTTAGGTGGTTAGATTAGTTTATTTAGTTGTGGATTAGATTAAGGTGTTTAATTAAGTTAAAGTGTGTTTAGTTTAAAGCTAAGTAGGTTTATTTTAATATAAGCCTTGATGTGAGTTAAAGAAATTTATTTCTGATTTGAATAAATATTTTCGAAATTATTGGATTATTTAATAATATGTTATATTTCAAAAAAATATTTTTGACCTTATTTCCTAAGAATTTCGTGCCGATTACTGCTGTGTGCTCAGATTTTGAATATAATGATTGGATAATGTAAATTGAATGTTGATTATGAAAAATAGAGTTTATTATTTTAATTGGAGCATTTGAGTGAAATGCATAGTGTTCGGGGGTCAATATTGAATTGATGTGTGCGCTGGTTGAAATACTCGGTCGCAATAGTGGCTAGGCCAACTGGATCTTTATTCCTTCAGAAACGTCGTTAACATAGTGACGAGACTCGGGTCGTAGTAGAGGCTAGGTCAACTGGACCTATGCTCCTTTGGGAATGCCGTCGACGTAATGACGAAGCCGCGCTCCAAGGTGGGGAGGCGATGCCTGGTTATATGCTAGTAGATAGCCGAACCGCGAGTAGGCTATGCCCTTACGTGGCAGTGAATAATAATCGGAACGCTTGCTGTGATTGTGAATTATGTGAAATTGATTGTGTTCCAATGGTTTAAGTTCTTATTACTATCTGTAATTGAGTGATACGAACTGTACTAACTTGTAGGAAAGAAATAAGATGAGGTAAGTCTTCTGTGCTGTGTGACTAGGCCACTCTTTGGCGTATTTTCTTTCTAATAGGGGTTTAGGAAAGGTGAACTTGCTGAGATAATGTCTCACCCCGTTGTGGAAAAAATATTTCAGGACTATAGATGGCGGAACCCCCGGAACGATATGATATCCCGGTGCGAATCATTGAGCAGGTGCATAGTTTTCCTAATCCTAAAAGTCATTGGATCTATGAGTTGATTAGGACCATGGTCTGGGTCCAAGAGGCCGAGCTTCTCAAGGTGCCTCATAGATTTAGAGCGTGGTTCCGCTTTGGGCCCAATGGTTTCAGGATCGGTCCTTTGGATAGTTTTGATATTCCACTTGCTATGTTGGAGGCCATTCTAGGTGAGGGCGTAGCTGACGTTCCCGATGGCGAGGTGGATGACCCGTTGTCTCCGGAGGTTGATCAGTCAAAAACTAGATTGACGAACAAGTTCGACTAGTAGCTATAGGACGGTTCCTTCTTTTTAGTGGATCGATCTCTTTTGTGCAGGCTGACCCTTTTTGTTGCACATAAACTCTGACCCTTTTTGATGTATATGTAAACTCTGGTGCGAGTATATATGAAAGTATGTTGGTTTGTGTTTGAATTTATTTTTCCTACTGTCCTATCCTGTGAGTTTTTGTCGGGGGTTTTATAATACGTTCCGCTTGCGCAATAATGAAATAAAAGAGTTGGCGACACTACCCGGGAATGTCGCATTTGCATGACCATGGTGGGTTATTCACGTGTCTCGGGGTTCGGAGCGTGACAACCCCGTTTAAGTGGTATCAGAGCTTGGTCTGTGTATGGAGTGATAAGGAGCGAGGGAGTCATGGGATAGTTGATAGGAAAGGCTTTTATTATGCTGATGTATGTGATTGATAGCTGTTTGTTAACTTATTTGTGAGGTCACTCAGATTATAATGTGGTATTGGAATTTGCAAACAGGCATCTATATTGAGCCTGTAGCATGAGTGACCGAGCGCCGAGAGCTGCTAGGAAGAGAGCAACAGGCCCCGTGTTTCGGGGTGGGCCACCATTGAGGGCCAGTGCCCGTGGTGTCCTGGGAAGAGCACAGGCTGAGGCCAGCGCAAGTGGTGCAGCATTACCTCCAGATGATGCAGTAACCCTTGAGGATCCAAGGTTTGTTGGAATCATACAAATGCTTGAGTTGATGGGTGATAGATTAGATCAGCAGGCCGTCGTTTCAACCGCCGCTGCCACCAATGCTACTAATGCCGCTAATGTTGATGCCACCGCAATTGCTACCGCCCCTGCCGCCGCACTTGCTGCCGCTGTATCAGTCGTCGAACCTGAAGTAAAACCTGTTGAAATTCCACCTGAGAATGTAGCCGCTAGGAGGCCTAGACATAAGTTGGTAGAGCATTTTTTGAGGTTGAATCCGCCGACGTTCATGGGAGCAGGAGATCCCAAAGCTGCAGCATTATGGATTCAGGAGTTAGAGAATGCCTTTGAGTTGCTGATGTGCACCGAAGCAGAGAAGGTTGTTCTGGTAGCCTATCATTTGAAAGGGATCGCAGGTACATGGTGGAAGACTATTAAAGGGATAGCATTCCCTGAATGTGTAGTTCTAGAGTGGAATGCCTTTCTTGAGGTATTCAATGAGAAGTACTTTTCTGATTGCGCTAGAGAGGTGAAGATGACGGAGTATCAGCGCCTTCGCTAAGGTATAATGACAGTCAACCAGTATGAAGCGAAGTTCGCTGAACTGTCGCAGTATGCCCTTGAGTTAGTCTAGAGACCGTTAGATCGAGCTCAAAAGTTTAGAGATGGGCTCCGACTGGATGTGAGGAGCTCATTGGTACCATTAGATCTAAAGGAGTACAAGGACCTTTATAAATGGGCCCAGCTGATTGAGAAAGACCAGAATGAGAGAGTTGCTGCATCTGAGTCGCGGTTTAATTCGAACAGAGAAGGTAATCGGTTTGGGAAGAGACCGATGTCTGGAGGAAGGTATCATGTTCCACTCAACATGAAGAGTGGGTTAGGAAAGCTAGCGCTGAGACCAAATGGTGTGTGTCGTCTATGCAGAAGACGACATGGTTCAGCCCCGTGTCCTCCTAGGACGGGCGCCTGTTATAAGTGTGGCCAGTAGGGTCATATAGCCAGGAATTGCCCTAGAAATCAGATGGGACAGCATTAGTTGCCACCACCGCCACCATTGAGTCAGAACAAAGGAATCGCGCCGCAGGTCATGCTGCAGGGTGGATTGAACCGACCTCCAACTCAGGGAAGGACATATGCGATCACCAGGGGATAGGCGGAGAATGCGCCTAATGTGATCACAGGTATGGTCTTAGTGAACGACCAACCTGCTTATGCTTTATTTGATCCTGGAGCTTCGCATTCGTTTATAGCTGAAAGATATGTTAAGTTGATAGAATTAATTTCTGAGTTGTCGGAGTCCGTGATTAGCATATCCACGCCGTTGAAGGATAAGGTGTTAGCTACAGTGGGTTGTCTTGATTGCAAGTTAATGATTGGTGAGCGAGAGGGGAGGATAGACTTGATAGTCCTGGCTATGTATGATTTTGATGTGATAATTGGCATGGACTGACTCACCAAGCAACGAGCTAAGATGGACTGTTATTGCAAGGCGATTCAATTTAACCCATTAGAGGGTGAGAGTTTCGAATTTATTGGGAGTCGAGGAGGACTCTCGGTTTCCTTAATCTCATCACTCGAGACAACTCGCTTGCTAGGCAAGGGTTGCCAAGGTTACCTAGCGACTGTTATGGACACAACAGTGGAGGAGTTGAAGATAGAAGATATCGCAGTGGTGCAAAAGTTCCCAAACATGTTCCCGAAAGAATTACCAGGTTTGCCGCCAAGGAGAGAGATAGAGTTCATGATTAAGTTAGCCCCTAGGGTAAAGCCAATCTCTAAAGCTCCTTACCGGATGGCTTTGTCAGAACTTAAGGAACTAAAGGTGCAGATGCAAGAGTTGTTGGATAAAGGATTTATCCGTCCCAGTGCATCACCTTGGGGAGCACTAGTTCTGTTCGTGAAGAAGAAGGATGGTTCATTGCGCTTGTGCATCGATTATCATCAACTCAATCAGGTGACGATCAAGAACAAGTATCCATTGCCGAGGATCGATGACTTGTTTGATCAGCTTCAGGGAGTGTTAATATTTTCTAGGATCGACTTGAGGACAGGGTATCATCAGCTAAGGATCAGGAAGGAAGACATACCGAAGTCGGCGTTTTGCACTCGATACGGCCATTATGAATTTACTGTGATGCCATTTGGGTTGACGAACGCCTCAGTTGCTTTCATTGATCTAATGAACCGTGCGTTCAGAGAGTACTTAGATAAGTTCGTAATCGTTTTCATCGACGACATCCTGGTGTACTCGAGGAGTACTGAGGATCATGAAAGGCACTTAAGGATAGTGCTCCAGACTTTGAGAGATCGTGAGCTGTACGCCAAGTTCAGTAAGTGCGAGTTTTGGCTAACTCATGTGGCCTTCCTAGGTCATGTTATCTCCGGAGAAGGAATCTCAGTAGACCCAGCCAAGATTGAAGCAGTGATCAACTGGCCGAGACCGACTACAATGACAGAAATCAGAAGTTTTCTGGGTTTAGCAGGGTATTACATACGATTTATAGAAGGATTTTCAGTGTTAGCATCGCCATTGACAAGACTTCTAAAGAAGGAAGAAAAGTTTGTGTGGTTAGATAAGTGCGAGAGTAGTTTCCAAGAGCTTAAGCAAAAGCTAACTACTGCGCTTGTGCTTATAGAAGGATTTTCAGTGTTAGCATCGCCATTGACAAGACTTCTAAAGAAGGAAGAAAAGTTTGTGTGGTCAGATAAGTGCGAGAGTAGTTTCCAAGAGCTTAAGCAAAAGCTAACTACTGCGCTTGTCCTTACTATTCCATCTGGTCCATGAGGGTTTGAGATCTATAGTGATGCGTCGTTTAAAGGACTGGGTTGCGTATTAATGCAATATGGTAGGGTCGTTGCATATGCGTCCCGTCAGTTAAGACCTCATGAGTTGAATTATCCGACGCATGACTTAGAACTCGCAGCGATCATCTTTGCTTTGAAGATTTGGAGGCATTATCTATGTGGAGAAAGATTCTAGATCTTCACTGACCATCAGAGTCTCAAGTACCTGTTCTCTCAGAAGGAGTTGAATATGAGACAACGTCGATGGATGGAACTCCTGAAGGACTATGACTGTGAGATTTTGTATCACCCCGGAAAGGCGAATAAGGTCGCTGATGCGCTAAGTAGGAAGTCTTCAGTTGCAAAGATGGTATTCAAGGAATGGAGTCTACTTGAGAGAGCACGAGATTCGAATTTCAAATTTGAAGTAGGCCACCTTTCGAATCTTATGGCCACCCTTAGAATTGAGCCGAAAGTGCAGGTCAGGATCAGAACGCTCCAGCAGATAGATCCGGATGTTCAGAAAATCCTATAGAAGGATACAGAGAAAAGGAAGGCTGGCTTTCAGACTTCTGAAGATAGAACATTGAGGTTCCAAGGACGATTGGTTGTACCTGACGATGTGGAACTTAGAGAGAAGATTTTGTCAGGAGCGCATCGTACCAGTTACAGCATTTATCCTGGTAGTACCAAGATGTATCAGAATTTGCGTCAACACTATTAGTGGTCTGGTATAAAGGCGGACATCGCCAAGCATGTTGCCAAGTGTTTGACGTGTCAGCAAATCAAAGCCCGGCATTGTAAGCCGGGAGGACTTCTGCAACCTCTCGAGATCCCAGAATGGAAATGGAGCATATCACAATGGACTTCATGACTGGACTACCGAGGAGCCAAAGAGGAAATGATTCGATTTGGGTAGTAGTCGACAGACTAACAAAGTCAGCTCACTTCATCGTAGTTCGAAGGAACCTGAGTTTGGATATACTCGCAGATATATATGTATGTCAGGTGGTTCGTATGCATGGGGTGCCGGTCACGATTACTTCAGATAGAGACTCGAGATTCACCGCCGCTTTTTGTAAGAGCTTGCAAGCTGCTTTAGGAACAAAGCTGCAGTACAGTACGGCCTATCATCTGCAGACTGATGGCTAGTCTGAGAGGACAATTCAGACTCTTGAAGACATGCTGCAAGTTTACGTATTGGACTTCAAAGGAAGCTGGGAGGAACAGCTTCATCTGGTCGAGTTTGCCTACAACAACAGTTATCGGCAGAGTATTCAGATGGCCCATTTTGAAGCGTTGTATGGCAGAGCGTGTAGAACACCAGTGTGTTGGGATGAAGTCGGGGAAAGAAAAATCACCGGTCTAGAGTTGGTTCAGCAGTCAGTGGAGGTAGTTGCAGTTTTCAGAAACAGATTAAAGACCGCTCAAAGCCACCAGAAAAGTTATGCCGATAAGCGTCAAAGGCCATTGGAGTTCCGAGTTTGTGAGCATGTCTTTCTGAAGGTGTCACCGATGAGAGGTATTTCCCACTTTGGCAGAAAGGGGAAATTAAGTCCGAGGTACGTAGGTTCCTATGAAATCTTGGAAAGAATAGGGACTCTAGCGTATCATCTTGCACTGCCGCCGAGGTTGGCACAGGTGCATGACGTCTTTCACTTATTGATGTTAAGGAAGTATGAACCTGATCCGACACACGTTCTAAATTTCGAAGAATTAGACGTGGACGACAGGATGTTGTACGTTGAAAATCCGGTTTATATTGTGGATTGCAAGGAGCAGGTTCTGCGCACCAAGACCATCCCATTGGTCAAAGTGGTTTGGCAACACCACGGCACTGAAGGAGCAACTTGGGAAACCAAAGATTCGATGAGACAATTTTATCCCTATCTTTTTGCTTAAAGTGTTGTAATGGTTTAAATTTTGAGGACAAAATTTTTATAAGAGGGGAAGAGTTGTGACATCCCGATTTTTAAATTCTATTTTCAGTAAATTGAGATGGGCATTTCATCTTTGCACATATTGTTCTTTTCCTTGAGTTGGCCACTCATGTGAAAACTAGTCTATCGTGTGAAGCCGATAAGAGATTCTAATGCATCGACTCGAGAATTCGACTAGGAAGTGACCTTTCGACTGAGCTAATATGCAAAGGTCATTATGGCACAGTTAAAAATCGATTAGAGACCGGAGATAGGTCAATTCGACAGAGGCATGTGATCGAGTGTGGGTGATTCCACCAGATCGCACTATTCTTGTCGATTGACACTGGACTAACTTTTCTATCAATTGGGTACCATGTGTCCCTATTTGAAACCCTGAGATTAACCCGACAACCGAAAGTCGCCAATGTGTCAAAAATGTACATTATGGCTTGAATTGATCAACCACAGGTCAAATGCATGGAAATTTCTAAAAACTACCCGGTAGGTTAGGACGCACTAATATCGTGCCAAAGTGAAATTAACTGTGAAATTGAAAGTGAATTCAGAAATTGGAAGTCCTATTATGTCACAAATCTTATTAGGAACATTGGATTAATTTATAGACTTTAATTGTACTCATTTGGAAGAGAATTGATTGGAATTGAAGAATTTAATGTACAAGACTTCATGCCACAGCGGAAAATGAAATTGGACCTATTGAAGATAGTTGTAGAGGATTTGAAATTAGTGGAAGATGACATCACCTTATGTCATGGTGGTTGGACCAAGTGAGGAAGAAGTTGACAAGTAGAGGGTAAAGATTGCTTCTCAAAAAGGATCCATCAACATCATTTTCTTCAATTGGCTTCTTGGAATTCGAAATTGGAGGAGGGAGAGAGAGAAACCGACTGGTTCAGCCAACCTCGACGCCGCCCCTTTGCCCGTTCAGTTGCCAGCTCACCGATCACCGTTCGTTGTCGGTGCCGTCGTTGTCACCGCCGTTCGTGCACGTCACCCGCGCGCTTGCTCGTTAGCCAGCCCATCGCTCCATTCCACCTTCGTCCGTGCGCCAGCACCGCCGTTTGTCGCTGCTCCAAGTCGCTAGCAGCAGCTCGTCGTCGACCAGGGCTATCGGAGCCACCGCTAGTCACTGCCCAAGCTATCGCCACCCGTCTTCGCCGGTTCCGCCCACGAGCCAACCGCCGTGCAGCCTCCTTCCAGCCGAGGTTAGTAGCTGGAAGTTCCAGCAAGATCCAATTCTTCAAGGCTTGTTTTGGATGCCTTTCGGTTCTCATTTGGTGTTGCTCCGTGTAGATTTGTCGTCGGCCTCGTCGTGCTCTTCTTCGCGAGACTCATCGGAAAGCGATTCCGATGAGTTTAGCTCACTAAACCTTGATTAGAGGGTTAATGATGCTTAGGGTGTTCTTAGTTTAAGTTAAGCAAGCTTAGGTGGTTAGATTAGTTTATTTAGTTGTGGATTAGATTAAGGTGTTTAATTAAGTTAAAGTGTATTTAGTTTAAAGCTAAGTAGGTTTATTTTAATATAAGCCTTGATGTGAGTTAAAGGAATTTATTTCTGATTTAAATAAATGTTTCAAAATTATTGGATTATTTAATAATATTTTATATTACGAAAATTATTAAAATATTATTATTAAAAAATTTCGAAAAATTATTTCGACCTTATTTCCTCGAATTTTGTACCGATCGCTACTATGTGCTCAAATTTTGAATATGATGATTGGATAATGCAAATTGAATGTAGATTGTGAAAAATAGGATTTATTATTTTAATGGGAGCATTTGAGTGAAATGCATAGTGTTCGGGAGTCAGTTTTGAATTGATGTGTTAGCTGGTTGAAAGACTCGGTCGCAGTAGTGGCTAGGCCAACTAGACCTTTATTCCTTTAGAAATGCCGTCAACATAATGATAAGGCTCGAGTCGTAGTAGAGGCTAGGCCAACTGGACCTATGCTCATTTGGGAATGCCGTCGACGTAGTGACGAAGCCACGCTCTAAGGTGGGGAGGCGATGCCTGGTTATATGCCAGTAGATAACCGAACCGCGAGTAGGCTATGCCCTTGTGTGACAGTGAATAATAATTGGAACGCTTGCTGTGATTGTGAATTATGTGAAATTGATTGTGTTTCAATGGTTTAAGTTCTTATTACTACATGTAATTAAGTGATGCGAATTGTACTAAGTTGTAGGAAGGAAATAAGATGAGGTAAGTCTTCTATGCTATGTAGCTAGGCTATTCTTGGGCGTATTTTCTTTCTAATAGAGGTTTAGGAGAGGTGAACTTGCTGAGACAATGTCTTACCCCGTTGTGGGAAAAATATTTTAGGACCGTAGATGGCAAAACCCCCGGAGTGATATGGTATCCCGATGCAGATCATTGAGCAGGTGCATAGTTTTCCTGATCCTGGAAGTCATTGGATCTATGAGTTGATTAGGACCACGGTTTAGGTCCAGGAGGTCGAGTTTCTCAAGGTGCCTCAGAGCAGGTACATATACATCGCTCTCGATGGCGGGGTGGATGACCCGTCGTCTCTAGAGGTTGATCAGTCAGAGACTGGATCGACGAACGAGTCTGACTAATAGCTATAGGATAGTTCCTTCTTTTTGGTGAATTGATCCCTTTTGTGCAGGCTGACCCTTTTTGTTGCACATAAACTCTGACCATTTTTGATGTATATGTAAACTCTGGTGTGAGTATATATGAAAGTATGTTGGTTTGTGTTTGAATTAATTTTTCCTGCTATCCTATCTCGTGAGTTTTTGTCAAGGGTTTTATAATACGTTCTGCTTGCGCAATAATGAAATAAAATGGTCGATGACACTATCCGAGAATGTCGCATTTGCATGACCATGGCGAGTTGTTCACGTGTCTCGGGGTTTGGGGCGTGACACCGGCAATTCTACATGGCACTGCTGGCATCCACGTCAACATTTTTCGGCCAAAATTGGCCGGATGGACTCAATCGGCAAGAAGTGAAAATGTTTAGGACTCAATTGGCAAAAGTACAATAGGTTTAGGACTTTTTGGACAATTCTCCCCACACATAAATCTCTATAAGCGATAAGAAAAATCCAGCATTTAATGGACATAGGCAAAAAAGATTAGAACTTCAACAATATACATGGCACGTATGAAGTAATAATTATTCAAGCAACATCAAACAAATCATGTGTATTCAAGTAAGTACTTGATGTACATTTGATTATGCTCTTTCTTCCATCAATAGGGATTTAATGCAACTGCAATGCAGACAATCCTATTGGCGATATGCATCCCCTATTTCTAATTTGGTTTCGAGCTTGTTCATATACAATGAAGAAAAGCAATGGCAAATTAAGGCCGCAATTACGTAATATATAATAGCAAGTATGGCGCTTAACGGCCATAAATAGAAAAAAAGAAAAAAGAAAAAGAAGCAAGTTTAGCTATGGCGATGACAATTTTGACTGTATTGCGCGAAGAGATATTACTATAATCGATTACGTGGCAGTTCCGTAATACGTTCACAGACTCGCAGAGCATTGTATGCACCGAAAAATCTGGCCTTCCAAAACCAAGTAAAAATATATAAATTCATGCGGTTCTTTCTTTTCGAGGCTTTGATTCGAATGTTCTCTGTTAAAGTTTGATTTTAGTGTCGGTGTTAGACAATTTAAACTTTTAGGACTTTGCACGGTATTAATCAAAACTATATCCTTTGCACATACATGGGGGTTGGTGGATATGCGACATATGCATATTGTTTTAAATAGGATATTATAGACGTAGATAGGGAAAAAGCCACAAAAACTCAAAATTATGTCTACCATTACACATTTATCTTGAACCTTTTTGGTGACATCAAAAATCCTCAAATCATGCTCATTGTAAAACATATCCAATTTTTTTTAAACGTGTACCTTTGTGACATATTTAGCTCTCGTTGATGTTCCGTTAGATGATTTTTCAATCAATATAATGTTGTTTTATTTCACTTAAGTCATGCGGGCATTTTGTCAACACTATTTGTTTTCTGGTGTCCACACAGGCTTATTTTAATAGATTCCATTGATAGAGTTTTAATAGAGGGTCATTATGTCACAAAAATACGAGTTTGAAATTTTTTGTGTTGCAACAAAATTTGAGATAATCGTGTCGTAGTGGGTATTGTTGACACCTAAATTTTGGCGACCCATTTAATCATTTATCGCATTAAAAAATTAGGAGTTAATTTTATCCCTGAAAAAATATTAATTGCATAGCATATAAATTTAGGTGCATTTATTTTTAATTTGCATTTTTTACATTTATTTACTGGACCGGTGACGGATGGATCGAATTAGTGATTTTGAGTTTTAAATTAACAGGCTGGACTAAGCGCATGAAGAGTACAAATTAGCCTTTCGAGCCCGTTTTCTAAAATTGAGATTTGAAATGAGAATTTTTAGAATTTAAGAAAGTCGGATTGTAATTTTATTTTTAAAAATCAGTAAAAAATATTTAGAAGATAATAAAAATAAGAGGATTTTTATGGTCAGGAGGTTATAGGAAAATCTTCGTATATATTGAAAAGTGAATGAAATATTTCGCGAAGATCACGTCTTTATTTGCCGATAAAGGGAGCCGTGTACAATGAGAGAAGGGGGTTTCGAGGGTTTTCTTTTGGTGGAACAAAGAAGAAAAACCAAAAAGTGAAAAGTGAAAAGTGAAGAAAACAAAAACAAAGTACGATCGGCAGGGGGTGAGGGGACGTTTACTGTTCATCGTCTTCCTCACCCTTGCCGCCTGCGTCTGCAACCGGACGCCGTCCCGACGGTCGCCGCCGCCGGCTCCTCTACGCTCGCCGCCCGCGCCTGCATCCGGCCACCGCAAGCCACCGCCGTTCGCCAGTGAGCCCCGAACGCCGAACCTTGATCGCTCCTGTTCTGCTCCATCTTGCCACAGACGCTGCTGCCTCGACGCTCCGCCAGCCTCCGCCTTCGATTGACGTAGCTGCAGCCCAACGCCAGAAGCAGCAGCCCCCTGCCCCGTCGTGCCTCAGTCCCTGTTCTGCCTCGCCGCTCCGCCTTGCCGATCCGCGACGCCTGACGCTGTTGCCCCGAAGACCAGTGATCGACGTCCCTGCTCAACCCGACGCCCTGCTGCCCGAAGTCGAAGCCCTGCGACGCTGCTGCTACCGCCGGATCTGCCTCGCCTGCAATCAAAAGCCCGAGCACCGCCTTGCCGTCGCGGCCCAGCATCCAGCAGCCCGTGACCCAGCGCTGCCACCATCGTCCGCGCTCGCCTCCGCCCACGAGCCAGAACCCGAACCCCCTGCGACGCCGCTGCCACCATCGTCCGCCTCGCCTGCCTCCCGCTCGGAGCCCGACACCGCCGCACCAGCATCGCCGTGCCACGCCTGATCTCCACCAGATCTGAACCAGATCTCACCGCTCGTCGTCCCCGAGCAACATCCGACGCCTGCGCCGTCTCCACTCACCGGTCGCACAGCCTCAGCCGCGACCCAGTGTGCGAAGCCAGCAGCCCGCGCCCGACGACTGTACTCCTGCTTCCGCTGACGCCGTGTCTCCGGCCAGCCTCATCGTCGCCGTTCGCTAGCCGTGCCAGACGCCGCACCGCCGCCAGTCCCCGCCGGAGCTCCAACGCCGGCCACCCTCCGTCCGGCGCTGATCACCGCTGCTTCTCCCCCTCCAAAATCCCTTAGGTGGTTTATCTTTTATTTTTTATTTTTTTCTTTTGTTTTATTTTTCGTTTATGTTATCTTACTTTATTTTATTTATCATTGTACAGTTTGAATATTGAGAGGTGATTTTCACCCAAAATTATTGTAACTATTAATTTAATCCGTAAGATGCCGGATTATTTTTCTAATTATATTAATTTTTGGGATTTATTGATAGTATTTTAATTGTTAAATCATTATAATAATTAATTTGATTCGTAAAGCTTTCGGATCGATTTTTAATTATTTTGAACTCTATGCCGTGATGTTTAGGGTTAAAGTAATTATTAATTTAACCCGTGAGACGACGGATTATTTTTTCGATTATTTTAATCATTTATTTGTTGAATATCTTGATTGTTTAGATTTAATGTTTATTTGATAATTACTTGTCTTGAAAAAGCACTAAAAAAAAATCAAAAAAATCAAAATCTTACATCAAAGCATGTATGTTTAATAAATCATACATGTAGGATTAGGTTTGTGAAATTTTTGTCATCTAGTGATTGTTGCTAGGTTCATTTAGTTAGAAATTGCTCGTCATTAGAATTAGGTCATTTGATTAATTTAGATTGCATATTTAATTGTTGCATTTCTTTAATTTCAAATTTCATGGAAAATACAAAAAAAAATTAGAGTAAATTCATTTAATGCTTTAGGATAGATTGCATGCTTATTCATGTTATATAGTTTATGTCATATTGGCATGCCATATCATTTCATATTAAATTAGTAGCATGCATTGCATGATTCTCATTAAAATAAAGTAAAAACCAAAATTGAGTGATTGCATGTTAATTATAAATCATATCTAGAATTATTGATGTGAATTCTAATCTAACATTGCATATGCTTTTTCGTTCTTTATAAGGTCGCTTTGTAATTTATCATTTGTTTTATTGAGTGTTAAATTGATGGTTTGCACATCCGCATGATTACCTCACATGCTATGGAGGTAAATTAAAATCAATTCAAGCTGCTTGCAAAATATTTCTTTTAAAATAAAAATGGAAGGTACCGAAAGGGCGTTAGTGAAATCTAGCATAACCAAGTCCCCAAACTCATAATCTCTGTTCATAAGAGTAAAGTAAATCTCCCGTTACTTTATTTGGGTTTCTAATCGACCCACCTGATTCGTATGAGTAAAGTAAATCTCCCGTTACTTTACTTGGTTTCTAATCGACCCACAAAAAATAGATTAGTGGCGACTTCTAATTAAAAAATCAATTGCATGTTAAGAACTTGAACCTAAGTCGCGAATTGGTATGGGCTTAGAAGAATCCGAGCTAAATTTAGGCTTAGTAATCCATTAGCCTAATTTTAGATGGTGCACCCGAATTTTAGGTCGCGACAGGTATAATTTAAAGTTTTTTTTATGACTTTTGCACTGTAAGATATATGCTATATGAAAATAGGAGAATTGTTTACTAATTGCTCAAGATCAAATTTTCATTAAACAAATTTTAATTTGAAGATAAGAGTATCTTAACCAAATGTAAGGTTGAAACCAAATTTGAAAGTTGGCCTTATATATAGTACAAATGTGACGCCTAGAATTTTTAATCCGAAAACATCCTTCACATATTCCACACCTCATAAAGTCAACGACCCAACTGATATTCCCTACATGCCATCAAAGCTTTAAGCTAAATAATACTCAATTTATAATTTAAATATCATTATCGAATATAGAAAATTTCAAATGTCTCAATAAACACATAGACAAGAGGAAGTGATAACATTGTAAAATATTAAAAAGTATAAACGAAGCCATGCAATTGTAAAATATCTTAATCATAAGCTTGTGTGTAGAGAGCGATTATTATGAAAAATTTAAATCATCAAAATAATTAAAAGAAAAATAATAAGAAATCTAAAAATATCTTATTATAATTCACTTTTTTTCTTTCATGTTTGATATCCCGGCCTTATTTTGGATTTACAGATAAATAAGTAACATTTCAAACTTTCGAAAAAGAAAGTCAAATAAACATCTCTCCGTAACTAGCACTTCTTTACTTCCATCTTTCTTGTTATTTTATCATTCTCAATTCTTCATCTAAAGACACTCCTACAAGGTCTAAGCATATATATTTTCCTTAATTCGATAATCAAATAAGATTAAAACAAAGTACAGTCCACCGTTTTCTATTTTCTTCTAAAAGAGAGCACTAACGTTTGTCGGTGCAAGTGGTAAGGATTTTTTTTTTTTTTGGGTCGAAAACGGGTGATTTTTTTCATTCCTTCATATGATAATTACAAGACAAAGATAAACATACTTCGAAACATAAAATATCCCTATGAGGCTAGGGATGGTAAGACGCCCATTTGAGAGGGAATTTTTTGGTCCGACGTGCTTTTGCTATCCAATCGGCGGCTCAGTTTCCTTCCCAGGGGCAATGAGTTGTCTTTGCTTGGCTGAATTAGGCTAAAATTCTTTTTCCTTCTTGGACTATGGGTGCATTTGGGAAGACTTTTGGGGAAAGTCTTTAGGAAAATGCAAAGACCTTTGAGTTAAAGATATTTTTAAAATGCAAACTGTGTTTGGTAAATTATAGTTTGAAAGCTCTTTGTGAAATACCTTTGAGCAAAATGCTATTTGGGAGAATTACATTTACAAAGGGCTTTTATGATAAAAAAAAAAAAAAAGTTAACTGCGCGGGCGGCCACGGGTGATCGAAATTCGTCGTCGGCGGCCGACATCCGACTTACGCACCCGGAGACGACTTGGGAAGGCCGCCCGGGTCGAGCGACTCCCGAAGACCACCGCAAAGGCCGCTTGAGGTCACACGATGCCGCCGCGACCTCCGACAACCCCGCCGACCCTCGAAGACCGTCGGCAAGGCCGCCCGAGGTCACACAACGCCACCGCGACCTACGGCGACCCCGGTTTGGGGCGGCGAGGTTGCGCGACGCCGCCTCGACCTTTGGCGACCCCGCCGCGACCTAGATCTAGGGCATCGAGGTCGTGGGAGGACCTCACCGACGACCGCTCGCAAGCGGTGGTGCTAAGGCGCGGTGGCGTCGGGCTCCGGTGAAGGGGAAAACCGGCGTCACGACGGAGCGCGGGGGTCGGCGACCGAGCGGAGGACGTTGGGCGAGGCGTAACGGAGGCGTGCTTCCGAGGCGGAGGTCCCGCAAACGGCGAGTGGAAGCGTTGGCGGCGCGGCGGAGTTAGGTGCTGGGTCGCGGGCTGCTAGGTGACGACGGCATTGGGCGGAGGCGAGCTCAGATCTGTAGGTGTCGGGGCACTCGAGCAATGAGATCGGGACAGCAGCAGTCGAGTGGTGAGGGCCTCAAGCGTTGGGTCGCGAGCTGCTGAGCGACGACAGCGTCGGGCGAAGGCAAGCAGCAGTCAGCGGTGACGCGGTCGTCGAGCGAGATCGGTGCAACGAGGTTCGCGATCTGCTACAGGGGCTTCGGTTCGAAAGGGGCAGCGGTCCGCTCGGGTTCAGATCTGGTGGAGGCGCAGCGATGGTGGCTGGAGGGGCCGGCGGAACGGCGATGGAGCAGAGAGGGCTCGCGGGTGGTATTGGCGCGGTCGAGGGCTACCGGCATAGTGGCCGGTGCGGGCAAGGTTGTATCCGCGAAGAAGATGAACAGTACCCACTCGCGGAAGAAGAAGACGAAGAAGATGGGAACAGTAGAATGAAGGGCAAAGCCAAAGCTGAAAGCCCAAGCACCCTTGGGCTTTCAACCTTCAGAAGGCTGGCTTTAGCTCAATAGGGTTTCAAAATTTTTCCCCAAACAGCTGATACTTGGCCTAAAGGCCTTTAGGTGTCTAAAGCTACTTGGGAAGGCAGTTCCCAAACGCAGCCTATATTCCTCATGTCCTAAGGTGCTTCTTCTCGGCCCATTATGCTCTCCACTACTGTCGAGTTGTCACTTTCATAGACACAGTCTATTTTTTCTTTCTGACTTTCCCACACGTGAGCCTCTTGGATTTGCTTCAGAAAATTCAGACCTTTTACAAAATTAAGTTTTCAGCTTGAAGAGTGGTAAGGAGTTTGGGTTCCCTTAAGCAAGGCCTCGAGTTCGAGCCTTGTGTATGGAGCAGACGGCGGCGCTGGGAGAGCTCCCCATTATGGGGAGCTCGACAGTGCTGGTGTCTGGAATAGCTGGGGCCAAAGGCTCCGGATGTCGGGTGATCATGGACCGAAAAAGAAAAGAGAGAGCAGCGAAACGACGACGGAACGCCACGCCACTCCCCACTCCGTCGTCGTTTCGCTCTGCGTGATGAGAGCAGCAAAACGACGACGGCGGAACGCCACTCCCCCGCCGTCGTCCGTCGTCGTTTCGCTTCGCGAAAAACGCAGAGAAAAAATAAATAAATAAATAAAAACGCGTAAGCCCTACCATCTCGTCGTTCGTTCATCCTCCTGGAAGCATTTTCCTCTATCATCGTGTTCGCAATCCGATTTAGGGCAGGCGCGAAGTGGCTCCTCCGTCCCCGAGCTCGGCCTCCGTCGCCTCCTCCTCCGCCGATCGATCGCTGGCCGGCTCGCCGGCTCGCCGTCTCGCAAGGTATACTTCCCCTCGGCGAGTTCTTCCGAGGTAGTGTTCGCTCGCGCCGGACGCCCCCGCCGTCACCGAGTTCAGATTCACTGTCGTACGTCGAATCCCGTCCGTCCGTCCGTTCCTCCCTCCCTCCCTCCCTCCGCGCGCTCCGGTGTCCGGTCGAGTAGCGAGCTCCGGGGGAGTGCAAGTCGGTCTCGCGGCGGTGATTTGATCTCCGTGCATCGTGAGCGGATTCAGTCGAGTCGTTGTCGTTGTTGACTGGTGGGGAAGGTTGCAAAATGGAGTCATGTGATTTTCGATGTGTTTTTTTCGTGTTTTGTGCGGTCGCGAGTGTTCGGGTGGCGTGGCGGTGGTAATGCGGGAGAGCTGATTTGTTTGTGGAATTCGGGGGCGAGTTCTGTGGGGAATTTAGGAGCGTCACGGTAGGGCTAGTGGTTGGAGTTGGATCGAGGAGATTGGGACCGGGATGCGTTGTTTTGTTCCGGGGCGTAGCCAGGTGCGTTTGGAGTGGATTTGAGTAGAGCTCGCGGAGAGTCGTGCTCGTGGGATGTAGGGCGGTCAAATAGTCGATTTTATTATTAGAATTTGAATTTTGACCTGAAATAAAATGCTGAGCGGCATTCCCCTCCCTTCATGTAAAAACCCTAGCCATATCTTTGCTATCGTAAATCTTTCTCATGGATTATGGGGGAGTGATCACAGCTATTGAAGAAGGCGATATTTCGTTTGCTGCAACTGTTGGTCTACTTTTGATTTTTTTTCTATGTTTTTGGTTAGATTGTGTGTTGCTGCTGGGCACGGAGCAACATGAAAACGAAATTACTGAAAAACGGATGATCTTTGTATCGTATGTTGGCTTTTCGAATTATGCTACTTTGCTGTTGCCCGTTTGGCTTTACTGCACGATTAACTGGGTTTGAAATCATCTGGTATTGGCAATTTAGAAAATCATTCCATAGTGTTAGTACTGAAGATGGCAGGTAGGGTTGAATCTGTTTTAAATCTTTTTTGTGACCTCTTGTAATAAAAAGAGTATGTCTATTTGCACTTGTCGAGTAAGTGAAGCTTTACTTTTGCAGATCTGGGCCAGGCTTCAGCCGATAGTGTCACTTTGGTTGTCAAAAACTCCCGAAGCAATGAGATTATCCCGAGGGTGGTTGTTGTGAGTCCCGGCCCTCAAAGAATTGATTATCCTGTGGTTCAATCGGACCGCACAAGAAGCATTTCCTTGGAACACGACAGTCTTTTGGTCCTATTTTTCGCCACTGGGTGTTCCCAGATCAATCATCAAGTTAAGCGCTTCAGTGACAATTGTCCTCAAGATGATTGTGTGAATGAAGTTCCGGTAGCCGCCACCATCCGCCACCATGATTGACTATAACAATGGCACTCTGACCATTAGTGTGGGTCTTGGCTATAATGTCAGTGTAAAAGTGGTTTTCTGGGGTCTTGGATGTGATCGCTCATCCATCAGTTGCGTTTTACCCCGGGACAAATGTCCGGAGTCTGAGAAGATGTGGCAAGAACCTGAAGAGAGGGGACAGCCACGGGTGCTTGTGGGATGTAGGGCGGTCAAATAGATGTTTTACTGCTAGGCCTGTGGCTTTGCAGCCAATGACGTGCGCGAGTTTTTGTTCTCTCGGAGAGCTTATGGTGCAATTATAAGCATTTAGGGCTCATGTTGGCATGCAATTGCCTTTCTGTGTGGGGTTTCGAGAATTTTCTCTGTTTGCTTGTGTAGTTTATCTTGTTATTGGTAGATTGCCATGACCTTAGTAGTCTCCGTTCTTTTTCCTGCCGATTGTTCTAGAAGAATTAGAATGTGTGCTGCGAATTAGAAAAAAGAAAAATCATTGAATGCCTGTGCAATTTAAGCTTTTGACATAATACCATAGTCGTCAAATGTTGGCTCACTTAAATGTGAATGGATACAGATGGAGTACTAACGAGTTGTTCATATGCACTTAGTAGAGGAAGAATCTGATAGGGTCTCTTCTTCATCATGGACAATAAAAACCTGTATATCTATACAGTTTACATTATGGCTGCTGAGTGTATGTTATGTATATGTGCACATGGCTTGAATTTTGAGTAATTACTTACTGTTATGTGTCCTTTTCAGGCTATAGATTGAATAAACTGGAGAAAAGCTTGTTAAATCTGCATAGTTCTCTCCATTGACTGTCAAGAGAAGGAACGGCTGCTTTTCTGCAAGGAATGATTTTTCACTGATACTTTTGACATATATCCAATGTCAGGGTTGATAAATGTACTACACTAACCTTTATTCCCATTTTTTAGTTGATCTTGTAAGTGCCATGATTTTACAGACATAATGATCAATGGTCATCAAATTGGTGCAACTGTTTGAAATTCGTGGGTTGAGTACCTCTTAAAATGAAGATGTTTTTAGCTGCTCAGTTAGGGAATTTCAAAAATACTGTGGTATTAAGGGAAGGCCTTGCCATTATATAATATATATATATATAAAGTTATAAAGAAGTCATAAGCTATGCTATGCAAGTTATCCCATGCTGGATTTTTCGTGTGTTCTTTTTATTTGTTGAACTTCATTCCCATATATGTCTTGTTTTTTACGCCACATTAAGGACCAGGACTTACTACTTAAATTAATTTGTATGGTTTAGTGAGTCAATTGGTATGTAAAATGTTTACCTCCATTGTGCTTGCAGTCTTCTCTTAACAACTCAACGTCGAATCTACCAGACGGCACTGGACGATCTTTTGCAACATCCTTCTCTGGTCAGTCTGGTGCTGCTTCCCCCGTTTTTCATCATAGTGGTGAGTAAATATGCTAAATGTTGCTATCACGAATACTGCTAGAACTTCTCGTAATATTGAGGCTAAATGTCTTTCTGGAACTATTCAAGGGTTGCATAACATGCATGGGGGCTTTAATGTTCCCAATATGTCGGGCACAATTCCATCAAGAAGCTCCACAATAAATAATCTACAGTCTGGCGGCATCCAACAACCAGCTGGAAACCTTTCTGGTGGCCGATTTGCATCAAATAATCTTCCTGTTGCACTCTCTCAGGTACTCTAGGGGTTTGCATGATGTTGAAGTTTGATGTGATGGACAATTGTTGGTTCTGAATTTGACCGCTGTGCAAGCCATCAACTGCTAAATGATCACTGCCTCAATGCAATTTGCAGCTATCTCATGGAAGTTCTCATGGACATTCAGGAGTCACAAATAGAGGGGGTCTCAACGTTGTGGGAAACCCCGGATTTAGCAGTAATGCAAATGGAGTTGGAGGCTCCATCCCTGGTATCCTGCCTACGTCTGCAACAATTGGAAATCGGAATGGCGTTCCTGGACTGGGGGTGTCCCCAATTTTGGGAAATGCAAGTTCTCGCATTTCAAGCTCTATTGGTAACATGGTTGGAGGTGGCAGCATTGGGAAGAATTTAAATGCTGCTGGAGGAGTATCTGTGTCTGGTCTTGCATCTCGTCTAAATTTGAGTTCTAATGCTGGATCTGGAAATTTGGGTGTACAGGGCCAGAATAGATTATTGGGCGGTGTACTTTCCCAGGGTACGTGGTCTTGCTGGCTATATTGATTTTATTTTTATTTCTATGTAGCACACCTCAGAGTGATTAAAAGTAAACATGTCTTGAAATCACCCCTATCGACTTGATTGCTATGTTTGTTTCTTTTCCTTTCGAACAAAACCATTTTTACTGTTGTTACATGAAGGTTTCTTTTCTCTGAACATTCAATCCTGTTTACACAGTTTGTCCATTTTGTATCTGTCTGATGTTATCTAGAATGTTTCATTGCCCCTCTGGATAAGGATTATAGTTGTCCACCAGTACAATGTGGAGACTTCCAGTCGGTTAACACTAGAGGATACTATATTTAGTTTCTAAGTGACCTTTTCTGGTAATGTTGGATCACTCACTTTAACGGATGGATTAGCATTATGGTCTGCTTTTGTCAGAAGGTGTTTTGTCACATCAGCCTTTTGCGATTTATCTTTTCCCCCCAATGAAGAAAGGTTTTGGGATAGATAGACAAATGCAGCAAAAGAGGAAGAAGAGAAAAGAATAGAATCAAGACCTAGTATTTTTGTTCAACTTGATAGATGTGACACCTTGCGCTTCTTATGACTTTCTGACATAAAGTCTGGCTCATATTGGCAAATCTATAATGTCTGTCTTAAATTAGGAATTAAGAAAAAATAATGGGAAGATTGATCTGCTGATAAACTGAACTCTGGGCTGCTTTATGTTGCATTTTTGTTTTCAGGATCTCCTCAGGTTTTTTCAATGTTAGGCAATTCTTATCCTTCAGCAGCAAATCCTCTTTCACAAAGTCATGTGCAGCAAGTGAATAATCTTAGCTCTATGGGAATGTTGAATGAGTTGAACTCAAGTGACAGTACCCCTTTCGACATAAACTTAGATTTTCCTCAGCTGACCAGTCGTCCTAGTTCTGCTGGAGGGCCTCAAGGACAAATAGGTAAAGAGGAAAATTCAAATCTTTAGTTGATGGATACTTTTCTTTTCTATGTTGGAGTTATTATTGTTTTGAAGATGTTAGAAAGTATTACAATAAATGCTGAAATCTTAGGTTCTCTTCGGAAACAAAATCTTAGCCCAATTGTTCAACAGAATCAAGAATTCAGCATCCAGAACGAGGATTTTCCTGCCTTACCAGGATTTAAAGGTAAATAATTTCAGTCCTATAACTCTTTTAATAATTATTTTTCATTTCCCACCTGAGGAGTGTTTGGTCCATTTCTTTATATGGTTCTTTTGCTACTCATTTTCAGATATGACTAGTTGAATTGGTGTTCCCTTGCTCATCTTTCTCTATGAAGGAGTTTTTTATTCTTTTAATGCCACTACGCATGGTTGGGTATCAATCAAAGGGATTTGTTATGGCAGCTGTTGTTTAAACATGTTTAAATTACAAAATGTTGTGCTTCCTGTGGAATTTTGTGCAACTTATGATATATATAGCATGTTTTACCAAATCCAATGGATCAATAAGCTATCCAATTTTAGCTGATGCAGTGCATGCATGTTGGATGTGTCTGCTGACAGTGACAGTGATTTTCATAACCCAGCAACTCCTCAAAATGATGTGTCATGATATTTGTTGCTTACCATATCTTTGCAAGAAGAAAAATCATGTACTCTGAGGCTCTACTAGCTTAATTTTATGATTTCTGGAATGCAATGCATCCCTGCATCTGGCATGGAATTTTGTTCTCTAATTACTACTGATCACGCTGTTAGATCTTTTACAGGTGGTAATTCAGATTATTCTATTGACTTGCACCAGAAGGAGCAACTTCATGACAATGCTATGTCAATGATGCAATCCCAGCATTTCTCGGTCAGTCTAAATGTCTTGGGAGAATTTCTTTCCTTTTTACTAGTCGCTTGAGTTGCACCCAAGTCTGCTATGAGATACATAACATACATTCATTTGCAGATGGGAAGGTCTGCTGGATTTAATTTAGGGGGAGCATACTCATCTCATCGACCTCAGCAGCAGCAGCAGCAACAGCAACCTGTGCCTTCAGTTACTGGTGGTGGGGTTTCCTTTTCACCTGGGAACAATCAGGATCTTCTACACTTGCAAGGATCAGATATATTTCCATCTTCCCATTCAACATATCACTCTCAGGTTTGGTAGTTTTGCTATGTGTCATTTAATTAAAAGATTTTGGAAGGATTCTCTTTGATGTTGGATACAGGGGGTAGTGGATTGGATACAGACTGGCAGATGAGACATCATTATCTGTGACAGAAGATTTTAAATTCTATATTAATGATAGGAACTGTAATTTATCACTTGAGATTTGATCCCTTTTAACATTGTCATCTTGTTTTTGCTTAGTTAGCTTGTCCAAGCGATTGTTGTCTTTGACAAAGACTTTTTGTGTTGATAGGGCTTTCAAACAAGTGGACCTCCTCCTGGGGTTGGGCTTAGACCTCTAAATTCACCAAGTACCATATCTGGAATGGGTTCATATGACCAGCTTGTCCAGCAATATCAGCAGCAGCAGAACCAATCTCAATTTCGCTTGCAGCAGATGTCTGCAGTTAATCAGTCATTTAGGGAGCAGGGTTTGAGACCTATGCAAACATCACAGTCTACTCCTGATCCATATGGGTTGCTGGGCTTGCTAAGTGTTATAAGGACAAGTGATCCTGATCTGGCATCTCTAGCACTTGGCATTGATTTGACCACACTCGGGCTAAATTTGAATTCTTCTGAGGATCTTCACAAGACTTTTGGTTCCCCATGGTCCGATGAGCCAGCAAAGGGTGACCCAGAGTTTAGTGTTCCACAATGTTATTATTCTAAACAGCCCCCAACTTTACATGTAAGCCAACCTCCTTTTAGTTCCTCCAATTTTGTTCCCATTATCAGTTATGTATCAGCTTTAATGGCTGCACTTATCAATCTCTAAGCAATATATTATGTTCGGTTGCAGCAAGGTTATTTTGCGAAGTTCTCTGTGGAGACATTATTTTACATATTTTACAGGTGCTTCTCTTTATATTCATTTAGTGCTCCGGCAAATTGCATTACTCATTATTTACTAACATGCTATTTTTTTTTATTTTTTTTTGGGTCTTCTGCAGCATGCCTAAAGATGAAGCCCAATTATATGCCGCAAATGAACTGTATGCTCTTTTACTCAAGGGATGCCTTTTTTCTTCTTGCCAAGAAAAGAAACTTCGTTCGGTGCCTTTGTGCACACTTGGTCCCTCCATCTCTTATCAATGTAAGTTAGAAAGTCTCTTGAATTTAGGGTTCTAAGAAAATTGGAAACATTTTGTTGGCAGTTACAACAGAGGTTGGGTTCATCACAAAGAGCTTCGGGTGTGGTTTTTGAGGGCCCCTAACATGGAACCACTGAAGACACCATTGTATGAGAGAGGATCTTATCACTGTTTCGATCCCAACACATTCGAGATAATTCGCAAGGTTGGGTTGATCAATACCTGTCGCAACTTCTTTGCCATACTATTATTCTGCATTTATCACTGGTCACCCAGGCCACTTCCAAAGCTCAAGATGTAAGCTCCTTTGCAGGATAATATGGTGCTTCAATTCGAGATGCTGGAAAAGAGACCAGCCCTACCTCAGCACTAACCAGTCATCAAACCAACTGATGTAAATCACGCGTCAATTTTCTTTTTTTGTCTGAACATGCATTTAGTATTTCTTGCATTTAGTAAGTCAGGCAGTGGAATGCCGACCCCCTTTTATTCATCCTACTGGGGTGGATGTAATGATTAGCTATCCCTTGTTTCGAGTATCATGAGCAGTTATTGCACCCGTACCTTGTCTTTAGAGAGCTTAGTATTGTCATACTGCCGCTTTTATATAATCACCCGTTCTTTTATTTTTCCTTAGTTATGGTCGGACATCTTGTGGTGTTTTGGGTGGGTCCCGCTTTGTGGATGGACATAGGGTTCAGATCTCGCGTCCCCGAAATTCAGTTTTATTTCTTGTCAAGAGGCTGAAACTTTTTTAATCTGCCGCCTAATCTTAGATTTTCTTTTGCACATTCTTTGGCCGAGGAAAAAAGATAACATTTCCAAACTAACAATGATCTTGGAGTGGACGGCTGACAATTTGACCTGTTTGTTCTATAGGTAACACAATCTGGCATGCAAAACCCTTCAACGAAGGTATATGGTGGTTAAATTCTGACAAAAAAAAGCTGATTAGAGAAATCAATCTGAATGTGAAGCAATTCGTTGTTGTAAAAATTTAAAGGAATAAATGTATTGGAAATTTTAAAAATTGTTATAAAGGTGTAATCGAATTCTGAAACTTATTAAGTTGGTACAGTTGAGTTATTTTATATACAAAGGGTTTTTTTTTTTTTTTTCTATTTATTTAATATTCTTTTCTCTCCTGCATGGCTTTGACTTTATTAAAACATGAATTAAAAGATTCAAATAACTTTGTTTTGGCGTAATCCTAATTTTTATTAAAAATTTAATTAAAAAAGTGGTTCTTTAAAAAAAATCACAATAAAAGGCGAGGGCAAGGGTAGCAAGCCCTTACTAGCGCTATCCCACTGTCATTGTTGCCGCTCCATTGTTGCCAAAAGGGCCGACGGGAGCTGTTGAGGCTGGTCTCACCGAATGTAGGCAAGAGTTGTGGCCCTCCACTCAGATGATTTGGGCAAGGGTTGCCGCCCTTTGCTCAGATCAAGCAACCGTTGGCCAAACAATGGCGAGGGCGCCTTGCTCTGACTAGCCCCTGAGGCTAGCCCTTGTTGCGGTCTGGTTGAGAGTTGCTTGATTTGGGCAAGGGTCAATGAACCTCACCTAGTTCTTGGTGGATTGGTGACCCTCATCAAGCCCCCATTCACGATCTTTTTGGTGAATGTGGGGGCTGCAGTGGCTATACCCTTGGCTTTTTTTTTCCCCTTGTGTTCATTTAAAACTTTTTTAAAATTTTTAATGTAATTTAATTAAGATTTAGGTTATAAATCAAAATCACATTGCTTTAACCTAATTCATGTTTTAGCTACGTTAGCGCTACGTAAAAATGACTTGAAGTGCATTTTTTGTAAGTTTTATAATTCAATTACAATAAGTTTTAACATTTCCACTGCACTTCTTCCAAATCTTAATAAGTCATCTAATAGGCTCAATTAGTCTCGTCCAAGCCGGTCCAAGCCAGTTGTAGCCTGTCCAGCCTAGGCCTTGAGAGGCCGGCCCAGCTTGCATTGTTCCGGCCTATATTTTAAATTTTTAGAACCAAGGGCCTATTTTGGGCCCATCACCTTTGGGCCCTTTAAACTTTTTTGGCCCAAAGGTTATTTCGGCCTTAGAAGCCCAATCGGAGACGCTTCTCGGCTAGTCCAGCTCCAGTTCTGTAGGTCGTGTCCGAACGGCCCAACCTATATGTGCTGGCTTTTGTTTTAATTTTAGTTCCCCAAAGGGCCTTTTCGACATTTTCTGCCTCAAAGGTTTTTTGGGCCTATGGGCCCATGAACATTAGGCCTATGACAGCACTTGGGCCAGTGATCCACTATCCAGTAGCCCAACTGGCGCTGCACCGTTCGAAAGGTATAGGGACCAACCCTAGGGCCGTAAAATGCGTGGGTTGGATCAGGTTTGAGTCGGGTCAAAAATGATCCAACCCATATTGACCCATTTAATCCGTTTTGACTCATTTTCACGCAATGTAGATTTGATGATCCATATCTAACCTAACCCATATTTATCCATTTAACTCGTTTTAACCAATTTTCTTGCAATGTAAATTTGATAACACATATTCAACCCGACCCATATTATCAAAACACTTTTATATTACTTTAATAAAAACTTCACACCAAATTTAAAAAGTAAATAAAATAAAAAAATGTGAAAAACCTTTAAATTAAAATACTTTTGAAGAACTCTTGATAAGAAAAAGTTTGATGAGCTAATAATTGATATGAAAATAATATTTGCTTATAACAAATCTTCTTGAATGTAAGAATGCATAGCTTCTTAATTGTAATTGTTTTTTAATTTTGGTTGATTTATTGATTTTAGTTCACCAAGTTAAAAATTACATTATGATGTTTAGAATTTCTATTTATCAATATAAACATCGAGCTTTGTCTAAAAGTACTTCTCCAATATGTATATGGATATATATCTACCAAATGTCATTAAAAAAAAAAAATCTAATTTTTTATTATCTTAAATTTTTTTGAAATTATTATTATTATTATTTTATTATTATTATTATTATTATTATTATTATTTTTTATTATTATTATTTTTTATTATTATTTATTTTCTTCTTTTCTTCTTTTCTCATTTCTTTCTTTTTCCTCCTTCTCCCTTGTTACTCCATCGACGGTGACCAACCAAGCCACGGTCCGGCGACCATCCAGGTGAGCCCAAGCTGCCAAGCTGCGTTGCAACCAGCAAGCTCGCAGCTCGCCCAATCCAGGTGAACCCGAGCTCCATCAAGGCTAGTGAGCTCGCGGCTCGCCTAAGGCTGACGAGCTCGGGATCGGCGACGAAGATGGTGGCATGACGACAGGTAGGCAGTGGTTGCAATCAGTTAGGATCAGAAAGGAAAGGGGGTAGAGCCTTCGCCGCAGAGGAGGAAGGCCATGGGTTCAAAGTAGATTTCCTAATAATCCATTCAGACCCATTTCTTTTCTTACTTTACTTTCTAAGACTCATTTGTGACCCATACCCATATATGACCCATTTAACTAAAATCGAGTCATAATATGGGTTTATAACCCATTTTGCCAGCTCTAACCAGTCCAAAGCACAACGCATGCCCGTGCGTCCATGGCCCCACAACAAAGGCCTAACACAGTGGCCAGCCAGAGACAAATTTTGTTTCTATGATTATTAATAGTAGAGGCGATCATGCTCGAGAAAGAAGTCGGCCATCCAATCTTCTACTCTGATTGTGGTGAAGAAAGAAATAACAGAGGCCTATTTGGTTCGGTTTTGAAGAAATATTCATGTGAAAATGCAAATACCTTCGAACTAAAAGGTTTTCTGAAAAGCAAATAGCGTTTGGTAAATTATAATTTTAAAGTGTATGGAGAAATAATTTTGACTTAAATGTTGTTTGTTAAAAATTACATTTGTGAAGAACTACTAAATTTTAAAAAAAGGTTCTTAATTTTTTTTTTGGGAGATCACCCACGGGCAGCTAGATCTAGCTGCCGAATGGCCTCACTTGAGATTGGGTGACCTTAGGCATCGCTCGCCTCGCCGCAATCTAGGCGACTATCGCCTAGGGTCGCCTAGGTCAAGTGGCGGTTGTTGGCACGCGTGACGCCTTGGCCAACGGTCGTCAACCTTGGTTTTTCCATGCAAACCATAGAGGAGATGATCAATAAACCAGTGGCCAAGACTTGCATTCCGAGAATGAAACTTCACAAAATACCTCCAAACCTATTTTGGGTTATAGATCCTTAAAGTCTTTTGGAGATGCAATTGTATTTCCTCAAAATCGAGCAAAAAAGAACCAAACGCCATTTGCATTTGACCAGAGGACTTTAGAGTTCCAAATCCTATATGGAAATGAACCAAACCGGGCCATAATGCTTCAAGACTAAATAAAATTGTTCCATATTATTATAGGCCTCCTTTTTCACCCTCCTAAGATCACACATGAATTTCCACATTGGATCTTCCTTCCCCTCCCCGCGCCCCCCTCATCTTTTTTTTTTTTTCCTTCTTTCCTCTCCCTCCCTCCCTCCCTGCACAAGATAACTCCCCCATTACCAGCATAATTGCCAGCGTCGCAAGATCATTTGATTGTCTAAAAAATTGCCGTAACATAAATTTCCCAAGTCAGTTATGATCTAACCGTAAGATGGCACAATTCTGGCTAATTCTCAGGATTGAGGCTTGCTGAGCACCACGCTCTTCAGTGCTGGCATTAGATTCTCCAGAAGCTCCCTCTTACTGGAAATTCTCTCAGAAGTGCAATCCTCTTCCTGAGGAGGAGAGAAAGAGAGAGAACAGTAAACACCAGATCCATTAAGGTAATCTTTTCAAGGAACTTTTCAAACAAAGCAGCCAAAACAGCAAATGAAAGGTTTCAGACCAATTGTGAACACAGAGACAAACTTCAATGATAACATATATGTCGTATCTATTATCTAACATGGATTTTTTTCTTACGTCACCAGTGGAGGCAGAAATCAGTGAGAGGAGGGTGACTGTAGCGGCTTGGTAATCTGTCAAAATCTTGTAAGCCGAGTCCTGTAGCTTATCCTGACAAATAGACATATTAAGGTAACCAAACTAACAGAGCAGAATATGTCAACAAAAATTGCAAATAGTTGCAATGTAGATGGTATTACATTGTCTCACACTTCCCAGTTATCCAAAGCAATAATAAGACCCATATACCAACAAGATCTTTGAAAAAAAATGCTTCTGGTAGCAAGACAACTTTTTTGCTGGACAGAAGTACATAAAGGAGTTTCTGGTTTCACAAGCAGTATTACACAGATACAATACCTTCAATCTGGTAATGGCAATAGAAATGGCCCTCCCAGGAGCTTGAAGAGCCTTACTGTGAACCTACACATTGGGGATGTTTTAATCGCCAAAGCAAACAAACCAAGAGAACCAGACAAAACACAGAAAGAAACAATAGCTATTACTGACCTGAATATACAGTAGCGACACTACTTTTGGCAGAAGAGAGATAGGATCCTCTTCCGTAGACACTTGAGAGGTCAAATCCTACAGTGACACTCTGAACTCATTATGCAAACTAGAGTATCAAGTGCAAAGGCCAAATAAAATGATTTTCTCTCGGCTGCTTCATTTGCATGTAGAAAAACTGCAAAACTCAAGATTATTTGCAGACAACAGGATCTCCAGTTGAAAGAAAGCTTGAGAATTATAAGATGATCAGTAGAAGGTCCAAGGTTGTAAACTTTACATCAACAGCAAAGACCAAATGTGAGATCAAAAATCAGCTTTATCAAAATATAAGTGGATAAAGATGACAAATATATCGTGAACAATAACAGTTACAGAATAATGTTCCTATATCTGGCATTACGTAATGGCGTAAAGCAGGCTTACCTTGCGGTAAGAATGCAGAAGTGCCCTTTCCAGTTTCTTATCAAGCTTTTTCACTACCAATCCACTGAAAAAAGCATTCAACTAGGAATAGTAAATAAAAGAGTTTTATGCTACCACATACTAAAGAAGTACAAATAAAAACATCTTAAGTACCTCTCCTCTGCAAAATCTGTCAGTGCAGTCATGAAAATTTCCACACTCTGTCATTGGTAATTTTCGTAGTCATTAATTTATATACACAAAGTGACAAGAGTTACTATATAACATGCAAATTCCATTACCCACGATATCACAAAATGAATTATATGTCAAAAAAAATACCACCGCAACATCCACAAAATTATTGCAGATCTCAATCTCTATTTGAAAACTATTCAACTATGATGTCTGTCAACATAAGGAAAACTGGAACAACTGAAAAAGGATAGCTACAACATTGAACACTGCAAATAAGCAAACAGTACATCTGCCAATAAGCAGAACAAAAATTACTGAAAAGTACCAGACAGAGTTCAACGACAAGGCCCTGGAACATTAGACAATTCACACACAATATTGATCTGGAGGAAGTCTCCTTAGTTTATTATCAAACATCAAAACCAAAATATTATTTAACTTAATTCAATGACAGACCTTTCCCTCCAAAGCGTCAACCACTGCAAGAGCCTTCTTTGAAAGGCTTCCAGGAAATGTCTTTGCCTGCACCAGAAGAAAGGTGTAGATAAGACTCAACTGTCAATACCCCATCCAAAAATTATCATTGCTTAGTTTACGAAAAGGCAGATCAAGGGATTTAATCTCCATACAAGAGCAGTTCTTTCCGCAGAACTAAACGAGACACACTGTGAATTTTCAGGATTTTCGGTTTCAGCTCCAGTCTTTAATTTGTTGTAGGCATCCTGCAGATCACGAATCTATCACACACCCCTTCATAAAAGATATATTTCATGCAACAAACAGAATGATGAAGCAGGATATACACAGCTACCAGATCAACAAATAGCGTATCTACAATAGAAGCAGCTGTTGTTCTTAAGAGATGCCTGTGCAAAACCACCTGTAAAGCACATGAAACTGCCCTTTAATATATTTAATAAGAAACAACTTCCTATTTCAATTGATAAATAGATAAAGGACATACTGAAGTGGATGGATCGTCTTCAAACAAATCTAATGCCTTTTCATATAGCTGTATATTTAACAAAGCCTGCAATCAGAAATACATGAGGAAAGATAACTCATTTAGCCAAATATAGTCATGGTATAGGGCAAACAAGACCAAAGAAGTGAATGATCTTGCTCACTTCATCTATTTTCTTTTGCAAATCATCAAGCAACTGTTTCATTCTCTCTGCATTTTCTGTAAACACTGCCTTTCTTTTTTCCTTCCATGAATTGATTAACATAGGTCTCAAGTGGTTGGCTAGAGACCTAATTATACTGGATGGATCATCAACACCTACCAAAATTAATGACCAATTACATCAAAATCAGATTATGTCAGTCATATGCTACATTCAGAATTAAAACTCTGCATTATAAATCATCACACCTTGCTCTTCAAAATCAGGAAACGATGTAGTGATCATTTGCACAATCCATTCCTCTGAAGGAATGCCCTGGTTTTCTTCTTGGGATTTGGCATCTTTCTTAGTGCTTGATTTCACTTCTGACGAATGTACAGAAGATAAATCTTTGCTCTTCTTCTGGTTTTTCTTAGATTTTGCCGGCACAAAATCCTGATTGTCCAGACCACTCTCAGTTGCACCAGATTTAGCATTTCCAGCAGATTTTCCCTTCTTTTTCCTTCCCCCTTTATCAACAGCATGTTTAATAGACGTACTCTCACTTGAAGTTTCATTTAACTCGGAGGAAAGGCCAGAATCATGCACTCCTTTAGCGTCCTTGGCTGAAGATCGATCATCAGAAAGATTAACTCTACCAGATCCTGAGAGATTAGCTACTGCCATCTCTTTCTCCAGGCGATCATATACATCCTACCATAATTGTAAAAAGTTAAGTGAGTAATCACATAATACATGACTAACTCAAACAATTGGTCATGCCTCCATATGAACAGAAAGGGAAAGAAGTTCCAAATCTTTCATTTGGCAACTAATTAACTAGAAATGAGAGACGGAAAAAAAACGGTGCTAGACAGAAACCGGTAAGTGAGGTCAATCTACAGGAACGGAAGACATGTAAATTCAATGTAAAAACCAAGAAGAGAAGTGAAAAACAATTATTCAAATTACGAAAGAAAATAAACCTCAATATGAACCACAATATAAAGTGTCAAAAACAGATTGCACGTTTCTAGTGTGATTTGGATAAATTGCGCTTTTGGCCACCCAGATGAGGCTGAGAAAGAAAACCCAAAGAAAAGAAAGAAAACCTAAGCCATAAAAATGTAACACACTTTCAGGTAGATGGGACATTTGACATCTAGAACATTCATCGACCTCTATCAAGCAACTCAGTTCATAGTTTCCATGTAAGAGAAGATGACCGGCTATCAAGCGCTGGAAAACACCTACATAGCTAAGATAGACATATCAAGCATCTATTTTAAAAATAGAACGGAGTGCATAGGCCCTCAAATCTTCATGAGCCAAAACATATTTAGGATCAGAATATGATCCCTTTCCAAGAGAAAATATCATTTCTCCAATTAACAGATTCCCAAGGAAATTATGAAGGAACAATAGTTACAGAAAGACTTACCTTGATAAAGGCATTGCTAAAGACAAAGGACTCCCCAAGGATTAGAGCTTTATTAGACTGCAGAAATCATTTCATTTATAATTATCAAACAACGTGTTAAATCTTTAGGTATCATGAACAGATGTGACAAACTGTTACCTTGAGAGCAGACTGAACAGACGGACAATGTAATAAAATCGTGGATGCATCTTGAGAACCAAAGGACGCAGGTAATACAGATAATGAGTCAATCCTGCATGAACAAGTAATATCAAACAAGAGAAAAAGGAAAGTCTTATACAATGTTGTGATAAAAATGATCAATTAAATGACCATATAATTCGTGGATGCATCTTGAGAACCAAAGGACGCAGGTAATACAGATAATGTCAATGCATACAAATTTCATTAAATGACCATATAATTCTTGTTATCTAGATTAGTGCAATGTACAAGAAATGAACAGACAGCGATAATGTCCATTGCAATTTCTTTGTCCCTAGAAAAAATGATACGGAACTTGTGATAACAAAGTTACATATGCTGAGGAAAAGTCATTCAGAAAGCATGAAACTTGATTCCAGTTGACAAAGACTAAAAAGAACTAACTGCACCAGAAGTTTTAAAACTTGTCAAGAAAATACAATTGAGTCCTAAAATGTTCAAAAAGTGTAATTAAGTTTCCCTGTTAACTCCATCCAATTTGGCCAACAAAAAATGCTACGTGTCTTTTTTTATTATTTTCTTAAAACATGTAATGCTCTATGGTGCTTGGTAGGCATCACATCAGAAAACATTCAAAAAAATAACATAAAAAAAACCATTAATGCTGTTCATCTCTTTCCTTAAGGTCAGGTTTCCTTGGGCTGATATATTTAAGGCAATGATTGCCCAAGTATGCCCCAATCAAGACCCACTGGTTGTCACAAAAGCCGGCAGGATGGTCCCGAGGCTGATGGGGTTGGACTTGCTGCCAGACACTAAGCAGGTCCCCAGAGCCAATTCCTCCAAAGCAAGTCAGTGAATTTTATGGATTACTTGCTCGAGATCAATTTACGCGAAGCTGAACTTTGCCGGCAGTAAAGGGTAAGGACTTCTGTGTCCTTCCGCAAGGTGCCCACTTTGTTAGTGAGTCGAGAAAAGAGCAAGGATCTAATTGTTCTGTACTTGGGTAACGAAGAGGACTTGAGGAAGAACAAGTAATAAAGTAAAAACAGAGGAAAGAGAACAGAAGACAGCGATGAAGAAGAACATAGTATAGAGCAAGTTGTAGGAAGGTAAAGAGAGGAAGGTGTTGAAAATTTAAGATAAACAATGCGCACTAATTACTTGTTTCTTTTTTTAGTTGTTTTATCTTCTTCTTTTTTATTTTTTAAAATTTTCAATTTTTTCTGATGTGTCACTCCACATTGGCACCGCTTGTTTTCAAGAAGCCATAATAAAAGCTACATCAGCAATTTCCATTAGTCATATTGGACAAAGTTAACAAAGAGACTTGCTTGCAATAATTTGATAAGTTCTAGGACTTGATTAAACTTTTTGAGAGTTTTAGGACTCGATTGCACTTTTGCGGTAAGTTTTAGAACTTCTGATGCACTTATCCCAAAGGCATAAACAAAAGCATTCCAAAACAGGTGACTACGAGTTTAAAACATTTAAGACAAACTCATTAATACATGAACCCTACCGTCCAGACTAAAGGGTGGAGAATAAATGAATTTTAATGTGAACATAATGTCCAATTCAAGAAAACCAACATGTTCTCCCAATATAAAAAATAATGAGACAAATATATCATAGATCACGAAAAATAAGATAAGCTTAAATTACATTAATATTAGCAAAGAAACTTGAAGAGCTTTATGAAAATCCTTTCAAAATGGATTTTAAAGCTCAAATCACATTTAAAAGACTCATTTCAATTTCTAAATAGGAGAAAGTCTTAAGAAAGAAACTCAAGAGCTTTCGGAAAATCCTTTTTACAAAGATTTCAAAAATTCAAAAGTGAAAATAGCCTATGAAGGCATTTGCCATTATCATCCAAGAGGCGACGTCATGGGATATTCATATGAGTATAGTTTTATGTTCTAACACGCACATGCACACACAAAAGAATTCAGTTATCAATGCTTCCTAATGCTGCCTAATGATGAGAAACATATGAGAGTGCATTACATATACATACATACATACATATATATATAGAGAGAGAGAGAGAGAGAGAGAGAGAGACTTCTGTAGACATTACCAGCTACAACGTTCAACAGCATCTTCAATAGCAGTATCCACCATTTCTGTCAAGGAGGGGTGCACAAAAGCATTTGCCAACGGTAATCCATCAGGATACCTGGACTAATTAAATTACATGGCCAAAGTATGATTAGAGAATAAACAAATAAGCAAAGAGATGCAGAATGAGCTATCTATCAATATTAATCATACATCCAAAAATACCTGTAAGAATTGAACAGGTTGCGATATTCCCAGTCTGCTAAGCGTTTCATATATGATGAAGGAATTCTGCCACACATAAACAAACAGTAAAGCACTCCATGGAACTCGATAAAAATGAAAACTAAGATCCAGCAACTCAAAACCCACAAAGGTAAATACATACGTCATGTGCTAGTTCTACTACCATACCTTTGGGATAAATTCCATCTATCTGTGGTTATTGAAATTTAGTAGATTTTGCAATTAGGTCATTAACTTCAATCACCCAACTAACTAAATTTTCAAATATTCGCATTGATTCACTTTAATGAAAATCCGGCCAATTTCCTTGCAAAATGATAAAGTGCCAGACAAGTGGTTAATTTTCTGGAAGCCACTGTTATTCCCACGTGAACACTATAATATCATCTTGCTACAAGATTGGTCAGGTTCCGATCAAAGTGCATCAATTGCAAAAGATTGAAAACATGTGCAATGAGTGATTCCAACCGAAATTCAGCAGCCTGATTGAAAACCACTAAAATTTTGTGGCTGTCAATTAAATTTACCCATATTTTTGTCTAATTAATGAGATAAATTGCTAATTTTGCCCCTACTTTGGGAAAACCTAGTAAGTGAAATCATTTAAAAGTATAAATTACATAATTTTCTGTTAAAGAAACAATTAATATCGTCATATTTATGTTTCAGGCTTTCAGCTTGTAAGAAACTTGAGCTGTTCGAAGGTAATTCAATTTATATTTCTTGCTCTTGCTACAGAACCACATCTCATCTCAGCAAAATAGTCTGCAGGACGCAGTGAGTACCTATAGCAGATTCAGTTCTAAACATCCCACTTATTCCTACAAATCAGCACAATTTGTGCTACACAAACATAGGTCTTGGAGTTATGCCTTCCAAAATTAGAAATGTTCAATTTGATCCTATATTCGATTTTATTGACCCTCGTAACTATCCTAAGTAGCATCATCCTCTTCACCCTGCCAAGAACGCTGTACTGCATGACTAAACCAAAAGGCAGAGAGAGAGAGAGAGAGAGAGAGGAGAAGGAAGAGTGTTGGGAGCATAAAGCCACAAACCTGCGAGAAAAAAGAATCAACACATTCCTTCTGAGCAATGGCAAAGACCTGTAGCATATTGACATGGTAAGTGAAAGAGACAAAGTGGAGATCATAATAAATGAAAAGCATACTTTTCCTTTAGGAAATATATTTGCTAGAGCACACAAAATGAACCTGCACCTACACTATGACTACTTTATATCTTGCACAACCCCCATATTTTTACCCTCCAGCCTTTTTCTGAAGGTAGCTAGCAGAACACAAACAAATGTTATTGAAGTACATTCTCATAGTGGAACTTGAAGGTAACTATTTTCTCGGCATGCAATATAGTGCCTCTAAAAATGCAATATCATAAGAAGAAGAATGGACACAACAGTGTATAAAAGCATTATTATTCGTCCCTTGTGCCTCTTACACTCGAGGTTGACAATACTTGCCAATAAATCTTTTAGTTCCTCTTGCATAAATCAGAAACTTAACATTTTCACCCTATAGAAGTTTGGTGAAAACAGCAGATATACCCTTTTTAATATGAAATTGATAATTCTTGAGGAAAGGAGTAATAAAGAATTGGTTGAAGTTATTGATGACAATTCCACTAGAGACGAATTTTGGCAGCCACACACAACTATGATACTCCAATGGATGTTATACAATCTCATTATTCCTATTGGACAATCCCATAGTCCTTAGAAGGAAAGCATGAGTTAGCAAATCACATACAGCTGGAGTCCAGTACACTCCTGCACGGAGTGAACCCAGAATCTCTCCTCCCTTCAATAGCTCATTGAATAGGGACTGGAAGAATGATGCTTCAACGGACACTCCAGTAGCTCCATCCATTTCCTGCAGAAGTTGCTGTAGAGAACTCCACAATGCAGACAGATTTGTAGGGACAGAAATGCCTCTCGCAGCACCACGAACCATAGCACTAACTCTAGCAACATATGCTGGAGTGTACAACTGCCCACCTTCAAGCCTTCCTTTCACCTAAAAACAGGACAAACTCATTGCAGATAAGGTACACTCTTGTCATGCTAAGTTCGCAGGACTTTGAAAATCATAATACCGTGCTCCCAAGTCGAGGCTCCAGGACTGATGTCAATAACTCCGAGCCAACATGTAATTGCGCAGCTAGTTCCGCTAAAGCTATCTGACTACATTCTTGAAGCCGCTCGTTGACCTCTTCAGCAACCGAGTCCCAGTAATGTTGTGATATGATTTCCCCTTGAATAAACGTAAGGCCTGGATTACCAGCCACCATAACTCGAGCTTGCTTCTCGACATGGTACAAATCAACCCCAGTAGTGTCAGCAAGGTCAATTAGAGAAATGCGCCCCAATTTCTGTACCTCAGACAGCATTTCATGCCTCAGTTGATCCTATAGAGACAACAAAATTTAGAAAATTCTCCAGCAATTAAACAATATTTGCGATGAAACAAACAATCAGAATTGTTAGAAAACCACATCAAATCAGGAAAGAGCACCACAAAAAAATTATTTGCACACAGCATAATTTTTACTGGTTTCTCAGCTCTACAAGCCCAAGATTAACCATTTGTAAACTCGACTAAGCCAAATTTCCTGTTCCACGGTTCCTGGACGAAAACAAGGAAAGAAAAAACCCGCACTCAAGAAACGCAAAACGCGCCCTAATTCGAGGTCGCCCAAACTTGATAAGGAAAATGCGGCGGGCGCTCCAACAGACATGCGCCAATCTTAAAGCACACGAGTTCAACTGTCTACGAATTCACGAGTCGTGTCCATCATACATCGGCCAAAAACTATAGAACGATCGAGTGGACACGTCTCTTTCTCGTCTCCTCTCGAAAGCCAAACCAGACTTGATGTTGATTTTAGAGAGAGAGAGAGAGAGAGGCGTACAGGAGTGATGTATTCCTTGCCGGAGACGGTGTGGAGGAGATCGAAGTCGATGATCCGGAGCTCCTGGAGCTTCTGGACCAGCTCGACGACGTTGCGGTCGGAGAGGCGGACGCTGGATTTGGCCTGCTGCGCGAACTCGAATTGCCTCTGCAGCTCCAGCAGCTCGTCGTCCATGGTTCCTTCTTCCCGCAGGGATCGCAAGCGTTGTTTTCCGATGGAGAATTCCTCTTCAGGATGCCCAGAAATAAAAAAACCGCACGGGTCGTCGAGGCTTCCGCTCTGCTGCTGTCCCGAGCCGCGAGCGCGATCGCGTCAGTTAGCAAAGCCTCGATTGGGTAATGCCGCTCCGAAAGAGGAGTTGGAAAATTGCGAAGAAGGGATTACGTGCGATTTTAAGCTTTTCAGTAATTCTTGAATTTTGGAATTTCATCCCCTATTTTATCTTAACAATCAATTTGTTTTTTCGGTCTCTTCTGCTTTGTGAATCGCCCCGTCGAGCATTTTAATGAAATATTGAAGGAATTACTCACAACCAGTAGATTTAAATCGAGGATACCGATTTGAGATTTCTTTTTAAGACAACAAATTAATTTAGAATAATTATTTCATGGTTAAAAAAAAACTGTTTTTTGGTGACATGCATTCATTATTTAGGACATTCTTTAACAAAAAAAATCATCCGCTTATGGAAAGCTAAATATTTGGTAACACTTCAAATAATTATATTATTTTGTTCCTTTGAATAAAAAAGAACAAAAATTTATTTGATAATTTTTTATTTACAAAAACAAATTTTTATTCTTTTTTGTCTTTACGAATAGATTTAGAACATAATCAAAAAAAAAAAAAAAAAAAACTGATTTTTGTTCTCATGAACAATTCCTAAAATCAAGCATAATTTTTTTTTCTCTCTTTCTTTCTTTTTCCTTTTCTTATTTTTCTTCTTCCTTTGTTCGATTGTCAGCCTCAGCCATAGTTGGCGATCGGCTTAACAAGGGTTGGCAAGGCACGTTGATCTCGACCATGACCAACGACTGCATCGACGGCCATGACCAACGACTGCGAGGCTCATCGGCTCGAGCCTCAACAAGGTTGGGTGAGACTGCTTAGCCTTGTCAAATGTAGGCTAGGTTGACCTAGCCCAGCTCATGGCGAGACTTGGGCCCATGAGCCTCGCCATGGCTCAGGTTGTCGAGGGCTGGCAACGCTCTAACAAAATTGCCGGCC
This sequence comes from Eucalyptus virginea, assembly GCA_014182375.1. Classification (NCBI taxonomy): domain Eukaryota; kingdom Viridiplantae; phylum Streptophyta; class Magnoliopsida; order Myrtales; family Myrtaceae; genus Eucalyptus; species Eucalyptus virginea. Next base: position 27,001,580 of record CM024523.1, on the reverse strand, counting down.
ATGGCCAGCAACCGAAGAAGAGAAGATGAAAAGGAGAAAAATTTAATAAAATTATTAAAAGATTAAAAGAAAATGATTTGAATTAAAATTTTTAGGGCTTTACCAAATGTATTTCCATTTCAGGAATAAAAATTTTGGACAATTTACTAAGCACCTTCAAATAATCAGAAATTATTCCTTGAAACAAAATAAAAAGAAAATCATTTTTAAACAAAAATTATTCTAAAAAACATAATGATTACCAAATGCGCATTTACCGCATGTAATCAAATTCAACTGCCTGCCTTTCATCATAGGTCTCCCCAGCGCAGGAACCATATAGGGAGCTTTCCTAGACCCTATAAGTCACGTAAAAACATTCTACTGACCCATTTTACAAGCTAGTATTGTAATAAAGTCGTCAGTCAATGTAATCGACAATAAAGAACTGATTTAAAAAATCAGAGATGGAGGTCCGATGATCATCCAGAAAACAACATTATGAGATTAACCTTTGTTGACAGTATAATGAAGTCGAACAAACCGTGGCAAAATAATCCATGCAGACTGTCACAGGGAAGGTGACAGAATGTTGAACCAGAACTTTGTGGTTCCTACGTATTGATATTTATCCTCGGTGTGGATTCTAAATCGGATTAACAAAGTGATAATTTTACATTATGTCTCGCAGAACATGACCCAGCCATTCGATCGCATGGGCCACGGAGCCCGTGTGGGTCTCGCCCTTTCGATGGCATTAAGTACGCATGTGATTCTATATTTTTAAGCAAAAGGAGGGGAGTTGAGGGAATTTTCGTTGTCAATGCATCTGAGAATTTTCTTTGTCGACCACGAGTCCAGAGCTTTCATCTCGCGTCCTTCCAGCTTCCAACATCAATTTATAGAGAGCAAGGCCACCTTGATGGCAGCCGGGCATTTTAGAAGCCAAGTTCTCCAATTCAATCTGACAGCAGAAGAATAGATAACTGATTAGATCGAAGTCGAAGGGCTATGGAAGAATAGTCTATTCATGCTTTTCACACTTGGCTTAAAAGCAATGCGTAAGAACTGTAGCTTATTTTGGGAGTTGATTCTGCACCAACTATCCAACATCGTGATTTGAACATCCATAGGTTATTTCATAGGTTCCATAAGAACCACCGATGCCACTTCCTATGGGCTCCAACACTAAAGATACAACTCTGATTGTACAAGTGCGTCTATACAACATCTCTATGTTCTCAAGCTTTTTTTCCTTGACTGAATAATTGCTCATGCTTGAATGTAATTTGTGCCAAATAGGCGAAATTTGCACATTACATGTCAAGGATTATGACAGCAACTCAAATAAAACAGAAGTTTGGACTCACCAGTGTCACTTCATGAAGTTGAGTTGATTCAAAGCCATCTTGTGCACTAGAATAGCATTTCTGAATTTCATCAGACTGAAGAGTACATGTCATGAAGAAAAAGGCAGCTGGTCTAACATTCATCTTCCGACGAGATACACCAATAAGAAGTGGATTGCTCTGCATGAATGTCAAGTGGTCAACAGATGTGCTTCATCAAGTTAGGTAGGTCTGCCTACCCTGCAATGCCATTTTTTAGTCTACATGGTCTGAGAATAATTTCATAGTGAGTTAACTGAATTGAAGCACAGACCATATGCTCAGGAAGCAAGTGAAACACAGACGATTTGGTTATACTCAAATTCAGAAGTAACTCACAAGGGATGAGTTGGGTACTCCAATTTCTTCAATCACTTCTCGGACAATGCTGTCGAACATCTCTTCAGAAACTCTCTTGTTGAGCATCTCAGACTCCCTCAAACTCTTGCCAGGCTGATGGCACGCTATTCCAATTTCTTGGGGCTGTAATCAAGATAAAAAAAAAGTGAACAATTATAAGGGCATTGAAAGTCCAAAATTCCAGCAAAATCTAAAAGATAAATTCATTACTGCACGTATCTCCAATTATAGCCCCTTTGGGATGTAAAATATATCTCTTCTCACCATCACTATAGTGTATGAGACAAATGGATGCATTTCGATTAGGGTTGTATTCCATGTAATCTCACGATAGATCTGGTCAAGTGATAGTATGGAATGCTGTCATGATGGTGATGCCAACTTTTCTCTCACAGCATTAACCATCCATCCAACACACGTTCTACTATTAGAAACAAGTAGTACTGTGCCAATTTATTTCCACTTTTGGGTTGGAAAAAGCAAAAAAGCTCTTATGATCTTGTGTTTAGTACCTCTGGATGGCCTCCTGGAAATACAAAGTGACCAGGAAATTCCCCAACATTATTGCTTCTTCGCAGTACCAGTATTTTCTTGTCTGATGTCTCCACAATTGCACCATTGCCTAACGGACTGGAGGTGTGTTGACAGCGAATGGTGTCCTCTGTACAAAGGCAACAAACAGTGTAGAGACAATATGAAAATCGTTGGGGGACTGAAGAAGATGCAAGCAACCCCAAGACATCTGAACCTCTTGTAGGCTATGTCCTATAATGCCTAACCATCTAATTACAGAAAATGAATCATTAAAAACTATTGTATGCTTGTCTCCACTTAATTTTTTTCTCAGAAGCAAAACAACCTAATTATATCTAACATTAGTATATTAATAATAGGGCAAATGCCACAAAAAAACCCCAAACTATGCCCTCCATGACACAGATACCTGTAACTTTTTGTTTTTTGTCACCAAAAACCCTAAACTTGCACATTGTAACACAAATACCCCCAACTTTTTTTTATATAAGTTCGGGGTTTTTTGACACAAAATAAAGTTTGGGGTATTTGTGTCACCGAGGGCATAGTTTAATGTCATTTGTGGTATTAACCCCTTCATAATGATAGTACATTCTCATGCCATGAGAGCAGTTCATTCATATATGTGTGTGTGTGTGAGAAATAGAGACAGTGCACAGTTCCAGATGAATTTCAACAAGAACTGAAGATACCTTGTGATGGAACCAGAAACCTTTCCCACAGAGGATTCAAGTTTGTCCCAACAAAAGTCCTGAAACAAAGTATATGGCATCATAACAGCGGCAGACCGTAGACATTCATTAATGAAAACATAAAATCACATAATAACCATATGCTGTGAAATTAACAACGTTTGCCAATGTTTATGACTAAAATATTGCCAAAAAAAAAAAAAAACAAACAAACAAAAGTTTCTCCTTAAAGCAACTTCAGAATGGTAAATCTTGACTCTTGAGTGAATCAGAAGCAGTAAGAAGGGGAGGTACTGCCATTCATCATTTAGAATTAGTACATCAGTTAGACAGTAGGGTTCTAAATCTGCAATCCTTAATTTTGCCTCTCTGCAACAAAAGTATTACTAACTCAAGACAGAGGGCTTGGTGAAATTAGAAATAGGAACAATAGGTCTAAATAGCTATCACCTGGTTTTATTTGATCTGTATATTGATGATTGTCATTGGATTGACATTTCAAGTAATGCTCCCTTAGACTTCTTGTGCTCATGACATGGATCAGATAATAATTATCCATCAAATTTCGTTATTGATGGACACTAACTTGCTAAGCAAACCAAATAAGGAAAGTATGCAGTCGTCCTTGCACTGTCTTTCTTGTGTTATGTATAATCTATGCCTTGAAAATCAAAACATTCCTCATTGAGGTAGAGAGAGAGAGAGAGAGGGAAAAAGACAAACCTGTAGTCTGTTAGGCCAAGGTGGAGTGATACCCAAGAAATTTTATTGGATTCACTTCCTTCCTTATGTGTGATGAACCCTGCATACTGTGAATCTATAATTACTCAAACCGCAGTTCATCTTAGCATGCATGAGTAAGCATGCGCATCTACGGCCTCACAAGTTTCACATTGATTATTCTAATTTTGGCTGTTGGACACTTTGAACTGAGACATTTACCAAGAATGGATCAGCAAAGAGTGGGATCAAGCCTCTAATGTCATCAGGTATGAAGGTGCATAAAATAACTATTAATACACAACATCTCGGAAAGTCCAATTTTGAAGATTAAAAGCGAGTGATGCAATCCCAAATATTCAGAGACACTGTTCAATGCAAAAGTTCCATCTGGCAGCCCCGGCCAAAACTCTGTAGCGTATTTGGAACTTCACCACCCTATTCCTTCATTAAGCATTACCACAAGAAACCATAGGCTTTCAAATCATGGTGCCACAATAAAAAATACGACAGTTGATCAAGCACCCACCCAACTGCAAGTTCTTAAACTCAAGACGCCCAGAGAATAAAAGAAGTATCGACATACCCTGAACTTCGTCCCATTGTACAGAGAAGCATTTTTCTGAACTCTTTGGTCCCATATCTGAACAAGAGAGACAAAGTGAGGAAGAAAAAAACACAGCTGATTGCCGGAATTTGGAACGGGCATCTTAGAACAAATCCAACTAATCCAGTCAATAAGGCGCTTCATGTAGCAATCAAAGTTCAGTCACTGCTTTGACAGCGGATCACGGAATCAAATGCGAAAGCAATCGACCAAAGTACTGTAACAGCAAAAGTAAAGTTTGATCGAGGTTCATTTTGCCTGTAAATTCTCATGCCAATCTGACAAGTACGTCAACTTAACGCAATGGCCAGAAGGCCCAGAACTATAAGACCAAACTTCAACACCATCCGAGAGCTCAAACGCGAAGCTACTCGCGACATCGCGAAAGACGATCGAACATCGAAAGCGCCAGAGAAGATCTCACCTCAGAAATGGAATTCTCCAAGTCGATGTCGGGATGCGGAATCCTATCGTGCGATCCATCGAAATCTGCAGAAACCTTCAAAAAAGAGAAACACCACGAACGCGCTTACTACAAACAGGCGCGATCGCACGTGACGGCGGCGCCTTCCGAGAGCGAATCGGACGGTGCGCCGCCGGTTTCAGCGGCAACCGGCGGAAGAGCAGGAGGAAGCGAGGGAAGAGGCACCTGCGATGGAGAGAGGCCGAGAGGACACGAGAGGAGGAGATCGTAAGGAGTGGAAGCGTCTCCATCTTCGGCCGCGGAGCTCGCCGTCGCCGTCGCCTGCGAATCCATCGACGCCGGGGCTCGAGTTCTTCTTGGCGGGATATTCCGTCCGATGAGGGGGAAGAGCCTTCGATCGCGCGCAAAAATTCCACGAGATGCAAAAATTCCACGAGATCGGGTATCCGATCGGGCGGGTCGGATCGGGCAGACCTTAAAGTTGGGCCTAAGTTTCTGCCGAATCCGGCCCGTCGTAAGATTTTTATATGCATGTTTTCGGGCCGAGCTTTCGATCTAAGCGCTCTAGCTTAAGCCCACCCACGGAATGTCTTCGGACCTTTATAGCTCGGATCGGGCTTAGGCTGGTCCGCCGACAACACTTACCAATACACATCAATATTTTTTTTTTTTTTTGGACATGTACGGGAAAAGTTACCTATTTTTTAAGGCTTTGTTTATTTATCGGAAAATGAATAATTTAGAGAAAAAATTTCCTAAACATGGTATCATGAAGTAACGAATTTTTTTTCGTTGTCCATGAAAATATTTAGATATAAATTATTTTCAATCATGAAAACATTTTGTATTGGTTAATTATTTCAAGTAATACAGACGATTATTAGTAGGAAAACATTTTTCAAATCGTTCATTTTCTATGAAAGCTTTTTTTGTTTCACTAAAATATTTATTGCTTGTATTGTTAGAAATAATTAGTCAAAATAAAATATTTATATCTTCAACGGTAATTTATATCTAAACATTTTCATGGATGATAAATTTTTTTCATATATTCATCTTTGTAAGCAATATGAAAATTTATCTTTAGAAAAATATTTTTCAAATTAATCGCTTTCTACTAAACAAACGTAGCCATAGAAAACAATTGAAGTTTATTAGTTTAAAAAATGGTATAATAACGGTAAGTTCTAACTTTCGAAAATATCCATATTCTCCCTCTCTTCCTCACAGAAATTTTATTTTCTCGATTTTCATCAGAAACTTTTATTTCCTTTTTTTTCCTAACTTTCCCAACTACTGCATTGTAGTGTGGATTGACCTTTGACCGTGTCAAACTCGAAATTAGTAACATGTGAGCCAACTAACGGTGGACCCAAGACTCCGAAACTTGATCAAATTTGTGGCATTGTAGTCAAGAATGGTAAACTCCGAATCCAATAAGATAATTTTCATTTAGTGAGAATTGACCCTCCTTCACGCTTCCTCTCTCTATTTCACCATCAAAGTGTTTCGCCTACATTAACTCAATCTGAACTGTACTCGAAGAAAGGGGGACCATGATCATTGACTAGTGCGTACATATATGTATCAATAAATAAATGAACAGATATATAACACAAGGATATCTATATATATTTCTATATATTGGCCATGTGATGCTGATGCAGTATATAACTGAAAACGGCAGGTCGTCTTTATGACTGAGAAATCATACTGCATTTCTTTCCTATTTCAAGTGTTTCCATGCATACAAATGCTCCCTTTGGATTTAGGTTTTTGGGCTAGTGCGCGGATGCCTTTCTTCTTCCCGTTCTCGTATGTGCTCTTTCTCAGCACTTCTCCAAGTGACTCCCATTACGTGCACTGCATTCTCTTTTTCCCACGGATGTGTCTCGTCTTCCCCATCCTTAAACCCATCGAAGTACATTCCAGCATGTTCCCAGCGACCTTCTGCGCATGTCTCTGTTTTCTCTGCCCAGTGGCTTATGCCTTTTGGCTATATTTTCTAATATGGAATCAAAGTCTCGATATGGTCCATTTCAGATTTCTAGAATGTTACTAAATAAAATCTAAAGATTGTACCTTCACGTGGCTTCTTACCCTACGGGCACACATGCCTGGATTAGGCACCGAGTTCTTCAAGAGACATGGTCCCCCACGTCGAGGCGCCGCGGCCACTCAAGGTTTCAACGCATGTTCCCCACCATCACCCATCCCCCACACAACTGCAAGACAAGGGGTAGAATTGTTAGCCCCATCACAAAACTGAAAGTATAAGTGTAAGGACCTTGGACCCGTCACTATACATATATTATCCGCTTTGGACACTAAGTCCTCATAATTTTGTTCTTCTCAAGGCAATCCATACCATCTCAAGAAAACACGTATGGACAATTAAAAGAACCTAAACCTTATAAGCCAACTTAGAACTCCCCTCCTAAGCGATTTGAGACAGAAGACAGGCGCTTAGCCTCACCCGCATATTGCCGAGGCGATCTTAGTCCATCCTTCCATACTGCCCTGGATTTGGATTATTACATTCCATCCCTTATGACACAGCGCCCCAATAAAATGCATATGTACAGTTAGAGGGACCAAAATTTTATAAACTCGAGTCTTAACTAATGTGAGACAAGAGACAAGTGCTTAGCCTCACCTAGGTAGCCCCAATAAAATGCTGACACAATGCCACTATACATATGTTGTCCTCCTGTAAGGACCTTGGGCTCGCCATTGTACATATATTGTTTGCTTTAGACACTAAGTTCTCATAGCTTTGTTTTTCTTAGAGCAGCTCATATTATCCCAAGAAAACGAGTATATACAGTTAGAAAGACCTAAGCCGTATAGATCAACTCAGGGCTCCCCCCTAAGTGATGTAGGATAGAAGATAAGCACCTAGCCTCACAAGCGTACTGCCGAGTCAATTTTAGTCGGTCCCTCCGTACTATCATTGGTCTAGGTCATCACAATAAGCATGAAAATGATATTGCACATGACACATTATATTCCCTTCAGATTTCAGAAACAACAGTAACAAATTACAGCTCGAAGATTGGGAAAATCAAAGTGTACAAGCAAACTAGAAAAGGAGCGACGAAAGCCCGAATAAAAAAAGAGTACATGGAGAAGATGGTTATTTCTCATCATATGGTGAACTAAGCAGTTTAAGCTTATTGGGCAGTGAAATCCACCAATTGGACTCAACAATGCCACTCCAAAAAGATACAGAATAAGACTAAAGTATTATGGAGGAAATAATAATCATCTAAAGGACAAAGGTGAAACTAAAGAGAGGGACTTCAACTTTCGAGAATGCAAAACCAAATGAGCTGCTGGTGCTGCTGCTTCTTCTTCTTCAATTCAATTATGTCTTACTAAGGAGTCTTTGTTGAAGGTGCTTGGGTCCTCCTGGTTGATCCAACCGTACTTCTCCATGAAAGGGTTGACCATGTTCTTTGATGGGTAACTCTCAATGCAGTCCTCCCAAACATTGGCCTTGCCTTTCTCATTTCCCAAGTCCCTGAACACCTCCCACACGCAACTGTTGCACTTGAAGCCAGCACCGAAGCTGATCATGAACACCTTGTCACCTCTCTTGAGCCTCCTCTTTGCCTCCATGTATGCCAGCACATACCACAGGCTGCTCGCAGACATGTTCCCGAAGCGGTGCAGTGTCATCCTCGCGGGCTCAAGGTCGTGCTCGCTCAGCTGGAGGTTCGCCCCAATCCCATCGATCACTGCCTTCCCGCCTGTGTGGATGCAGAAGTGGTCCACCCCAGTCCTAAAGTCAAGCGCAGGCCTCGGCCCGGCCAGTTTCGCTGAGCCCCGCCTTATTTTCCAGACTAGAGTCATCACCCCATAGCGGAGCAGTTCTCTGGCTGGCAAGATCTTGGGGGCGATCACCTTCATATTGTCGATGAACGCCCGGGTGGCTGCCTTTGGTAGGCTCTTGCCGAGGTGGAAGCCAGGCAGGCCCTGGTCGTCCTCTTTCTGGAGGCAGCATCCATAGGACTCGTCCCGCGCCCCGTGGTGGGTTCGAACCAGGCACTTCAGTTTGAACATGGCGCGGCTCTTCAAGGCCCGATTGTTGGTCAGCAGCATGGCACACCCACCCGACCGGAACAGGCAGTTAGCCAGGATCATGGACCGGTCGTTGCCCGAGTACCAGTTCGAGCTCAGTGACTCCGAGGTCACAAGGAGGGCGTTCGCATTCTTGTAGGACTTGAAGATATTCATCACGATGTCCATCGATATGAGGCTCGCGCTGCACCCCATCCCAGTGAGATTGAACACCTTCACGTCGTGCCTCAGCTTGTAGTGGTTGATGATCCGGGCAGATAGGGACGGGATGCAAGCGAGCATTGAGACGTTCACAACGAGCACGTCGATCTGCAAAGGAGCAATTCCTGACCTGTCCAGGAGCTTCTGGATGCTGTCGTGGAAGAACTCGTCCATCTCGACAAGCCCATCTGCTAATGCGGGATTGTCCTCGCGGCCAGCGAAGACCATCCTCGGGCCATAGGTCTGCTCTCCGATGCCGGAGTTGACAATGGCCTTAAGCAGGAACTTGCACTCCAAGAGACCAAGATTCTTGGTCCTCTTCATAAGTTCTCCACAAAACCCAGTGCCAAGCATCCTGTCATCTGTTGGCTTGTAGCACTGGTAGTCCAAGATGTAACAGTGCTCGTCTCTCCTCTCATCAATCCTTTTCCATATGATGAAAAGTAGGTACAAGATGGATGAAGCATACATTATCATGATAAGCTCCATGAGTGTGTGTTTGTGTGCGCGCACAACAGAGAGGGGCCAAAAGGGATGATTCTAGGGAATTATTCGAATGTGTTAATGAATCACTTTAGGGGATGGGAGCAGCACAGCTAGGCAGTATAAGCTTTTGGAAGATCTCAAGTATCAAATGAAGCACACAGATGAAAAGAGGAGGGACTACGATGAGTCGGACATGAAAATATGCTAAAACACACTCGCTCACTTTGCTTTTAAGTTCTCCCCTCACCCTCCCCCACGCCCAAAACTCAACTTTCAATAAGAAATGCTTAGACAAAGCCAGCCCTTAATTGGCATTGTGAGAAACAGCTCTCTATATACAAGTCCCATAAACATCGTGCACCTCCCCTGGAAATTATTGATACCCGTTTTTGCGGAGGGGTTGGTAGCTCTAATGCGCACTGCTCGTCCATGGAAAAGTCTTTGCTAATTCTAAGTGAATTGAATCTGAACCCCACGAGGCAAGTGTACTTCCAACTTGAGGGAGAGATTCCAAATGAAAAAATATCTCAGGGCCTCAAAATAAAGAGACGCCTTCATAGTTCACAGCTAGGAGCTTAGGGTGCGTTTGTTTGCGTTTATTTAAAAATTGTTAGGGGAGCGAATGAAATAGAAAAAAGTGTTTTTACATTCCGGCGAACAATTTTTGAACAAAAAAAACGCGTTTGGTAAACTTGTTCCGGGAATAAAAAATAAACGAAACACGTTTGGTAAATTTGTATAATTTTTTTATTTCTTTTATTTTTTCTATTTTTTTCTTATTTTTCCTTTTTCTCTTTTTTCTTTTTTCTTCTTTTGGCCTCGTCGCCGCCATGGCCATGGCCGAGCCGGCGACCGCGAAAGAAAAAAAGAAGAAGAAAATAAGAAGAAAAAAAGAAGAAGAAAATAGAAAAGTGTTCCTAAATGTGTTTCGAAATAAAAACACAAATTTGTTGTTTATTATTTACATTTTTTTTTTGTTAACAAAAGAACAAAAAAAAACGAAAAAGTGTTTCTTTTTGTTCAAAAAAAAAAGAAAAAGTAAAAAAAAAAAAAAACACAAACAAACAGAGCCTTTACTTGCCGGTGGTTACCAGCATTTAAGAATGACGCAGGCGGTAGATAGAATCGCCTATACGAACTGTACGGCATATTTGTATTTGCACGAATGAGAGAGTCGCAAAGTGATGTGATTGAGTGAATGTTACGGCCGTACCGAGTGACAGCAGGGAATCAAAGATGACAGACCAAGTTGTAGATTCAACTTCAAATAGAGAAATATCTTATTATACGATACATCTGATTTTCAACAGACTGCGACTTGCAGTGCTTGTGTTTACTGGGGCATGCGATGCAGCTTACGAAGCGAAAAATCGTCAGGGTAAAATAACGTTTCCTGGAAAGAATGACTTGGCTTAAGTGCCTGCAAGAATATACTGGAGTTTCGTGCAGGCTCTCACTTCGTGCGAGGATTCTGCAAACCGGCGCGCTTCGATCGCGGCATCAACTTCAATCTGTCCGCGAGACAAAGCAAAGATACGCAAGACAATTACAAAGACTGGTATACGAGAACTTATGCGACAACGGACCATTTATGGTTTCTGCATACTAGTCTTCCAAGGTTATATACGGCTGATCATCCTACGTAAGCTTTCGGTCTACAGAATCTTTGTTGCTGTGTCGTTAGCATTACAACAGAATCACGAAACTGCAAGTCTTTCTTGGAAAAGGACAAAGACATGGGATTGGGAAAGGCATTCAAAGGAGCTATAGCCTGCTGGACAATACCGCCTCAAAGGTAGGCAAAAGTACACGTTATGCACCTCTGATCGATCCCCACACGCTTAACTTAGGCTCTACACGTTCATGGGCTCGTATGCAATAATTTGAGAATCCCCTCAATTATTGTTTCAAGAATGTACGTGCTCTTATAAAGAGAAAACGCGTGCACAAGAAAAAAAATATATGTATTTTATGTATATGCACTCCGGGTCATATTTGACACCTCTCCACTAGGAAGTAGTGTCGAAATGCACTAGTGAATTATATTAAAAAAAAATCTAATGGCGAGAAATTGATGTGGTAAGAAGTACTTACTACACCCGAATTAGCTCGTAACTCATTGGAACTCTCGGGGATTCCCCAAGTGAAGGTAATCAGATCTTTTTCCTGAAAATTGATCAAGTGTGTTGCGAAAAATGAGTGATTTGAAAAACCTTTTTCTAAATTTGATTATATCTATGACTTAGAAAAAAAATGGTCAACCTACAATATTTTCATTATCAATAACAAGTTGTGTCTAAACATTTTTATTGATGATAAGAATGTCTTTTGTCCATTAATTTTCTGAGCAATACAAGCGATCATTTTTCAGAAAAATGTATTCCAAATTGTTAATTTTCTACGAAAACAAACGTGTCAAATATAAAATAGTTTTCTCATCGCTTAATTGAAAGGTAGGGACGGAGCACAAGAAATTTATCAGTGGGGGCAACAATACAAGACCAAAAAGGTAACTTTCATAAATTTATAAGATCAAACAAACAGTTATTTTATATTTACGTTGCATAAGAATCAATGGACCGTAGATTTTGTTGAGGAAAATGAGAGAAAATACTTCACAAACTTTAGGTTAATATGTAATGTGATCTCTGAATTTTTCATTTATTCAATATGGTGCATGTACTTTAGTTCAATGTACAATGTTGTCCATAAACTTTTAATTTATTCAATGTAGTCCCTAAATTTTTTTATACATGTTCAAGTTAGTCCATGGAGTAAAATTGTCAATATTTTTCCTAAACTTGAACTAATAGAAGAATGACATTGGATATTTCCATAAATTTTATAGACTAGATTGAATATTTTATCAAAAGTTCAGGAACCACATTGAATAAATTAAAGAATTAATTCCTTGAAAAACTCCAAACCGATATACATATGACAAATTTATCCTAAACTAATTTTTTGACCACAAAAAACCCCAAATTAATATATCTTTGACAAATTTACCCCAAACTGGTACACTTATGACAAATTTACCCTCCGTTAGTTTCCGTTAAATTTTACTATCAAATTGTTAAGTTTGATGATACGTGATAGTTAACTAGTATATTAATTTTGGATTTTACTCTTCATATGTCACATTGGTGTAATTTTTGTGATTTTTTGTTGTATTGATCCAATTTAATAGAGGGTATATTTGTCACAAATATATCATTTCGGGGTTTTTGGCGGTCCAACAAACTATTTCTGGTAAATTTGTCATAAGTGTACCAGTTTGGAGTTTTTGGTATATTTGTCACAAGTGTACCAGTTTGGATTTTTGTGATCATTTGAAATACATTTATCACTTGTGTACCAATTTGGGATTTTTCATGGTCAAAAAATTATTTTGACGTAAATTTATCACATGTATATCAATTTGGGGTTTTTTATAGGATTAACCATAAATTAAAAGTTCATGAACAATATTATACATTAGGTTAAAATTCAGGAACCGCATTGAATAATTTAAAATTTTAGGAAGTTAGGCGAAAGTTCAAAGATCACTTTTGTTAGGACTTAAGTAGAAAAGTCAAAGTTTCAATGGAGATAGGCCACCCTTGATCCATAAAGTTGGGCTAGCAATTATCCAATGAATGCAACTGTACCCGTGACAAGACATTATGACATGATATGACACCTCGTGTAACATGTTTTGCTACATTTAAAGAAGCTCTCAAATATAAATATGTTAATATATTTTGATATAACATTTTGTATTTTAATGGATTGTCTAACATGTTATAAATGGATGAAATGATCGATCCATACACGTCACATTTATCGTTCTTGAATAAGATTGATCCCTCGCTTATAAGACTAACATGATTAAGTCAAATTGAACTTGAGGAGCATGTCCCGGAAGTTATTAGTCGCGCCTTGACAAATGAACCGATTAGAGCACTACAAAGAGATCATTTGAATGTAGTTGGGTAAGAAATTTTCATAAGAGTAGCAATTTTATTTCTACTTATGTTCTATAAGTTCGGTTGATTTGGAAAAACTTTTTAACAATCTATTCTATTACATTTTGGGTTTTCTTGATTGTTTTACTCCTTGTCCCTACTAAAAGGCGACTGGTTTGCTCCACCACGTCAACTAACATATGAACATGATCTAGATGAGATTAGATATGGTTGTTATTAGTTAAAGACATCTCAACCTTAAAATTCAACTTGCTAGGACATTTTTTCCGAATTTATGCTTGTTATTTGAACCGTGTATGTACATGCACGCGTGCAAACACGAGTAAGGTTAATAATGGCTTTGTTTATAGATGTGTGCATTGTACATCCTCCTAATAGCTCAAATCCCGACTCAGATTTTCCAGCATTATACCCTCGCCAAGTTTCAATTTTCATGCAGCATGTGCTTTTATGGCTATTAACTTCCAATAACACAGTAAATGTGCCTAAAAGTTGAGTAGATTTACAGAGTATCTTATGCGTTTCCAGGTGATTGAGTCTCCAAGCCTATTATGAAACTTGTGCTCAATCTTTGAGTTCGAGCTTTTAGCTTGTATATAAAAGCACTCGATGGACTCAACTGCCCAAATTTATCTCCAAAACTTTATGAATACCGCATCATGTGAAAAATAAACCATTTGGCAGTGGTTACCACTCATATTATACCCACTTTGAGTCAACATTTACAAAGTTCATAGCCTATCAATTTAATGTCAAATTACTCAACTAGGCTCAAGCTAAACAAGGAGTGGGTTTCGACTCTCACGCTCTGTAAGGAGGCACGAACAAAAGTCTGAGAGTGAGTGTTAGAGTAGAATTAGAGTAGGACCGATAAAAGAAAAAAAAAAAAAAAAGGAACGTAACAATCAATGCGTCGACTCACGGCATTAAACGCGGATCGGCTTGGATGTAACAGCAGTTCCTTTCAATCACCCAGACCACGGGTAAACGTGAGCAAGTAATCCAGTCCCAGCATAGGAAAGCTCTCAACGAGATGGACGAGAAGGACGTGAGTTCAGGGCCATCAATGATTCGTCGTTCACGAAGTGTTTCAGACAAAAATAGAAGAAAAGAAGATGGTTCGTCTGCCTTGTCTTCTTAAGTTTCAGTTCATACAAACTCAGACGATGAGCTGGCTGGGAAGAGAAACGAAGGGACATGTGCATGTGATGAGTTGGGCAGATTTTACGGATTTTGATGAATTTATGGACAGTGAGGACAGCATTTAACGAGGATACAGTTGAAGCATTCAAGTTAGGTTGGTAATAAAAAAAAAACCTTAAAATCCGAGGACGGACCTGGGTTCAAACTGAGACCTGAGGCTCCACTGGTCTCTGGTTTCCCGTCACGTCACGGACTCGATCAATCGGTCCTAAAAACGAGTGAAATTGAATGCCGCGATGCCTCCCCTTCCTTTCCCTCTTTCTCTTGAGTCATTGTCGTTCACTTTAATCAGTTCCTCCTTGTCATCAGTTTTCGAAGATTGCCCAGCTTCAGAGGCTATCGCGCTAGAGAATTAGAGAAGAATGATCAACCGAAAGACCAGATTGCACAAATTCAATATTTTCCCCATATTTTATGATTCAGGATGTATTTATTTTACTGAAAATTTAATGATGAATTTAAATAGTTTTTCATAAAGACCATTTTCAAAAAAATGATTAATTTTCATTTATTTAGTGATTTAGAAGATGTGATTTCCTTTATAGCAGAAAGGGAAAGTTGTTTTCTCCTCGATTTAAGTTTGTTATTTTCAATCCATTAAAAACACTTTCATTGAATTTTTTGTCATTTAAATACCAAAAAGTCATAAAATAATTTCTTGAAAATAGTTTTGTTTCAAATAAATACTCTCAATATTCATGTCGAAGGAGTTGTCATGATTCACCTTAAATTAGAAAAGCGACTAGTTATTGGATAAGGCACTTATCCTTCAAAGTCATAATAATTTGAAAATCAAATAGGCAAATTTGCTTACATCTTATAACACCCGATTGTCATAACAAAGTTGAAATGTCTTTGAAAGATGTATTTGGAAATTCACACTACCTAGAAACCCTTCAATTATTCAGAAAATGTCAATCAATTTAATAGGCACGTGGCCATTCGACATAAATTGATTTTCATTCCATTGATGAATTAATGGCTCAATATGTTCAAAGCCCAGACCATTTGGCCATAAAGCCCAAATGTCATAATGGTCGAAATTATCGCAGATAACTTTTACGAAGATACTAAAGCGTGGTCTATTCATACTTTGAAATGGTCCCAAATCTAAACGTGGGAAGAGGAAAAATTACCTCATGTCTTGAAAGATCACGAGAAAAATATATGTGATTTTGCATATTAATAAAATTACACAAGAATACATTTTCGACTTTTTGCAAAAAAAATATAGTTGAGATATACGAGTAGTGAAAATCACAGGAGATAGTAAATAAAAATAGAAGTCGCTCCAAGCCATTTGGATCTACTTATGAATTTGAAAGATGTATTTGGAAATTCACACTACCTAGAAACCCTTCAATTATTCTAAAAATGTCAATCAATTTAATAGGCACATGGCCATTTGACATGGATTGATTTTCATTCAATTGATGGATTAATGGCTCAATATGTTCAAAGCCCAAACCATTTGGCCATAAAGCCCAAATAGTCGTAATGGTTGAAATTATCACAGATAGCTTTTACGAATGTACTAAAGCGTGGTCTATTCACACTTTAAAATGGTCCCAAATCTAAATGTGGGAAAAGGAAAAATTACCTCTTGTCTTGAAAAATCACGAGAAAACATATATGATTTTGCATATTAATACATTTACATGAGAATACATTTTCGATTTTTTGCGAAAGAAAAAGTCAAGATATATGAGCAATGAAAATTACAGGAGAGAGTAAATAAAAATAGAAGTCGCTCTGAGCCATTTGGATCTACTTATGAATTTGATTCTATTATAAGATGTTCAAGATGGGGAACAGCATTTTGCAAACAAGTATTGATGAGGCTTATAATTAAGTCATTAATCCATCAATTGAATGAAAACCAATCCATGTCATCGCCTCCTGATCACCACCATCATGGCCAAATCCAAACAATTGAAAAGGGATTTAGGACACCTTCTCATACAACCAAACGTGGCCAATTTCTAATCTTGACTCTTGCTGAAAAGAAGTAAAGAGAGTAATGTGTTAACTTGTAATATTAAATAAGGTCCTTTTTATGGACAACTGTCAAAAGTATTGAATGAAAGGAGGGGGCAGGACGGGGAGGACGGGGGCGCTTAGGTCTTCTTTGTTTCGCAAAACAAAAGAGAATTATTTGAAAAATATTTTCCTAATTATAATAACTCATATCGTTTATAAAAATGAATAAATAAAAATATTTTTATAATTCACGAAAATATTAAGACATAGATTGTTATAAATAATGCAAAATTGACTAATTATTTCAAGCAACACAATCAACTATTTTTAAGAAAATGTTTTATAAATCATTCATTTTTCACGAAATAAACGGAGCTTTAATAGCATTGTTTTCTAAGCTCAACCTCTTTGGTAAGTACCCATGAAGAAAAGTATTTTAGGGTGCTGGGAATGGGATTTTCATGCTCGAGCGTAAAGTTCCGTTTTCAAATGCGAATTCTTAGTCGTATTTTAGAAAACGATCATTTTTCTAAATTTAAGTATAATTTAAGATTAAGAGAATCATCAGCAATCACTTGTCAAGATGACCAATAGTTTCATATTTCACGAATGATCTAGATTTTCAAACCCCCAATCAAATTCAGTAGTGGAGGGTTGTGATTTGATTGAGTCTTCTCTCTCTCTCTCTCTCTCTCTCTCTCTCTCTCTCTCTCTCTCTCTCTCTAAGGTCAAAACACTTGTCAGTAAGAGTCTGAACACGATTATTTCTTGGAAATTCATAGGTTCGGTCAGGTCCACCAGCCAACCGATCAAGAAGAATCAAGGGCCTCCTTAGTCAGTCAGTCAGTCAGTCAAGAGTACCCCCACCAACATTTTTGGATTTGGACATGAAAATGGCAAACATGAACTTACCTAGATAAGGAAAAGAGGAGGGGAACCTATGACGTCATTCACGAGCCTAGCTCTTGATGTTCACACTGAGTACGTGGAAAATTCGATTCGGAGTATTGAGTTTAGGGGTCGTCACATGCTTTTCAAGAGGCGGTTTTATTTAGTATCAAGTCCTTTTTTTTTTTCTTTTCTTGGGCACGCGCTTTCTCCCACTTGTTGAAAAGATTGAACGGTAAGTGGTCATGAAAGTTGGTCGTTACTCAAAATTTTAAAGTGTCTTCATTCTAATCAATTTAAAGTGTCTATAAAGACGTCTGCATATAGCCAATTCTTGCATGTATGATTTATTGTTATAACATGACGCGTTAACTTTTATATGAGTTCCTAAGTCAATAATCTTTTTCTTATTTTCGATAAAGACAGGCACCTCACAATGGGGTCCAACGAATTGCATGAGTTAGCTGATGTGGCTTTTGCTACATGGGGTACATACGTAAATTTGATTTTGAAGTGAGCATTCTTCTTGGAAAGGACTGCCGGCCAGCAGAAGTCCAGCGTAAAGTGGACTCCCGCACAAGTCATGACTTAGCTAGTGTTGACTTAGTGCGACCCATTGCTGATTTGAGGGGAAGCAAAACAGGAGCTCATATAAAAGTTGACGTGTCCATTTGAGGGGAAGCATATATACGATCCTCGACATCTTACTTCATTGATTGATTAATGTATTAACTACATTAATGAAAGTCCCTTAAGCTGTCTCTCCATTGATTAATGAAAGTCCCTTTTCATTAATCAATCAATGAAGTAAGATGTCGAGGATCGTATATATGCTTAGAAACAGACCGTCTTATTTCATATACTCATGAATGTAGTTAATACTATTATAATTTCTCATTGAATTATAGGGATTAGTATCTAAATTCCGTCTCAAAACATGATGGTTTAGTAAAATGTTGTAATTCAAATGGCCCTCTTACAATACAATAGGCTTTTCTTGTTTTAATTACAATCAATATAAAGATCGTAATGACTCCCGATTCTACTATACTAAAGCCGCACTTTTAAGGAAAATAATAATACGTGCCAAGCTATATCTCATATCGTATGAACTCAGACATCTTTGAAAGTCCCTTAATCTGTCTCTCCAAGGAAAGGTACTCACGAAATTCTACCAACGAGCTTCCCATCTGATATTTTCTCCGTTCCCATTTCTTTTTAAAGCGGGCTTTCTCGTCGCGCCAGCATAACATTACATGCACCAAGTAGGGATTGGTCGTGCTTCCCCCCCACCATCAGTGGTAGCGGGTCTTTTTTAATTAAGTCAAATGTAATCTTTGGAAAGCTTTTCTCGCTTTACGGGGTGAGATCAACGCACGAGCTTTGGTGGGGGTTGTGCCTCGGAGAAAAGGCAGAAAAAAGAGAGCACGGGGGCTTTCTGGCGTGCGGGTCGTCGTGATGAGCGGGTCGACGCGACAGCTACAGACAAATGGCTGGAAAATATGAGAAAAGAAAAGATGGGCAAATCGTTAGCAGTACCCTGTTGGGCGGTAACTATCTCATCAACAATGTACTAGTCCATTAAAAAAGATCTTTAAGAAATGCTGCAAGCCCCCTCTCTCCTTAGTTCCTCTCTCTTCTTCACCGTTTCTCTCTTTTTTCCCCTTTTTTTGCTTTCTTCCGGGGATCAATAGCATGCCCGAACAATGCCAACAACGGCCATGGATGAGTGTCGGCACGCTCGTGAGTGGTTCATCCATTGCTGGCCGATGCAAACGAGCATCGTCCATGGCCCTAGAAGGCAAAAAGAAAAGGAAGGAAGAAATGGTGAAGAAAAGAGAGAAACCAAGGAGAGAGAGAACACTTGCGGCTTTTCTTAAAGGTGGGCCCGCGAGCCACATGCGTCGCTCGTGGAATGGATTGGTGCATTGCCCAGGTAGCTACCCCAGTTGCACCTAATATTTTCTTGGAGAGCTTTGTTAGAATAATAATTTTGGGCCATAAATTATTAAAGGAATGAACCCACAACAATTTCTAATTGTTATCGGTCCGCTTCATTAACTATTTCTACTACTGATGATTTTCCATCTTTGGCAGCCATTTCTCAAGAAACACAGCTTAACGACTGTCACCCAATTCTCTCTCTAATCTGCACAATTCATGGAAGCTGATACAAAAGACCTCGATTTAGACACATCAAAACTAGTAACACGAGACATGCTGAGAAAAGGAAAGAGGACCAGCTTCTTCAAGCCATCGCCCTCCGACCGTGCCGCGAGGCCTGCTACAGGCAGCGAGCCTTTCGCCGACACGTTAATGGAGGAGCGGATCGCTAGCGTGGAGCCTTTGATCAAGAAGTGGGCCGCCGACTCCTCCAGCACCTCCAGATATACTGGCGCCGCTTTTCTCTTCCATGAAGGGCGCCACGAAGCCGCGCTCTACCTCAGCCACGTCAAGGACCTGCACTCCGCAATGATGCGCTGCACCGGTGAAGTCTCGAACTCGGGCGTGATCGTGCGGGCTCATGAGCTGTTGCAGACCGCAGTGAGGCGGCTCTCCCTGGAATTCCACCAGATCCTGTCGTCGCATCTCCCGTATCCTGACCACGCCGAATCGTTCTCAAGCCAGTCTTCGCGATCCTCTACCCTATCGAGCTTCTCGGACTTTGAATACGAGTTGGAGGGCAAGTTATCGACGAGAAAGTCCGCTGCCGAGCCAGTAATGCAGGAAGAGGAGCGAGTTCCTAATGCAGCGGTTTCCGATGTAAAGACCATCGCAGACTGCATGATTGCTTGCGGGTACGGCAAAGAGTGCATGGATATCTACAAGATCGTGCGAAGATCAGTCGTCGACGAGGAACTGTATCATCTAGGGTTCGAGAGGCCGATCGACTCTTGGCAGATGCAGAAGATGGATTGGAAGGTTTTGGAAGCGAAGGTCAAGGGCTGGCTGAGCGCTGTGAAGCCGGCGGTCCAGACGCTCTTCTATGTTGAGAGGATGCTCTGCGACCGGGTCTTCACCACTGCGCCCTCCTCGGTCGGGGAGTCCGTCTTCTCCCACGTTGCGCGGGACGCCGCGGTTGCGCTGTTTGGGTTCGCAGAAGGGGCGGCGAAGGCTATCAAGAGGTCTCCTGAGAGAATCTTCTGCCTGCTCGACATCTACCAGACCGTCGCAAACCTCCGCCTGGATATTGAGTCCACCTTCTCCTCCGACGCAACATCCGCTGTCAGATCGCATGCGATCAATTTACTGAGCAAGCTTGGCGAGGCGGTCCCCGTGATGCTCGGCAACTTTGAGGCCGCCATCCAGAAGGACTCCTCCAAGCAGTCAGCAGTCCCCAGTGGTGGCATCCACCCGCTGACGCGTGACGTCATGAACTACCTCGCCTTGCTCGCCGACTATGGCGGCGTCCTCAGAGACATACTCGCCGACTGGCCAGTTCATGGCAGCCCCAAGTACCCGGGGTTCCCATACTCCTATTTTCCCGGCTGTGACCCTGCCACCTCCATCACCGCTGGAGAAGGCGATGCGTCGGCGAAGTTCGCACGGTTTGCACAGCTCGTTCTCGTCCTACTGTGTAAGCTCGACGTGAAGGCCAAGCGGTACAAAGACGTGGCTCTCTCTTACCTCTTCCTCGCCAACAACCTCCAGTACGTCGTCAACAAGGTGGCTCAGTCCAGCCTGAAGCACCTCCTCGGCGAGCACTGGGTGGCGAACCACGAGTCCATGGTGAACCTCTACGCTGACAACTACGAGCAGATGGGATGGAGCAAGGTCTTCGCTTCCTCGTCCGGTCCGAGTGTTGAGATTTCTTTGGGCCAGGCGAAGGAATCACTGAGGAAGTTCGACGCGGCACTGGAGGAGGTTCAGGCCAAGCAGGCGGGATGGGCCGTGACCGACCAGAAGCTGAGGGACGACATCGCGCTGTCGCTGGCGGAGAAGCTCGCGCCTGCTTATCGGCGACTCTATGACGGCTGTCCGAGGGGAGATCCGGTGGTCAAATTCACTCCTGATGATTTGGATAATTACTTGGCTGGCATGCTGCGCGCCTCCAGCGGTGGCTCCGCGACCGTGTCGGAGGCACAGGCGGCGTCGCGGTCATCCAGCCGCTGGAATGGAAAGAGCATTCCATGATATTTTAAAAAAATCAACTAAAGTATTGTACAGTTATATGCTTTGGAAATTCGAACATGTTTGCGAACGTTCCGCGTTCCTTCCAAATTTTTGCGGCGGGATGCTTGGACTCTTACTGCTGCCTGGGTCCCTTCAAAACACGTGATGGAATATTAAGGTTGTTGGGTGTATTCGATGTACTACATAACGTGAGTTTAACATGGCGTGACGACGAGCTCCTGTTTCCTTCGAGACACTATATAGGACACACGACGCCAATCTTCGGTACTCGAAGCTCCTTTAGGGGCGGAGGAGGGTGGCGAGAGATGAAGCGATGGCTGCCGGGGCAAATAGCATTTGAGGATTTCTCGTCATGGAACGGTCTGGTTATTAATCCCGACTCTTGTAGAGGAAATTAAAGGAAGTAGCGTGTTAACGTTTAATATTCTGCTATGGACAGTGGTCATCCATCAGAAGTATTGAATTAAAGTGGAGTGCACTTGATTACTTCTTATAAGCTCTAACTCTTGGGTTACCCATAGTACTCATGAAGCAAAGTAATTTAGGGTGTTTCCCTTAACGTCTTTCATTCTTTTCTAACTCGCATTTTTCATTTTGGCGTTTGACATTGGATTATTGTGCATGCCTGTACAGAGTTCCTCAAATATCAAAAGATTTGTAAATATTTATGAAATTTTACGATACTCATTTAAAGGGAAGAATTAACCCGAATGATTATATTGGAATTTCGAGTAAAAATTTAATACTAAAGTGGTAAAATCGAAAGGTTTAGGATTTCGTTAACCTTTGTACAACTTGTCTAATGCACTATTTAATTTCACTTACCATCAAATTAAGGGTGGATAAAAAGGCTATTGGAAACTTTTGTTTATTTGGAATGTGTTAGTTTTACTTTTCCGGAAACAAATGAAAACGAGTTTTGTATTTTGATAAGAGTTTAGCGCCGCCCCCTGCCTTGATCCTTGTTTCGCTTTATTGCGTGTATTTTATAAATCACGTCGTCGTCCGTGGGTCCTTTTACAATCCCGTCGGAGAAAAATGGACCGGATCTTGCTTAATTGATTGTAACTTTCCTTTGGCATTCGTAATCTCCTCACTAATAGTGATACCCGTTATATATCATATCATAAACAGAATATAATTTCCCTCTTTCTGTCGCAAGTTCTGTGGATCATATAGATCGCAATATTCCAACGAAAAAAAAAAAATCTGCCTAAGTCCATAGGGAATTTCTTTCCCTATTGTTAGTAAATTACCTAATGAATCATAACTCGGTGTAGTAATTAATTTGTTTCGTAACTTTTCTTCAGAGGACATAATTTCCATGTGCTAGTCATCAGTTTTCTGAATTCTATGATTCGTAATATAAAAGAATAAACACTAATCTATCTAAATTAATAGCGAATCTTTTCTTAATTGTTAGTATCCCAAACGAACAATGGAAGTGAAATATGCTTGCCTTGTTCAGAAAGTGAAGCTACCGCTTTTTACTTGAAATAATAAAAAAAGTTGTTCCAATATTATGTAATAGGTATGATTCATAATGTATATATGTTTTGATCCTTGATTGATTCCTAATTGTGATTCCGATCTCATAAATAATATAGTAAATTGTGGGCACAAAATATTTCAAGGAAGATGATATTATGTATATTCTTTCCATTTTTCATTTCTTGTATTATAAATACAGTCTTAGGCTTGTATAATTTACAGATCAATAGAAACACAAATACATTTTCCTTATTGTTCCACGTCATGATATCAGAGCATCGATTCTGACCTAACTTCCGCAAATATTTTTCTGAGTTGCCCCCGATTGTCTTCTAGTTAGTTGCTGCAATTCCCGTCCTGCAAAACAAATTAGCACCTCGGGTTGGAATTCGGTTTTGTTCAATATGCAAAATCCAAACAACAATTGAGGCAAAGATCCGACCCTACCTACAAGGGAGGAATCGTCCAGCCACATCCGAACGTATCGATCAGGCACAAGAAGAGAGAGAGTCTGACCAACCTCTACTCCAGCCACGTCGTATTTCCCTGTCTCAGCCCAATGGCCATTCGTACCATGGATTCCAGTCCAAGGCCCATGGATTACCGGCCTCAATTAATAGTGTGCGAGTTACGGCCCACCAAGACAAGAAACCAATTCAAGGCTCCACTCGAATGGAGATCCAAACCCAAATTTTCCGGGTCACAAACCCGAATTAGAGCCGAGAGGAACGAATCCCTACGGGGGTCTTCAACCTGATTTCGTGCTGTTTGCTTTTCCGGTCATCAGCAGCCGACCAAAACTGAGAGACACTCTTTACACATTGCCGACGAATAGACCGAAGCTATGGTTGATAAACTTCAACTCACAGGACCTAACCACTATATTTTTAGGGTGAGAGACTTCTGGTGAGCTCTCATGACTAAGGACAAGAATGGGTTCCTCAATGGAACTGTCCCCTTTTGGGCCAACAATCGAATGTAGCGACATAGTGGTCGATTAGGCAGAAGAAGAGAGAGAGAGTTTGTACCAACCTCTGCTACAGTCATGTCGCATTTCCCTGCCTCAGCCCAATGGCTATTCATACCATGGATTCTAGTCCAGGGCCCATGGGCTGACGGCCTCAATCAACAATGGGCAAGTTACAGCTCACCAAGACAAGAAACCAATTTGGGGCTCCACTTGAATGGAGATCCAGACCCGAATTTGCCGGGTTACCAACTCGAATCAAACCCAACAAGGACGAATCCTTACCCGAGTCTTCAACCCAGTTTCGCACCGTTTGCTTTTTTGACCATCGGCGACCGACCAGAATTGAGAGAGCTTCTATACACATCACCAGCGAACGAACCGGAGCTATGACTGATAACACTTCAACTCACTGGACCCGACCACTATGCTTCTTGGACGAGAGACTTCCGGCGAGCTCTCATGACTAAGGATAAGGACGGGTTCCTCGACGAAACCGTTCCCTTCCCAGCCGACGAGCGAATGTGGCAACATTTGCGCAAATGCAACCAACTTGTTCTTATGTGGATTGGGAATTGCATGGCCCCCGAGGTCGCAGTTGGCCTCCGTCCGACCGAATGTTCCTGAATATCTCCTGCATGAAATAAGTGAATTAGTGATTTTTTAAAATTTATTTACAATGTTTATAAGGTGAATTAGGTTTTGGAGAATCCTTCCTTGCTTTCCACGCTAAGATCAGTGAAGAAGGGAATCGTCCCTGCCCATTCAATGCCGGTCTACGCTTTCCACGGCCACCGTATTCATTTTCAATGGAGAGATTTTTATGAACGTACCGATCGTGGAAGAAAGAATATTAACAACGGTGATTTGTACATGATCAACGCGTTTCTCCATCCCTGATACAGGGTAATTCCCTTCAACCATATATTTAACATCATTCATCTTTAGCGAGATGTCAATTTTTGCACATGGACGACACGCACAAATGTAACCAACAGTATAATTGACAAGATTGGAGGAAAATACGGCTCTATATTGATTTCAGAATTGTCCATAATTAATTTGGTCTTAAGAGTATCATAAAATAAATGCGGGAGTTCCTTCTTGTCTCATAAAATATGTAGTCATTTGACATGGATTGATTTTCATTCAATTGACGGATTAATGGCTCAATATATTCAAAACCCAAACCATATGGGTCATAAGGCCCAAATAGTCATAATGACTGAAATTATCATGGATAGCTTTCAGGAACATACTAAAAGCATGGTCTATTCACACTTTAAACTAATACTAAATCTAAACGTGAAAAAAGAAAAATTAACTCATGTCTTCAAAAATCATGAGAAAAACATATATGATTTTACATATTAATATGTTTACATCAAAATACATTTTTGAATTTTCACAAGAGAAAAAGTCGAGATATACGAGTGGCGAAAATTACAAGAGATAGTAAATAGAAATAAAAGTCGCTCCAAGCCATTTGTATCTACTTGTGAATTTGACTAAATTATAAGATATTCAAGGTGGGGAACACATTTTGCAAAGAAGTACTGCTGAGGCTTATAATTGAGCAATTAATCCATCAATTGAAGGAAAACCAATTCATGTCGCCACCGGCCCCCGACCCCACCCCAGTCGCCGTCGTTGCCCCAATTCGCCATTCGTTGACCACCGTCGGCTTTGAGAAGTATTTGTTTTTATAAGTGCAAAAGTTCTTATAATCCAAGCAATTGAGAAGGGATTTTCATTTTTCCATTCGAGGATTCCTTCTCATGGAACCAAACGTGGCCAAATTCTAATCTTGACTCTCGTTGAAAAGAAGTAAAGAGAGTAATGTGTTAACTTGTAATATTAAATGAGATCCTTTTACGGACAGCTGTTAGAAGTATTGAATGAAAGAGGGGTTACACTTGGGCTTTGTTTATTTTGTTTGAAAAATATTTTCCTAAATATAATCACTTGTATCGGTTATAAAAGTGAATGAACAAAAATATTTTCATCATTCACAAAAATATTAAGACATAATTGTTATATATAAATAATGCAAATATTTTTTTATTAACTAATTATTTGAAGCAATACAATCAATAATTTTTAGGAAAATATTTTATAAATCATTCATTTTTTTTCACGAAATAAATGGAGTCTTAATATGATTGTCTATGAGC
Organism: Eucalyptus virginea; assembly: GCA_014182375.1. Classification (NCBI taxonomy): domain Eukaryota; kingdom Viridiplantae; phylum Streptophyta; class Magnoliopsida; order Myrtales; family Myrtaceae; genus Eucalyptus; species Eucalyptus virginea. Next base: position 26,975,301 of record CM024523.1, on the reverse strand, counting down.
TCTACCTCTTTGGTAAGTACCCATGAAGTAAGTGCTTTAGGGTGCTTTTCCAAACGACTTGGTCATCAACACTGGAAATAAAGTTTCACACCCGAAGTATAAACTATCAGATCCAAACATGGATTTCTAGTCATATTTTCTTTAAAGAGAAAATCATTTTTTAAAATTTAAATATAGATTGTTCGTTAGCTCATTTTCTTAAGCTAACGAAAAAATGAGGAAAATATTTTTTCTCGCAAAACAAATAGATATAGCCAATAAGTTACCGACAGAAAATCTCAAAGTAGAACTAAATGAACATATTTTCCCCCCCTTTATCATAACAGTTCACGTAGAGCGCGGGGACCGTCAAAATTACTGATAGAAAAACGAGAAAAATATTTTTCTCGTGAAACAAAGAGATATAGCCAATAAAAGTTATTGATAGAAAATCTCAAAGTAGAAATAACCAACCATGTCCCCTCCCCCTCCCCCTCCGCCCTTTTTATACAGGGCGTAATAAAATATTTTTAAAAAATATTTTTTTTTCCTTAAAATAAATCGATAATGCCAATAAAGTTTACTGATGAAAAGTCTCAAAGGAAACCTAACCCAATGGAGTTTGTCCCCACTTTTTCGTACCGGTTTAGAAGTTGACGTCAACCCATACATAATGTTGATTCTACAGTTTTGATCGGCGCAACTTGGGATTAAAAGAAACATCAGCAATAGCTTGTCAAAAAGGCCGATATTCTACTAGAATGGTCCCAAATCTAAACGTGAGAAAAGGAAAAATTATCTCATGTCTTGAAAAATCATGAGAAAAACATATATGATTTTGCATATTAATACATTTACACGAGAACACATTTTCGACTTTTTGCGAAAGAAAAAGTCGAGATATATGAGTAGTGAAAATTACGGGAGATAGTAAATAAAAATAGAAGTCGCTCCAAGCCATTTGGATCTACTTATGAATTTGATTCCATTATAAGATGTTCAACATTTTGCGAACAAGTACTGCTGAGGCTTATAATTAAGTCATTAATCCAACAATTGAATGAAAACCAATCCATGTCATCACCTCCTGATCACCACCATCATCGCCACCGCTGTCCCGAGTCGCCATCCGCTGACCGCCATCGGCTTTGAGAAGTATTGTTTTGTATAAGTCTAGAATTCTTACAATCCAAACAATTGAAAAGGGATTTAGGATACCTTCTCTTACAACAAAACGTGGCCAATTTCTAATCTTGACTCTTGCTAAAAAGAAGTAAAGAGAGTATTAAGGTCCTTTTTATGGACAACTGTCAAAAGTATTGAATAAAAGGGGGCCTCTTAGGCCTTCTTTGTTTCACAAAACAAAAAAGAATTATTTGAAAAATATTTTTCTAATTGGGGGCGACGGGCTCTTAGGCCTTCTTTGTTTCGCAAAACAAAAAAGAATTATTTAAAAATATTTTTCTAATTATAATAACTCATATCACTTATAAAAATGAATGAACAAAAATATTTTTATAATTCACGAAACTATTAAGACATAGATTGTTATAAATAATGCAAAATTGACTAATTATTTCAAGCAACACAATTGGCCCTTTTTAGAAAAATGTTTTATAAATCATTCATTTTTCACGAAATAAATAAAACTTTAATAGCATTGTTTTCTAAGCTCAACCTCTTTAAGTAGCCATGAAGTAAAGTACTTTATGGTGTGTTTTTTCAAATGACTTGGATTTGGACACCAAGAATGGGATTTTCATGGTTGAGCATAAAGTTTCGGATTCAACATAAATTCTTAGTCGTATTTTAGAAAATGATTATTTTTCTGAATTTAAGTATAATTTGAGATTAAGAGAATCATTAGCAATCACTTATCAAAATGACCGATAATTTTGTATTTCACGAATGATCCAGGTTTTCAAACCCCCGATCAAATTCAATTGTGGAGGGTTGTGATTTGATTGAGTCTTCTCTATCTCTCTCTCTAAAAGGTCAAAACACTTGTTGGCAAGAGTCTGAATACAATCGTTTCCTGGAAATTCATAGGTTCGATCCGGTCCACTAGCCAACCGATCAAGAAGAGTCAAGGGCCTCCTCAATTAATCAGTCTATCAAGAGGACCCCACCAACATTTTTGGATTTGGATATGAAAATGGCAAACATGAACTTACCTAGATAAGGAAAAGAGAAGGGGAACTTATGACGTCATTCATGAGGCTAGCTCCCGATGTTCACATTGAGTATGTGGAAAATTCTATTCGGAGTATTGAGTTTAGGGGTCGTCGCATGCTCTTCACGAGGTGGTTTAATTCAATATCAAGTCCCCATTTTCTTTTCTTTTTTTCGGGATATGTGCTTTCTTCCACTTGTTGAAAAGATTGGATGGTAAGTGGTCACAAAAGTTGATCCTTACTCGAAATTTCAAAGTGTCTTCATTCTAATCGATTTAAAGTATCTTTAAATATGTCCGTATGTAGCAAATTCTCGCATATATGATTCATTGTTAAAACGTGACACGTTAACTTTTATATGAGTTCCTAAGTCAATATTATCACCCTAATCTTTTTCTCTATTTCGATAAAGACAGGCACCTCACAATGAGGTCCGACGGATGGCATGAGTAAGCTGATGAGGCTTTTTGCTGCTTGCGGTACGTACGTAAATTTGATTTTACTTTGAAGAGAGCATTCTTCTTGGAAAGGACTGTCGGCCAGCAGAAGTCCAGCGGAAAGTGGACTCCCGTGCAAGTCATGACTCAGCTATTGTTGACTTAGTACGACCCATTGCTGATTTGAGGGGAAGCAAAAACAGGAGCGTGATGGTGATCATGTCTCTGATGTGACAACAACGGTAAATTCATCATGCATATGCCCAAAAACTACGAATAAATATAAAAAATCATAAAATAAAATTTTTAATTTAACTAATTTAGTGTTAATCATTTTAACAAATTAACAACGAAGTTCATCTGGTTAATTTTAACCAGAAAGTACTGATGTGTACTCAGCTGTCCTACGTAACACACCTAATAAGTTGGCAACATAAACAATTTTTAATATTTTTTATCTTTCTTCTCCTTTTCTTTTTATTTTGTCCTTTCTTTCTTTTTTCTAAAGGAGGCTATCAACTCTTACCAATGATAGGCGAGGGCATTGCAACTTTCACCAACTCCGAGCAATGGCCAAAATGCCCTCACAAGATCTAGGGCAAGTGAGGGCGCCGCAGCCCTCACCTATGGCTAGCAACCTACATTAGCTATCATTGAGCCAACAATCTGGCCAAGAGAAATAAGAGAAAAGGAAGAAAAGGAAAACAAAAAATATATATTTAAAAATTATTAAAAATTATTTCCATCATCACTGATAATGTCACGTAGGACAATTAACATTTACATTAGTGATTTTGGGCCAGAATTGGCAAAATGGACTTTATTAGCTATATGTTAAAAGATTTATAACTAGATTGGTTATATTAAAAGGTTTAAGGCTAAATAGACATAAATATAATAGATTTGAATTTTTTTTAGTAATTTTCTCTATATTAATTCATATCCCAAATAGTATAATTTCCATCCCGTATATTAGTCAAGGATGTCCAAACCTTTTGAACACGCTTAACTTGTCTCTCCGTTCAAAGGTTCCACAGAATTTTGAGAACGACCATCGGTTTAACTTTCTCGTGTTCGGACTTTTTTCTTCTTGCAGAAATTACAGATAAAAATAGAGTTTCGTTGTCCTTCCAACATAGTCGTCATCATGGGCCTTCATTAAGCTTAGTTAACTAATCTACAAACAGGTTTCTCACTTGAGAAAAAAAAAAGGCATAGGACTTTATCGTACGTTAAGATTCGTTTGTTTCGAAAAAATAATTGATTGAAAGATATTTTTGTAAAAAAAAAAAAAAATCATTTGTATTAATTCAAATAATCAGGTAATTAAAAAATTTCATTGTCAATAATAATTTATATCTAAATATTTTTGTAGATAATGAAGATATTGTTTGTTCATTTATTTTTGTAAGTAATACGATCATATTTTCGAAAATTATTCATTTTTCGCAAATTGTGAAGAGTTGGTCACAGCTACCAAGAGACGAGGGAAAAGATTAGGATACCATTAGCTGTAGATCACAGGGGTTGGGCTTTCACCTCGTATTGCTCCAACCCACTACAATTTCTGCATGGTCTTTGTTGATGACCACTATTCCCTTTCCTCTTAGCTTGACTACCTAACGGACTTTCTTAATCTCAATGGGGACGGGCACCTCGCAACGATGTCGAATGAATCACATGAATTAAATTAAATTATAGGAAACTCGTTGAAGTGCACGGAAATTACTTATAAGATAACGGTGTTTGTAACAAGAATTTAACTTTTTGTTACAATTTGAATTTCAAGAGAGCATTTTGCACAATGAGAAAATAATATTCAGCTAGCAGAAGTCAATCTAGTCTGCACTCTCGCACGAGTCAACAACTTAGACAGTGTTGACTCGGACAACATCCGGATGTTGCCACTTATGTGACAATAACGGTAAATTCTCTACTTCATCAAATGCAAATATAATTTAACGTTTGAGCCACTTCCCTGAATTCATGACTTGCGTTTTACCTAATCATGAAGGTTATAAGGGTATTCGATGAGTGCTAAACCATCTAAATTGTAAATCCCATTTTCATCTATCAATGTAAATTTTTATAATAGCTAGCATCAATTCCATAAAAAATTCACATGGTATTAGAATAGAGAGCCACTAGTAGAATATTCATACTATTTTGTGAACATATGTGCTTTTCAAAGGCAACTTCCATCTCCTACACGTTTTCTAGAATATACAGAAAAATGCACGTACTTTTGGAGCGAGGTGAATACATGCACATTAGTTCATACCTTTTCATTAATCAATCAACGAAGTAAGATGTCGAGGATTGTATATATGCCTAGAACATGACCGTTTTAATTCATAGATTCATGAATGTAGTTACTACTATTATAATTTCTCATTGAATTGTAAGAATTAGTATCTAAATTCTGTCTCAAAACACGATGGTTTAGTAAAATCTTGCGATTAAAATGGTCCTCTTACAATACAATAAGCTTTTCTTGATTTAATTACAATCGATATAAAGATCGTAACAATTCCCAATTTTACTATACTAAAGCCGCATTTTCAAGGAAAATAATAATACATGCCAAGCTACATCTCATATCGTATGAACTCAAACATCTTTGAAAGTCCCTTAATCTGTCTCTCCATAGAAAGGTAATCACGAAATTCTACAAACGAGCTTCCCATGTGATATTTTCTCCCGTTCACATTTTTTTCTTTCGCGTCGCGCCAGCATAAATAACATTACATGCACCAAGTAGGGATTGGTCGTGCTTCCCCCCCGCCATCATTGGTTGCGGGTCTTTTTTTATTAAGTCAAAATGTAATCTTTGGACAGCTTTTCTCGCTTTACGGGGTGAGATCAACGCACGAGCTTTGGTGGGGTTGTGCCTCGGAGAGAAGGTAGAAAAAAGAGAGCACGGGGGCTTTCTGGCATGCAGGTCGTCGTGATGAGCTGGTCGACGCGACAGCTACAGACGAATGGCTGGAAAAGATGGGCAAATCATTAGCAGTACCCTGTAGGCGGTAACTATCTCAACAATGTACTAGTCCATTAAAAAAGATCCCCTTTAAGAAATGCTGCCCCAGTTGCACCTAATATTTTCTTGTAGAGCTTTCTAGAATAGTAATTTTTGGGCCATAAATTATTCAAGGAACGAACCCTAATTGTTATGGGTCTGCTTCATAAACTATTTCTACTGCTGATGATTTTCCCATCTTTCCAGCCATTTCTCAAGAAACACGGTTTAACGACGGTCACCCAATTCTCTCTCTAATCTGCACAGTTCATAGAAGCTGATACAAAAGACATCGATTTACACAGATCAAAAGTAGTAACACCAGACATGCTGAGAAAAGGAAAGAGGACCAGCTTCTTCAAGCCATCGCCCTCCGACAGTGCTGCGAGGCCCGCTGCAGGCAGCGAGCCTTTCGCCGACGTGTTAATGGAGGAGCGGATCGCAAGCGTGGAGCCTTTGATCAAGAAGTGGGCCACCAACTCCTCCAGCACCTCCGGATATGCTGGCGCCACTTTTCTCTTCCATGAAGGGCGCAACGAAGCCGCGCTCTACCTGAGCCACGTCAAGGACCTGCACTCCGCAATGATGCGCTCAACCGGTGAAGTCTCGAACTCGGGCTTGATCGTGCGGGCTCATGAGCTGTTGCAGACCGCTGTGGGGCGGCTCTCCCTGGAATTCCGTCAGATCCTGTGGTCCCATCTCCCGTATCCTGACCACGCCGAATCGTTCTCAAGCCAGTCTTCGCGATCCTCTACCCTATCGAGCTTCTCGGACTTCGAATACGAGTTGGAGGGCAAGTTATCGACGAAGAAGTCCGCTGCCGAGCCAGTAATGCAGGAAGAGGAGCGAGTTCCTAATGCAGCGGTTTCCGATGTAAAGACCATCGCAGACTGCATGATTGCTTGCGGGTACGGCAAAGAGTGCATGGATATCTACAAATTCGTGCGAAGATCAGTCGTCGACGAGGAACTGTATCATCTAGGGTTCGAGAGGCCGATCGACTCTTGGCAGATGCAGAAGATGGATTGGAAGGTTTTGGAAGCGAAGGTGAAGAGCTGGCTGAAAGCTGTGAAGCCAGCGGTCCAGACGCTCTTCTATGTTGAGAGGATGCTCTGCGACCGGGTCTTCACCACTGCGCCCGCCTCGGTCGGGGAGTCCGTCTTCTCCCACGTTGCGCGGGACGCCGCGGTTGCGCTGTTTGGGTTCGCAGAAGGGGCGGCGAAGGCTATCAAGAGGTCTCCCGAGAGAATCTTCTGCCTGCTCGACCTCTACGAGGCCATTGCCAACCTCCGGCCGGGCATCAAGGCCACCTTCTCCTACGACGCAACATCCGCTGTCAGATCACATGCGATCAATTCACTTAGCAAGCTTGGCGAGGCGGTCCGCGTGACGCTCAGCAACTTTGAGGCGGTCATCCAGAAGGACTCCTCTAAGAAATCAGCAGTCCCCAGCGGCGGCATCGACCCGCTCACGGTCAACGTCATGAACTACCTCGCCTTGCTCGCGGACTATGGCGGTGTCCTCAAAGACATACTTGTCAACTGGCCCGGTGATGGCAGCCACAAGCACCCGGGGTTCCCAGACTCCTACTTTCCCGGCTGTGACCCTGCCACCTCCATCACTGCTGGAGACAGCGATGCGTCGGCGAAGTTCGCACGGTTTGCACAGCTCGTTGACGTCCTACTGTGTAAGCTCGACGTGAAGGCCAAGCGGTACAAGGACGTGGCTCTCTATTACCTCTTCCTCGCCAACAACCTCCAGTACGTCGTCAACAAAGTGGCTCAGTCCAGCCTGAAGCACCTCCTCGGCGAGCACTGGGTGGCGAACCACGAGTCCATGGTGAAGCTCTACGCTAGCAACTACGAGCGGAAGGGATGGAGCAAGGTCTTCGCTTCCTCGCCCGGTCCGAGCGTTGAGATTTCTTTGGGCCAGGCGAAGGAATCGCTGAGGAGGTTCGACGCAGCCCTGGAGGAGGTTCAGGCCAAGCAGGCGGGATGGGCCGTGACCGACCAGAAGCTGAGGGACGACATCGCGCTGTCACTGGCGGAGGAGCTCGTGCCTGCTTATCGGCGACTCTACGACGGCTGTCCGAGGGGAGATCCGGTGGTCAAATTCACTCCTGATGATTTGGATAATTACTTGGCTGGCATGTTGCGCGCCACTGGCGGTAGCTCCGCGACCGTGTCGGAGGCGGCGTCGCGGTCGTCCAGCCGCTGGAATGGAAAGAGCATTCCATGATATTTTAAAAAAATCAACTAAAGTATTGTACAGTTATATGCTTTGGAGATTCGAACATGTTTGCGAACGTTCCGCGTTCCTTCCAGATTTTTGCGGCGGGATGCTTGGATTCTAACTGTTGCCTGGGTCCCTTCAAAGCACTTGATGGAATATTAAGGTTGTTGGGTGTATTCGATGTACTACATAACGTGAGTTTAACATGGCGTGACGACGAGCTCCTGTTTCCTTCGAGACACTATATAGGACCCACGACACCAATCTTCGGCACTCGAAGCTCCTTTTAGGGGCGGAGGGTGGCGAGAGATGAAGCGATGGCTGCCGGGGCAAATAGCATTTGAGGATTTCTCGTCATGGAACGGTCTGGTTAATAATCTCGACTCTTGTAGAGGAAATTAAAGGAAGTAACGTGTTAACGTTTAATATCCTGCTATGGACACTGGTCGTCCATCAGAAGTATTGAATTAAAGTGGAGTGCACTTGATTACTTCTTATAAGCTCTAACTCTTGGGTTACTTTATAGTACTCATGAAGCAAAGTAAATTAGGGTGTTTCCCCTAACGACTTTCATTCTTTTTCTAACTCGCATTTTTCATTTTAGCATTTGACATCGGATTATTGTGCATGTACAGAGTTCCTCAAATATCAAAAGATTTGTAAATATTTATGAAATTTTACGGCACTCATTTAAAGGGTAGAATTGACCCAAATGATTATATTGGAATTTCGAGCAAAAATTTAATACTAAAGTGGTAAAATCGAAAGGTTTAGGATTGCGTTAACCTCTGTACAACTTGTCTAATGCACTATTTAATTTCACTTACCATCAAATTAAGGGTGGATAAAAAGGCTAATGGAAAATTTTGTTTATTTGGAATGTGTTAGTTTTACTTTTCCAGAAACAAATGAAAACGAGTTTTGTATTTTGATAAGAGTTTAGCGCCGCCCCCTGCCTTGATCCTTGTTTCGCTTTATTGCGTGTATTTTATAAATCATGTCGTCGTCCATGGGTCCTTTTACAATCCCGTCAGAGAAAAATGGACCGGATCTTGCTTAATTGATTGTAACTTTCCTTTGGCATTCGTAATCGCCTCACTAATAGTAATACCCGTTACATATCATATCATAAACAGAATATAATTTCCCTTTTTCTGTCGCAAGTTCTGTGGATCATATAGATCGCAATATTCCAAGGAAAAAAAAAAATCTGCCTAGGTCCATAGTGAATTTCTTTCCCTATTGTTAGTAAATTACCTAATGAATCATACCTCGGTGTAGTAATTAATTTGTTTCGTAACTTTTCTTCGGAGGACATAATTTCCATGTGCTAGTCATCAGTTTTCTGAATTCTATGATTCGTAATATAAAAGAATAAACACTAATCTATCTAAATTAGTAGCGAATCTTTCTTAATTGTTGGTATCCCAAACGAACAATGGAAGTGAAATATGCTTGCCTTGTTCAGAAAGTGAAGCTACCGCTTTTTACTTGAAATAATAAAAAAAAGCTGTTCCAATATTATGTAATAGGTATGATTCATAATGTACATATATTTTGATCCTTGATTGATTCCTAATTGTGATTCCGATCTCATAAATAATATAGTAAATCATGGGCACAAAATATTTCAAGGAAGACGATATTATGTATATTCTTTCCATTTTTCATTTCTTGTATTATAAATACAGTCTTAGGCTTGTATAATTTACAGATCAATAGAAATACAAATACATTTTCCTCATTGTTCCACGTTTCCTGTCATGAAATCAGAGCATCGATTCTGACCTAACTTCCGCAAATATTTTCTGAGTGCCCCGATTGTCTTCTAGTTTGTTGCTGCAAATCCCGTCCTGCAAAACAAATTAGCACCTCGGGTTGGAATTCGGTTTTGTTCAATATGCAAAATCCAAACAACAATTGAGGCAAAGATCCGACCCTACCTACAAGGGAGGAATCGTCCAACCACATCTGAACATATCGATCAGGCACAAGAAGAGAGGGAGACTCTGACCAACCTCTGCTACAGTCATGTTGTATTTCCCTGTCTCAGCCCAATGGCCATTCATACCATGGATTCCAGTCCAAGGCCCATGGATTACCGGCCTCAATTAATAGTGTGCGAGTTACGGCCCACCAAGACAAGAAACCAATTCAAGGCTCCACTCGAATGGAGATCCAAACCCAAATTTTCCGGGTCACAAACCCGAATTAGAGCCGAGAGGAACGAATCCCTACGGGGGTCTTCAACCTGATTTCGTGTTGTTTGCTTTTCCGGCCATCATCAGCCGGCCAAAACCGAGAGACCCTCTTTACACATTGCCGACGAATAGACCGAAGCTATGGTTGATAAAACTTCAACTCACCGGACCTAACCACTATACTTCTTGGGTGAGAGACTTCTGGCGAGCTCTCAAGGATGGGTTCCTCAATGGAACTGTCCCCTTTTGGGCCAACAATCGAATGTAGCGACATAGTGGTCGATTAGGCACAAGAAGAGAGAGAGAGAGTTTGTACCAACCTCTGCTACAGTCATGTCTTATTTCCCTGCCTCAGCCCAATGGCTATTCCTACCATGGATTCTAGTCCAGGGCCCATGGGCTGATGGCCTCAATCAACAATGGGCAAGTTACGGCTCACCAAGACAAGAAACCAATTTGGGGCTCCACTTGAATGGAGATCCAGACCCGAATTTGCCGGGTTACCAACTCGAATCAAACCCAACAGGGACAAATCCTTACCCGAGTCTTCAACCCGATTTCACGCCGTTTGCTTTTTTGACCATCGCGGCCGACCAGAACTGAGAGAGCTTCTATACACATCACCAGCGAACAAACCAGAGTTACAACTGATAACACTTCAACTTATTTGACCCGACCACTATGCTTCTTGGGCGAGAGACTTCCAGCAAGCTCTCATGACTAAGGATAAGGACAGGTTCCTCGATGGAACCGTTCCCTTCCCAGCCAACGAGCAAATGTGGTAGCATTTGCGCAAATGCAACCAACTTGTCCTTATGTGGATTGGGAATTGCATGGCCCTTGAGATTGCGGTCGGCCTCCCTCCGACCGAATGTTCCTGAATATCTCCTGCATGAAATAAGAGAATTCGTGATTTTTTTTTTTTGTTTATAGTGTTTATAAGGTGAATTAGGTTCTGGAGAATCCTTCCTTGCTTTCCACGCTAAGATCAGTGAAGAAGGGAATCGTCCCTGCCCATTCAATGCCGGTCTACGCTTTCCACGGCCACCGTATTCATTTTCAATGGAGAGATTTTTATGAACGTACCGATCGTGGAAGAAAGAATATTAACAACGGTGATTTGTACATGATCAACGCGTTTCTCCATCCCTGATACAGGGTAATTCCCTTCAACCATATATTTAACATCGTTCATTTTTAGCGAGATGTCAATTTTTGCACATGGACGATATGCACAACATGTAACCAACAGTATAATTGACAAGATTGGAGGAAAATACGGCTCTATATTGATCTCAGAATTGTCCATAATTAATCTGGTCTTAAGAGTATCATCAAATAAACGCGGGAGTTCCTTCTTGTCTCATAATATATGTAGTCATTTAACATGGATTGGTTTTCATTCAATCGACGGATTAATGGCTCGATATATTCAAAGCCCAAACCATATGGGTCACAAGGCCCAAATAGTCATAATGGCTGAAATTATCGTGGATAGCTTTGAGGAACATACTAAAACATGGTCTATTCACGCTTTAAAATAGTCCTAAATCTAAACGTGGAAAAAGAAAAATTAATTCAAGTCTTCAAAAATCATGAGAAAAACATATATAATTTTACATATTAATATGTTTACATCAGAATACATTTTTGAATTTTTACAAGAGAAAAAATCGAGATATAAGAGTGGCGAAAATTACAAGAGATAGTAAAAAGAAATAAAAGTCGCTCCAGCCGTTTGTATCTACTTATGAATTTGACTAAATTATAAGATATTGAAGGTGGGGAACACATTTTGCAAAGAAGTACTGCTGAGGCTTATAATTGAGCCATTAATCCATCAATTGAATGAAAACCAATTCATGTCGCCATCGGGCCCCCACCCCACCCCAGTCGCCACCGCTGCCCCAATTCGCCATTCATTGACCACCGTCGGCTTTGAGAAGTATTCGTTTTTATAAAGTGCAAAAATTCTTATAATCCAAGCAATTGAGAAGGGATTTTCATTTTTCCATTCGAGGATTCCTTCTCATGGAACCAAACGTGGCCAAATTCTAATCTTGACTCTCGTTGAAAAGAAGTAAAGAGAGTAATGTGTTAACTTGTAATATTAAATAAGATCCTTTTACGGACAACTGTAAGAAGTATTGAATGAAAGAGGGGTTGTGCTTAAGCTTTGTTTGTTTTGCGAAAAAAATGAATAATTTGAAAAATATTTTCCTAAATATAATCACTTGTATCGGTTATAAAAGTGAACGAACAAAAATATTTTCATCATTCACAAAAATGTCAAGACATAAATTGTTATAAATAATGCAAATATTTTTTTATTAACGAATTATTTGAAGCGATACAATTAATCATTTTTAGGAAAATATTTTGTAAATCATTTTTTTTTCGCAAAATAAATAGAGTCTTAATATGATTGGCTATAAGCTCTACCTCTTTGGTAAGTACCATGAAGCAAGTGCTTTAGGGTGCTTTTCCAAGCGACTTGGGCCCTGTTTGGTAACCATCCAAATAGGGCCAAATTCGATTCTTTGTTCCCTAATCGCCTTTCCTGAATCGCGTTTGGTAAAACTTTTGTTCCCGGGAACAGATTGGGAATAGAATCAAGAACAAAAAAAAAGTTGATTCTTACTCCGGGAACGAATTTGAGAATCAAAATCAAGAATTCTTCTTCTTCCCTTCGGCCATCTCGCGATAGCCGTCTACCACCGCCCACCACCGTCCGCCGCCCGCTGCCACCGTCCACTACCGACCGCCGTCCGCCGTCCGCCGGTCCGCCGAGCTCGCGGAGGCTCGCTGGACCGTGGCGAGGTCCCGCGAGCTCGTCGGTGGGCTGGGCGGGGGGCCGGGCAAGCCTCGCGACGCCCGGCCCACCGATGGCCGGGCGAGGCTCGCCCGGCCACCGGCGAGGCTCGCTCGCCTCGCCGGTGGCCCGGGGCGTCGCCCGGCCCCCGGCGAGCCGCCTCGCCGAGGGCCGGCGACGCTCCTGAGGTCGCCACCAAAAGAGGAAGAAGAAGATGAGAAAATGAAAAAACAAAAAAAAAAAAAAAAAAAAAAAAAAAAATGAAAAATGAAAAGAAAAAAAATGAAAAAAGAAAAGAAAAAAAGTAAAAAGTAAAAAATTATTTAAAAATTAAAATAAATTGATTTGGAAATGTAATTAATGAGTACGGTATCAAACGCAATTTTATTCCGAATCGAAATTTTGGACGATTCTAAACGGCTTAAAATGCTTAGAATCGCTTCAGGAACGAATAAAAAAGAATCGCCCGATCGAATCTACTCCCGAACGTAATCGTTACCAAACGCGTCCTTGGTCATCAACACTAGAAATAAGGTTTCATGCCCAAAGCATAAACTATCAGATCCAAACATGGATTTTTAGTCATATTTTCTTTAAAGAGGAAATCATTTTTTAAAATTTAAATATTAATTTTTCGTTAACTCATTGTCTTAAGCTAACAAAAAAATGAGAAAAATATTTTTTCTCGCAAAACAAATAGATATAGCCAATAAGTTACCGATAGAAAATCTCAAAGTAGAACTAAATGAACATATTTTCCCCCCCTTTATCACAACAGTTCACGTAGAGCGAGGGGACCGTAAAAAAAACTGATAGAAAAACGAGAGAAATATTTTTCTCGTGAAACAAAGAGATATAGCCAATAAAAGTTATTGATAGAAAATCTCAAAGTAGAAATAACCGACCATGTCCCCTCCCCCTCCCCTCTCCTCCCTTTTTATACAGGGCGTAGAGCACAGGGACCATAAAAATTTAACGTCATCCCTTAAGTAACGAGTGATCTACAATTTTGATTAGCGCAAACTTTGGATTACGAGAAACATCAACAGTTGCTTGTCAAAATGGTCGGTAATTTCTTGTTCAATGAATGATTAAGCTTTTCGAATCACATTAAATTTTATGGTGGGGGGCCACGGCCATGATTCGACTGAGACCACTCTCTCTCCTTATCTCTCTATCTAAAAAGGTCAAAACACTCAGAGAGAGAAAATGATCATTTTCTTAAATTTAAGTACGATTTTTCTGCTAACTCATTTTTCTATAAAATAAACCGATAATGCCAATAATAGTTACTGATGGAAAGTCTCAAAGGAAACCTAACCCGATCGAGTTTGTCCCCACTTTTTCGTACCGGTTTAGAAGTTGACGTCAACCCATACATAATGTTGATTCTACAGTTTTGATCGGCAGACCTGAGCAGGTCGTTAAACTGCTCCACCCTGAATCGGGTATCCCAGGGTGCCCAGTTAGCCCCATTACAGGGGTTTAAAAAGAAACATCAGCAATAGCTTGTCAAAAAGGCCGATAATCTCATGTTTCACGGACAATTAAGCTTTCTGCCAAACCTGATTAATCTCATGATTTGATCAACACCACTCTCTCCCCCCGCCCCCCCACGTCTCCCTTTTTGAAAGGTCAAAACGCTCGTTATCAAGAGAGTATGAACACGATCGTTTCCTGGAAATTCATAGATCCGTTCCAGTCCTGCCAATCAGACAAGAATAGTCAAAAGGCCGCCCAGTGAGAACTCGTAGTCCACTTGAGACCAACTTTAAGATTTGGACCCACTAATTTATGACAGTGACTCGCGAGTCAGCTCTTGGTGTTCACACGAATATAATTGCCTGGAAATTTCTGTCCCCTTCGCAATTTCGCATGAGGCGCTTTGCTCTTTCTCCATCAAGAACGTATCTGCTTCACGTTAGAAAATTAAGTACAAGATCTGGCTGTCATAATAATCACTAGGCTACGATTTAGAATAACGGTACGATATTATAAGTCATAAATTTAAAAAAAAATAAATCTCATGATACTTTTAATCTATTATGAGAATAATATATGTTATTAATCACAAAAAACTAAATAATCAATAATTATAAATGATTGTAAGATCCATTCTTTTTAAAATTTATGACTCATAACGAACTATTATTCTTAGAATGACTTAAAGACCGTTATGCTAATAATTTTTTTTTAAAAGTATATCGCATAGAGGCATCTTATATGAAGTGTAAGGGTGTGCATAACAAAATTTTTGGAATAGAAATCAATGTTTGGCTAAAATTGATTTCTTAATTTCTATTCCCTAGACAAGTTTCTGAATAAAGGAATGCATTTGATAACAACTTAAAATTTATATTTCTGGAACAAAAATTTGTTTAATAACAAAATAAAATTTATATTTCTAAGGGAGCGGCAACTAGTGGGCGATCGACGTCCGAAATCTGGCATTTGGCATCCGACAACAAGCAACCGATGGCAAGCATTCGGTGTCCCACGAATGGCGGGTGGGCGGCAAGTAGTGACAAGTGAACAATAAAAAAAATTTCATTTCTCACTTTTATCCCAGATATAAAAAAGCTAAAAATTTAAACTTTTGATTTTTGCTCAAAATCTCTATTTCAAAAATAGAAAAATGAAATTGTCTTGTCAAAGCGAATTTTTGTTCTAAACATATTCCGAAGAATAGAAAAATAAAGAAATATAAAAACGGAAATTTTGTCGCGCCATAAGAGTTCAAAGGTCTTTACATGCTTTTCAAAACAAGGTTTTATTTAGTGCCAAGTCCCCGTTTTTTTTTTTTTTTTTGCGCACACTTTATCTGATTAGTTAAAAAGACTCGATGGTGAGTGGTAACGAGAGTTGATTCTTACTTGGAATTTCAAAGTATTTCCACTCTAATCAACTTAAAGCGTCTTTATATAGCAAAATACTCACTTGTGATAAGACGCGTTAGCTTTTATAAAGTCAATATTATCTCCCTACTCTTTTTCTTATTTTCGATAGAGATGGGCACCTCCCAATCGTGTCGAAAGAATTGCATAAGTTAACCGATGCGGCTTTTTGCTGCGTTGGGTATGTATTTAAATTTGATTCTTAAGAGAGGATTGTTCTTGGAAAGGCTAGTCGGCCAGCAGAAGTCACTGTAATGTGGACTCTCGCACAAGATTCATGGCTTGGATACTGTTGACTTACTTCGATCCATTGCTGATTTGAAGGAAAGCAAAATAGAGGAGTGTGATGGTGCTCCCTCCATATGTCCAACAATAAGGATTATGTCTCTGATGTGACGACAACCGTAAATTCAACATATATGTATATATGCCCAAAAACAGGGGTAATTATAAATAAATATATAAAAGTCATATATTTATTATCTCATGAACATTTTAATTTGGCCAATTTAATGATAAATTTTTTGATAAATTGACAACGAAATCTATCCAACTAATTTTAGCTAGAAATTACTAACGCATATGCACGTTGTCCTACGAGGACGTCACGGCCTTTACCAGCTTTGGGCAAGGAACGCAACACGCCTCTCTCGCCATTGGGCGAAGGCACCCTCGCAAGATCTAGGCCAGGTGGGGATGCTATAGCCCTCACCTGTGGCTAGAAACCTTCACTAGCTATTATCAATGCAGCGGTCTCGCAGAGGGAGATAAGAGAAAAAGAAGAAAAAAATTAGAAAAATGATTAATAATTATCCATGCTATAGAACGGTTGGTGTTTACGCTTGTGATCTCGGGTTAAAATTAACTGAATGGACTTTATTGTCAAATTGTTAAAAAGTTTGAGACTAAATTAACTAAATTGAATAGCTTACGACTGAATTGAGATAAGCGCAATAAATTTAGAACTTGTTTGGTAATTTTCTCTATACTCATCCGTATCCTAAACCGTATCACTCACGGAGGTCCAAATCTTTTCTAAGCCCTTGACTTGTCTCTCCATAAGAAAATTCCACAGAATTTTTACGAATGAGTATTGGTTTAACTTTCTCTTACACGGACTTTTGCCTTCGTGCAAAAATTACAGATAACAGTAGAGTTTCGTCGTCCCTCCGACATGGTCGTCATCATGCCCGTCATCACGGGTCTTCATTAACCTAAGTCAAGTAATCTACAAACGGGTTTCTCACTTGAGAAGAAAAGCATAGGACTTTATTGTACATTAAATTTAGTCAGTTTCGTGAAAAAAAAATAAAAAAATCATTCATACCACTTAAAATAATCAAATAATTAAAAAATTATTATCAATAACAATTTATATCTTAATATCTTTGTGAACAATAAAGATATTATTCGCTCGTTTATTTTTGTAAGCAATACAATCATAGTTAAGAAAATATTTTCAAATTATTTTCTATAAAATAAACACACCAATTATGACAAGATTGTCACGGCTATCAATGAAGGAAAAAATCGGGAGACTATTAGCTCTAGATTCGTAGGTCGCTCTTTCACCTCGTATTGCTCTGACCCACAGCGATTTCTGCTTTGTCTTTGTCGATGACCACTCGTCCCTTTCCTCTCGGCTTGACTGCTTAAGGGGCTTTCTAAATTTCAATAAAGATGGCCACCTCACAACGATGTCAAAAAATTACATAAATTAAATTAAATTATAGGAATCTCGTTGAAATGCACGTGAATTACTTTTAAGATAATGGTGTTTGTAACAATATTTAATTTTTTGCCACGTAACAAATACATATTATACACGTAAATTTGAATTTTAAGAGAGCATTTTTCATGGTAAGAATATTCAGCTAGCAGAAGTCAATCTAATATGAACTCTTAGCATTATCCATCGTTGATTTCAAGGAGCACAAAATTAGGGATGTTGCCTCGAACGCGACAAAAAGGGTAAATTCTCAACATCATTGAATACAAATAATTTCATATAATTAAGTTCTAAAACTTTCAAAAAGTGTATTCAAGTTCGAAAATTTATCATAAAAATTAAATCAAGTTCTAAAATTAAAAAAAAAATGCATTCAATGAAAGGACTTGATTGAACTAATTTGATAAGTTTTATAACTTAATTATACTTTTTAAAAATTTAATACTCAATTGCACTTTTATGACAAGTTTTAGGACTTCCGGTACATTTATTCCTTGATCAATTAAGATGTAAGATGTTGAGAATCGTATATATGCCCAAAAACACAACCGTCGTATTTCATATACTCATGAATGTAGTTAATAGTTTAATCCTATTATGATTCCTCATTGAATAGTAGGAATTAGTATCTAAGCTCTCTCATAAAACACCATCGTTTAGTAAAATCTCATAATTAAAATGGTCCTCTTACAATACAATCACCTTTTCTTGTTCATAGCACGATTAATATAAAGATCGCATCGACTACTTTTGACAAAAATAACGGTACCTAGCAATCTGTATCCCAGATCATATAACTTCCTTCTCGTATATTATTAACAGAAACTCGACCATGCGAAGGTCCCGCGTAATTCTACCAACGAGTTTCCGTTCACGTGTCTTTTGCAAGGGCTTTGTCGTCACGCGAGCATTACAAATGTGTATACCAAAGAGGGATCGGTCGGGCTTCCACCTTTAGTCGTCGATCGTCATGACGACCATCGTCGCGGGTCCTTTTTTGAATGAGTCGACTGTAATCTTCGAACAGCTTTTTGCTCTTTATGGGGTGCTACCCGGGGACGGAGCTTTCTCGAACGTCAGGCGCGCGAGTCGTCGTGCCGAAAGCATGTCGCACGCAGCTACAAGGAAATGGAAGGAAGAGCATTTTTATTGTTTCGTTCGTTTTTGTTTTGCTTAATTACAAACGAAACAAAGATTTAAAAAAAGAAGAAGAACTTATTAGACTTTGAAATTCAATATTAGAACCAATGACAGAATAAGTTTCAAGTTCCAAAAAAATGAGAAAACTGTACCCACGAGTAGGTTTCGGGTTCTAGGTGGAACCTGTAAAATGCTCACCCCATAGCAATTTATGTCAAGTCTTTGATAGTGACCACTCGTCCCTTTTCTCTTGGCTTGACTGTTTAATTGGCTTTCTTAATTTCAATAGGGAAGGCCAACTCACAATGATATCGAATGAATTACATGAATAAAATTTAATTATAAGAAACTCGTCGAAGTGCACGTTAATTACTTAAAAGATAAAGGTGTTTGTACCAAGATTTAACCTTTTATTACGCAGTAAATACATATGTAAACAAGTAAATTTGAATTTTCAAAGAGCATTTTTCATGGTAAGAATACTCAATTAGCAAAGGTTAATCTCTCTTACCATTACCAAAAAAAAAATTAGCAAAGGTTAATCTAATTTGAACTCTCACTCAAGTCAACAATTTGTCCATTGTTAATTTCAAGGAACACAATAATAGAAGTGCGTGAGTCCTTAACAGGCTCCAAATAAAGAAATAGGAATGAGATCTACCTTAGGATTGAAGGCCCTGCAATGTCACCCATGTATTCCTACTCAATCAGGAAAAAATAGATTGACTGAGAATTAGGGGACCCTTCAGTGATGAAGGTAGACACCACGTCAAAGTTTCAACCTTGGCTACCACCAAGTAAGTAGGTATAATATCCTCTCATGGTTAGGGTAAAAAGGTATGGATGAAATGTCCACTGCAATACTAGCTGCCTTTTAGGCAAGTCAAAAATTAACCGATTACAAGTTCTTGTACGCCCAATTAATTTGACTTGCCCTACAAGCAAGTCATGATGTCTCTGATGTGACTAAGAGGGTAATTCTCTACATCATCATATACAAATAATTTCATGCTTGAGCCACGTCCCTCAGTGACTTACTTTTAACATAATCCGTGAAGATTAAAAGAGTATTCAGTAAGCATTAAGCCATCTAAACTGTAAATCACATTTTTATCTACCAACTTAATTTTTTATAATATTTAGTAGCGATTTCATAAAGTTTTCACACGATACTAGAGCATGGAGTATTTGTTCATATCTCTATTAGTATAATACTCAAACTATTTCGTAAACATCCGTCATTTTCAAAGGAAACTCCCATCTCGTGCACATTTTTTGAATATACAAAAAATTGCATGTACTTTATTTCATACCTTTTCATTTATCAATTAATGATGTAAGATGTGAAAGATTTGTATATATGCCAAAAAAAAACATGACCGTGGTATTTCGTATACTCATAAATGTAATTAATACTATTATGATTCATCATTGAATAGTAGGAATTAGTATCTAAATTCTCTCATAAAACATGATCTTTTAGTAAAACCTTGTAATTAAAATGGTCCTCTTACAATGCAATAAGCTTTTCTTGTTTATAGCACAATCGATATAAAGATCGTAGCGACTCCCGATTCTATTATACTAGAGCCTCACTTTTACCGAAAATAACAATACGTACCGATTTATATCTCGGATCACATAATTCCCTTCGTATATATCATTAGCAGAAACTCAAATATCTTCAAAAGTCGCTTAATACGTCTCTCCACAGAACAATACCCATAAAATTCTACAAACAAGTTTCCCCGTGGCCCCACGCGTCGTCCATCGATTGGCCAGGGGTGTGGTGACTTGGCATGGCCTGATTGGTCCATCTAATGTTTTCTTCCATTCACATTCCTTTTCAAGCGGACATTGTTGTCGTCGCGCGCTGGCTACAACATTAAATGTACCAAGCAGGGATTGGTCAGAGTCGTCGCTCGTCACGACCGACCGTCGTCGCGGGTCTTTTTCTTAATTAAGTCTACGCTCCTCACTTTTCGGGGTGAGATCAACGCGCGGACTATGGTGGGGGATGTGCCTTCGAGAAGGTGAAAAAGAGCACAGGGGGGCTTACTCGGAAATCGCGCACGCGGGTCGTTGTGATGGGCGCGCGGGTCACGCAACAGCTACAGAGAAAATGGACGGAAAAGATGGGGAGATCAATAATAGTACGATTCCGCTAACTATAACAATTTTTTGGCCATGGATTCTTAAAAAAAGTAAATCTCATAATTAGTGAATTTTGATAGCATAATAGTCTTTAAATAATCATGTGAAATAGTAGCTTGTTGTGAATCACAATTTTTAAAAAAAATGAACTCATAATAATTTATATTTGATTTTTTATAATTCTGTTTTAAAAACTGTCACCTAAGATTTTATCCCATTTGGTTTATTGTTGATCTCAATAAATTAAAAATTTTCACCCAATTATTTCTTTTTATAAATCATTTATATTAAAAAATGATTGTGTAACAGTTTTTAATAAGAATAATAGTCTATTATAAATTATTGTAAGACCACTTCTTCAAAAATTTATGACTCACAAAAGATTGTTATTTTCATGATACCCAAAAATTATTATGCTAACAAACTCTTTTATACTATTCTCACCATCCCCCAATCATTTCTCTTGGGTGCAAATTAACGCGGGTCGGGCTTTTTGTGTCTGTTCGCGGAAGCTTTTCAGGCCTTTTGGTGGCATAACACCATGCCAAAACGACACAGTTTTATGCAGTCGTTCCGCGTGTCCAGTCCACACGATTCCCAAGCAGAGACACACGTCTCCAGTCAAACTTCACTCGCCCCGCTCCCCTGTAATTTCCTCCCCACAGTAGTCCCCCTCTCTCTATATATATCCCCCTTCCAAGCCATCTTCCCCTTCCAGATCAACCCTCTGGCCATCTCAACTCTCTCTCTCTCTCTCTCTCTCTCTAATCTGCAGAGTTGAGAGAAGCTGATGCCAAAGACAGAGATTCACACACATCATAAATAGCAACGCAAGACATGCCGAGAAAAGGAATGAGGACCATCTTCTTCAAGCCACCGCCCTCCGACCGTGCTGCGAGGCCCGCCACGGGCGGTGACCCTTTCGCCGACGCATCAATGGCGGAGCGGATTGCGAGCGCAGAGCCTTTGATCGAGAAGTGGGCGGCCGACTCCTCCTCCGGCACCTCCAGGTACGCCAGCACCGCTTTTCTGTTCCGTGAGGGCCGCCATGAAGCCGAGCTCTACCTCAGCCGCGTCAAGGACCTGCACTCCGCGATGCTGCTCTGCATCGGTGAGGTCTCGAACTCGGGCGTGATCGTGCGGGCTCATGAGCTGTTGCAGACCGCAGTGAAGCGGCTTTCCCTGGAGTTCCACCAGATCCTGTCGTCGCACCTCCCCTATCCTGACCACGGCGAATCGGTCTCGAGCCGGTCTTCACGAACCTCTACCCTCTCGAGCTTCTCCGATTTTGAATACGAGTCGGAGGAAGAGTTATCGAAGAAGCAGTCCGCTGCTGAGCCGGTAATGCAGGAAGAGGAGCGAGTTCCTGATGCAGCGGTTTCCGATCTAAAGGCCATCGTGGACTGCATGATCGCTTGCGGGTACGGCAAAGAGTGCATGGATATCTACAAAATCGTGCGAAGATCAGTCGTTGACGAGGAACTGTATCATCTAGAGTTCGAGAGGCCGGTCCACCCTTGGAAGATGCAGAAGATGGATTGGAAGGTTTTGGAAGTGAAGGTCAAGAGCTGGCTGAGCGCTGTGAAACCGGCATTCCAGAGGCTCTTCTATGGTGAGAGGATACTCTCCGACCAGGTCTTCACCGCGGCACCTGCCTCAGTCAGGGAGTCCGTCTTCTCCCACGTTGCACGGGACGCCGCGGTTGCGCTGTTTGGGTTCGCAGAGGGGGCGGCGAAGGCTATCAAGAGATCTCCTGATAGAATCTTCTGCCTGCTCGACCTCTACGAGGCCATTGCCAACCTCTGGCCGGGCATCAAGGCCACCTTCTCCTACGACGCAACATCCGCTGTCAGATCACATGCGATCAATTCACTTAGCAAGCTTGGCGAGGCGGTCCGCGTGACGCTCAGCAACTTTGAGGCGGTCATCCAGAAGGACTCCTCCAAGAAATCAGCAGTCCCCAGTGGCGGCATCGACCCGCTCACGGTCAACGTCATGAACTACCTCACCTTGCTCGCGGACTATGGCGGTGTCCTCAAAGACATACTCATCAACTGGCCCGTTGATGGCAGCCCCAAGCACCCGGGGTTCCCAGACTCCTACTTTGCTGGCTGCAACTCTGCCGCCTCCATCGCCGCCAGAGACATCGATGCGTCGGCAAAGTTCGCATGGTTTGCATGGCTCGTTCTCGTCCTGCTGAGTAAGCTCGACGCGAAGGCCGAGCGGTACAAGGACGTGGCTCTCTCTCACCTCTTCCTCGCCAACAACCTCCGGTACGTCGTCGACAAGGTGGCTCGGTCCAGCCTGAGGCACCTCCTCGGCGAGCAATGGGTGGCGAAGCACGAGTCCATGGTGAAGCTCTACGCGGGCAACTACGAGCGGATGGGATGGAGCAAGGTCTTCGCTTCGTTGGCCGGTCCGAGTGTCGAGATTTCTTCGGGCCAGGCGAAGGATTCGCTAAGGAAGTTCGACGCGGCCCTGGAGGAGGTTCAGGCCAAGCAGGCGGGATGGGCCGTGCCCGACCAGAAGCTGAGGGACGAGATCGCGTCGTCGCTGGCGGAGAAGCTCGTGCCCGCTTATCGGCGACTCTACGACGGCTGTCCGAGGGGGGATCCGGCGGTCAAATTCACCCCCGACGATTTGGATAATTACTTGGCCGGCATGTTGCGCGCCACTGGTGGAGGGTCCACGACCTTGTCGACGGCGGCGTCTCGGTCGTCCAGTCGCTGGCCGTCCCCGGTTTGGCAGGGGAAAGGGAGTTTATGAGAAAAGTAGACCGTATGTAATTTTTTGTTGGAACAAAGAAAAAGAGACAGAATTTTTTGTGGAGAATAAAAATGATTCGCAACATCATTTGATTCTCTCTTTCTTTTCTTAAACAGAAAAGAACATTCCATGATATTTAAAAAATCAACTAAGTGCAGTATAGTCATATGCTTTGGAGATTCGAATCTGTTTGCGAACATTCCGTGCTCCTACCAGATTTTTGCGGCTGGACGCTTGGACTCTTATTGCTGCCCGGATCTCTGGATCTCTTCAAAACACTTAATCGAATATTAAGGTTGTTAGGCGTTTTCGATGTATTTTAACGTAGGTTAAGTCTAACATTGCGTGACTACAAGCTCCTGTTTCATTCGAGATACTAGTTAGGAGTCAGGACACACAACGCCCATCCTCGGCAAACAAAGCTCCTTTTAGGGGCGGAGGAGGGCAGCGAGAGATGAAGCGATGGCTGCTGGGGCAAATAGCATTTCGAGGATTTCTCGTCATGGAACAGCTAGATTAATAATATCGACTCTTGTAGAAGAAATTAAAGAAAGTAATGTGTTAATGTGTAATATTAACATGTAAATTAGACTCGTTAAATGGGTGAATCGGGTTGGGTTTGGGTCGTGTCGAAAATGGGTCGACCCATATTTGACCAATTTAACCCGTTTTGACCCATATTCATATAGTGTGAATCTAGTGACCCACACTCGACCCACACTCGACCCAACTCATATCCAACTCATATCCGACCCGTATTGCTAAAACCTATTAATATTCTAAGAAAATCCATACCTATTATATGCTAACTGCGTTAAAACTTCAAATTAAATTAAAAATAGTAAATAAAAAAAAAAGTTAAAAAAAACCTATAAATTGAAATATTTATAAAGAATTACAGAATACACATGCTTCTCTTGTTTGAAGTGAACATACTATTGAGTAACTAAAAACTGTTGTCACAACCTACCATCGGGGGAGAGAACATATTTATGGGTATTACCTAAAGGATGGGCTTATGGCCCTTGATTAGGCACGAGCTCTCCCAAGCCCATACCCCGCGTGACAGTGAGATATTTTTTTTTGGAATTTTGCACAAAATGAATCACCACTAGCCTATTGGGGTCGGCTAGAAACCAAATGAGGTACGAGAGTACACCTTACTTCTTACGCAAACAGAGAATCTAGGGTCGGGGACTTGATTACATTAACTAATTAGTGCTCTTTCTATACCTAATTTTGTTTATTTTAGAAGAAAATATTTTTGTCAAGCAGTTTTGATTGATTTTACACCTATCTACTAACACGCAAGGTGATCATGTACACAGTCATCAACATAATAATCGACAATCAAAAAAAGCATTAAATACACATCATGGGATAATAAAAATTTAACATTAAGGAATAGGTAAATATTAGACTAAAGAAAAGCCAAAATCAACATATCAATATTGTGCATTCAAAGGCATTTGTCCCTAAGGACAATTGAAACCCTAAGGTAAAGCCCTAAAGGCTTAATCAAACTTAAACATACTTCCGAATTGAAAGGTTTCCTATTTTTGGGGAAAATTACTCTAAAGATTAATTTCAACCTTTTCGAGGAAATTTTTAAAAAAAAAATTAAGATTTTTAAAAAAATGAACTTTCTAATTTTCCATTAAAAAAATGGACTTTTTAAAAAATATTTAATTTTTTAATTTTTTAATTTAAAAATAATTTTAAATTTTTTTAAGAAAAAGGTCGAATTTTTTAATGTTTTGTGAGTTTTGAATTTTCAGAAATTTTTTGAATTTTTTGAATTTTTTTCGAAATTTTTTATTTTCTTTTTTTGTTGAAATTTTTGAATTTTTAATATATTTTTAATATTTAATACTATTATACTTCATGAAAATGGGTTCGGACCGGGTAAACCCAATCCGGCCATGGACCCAACCCAAACCCGGATCCAACACTTTTGGATTTTTTTTAAAAAAATCATTTTCCATTTTTTTCTAATTTTTTTAAAAAAATTCTTTCTTTTGTCTTTTCTCAATGCATCCTTTTCTTGCACCATCTGTTCAACGGTCATTCCCGAAACCCACTTTTTCATTTTATAGTTTTCTATTTTTTTTTTTCTTTTTTATTCTTTATCTTCTTTCTTTTTTTACTTCATTCCTTTCTTGCACCTTCTCCTTCTACGACTCCTCCTTCCCGAAGTCATTTTTTTGCCCCCTTTTCTCTATTATTTTCTTTTCTGGTTTTTCTTTTTCCTTGTTCTATTTTATTTCCCCTTTGGCGTTCTTCTTCTTCCCCGACGCTTCTCCCTCATTTTGTGCCATCCTCACCGAACTAAGAACAACACTGCGGCAAACCCTCACCGGTGTTTGGAGGGTCGCCAAGCTACCATTTGGTGCCGGTCATTCGTTCCGACCGACGATGACCACTGTTGGACACCCATTCCGGTGACCACAAACCCTTTTTTTTTTTTGCGCGAAGAAACGTCATCGACTCGAATACGCATGAATGTCTCAAGAACACCACGAAAAAAAAAAAAAAACCACAAATACGAGCAAAGCAAGCAGGACTCAGCAGGCATGGGAGAAAAACGAGTTGATCTTGCGTTAAAACATATACTGCTCTTCGGTTTTTTATTAAGGCATTTCATCGAACACATAAGACGCACTAACTAGAGAGGTAAGCATAGACTCGATCGGGGCTCGGTTCAGGCCAAGATCGTCACACGATACACAAGCACTATTTTGGATCGAGTCGGGGACAAGTTTATCAGCATTTAAATTGAGTTTAAGCAAAAATGACGAGTCTCGGCCATAACACGAAAAACAAATATTTGCATAAAGCACTACAATAAGCACGCATATGCTGTGTGAGGAATGAACACGAGCACAATGGAATATCAGGCGAGCATCGAGACTGAAGCTCGTGCGAACTGGTCGACCACGAGCTCCAGCCCGACGCCCCACCAGAAACAGGGCAGACGTACTCGGGAATGACCTACCTGGTTCGAAGGGGAGCGCTGCGGTGGACGACGGCTCTCGGGCGGACGACTGGCAACGGCGAAGCTGTCCTTCGGTCTCACCCTCTCCCTTTGGCTCGCTCTCTACTCTCTCGAACTCTCTCCCACTCTCTGTCTTTTGCTTGAACAAAAATTACCCACCGATAACCCCATCTTCTCTTTGCTCTCTTCCTTTTAAGCTCGGCCAACGACAGGCGCGCATGGCTTCTGCCACCGCCAGCCTGTCGCGGCCGCTTGATCTCCGACCCTGGGATCACGCCGTCCTCTGCCTTCGTGACCCTCTGACCTCGCGATCCTCTGCCTCGCCCCTGGTTTGTACGTTTCTCTTTTCTTCTTCTTTTGCAGGAGCGCGGTTGGCGTGAGGGGAGGAAGAAGACTCACGCATGGGATGGGCTGAAATAAAAGGAGATGGGCCGGCCCAAGTACACAAGAAAGAGAAGGAAAAGAGATAGGTCAATGAGCCCTCGGACGAAGAAAAGCCCTTTACTCGGCCTCATTCGATTTTCTTATACCTTTTAATGATTTTTTTTTACTTTACTTTTTTTTATGACGATTTTGGAAAAATAAAGACCATTCAAAACTCTGTGCAATAATGAAAACACGATACCTTTTAATAATTTTATTTTACTCTTCTTTATTCTTTTTTTTTTTTCCTTTTTCTTTTTTTCCTTTTTCTTTTTCTTTTTTATTATTATTTTTTAAATTTCGATTTTTCTATTTAACTTTTTTGTAAATATTTTGATAAATTTTAAAACTAGTCACACAAATGCTCCTAATGTCTATATGTGATGCAATTTTAATGAAAATTTTTTGTTTGGTGGTTAGAAATCAATCCCTAATTTTCTAATGCAATTAATAAACACTTAAACAAATTGCTCAAAATTTAAGTGTCGTAAGATGAAAAATCTTTAACTAAACCTAAGAAAGCTCATTTTTATGATTTTTATTTTTAAAAAAAAAGTATTGCTAAAACACTTTTATACAATACAAATTTAATGGAAAATTTTTATAGTTATTTTTAAAGTGATTTTAAAAAAAAATATAATTTTAATTATTTTTATTTTTTAAAATATACATATTATTATTTTAAATATAATTTTTCATTATTTTTTCTCTTTTTCTCTTTCTTTTTTTCTTCTTATTTGGCTAGCCGCCGCCACAACGACGATCGGTAAATCGGCGCAACTTATCACCGAAAGCTACACAAATAGCGTGGTATATCTCTATCTCGCGTTTAATTCATGGCTATATATTATAATGAGCAATTGCATATTATCATTTTTCAATTTCAAACATGCACATCAAATTATTCAAGTAGTAGCCAGTCACTCAAAAGCATTATGTACAATAATATATAACTCACATGAATGAAATCAATTGCATAACATAAAAATTATGAAATTCACATTATCATGGTTAGGTTACATCGTAGCCTTAACAAAAGAAAATTATAAAATAGTAGAATAAGAAATAAAAATATAAATCAAACCCAGCATCTTGAATCAAACAACAATAATTCTGTTACAACTTTTGTCTTCTCTTCAAAATACTTGAAAAATTCACAGAACAATAAAAAAACAATATAACAAAAACCTAGCTGCTGTCTCAGGCTCTCAATGTTTTCCTATTTATAGGATATATCAAAGATCCTTATCTCCAAGCAATTACGCATAAAATTAGGGAGTAAATAAGAGGATCTTTGATTTAATATTTATATCTAAATGCTTGCAAATAATATTAGGATTCCCTGAATTGATATCCATCTTCCACTACTTTTTTATTTGAATTCCTAATTTTTGTCATTATTTTCCTTATCTTCTCCATATCTCATTATTCTACATAAATAAAGAAAGTTCAAATAATCAGAAGGAAATCCAAATATTTTCTCATAGATATTGCATTATTTGTTGCCTAAAATAAGTAAAATAACTCTATTTTCATAGAGTTATCAAGGTCCATAACCCTATTTTGAAACCTCTACATCTAATGATCTTTTAGGAGTTGGACAAGAGCTCGCCGATTGCCTTTGGCGACCAACCAAAGGAAGAAGGAGAACAAAAAAGAGAGAGAAAAAATGAAAGAGAAAATTCATAAAAATAAAATATCATTAAAAAAATTGTTAATATCGGTGTTAGCCGTTTAAATTTGACCGAATAAATTGAGTTGACATGATTATAACAGATTTAGAACTTAATTTATTAAAAGATAATTTTATGATTAAATTGACATAAACACAATAAATTTATGACATTTTTAGTAATTCTCTATATTTCCATTAACTGTCAGTAAGTCAGGGCAGAAAATCGATGTTGTGGAGTTGATACCAAGGACCCCGTTTTCTCCTTTTCATGATCTAGTGATCTCACGTTGAACGTGGGCACAGGCCATAGAATTTTGTGATCCCATGAGTAATATGATCCATAGGTTGAATCGACGCAACTTGGTAACACGCGGAACATCCTTAATCACCGCCAGGAAGGCCGATGATTTCGGACTTGACAGATGTCAGGCTTTTCAAAACTGGACAAATTCAGTGGCCGAGGGCTGTGATTTGATGGAGACCCCTCTCTATGAAAGATCAAGAGAAAATATTGAGTAGCCCTAATTTTCCACGTCTGCGACAGATCATTCCATTTACAATGCAAGGTGGGTCCCGCTCGTAGACAGTCTGAACAAGCTTGATGCCGATGTTCTTGACGGAGAGAGAGCAAAGCGCGGCATGTGAAAGAAGGCAGAATTTTTCAGCACAATTACTTAATATTAAAATTCAAGAACTGACTCATGAATGACGTCCTAAAATTACTCTCCTTTTCCTCTCTCTCTAGGTAGTCTATGTTTCCCATTGTTGGGTCAAAATCTAATGTTGGTGAGACCTCTCAAAATAGACTCTCCTTGTTTCCTGGAAATTATAGGTCCAGCCAACCAACCAGGAAGCCAAGAAGAGCCAGGCCCCAGGCCCCCAGTGAGAACGCCGAGTCTATTTTGAGAGGTCTCACCAACATTAGATTTTGACCCAACAATGGGAAACATAGACTCCCCAGGGAGAGAGGAAAAGGAGAGTAATTTTAGGACGTCATTCATGAGTCAGTTCTTGAATTTTAATATTAAGTAATTGTGCTGAAAAATTCTGCCTTCTTTCACATGCTGTGCTTTGCTCTCTCTCCGTCAAGAACATCAGCATCAAGCTCTGTTGTAGTAAGCGACTTTCAAACCTTTTGACACCAGCTGTCAACGAGGATCTCACAGTCATGTTGACCGAAAAAGGAGGGAATCTCTTTAACCTTTTGAAGCATGTGGGTGTATCATTGTGTTACCAAATGATTGGAAGAGTATATTGCAATAGACTCGTTTGGTAACCATCCAAATAGGGTCAAATTCTGATTCTTTGTTCCCATAATCAATTTGGATTTAGAATCGCGTTTGGTAAAATTTTTGTTCCCGAGAACAGATTGGGAATAGAATCAAGAACAAAAAAAAAGTTGATTATTGTTCCGGGAATGAATTTGAAAATCAAAATCAAGAACTCTTTTTCTTCCCTTCGGCCATCTTGCGACTGCCGTCCAGCACCGCCCGCCGCCGTTCGCCGTACGCCGCCGCCGTCCACCGCCGCCGCCGGCCGTCGTCCGCCGTCCGCCGCCGCCGGCTGCCGGTCCGGCGAGCTCGCCGGAGGCTTGCCCGGCCTATCGGCGAGGCTCGGCCTCACTAGATCCGGCGAGGCCGAGCCTCGCCGGGCCGGGCAAGGGCTAGGCAAGCCTCGCGATGCCCAGCCCCACTGGTGGCCAAGCGAGGCTCGCCTAGCCCCGCCGGTGGCCTAGCAGGCCTCGCCCAGCCCCGGCGAGGCCGGCCTGGCCACCGGCGGGCGGGGCTAGGCGAGCCTCGCCTAGCTGCCGGCGACGCTCCGGTGAGGTCGCCGACCATAAGAAGAAGAAGAAGATGAGAAAAAGGAAAAAAAAAAAAAAAGGAAAAAGAAAAGAAAAAAAAAAAAAAAAGAAAAGAAAAAGGGAAAAAAAGTAAAAAAAATATTTAAAAATTAAAAGAAATTGATTTGGAACAGAATTAATGAGCACGGTACCAAACGCAATTCTATTCCGAATCCGAAATTTTGGACAGTTACCAAATGGCTTAAAATGCTTAGAATCGCTTCCTAACAAAATAAAAAAGAATCCGCTTTTGATCAGAATCTACTCCCGCGAACAGAATCGTTACCAAACGCGCCCTTAGCGGCCAAGTATCAAATTTTTTCTTAAAAAATATAACTTATCGCACCCATTAAAAGAACTCAATGGCAAGTAATTGTGAAGTTTGATCTTTACTTTGAAATATCTGAGAGAGTTTAAGGATGCATTTAGTAATATTTTTATTTCAATGAACAATTTCTTTTTAAAAATAATTTTTATTTTTATTTTTATTCTCTTGAACAATTTTTGAATAAAACAACGCATTTGGTAATCGCACAAAATTTCTATTCTCAAAATAGAAAAAAAAAAAAAAATAGGAATGCGTTTGATACGACTTACAAATTTTTTTGTAACATTGAATTTCTTTTAATTTTTTAATTTTTTTTTTTAGATTTTTCTTTTCTTCCTCTCTTCTTCTTCCTCCTCTAGCCGGTCACTAGGTAGTAGTAGACAATAGCTAGCGGTGACAGGCAGCAGTGTGGGGCGGCAAATGGCAAGTAAGAAGAAGAAAAGGAAAAAAAGAAAACAAAGAAAATGACTTATATCTAAAAATTGTTCCCAAAAATAAAAAGTTAATTTTTTTTTTAATTTTTTGTTTCTGTTTCAAATCTATTCCCTAGTCACTTGTTTATTCTAAGTAATAGAAAAAAATAACTAACGTTACCAAAAGATTTTTTGTCATTTTTCTATTCCGAAGAGCAAAAGAACAAAATGATAGATAAAGAGAAGTGTTACCATGTGGACCCTAAATATTCTAGAGATATAAGGGGCCATTGATTTTTTGAAAGAATAATATACGATGGTTTACTTGAGAAATCAACATAGCAAGTTCTTATGAATATGACTTGTTGATATAAATACTCGCTTATAGCCCGTTGCGTCATTTGTTCTATAAATTTTGCAAGTCAATTTTATCTCCCTAATCTTACTCTCAATTTCAAAAAAGATGTGCGCCCTCATGAACGCGTTGAATGAACAACATCAATCAAATTAAATCATAGGAAGCTCGTGGAAGTGTACAAGAAATCGCTTAAAAGATGATAGTGTTTGCACAAAAACTAACATTTTGATTCGTTGTGGGTGTGAGTATTTCTTGGAAAGAATGTTTTAGCCGGCAGAAGTCAGTTTAGCCGGCACTCTGCACAAGTCAACAATCTAGATGATGTTGACCTGGTTCGACCCATTTGCCGATCCAAAGAGAAGCAAAAAAGAAAAGTGCGATAGTGCATATGATGTCCCGCGATAGGATGTTGTCTCCGGCCAACGTGATGATCACGGTAACTTTCTCTTTGCCTTTTAGGGCTTCTTTTGTCAACGCCGAAAGAGGGGATGGACGATCTTTTCTTTTCCTTTTCCCCCAAGTTCGAGGATGACGAGACTGCATGCGTTGGCAAAATACTAAACTAAAACAAATGACCATGCCCTCCCCTCCAACCGCTACTATAAGTGTGTCCAATGAGCTTCGCTCACTCCGTTTTTACACGGACTTTTTCTTTCCCTTTTAGATCTTCTTTTTGTCAACGCCGAAAGAGGGGATACACGATCTTTTCTCTTCCTTTTCCCCCACTTTCGAGGATGACGAGACTGCGTGCGTTAGCAAAATACTAAACTAAAACAGACGACCATGTCCGCCTACCGCTACTGTTAGTGGTCCAGGAGCAGACGACTTTATACATATGCCCGAAAGATGTGACTGTTGCATTTTCGTATTCACATAAGTAATATGATATTCTTGGGATTTGCTTATTGAATAGCGCGGATTTTCACGGGATTCGGTCACGAGATGCGATCTTTTTATGAAAATTCGTAATTCTAATAGTCCTGTCAGAGGTTCAAACATTTCCAAACCACTCAATTTGTCCCTCCACAGACATGTCCAATGAGCTTTCACTTACTTCGTTTTTACACGGACTTCGCCGTCATGAAACAACTGCCGATAAAAACAAGGTTTGGTTGTCCTCCCGTGCCGGGACGGTGGTCACGACGACCGTCATCCTGGGTCATCATCAACTGGTTCAGCTCATCTACAAACAGGGTGTCTCGCTTGAGAACAAAGCACGGGGGTTTCCTGATACGTTAAGCCCGCGCGGTCGCGGAGAGTTGGCTCCAGCTGCGGAGAAACGGAAGAGTAAAAGATGAGGAGGATCATTAGCTGTAGTAGCGTAAGATTACGCGGCTCGGGCTCTCAGTGTCCGCTTGCGCTCGTCGTTTTCCCATCTCTCGTTACGTCTCTGGCGTCTTCGCCTTGTATCGCTCCGAGACCCGCAACGATTTTTGCGGTGTCTCTGTTGACCCGTTCGTCCCTTTCCTCTTGGTCTGACTACCGGACAAGATGCTGCCGCGCGGCCGCGGTTGACTTTGGGCGGTTCGAAAGAAGCTCGTAATCAGTCGCCCGCCGATCGAAAAAACTGAAAGAGGATGTTTCCAAGCACCTCCTTATTAGCTGTCAAGTGGGCACGCAATTCCAAAACCATTAATTCTTCTTCTTCATATTTTTTATATTTTTTTACCATTTTTTTGGGTAGTGCCATTTGCTTGTGTAGGCCCATTTGGATACACACGACCCTAACTTTTTTTTATTGGCCATGCGGCATCGAACGGAATGTTCCCGAATATCTCTCCTGCATGAAATAAGAGAAATAGTGAGTTTTGTTTTTCTTAATTTACAATGTTTATAGTGTGAGTTAGGTTATGGAGAATGCCTTCTTGTCTTCCACGCAAAGACCTGTGAAGAAGGGAATTGTCCCTGCCCAATTAATGCCGGTCTACGCTTTCCACGGCTACCCAATTCATTTTCAAAGGTGAGATTTTTATGACCGTATCGATCAAGGAAGAAAGAATTTTAAGTACAATGATTTGTACATGAGAAGCGCGTTTTCTCATTTCTGATTCAGGATAATTCACTCTAATCATACATCTAATTAATAGGTTATAAAAATAGACATCATTCATATTTCGTGAGATGTCAATTTTTGAAACTGACCATAATTAATTTGGTCATAAGAGTCTCATAAAAGAAACATGTGACTTACTAATATTGGTTTATTAAGTGATGTGTTTGATAGCCTATTTTAAGTATAAACGTGTGTACTTTCTTTTCTGTCATCACGATTGCCATGATAACTGATGGATTTTTCGAACTATCGAATTAATGGCGATAAAAATAGGTCGTGTAAAAAGAAAAATTACACAAACTTCGCACTTGAGAGAACTAATATGAAAGCGGGTCACTTTCTTCAAAAAAATCCCCTCCGACGCCACCGGGTAAGATCATCTAGGGCAAGCTGTCGTCTTGTCTTACGTAGCCTTCATGGCGGGGCCTTTTGGTGGCGTAACTCCATGCGACAGCAGCACAGTTTACGCAGCCGCGTACCGCGTTCCGATCCTCCACTGCGATCCCCACCCACGCATTGCAAAGTCAGACCTCACTCGTCATTCCTCCAATCACCTCTCGCAATCTCTCCGCTTCCCTCCCCCCGCACAATCCTCACCTTCTCTCTCTATATATCCCCCTTCCATGCTCTCTTCACCGCTCAAATCAACCCTCTCAGCAACACAGCTCTCTCTCTCTCTCTCTCTCTCTCTCTCTCTTTCTCTCTCAAATCTGCTGAGTTCAGAGAAGCTGATACAAAGACACAGATTTTCACACTTCGACAGCAACACAAGCCATGCCGAGGAAAGGAATGAGGACCATCTTCTTCCGGCCATCGCCCTCCAACTCTCCGGCGAGACCCGCTGCCCCGATCCGCGGCGACCCCTTTGCGGACACGTTAATGGCGGAGCGAATCGCCAGCGCGGAGCCTTTGATCGGAAAGTGGGCCGTCGACTCCTCCTCCAGCCCCGAGTCTTCCCAATCCCCGTCCACCTCGGGATATGCCGGCGCTGCTCATCTCTTCCATGAGGGCCGCCACGAAGCCAAGCTCTACCTCAGCCGCGTCAAGGACCTGCACTCCGCGATGCTGCTCTGCATCGGCGAATACTCCAACTCACGCTTGATCGTGCGGGCTCATGAGCTGTTGCAGACCGCAGTGAGGCGGCTCTCCCAGGAGTTCCACCGGATCCTGTTGTCGCAACTTCCGTATCTCGATCACCCAGAATCGGTCTCGATCCCGTCTTCACAAATTTCTACCCGGTCGAGCTTCTCGGATTTTGAATATGAGTCGGAGGACGAGTTATCAGCAAAGCAGTTTGCTGCTGAGCCAGGGATGCAGGAAGACGAGCGAATTCCTAATGCAGTGGTTTCCGATCTAAAGGCCATCGCAGACTGCCTGATCGCTTGTGGGCACGGCAAAGAGTGCATGGACATCTACAAAATCGTGCGAAGATCGGTCGTCGACGAGGAACTGTATCATCTCGGGTTCGAGAGGCTGATTGGCCCTTCGCAGATGCAGAAGATGGATTGGGAGGTCCAGGAAGTGAAGATCAAGAGCTGGCTGAGCGCCGTGAAGCCGGCGGTCCAGAGGCTCTTCTCTGGCGAGAGGATCCTTTGCGACCAGGTCTTCGCGGCTTCGCCCGCCTCGCTCAGGGAGTCTGTCTTCTCCAACATTGCACAGGACGCCGCGGTCGCGCTGTTTGGGTTCGCAGAGGGGGCAGCAAAGGCTATCAAGAAGTCTCCAGAGAGAATCTTCTGCCTGCTCGACCTCTACGAGGCCATTGCCAACCTCTGGCCGGACATTGAGTCCACCTTCTCCTCCGACGCAACATCTGCTATCCGATCCCTTGCGATCAATTCGCTGATCAAGCTCGGAGAGGCAGTCCGCTTGACGCTGGGCAACTTCGAGGCAGCCGTCCAGAAGGACTCTGCCAAGCAGTCCGCTATCTCCAGCGGCGGCATACACCCGCTGACGCGCGACGTCGTGAAGTACCTAGCCCACCTCGCTGACTATAGCGGGGTACTTGCCGACATACTCGCCGACTGGCCCGTCGACAGTAGCCCTGAGCACCCGCGGTTCCCGGACTCCTACTGCGCCGACTGCGACTCCGCCGCCTCCGTGGCCGCCGGATATGGCGATGCGTCAGCAATGTTCACGCATTTTGCGTGGCTCGTTCTTGTCCTGCTGTGCAAGATCGACGTGAAGGCCGAGCAGTACAAGGACGTGGCTCTCTCTTACCTCTTCCTCGCCAACAACCTCCGGTACGTCATCGACAGGGTGGATCGGTCCAACTTGAGGCACCTCCTCGGTGAGCACTGGGTGAAGAAGCACGAGTCGAAGGTGAAGCTCTACGCGAGCAACTACGAGCGGACGGGGTGGAGCAAGGTCTTCTCATCGCTGGCCGATCTCACCGTCGAGATATCTTCCGGCCAGGCGAAGGAATCGCTGAGGAAGTTCAACGCGGCGCTGGAGGAGGTTCGGGCAAAGCAGGTGGGATGGGCGGTGCCCGACCCGAAGCTGAGGGACGAGATCGCGTCGTCGCTGGCGCAGAAGCTCGTGCCAGCTTATCGGCGACTCTACGACGGCTGTCCGAGGGGAGATCCGGTGGTCAGATTCACCCCTGATGATTTGGATGATTACTTGGCCGGCATGTTGCGTGCCACTGGCGGTGGCTCGGAGAGTTCGTCGACGGGGTCGTCCCGGTCGTCCAGTCACTGGCCGTCCCTGCTTCGTCTGGTCAAAGGGGGGCGCCGGGAAAAGTCGAGAGCCGGCGATGTGTAATTTTTGTCAGAAAAAAAAGAAAAAGAATTAGCAACATTATTTGATTCTTCTTTCTTTTTTTCCCTTGTGGAAAAGAACATCTTTTATATATGTATATATTTTAGTGGAACAAATATACTACTAAACACTTTCATGCTTTGGAGATAGAAGATGTTTGCAAACATCCCGTGTTCCCTTTAGATTTTTGCGGCTAGGTACGTACACATTTATTGCTGCTAGGATCTCCTCGAAGCGCCTAATTCGTTATTAAGGTTGTTGGGTAAATACGATGTTCGAGCCTTCAAGATATTACGGAGGATAAATTAAACACGTGACGAACTCTTGTTTCATTTAAGATACTACATAGGACCCGTGACACTTACCATTGGTGGACGAAGCTCATTTTAGGGGCGGAGGGCTATTGGGGCGAGAGGGGGGAGTTGGCCGCTGAAATTAGTTAAAATTAAGGGTCTCCAAATTAGATTATGTTACAATCTTATTAATCAATGATGTACAATTCAATATCTAGTAATTAGAATTGATCATGCGAATCAATAGTTCTAGATATAGAATATACGGAGTTGATAGAATGGTACCATTAAACTAATCATTGTGAGAAGAACTAGCTCAATAATATGAAATTGCACGTTCACATTGACTCGTGCTTAGTATAGACACATGCTACAATGAGAACTCGGAAGGATCGGAGTACAAACGCATGAAGAAAAAATAAAAAAGGATAGGAGCACACCCCATTGGGTAGCCAAACCACACCAACCTCTCGCTGTCACGTCATTTTTCTAATACTTCTTGTCTTTTATTTGACTTTCTCCCATGGAAACCCTTCAGAAGGAAGAGAGAGAAGCAGCATTCTGGCTGCCCAGAATGTCAAAATTCGAAGTACACTTCGATTTCATGTAGCGGCAGCTTTGATGTTGCAGCGGTCAGTCGGTCGGTCGGTTGGTCAGTCTGTTGCGGAGGATCCGAAATAAACATATAAATTATAAGTCTGTGGAAGAACACACAACAGAATGACCGCATAGCGCAGTGGATTAGCGCGTTTGACTTCGGATCAAAAGGTCGTGGGTTCGACTCCCACTGTGGTCGATTCCACTCTTTTCCTCTTTTATTTTTCCCCTTCTTTTCGCTTTTTCATCAGATGTCTTTTTCTTCCCAGCACAGACAATAGAGAAGGACGATGAATAAATCACCCGACGATCTCCAATCGAAAATTTTGTTCAGATTGAGATTTGCTGCAGTCACAAGAAGCACGGGAACACCTCCGACAAGAGAAGAGGTTCTCTCTACTTTACTTGAGAAAAAGTATATTAAGCGAGGTATGCGGTGAACTCGAGCACGGTCTCCGTCCCATCGGTGATTTGCTGGTTCGGAGGAGCCGGGAACGTCTTCACCGTGGCGTACCCTCGGGCGTCCACGTACTTCCCGGTCCCTCCCATGATGGCAAGCTGCGACTCCGACACGGCGGTCCGGTGCACCCCAAACATGCTGAGGCTGTCGACGTAGCCCCCGCCCTCGAACATGGCAGTCAGGGCGATGGTTTGGCTGTGCCCGTCCTCAGAGCTCGCCACGTAGAACCCCTGCGCCTTGCCGACCAGGCCGGAGCCGAGCTCGTGGCCCTCGGTCAGCTCGTCGTCGAAGACGGTGAGCGTCCCGAACATCAACTTCTGAAGGGTCATCCCCTGGGGGAGCTGGCCTCCGTTCAGTACCGGGAACCCGACCCCGCCGTTGATCAGGTTGACTCCGTTGTTTAGAATGACGTTACCTGAAACACCAATCGCTCTTTAACACTAGCACACTATGCTACTTCTATCTTTTGTAAGGATTTTTATAACCATGATTTGTTCATGATGTAACATGATCAAATTCATCCAAATGCATAGAAGTCCCTAATTCGGAATAGATGTTACCGAATGCGGATTGCTCGGAACATAAGGGTGCGAATGATAACGTTTCTGTTCTTTTTTTGTTCCAGGGAACAGAAATAAAAAAAAAGTGTTTTCTGTTCCTGGAACGGTTTTGAACAAAAGAACACGTTTGGTAACGTTTGTTAGGGAATAAAAAATGAATGGAAACACGTTTGGTAAATTTTTATTCTTTTTTCGTTTCTTTTAATTTTTTAATATTTTTATTTTTATTTTTCATTTTTTCCTTTCTTTTTTATTTTTTCTTCTTTTGGCCGGTCGCCTCGCCCAGCCACGGCGAGGCTCGCCGGCCCCCGGCGAGGCCGAGCCTCGCCGTGGTTGGGCGAGGCTCGGCCTCGCCGGGGGCCGGCGACGACGCTCCGGCGAGGTCGCCGACCCTCGACGGCGTCGCCGGCCCTCGACGGCCGGTCGCCGGCTGAGGCCGGTGACCGGCCAAAGGAAAAAGAAGAAAAAAAGAAAAAGAAAAGAAGAAGAAAAGAGAAGAGAGAGAAAATGTGTTTCTTCAAAATTGTTTCTGGAACAAGAAGCAACTTTTTTATGTTTCTTTTTTTTCTAATTGTGTTCCAGGAACAAAAAAACAAAAAAAGAACAAAAATGCAACCAAACGCGTTTCTGTTCTTTTTTTGTGCCCGGAAACAAAATCTGTACAGAAGTGTTCCAGAAACGTTTCTTTGGAGCGTTTCCATGCACGCCCTAAGTTTCCGGTTCAGTGTCATGATTCTAAATCACGTTACCTGTATTTCCACTCAATCCGGTCAGAAACAGAATGTTGTTGTTGTTGATGAGTCCGTTATTGGCGCTGTTCTGTGGAATTCCACTATTGATAGGGAGGTTCGCGCCGTTGGGCTTGGCAAAGGGGACTTGAGCGCTGAGCGCTGGGTTGGCCACAATGCCAGTCACGGCCCGAGCTGATGGGTTTGAGCCGCCGAGTATGTCGTGCATGTAGAAGGTCAACGGATCAAGCTCGGCGCCACCCACCGTGGTGCTGGTGGTGCTGGTTGTAGTCACAGCCGGTGCCACAGGAGCAGCCGGATTGAGGACAGCCAACTGAGCTGGATTTGCTACCGATGGAATGGCATTATTAGGAGAGGACGAAGTTGCATCCTCAATGAGAGATCGAGAACACGTGACGCATTGGATGGCGAGAGCCAAGAGAAGGAAAGAGGCTGTGGATTTTAGTTGCGCGGGCGCAGACTTGCCAGTAGTCATCGAGCAAAATCAAGAGGGATTACGCAAAAATGGCTCTGGAGAAGTTGTTCTCTTCTTCTCTTTTCTGTGTGAAGGAGATGATGGTGAATTGATGATGATTGTGAAGATGATGACAGTAGGAAGAAACTGTTGGGTTTATGTAATGATGTCCTGTCCATCTCAAATGCTAAAATGGAGTTGCTGAGTTGGGTTTGGTGCTGGCAATGCATTACTCTTTCCTTTGTGTCTCTGCTGGTGCTTTCGTTTCAAAAATAATTGCCAAGAAGACCACCTAATCCTCACACCAGACCATTATTAATTCCCTGACTGGTCTGGAGCTAGCTTCTTTTTTCCTTCTTTTAGCCTTGTCTTTGCGTTGGGTACGTCCCCAACGAAGTTTCCCCAAGAACGGATCAGAAAACGGTTACAAACTACAGTTCGGTTAGGCAGAAATGGTATTCGATGTATTGTCCAAAAATGGATAATCTGCTAACATAATCAGCTCAGTCAACTAAATCTAATACTTGGTCGATAGAACTATATCTCTGTGTAGTTTGTGTTTATACACACATACGCCGATGGATCCATTCGATTTTGTTTGTCAAGTACAGCCCCTTCAAACTAGTTTAGACATTCCAAAGCTAGTTTATCTGTTGATATGTTCTTCATGATTTGCATAGGAATGGCTTGCATTGCAGTCCCAAAAACAATTTGGAAAGAGGTCAACCATTTGACAAGTTACTGTTAAAAATGTGATATCTTGAATCAAAAGACTCTTCAGAGCGATTTGAGACTGTTTAGACGAGCATTCAATTAGGTAGGTTTTTTCAAGCCTTCTCAGGATTTCATCCCTGGCAATCAATACAAGTATGCCTTTTACTTGTGTTAATGCCAGATTTTCAGATTTGACCTTTGGTTTCTTCTTGTGCCTGGATTGACTGGGTCTCAAACAAACTGCCTCCGACAATACTGATGTTGGCGAATTGGAAGTTTATCGATATGATAAATATTGGAGGAACTGGAATGTTGATTTCCTCCTTATCCAAACAACCGGCATCTATCTGTTTTAAGAAGATTTCTCCTATCAGTAAATGTCTGCAGTTACCATTGACGATTTGAAAGAAACATTACGACAATTCATTAGCAAAGTTGCAAGTAAATCAGAGAATTCTACTGTATATGGTGCGATTTGTTGAAATGAAATGTCCATAACCAATACCATTTTCTTTTAACAATCGACTTACTTCATGAACAGAGATGCTAATACAAAGGTTAAACCCATTTCTTTCGAACGGCCTTTCCGATTGAATTGCCAAATTAGAACCACGACGACTCAAGCAAACACACAGAATTTCAGATACAATCACTCTCTCAGACAGATATCACTATGCCAGATATACAGTGAACTCGAGAACAGTCTCCATTCCATCGGTGTCATGCTGGTTCGAGGCTGCGAAGGTCTTGACCGTGGCGTATCCTCTGGCATTCACATACTTCCCGGTGCCTCCCATGATGGCAAGCTGCGATTGTGAAACGGCGGTCCGGTGGACGCCGAAGAAGCTGAGGCTGTCGATGTAGCCGCCACTCTCGAACATGGCTGTGAATGTGATCGTTTGGCTATTCCCGTCCTCGGAGCTCGCTACGTAGAACCCTTGTGCCTTGCCAACCAATCCGGAACCGAGCTCGTGCCCCTCGGTCAGCTCATCATCGAAAACAGTGAGGGTCCCGAACATCAGCTTCTGGATGGTCATTCCCTGAGGGAGCTGACCGCCGTTCAGGATCGGGAAACCTGGTCCGCCGTTGATCAAGTTCGCTCCGTTGTTCCCTCCGTTGTTCTGCGCCACATTGCCTGTGTTCCCGCCCAGTCCGGTTAGGAACGGGA
This sequence comes from Eucalyptus virginea, assembly GCA_014182375.1. Classification (NCBI taxonomy): domain Eukaryota; kingdom Viridiplantae; phylum Streptophyta; class Magnoliopsida; order Myrtales; family Myrtaceae; genus Eucalyptus; species Eucalyptus virginea. The sequence continues at coordinate 26,933,927 of CM024523.1, read as the reverse complement.
TATTGTTGTTGTTGATGAGCCCAGTGTTGGCACTGTTTTGCGGAATCCCGCTGTTGATGGGGAGGTTAGCTCCATTCGGTTTAGCGAAGGGGACTTGAGCACCCAACGCGGGGTTTGTAACAATGCCGGTCACGGCTCGAGCCGTGGGGCTAGAGCCGCCAAGTATGTCGTGCATGTAAAAGAGCATCGGGTGAAGATCGGTGTTGCTTCCCGTGGAAGCAGGACCTGTGGCCGTTGATGCAGCCACAGGAGCTGACGGGTTGGTCAGTGTTTGAGCCGGAGTGGGTAACGGAGGCGTGAATGCAGGAACGGAGGTTGCGTCCTCGCTGAGAGCCCGAGAACAGGCTACACACTGAATGGTTAGAGCCCAGAGAAGCAAGAACGCTGCGCATTTGTGTTGGACGAACGCAACCTTCGGCGATGCCATTGCTTCGACGGTCTGTGTGAGAAATTTTGCTAGCGCAAACAGCTGCGAGATGTTTTTCGTTGGCTTGGGATTGAGGATATCTGGAGGACTAGAAGGTTTATATAGCATGAAGAGACGGGAGAGGACTGAAAGTAATGTGGAGTTGATGAATTGGAGTAGGTGCTCGAAAAGGAGTCTGGAAGTGTTTTGGTTCAGAAACAAAAAAAAACCCGAACCACCTCGTGTTTTTAATTACTATACATTCAGCTGAAAGCTTAGCTCATCAAATTAGCTAATACACGTCCCAAACCTTATCTATTCTGCATGATTCCTCAACGTCCCAAAACTCAACTTCGGCTGCAATGTGCATAAGAATGTCCAAATCGATTGAGTTGGGTGAATTCCTTTCAGTTATTTTTCAGCTGCGTGTTACAGAATCACACCTCAATTCCGAAAAAATAATGCACACAAACAATCTATCCACGCAAAAATATAATAATAAAGAGCAAAATCATAAAAACACACCAGAAAATTTGTTATGGTAGTTGACCCAAACTTGAACTTAAGCTACGTTCCGTATAGAAGCATTTTGCAAATTCACTAAACTTCAAAGAAAGTTGAAATATAACGATGATCTTCTCTCAAGATCAAAGAATAGAGAGATTAAGAAACCTCACAATTTTTTCTTTTCTCTCCATTTTTCTTTTTCAAAACCTTGACGTCTAGTGTCTAACTATTGCTAATATAAAGGTGTGGTTTTTAACCTAAAAGCAAAATTAATAGAAAAGACAAAGCCCCCAAAAAATTTGGCTTCATCCGCCAGCAGTAAGCACATCTAAACCAATGTTGAACAACCATGCATGCAGTTGGTGTATTTGATCTAGCCAAACAACAAAAGCGCCGAGTACATCTTGAATACGAATTGGCGATCAGCATTACACTCTCAATGAACACAAACACGAGTGGCTTCGACACAAACTGCATTGGTGTCACTGAAAAAATTTACAAGATTGGTCTATTCTAAGGGGCTTGATCATTATACATTCTTCTGAATGGTCAATAAATTGCTAACCGAAAGATACATTTCACAAAATGCATCCCCACAACTCACACTTTGTTGCTCGTCCGTAAATTTGAAAGTGTGTTTAGTCGTTGATGATAAACTTTGCTGCCTTACCAGAAGCCTGAAAGAGAGTGCAACGCTTTAGACTTCATGAGGATCATGTCCAAAATACAGAGAAAAGCAATCTATTTCTAGATATTGATGGTGCCAGAACAAAATCACTCTACTCTGGTTGAGGCCATCTTTGCCATGGATCATAGTAATTCATGATTGATAAATGGATGCGATGCAATAGAGGGGGAGGATTTTTAGATACATATCAACGCTTTTAGTTGATGGGGCAGACGAACTTACAATGGATGGATGTTTAAGTAGAGACACCTGATACGTATTGCTCCCACAATCACGGGAGAGCAGAAGCCTCACATGGGGGAGGATTTTCCAACTCTCCCCAAGAGCCGGTTTAGGAATACCTCCATCTCCTCCAACAGTGTGATTTGTTACCTGAAACGAATGCTTCCCTTTTCAGCCAAAATGATGATAAAACCTATCATTCTTCCATTAAAAACACAAGTGAATTTCTAAATTTCACTCATCTTTATGCAGCATTACTTTATTGGAAAAAGTGAAATTAAGACAGAGAGTTGGATTCAGAAAGAGACACGTGAAATCATGGGGAATATAAAATTAAGGATGCATCACCAATTGAGAACTTCTATGAATAAGCAACTGCAACATTAATCACCATGAAAATGAGTCAAAATAGTGCATCATGCATCATCCTTCTCTTTTCATGCTTCTGAATGCTTAGTGGTTCTAAGGCAAAAATAACCAGGCCAGCTGCACTCATTTTAATTTTCAAGTAACAGAAACCAAAGCCACCAAACCCTGTGAGGATATGGAAAATAAAATACATGCAATTCTCAGTTAGGCATTATTGCACTTTATTCTTGACCTTTCCTCTTCTAAGAGTATACCATTGGGGGATGAGTACTTCAAAAGAATGAACATGCAACAATTTACAGGAAAAACTCACCAGAACCGCAAGATTGTATTCATGGGCCAACTTCTTCAGAAGAGACATAGCAGATACCATCAAAGCACGTCCTGGAGTCATCCCATATATCAATATAAACAAGAACAACCGGATAATGCGAAAACCAAAACCCAACTGCAAACAGAAATTATTTAGAAAATGGGTGGACAAACAAAAGAATATTTCTCTAAGCTTGAAAACTGAGAACCAGTTTGAATAGCAGCCTGATGACCCATTCAGTGTCAAACAATATATATCAGTAGTTACTCTTTCCAGAAGCATCAACACAGATGGGCAAGCAATGGAATCCTCCACTGGTCAGTTTACTGATCAATTAAAAGCAATTTGATTCAGATTAGCAGGCAATCTTTCTACTGCATGATTTTTTTTCTGAACTTCCTTTGTGAAGCATGCACAGTGAACATCATGTTGAAATACAACTGGAACATATTTTTAAAGCTGAAACAGAATACAGCTACAGTACCACAAAAGTTCTTCCATTCTCAACTGTTCCAGACGTAATTAAAAAAATAATCTTAAACTAATAGCAATTATTTGTTCTTGTGAGTTGATTCTGTATGAAGCATACAGAGCCAACCAATAAATATTCGACATCATCATTCTTCTTAAAATAATGGAAGAAAACAGATGAAAATTTGCCTAACTTACTAAGGGAGCATAAGCTGGCCCAAAAATTGACAAATTATTCATCTAATGGATTTTGATTCCTAGAAACTTGCCTAATCTTAAAATTAGCATGTTCAGTATTATTATCTTTTGGTTGACAAATTAGAAGAACATAGATGAGTAATAGTCACATATTGTAGAGCATAGCAATACACAAAACATATCAATTCAGTGCTTTAGAATACATGGAAACCACGCATACATTCAAGAGTGTGTACCCTGTGAACCACTGCTGCCAAGAATTGGCGTGATCAGGGATGAAATCGAATCAATGATTATTAATCTTTCATCATTGTCTCCTCTGCACATCTGCAGCAGAACTCAAACTTTACAATTTACATAAACTAAAGAGTTCTACCATTGTCAAGCAATTAAACTTCTTCATTTTCACAACAACCTGATACTTCAACTTGGACTCCAAACAGTGTAGCACGTCAAACATAAAAAAGATGTCATATACAGAGTGGCACAATATGCTGTTCATAACTTCTTGAAGAACTCTTGGTTGCATCTGCAAACGGAAATAGCCCAACATTCAAAGGACAGAAATTTCATCAACAAACAGCTACAAGGAAATGCAGCACTCCTTTACAAAGAATAGCCATTATTGGCTGCTAAGACAGACAGAAACGCCATTTCCCCCGTGATCAATGTTAATGATACATCATTTACTCGCATGAATCTGAGTAATCTGTGCTAAAAAGTGCTGTTTACGAAAAAAACATGGTTATACTTAATCCAAAACTGAAGAGTTGGATGCTCTTGAAACAGACTCAGAGAAGGGCACTGCTGAACTCAAACTATTGTCTAGGCACAAATGATGTCACAAACAGCACTTCCATTCTGGATATAGCACTAAATGGGTGATTTCAAATGATAACATTTAGGGAAGAAAGAATAAAACGAAAAGGGAGAGTAGCAATAGCACGTTGATATGCACCTCCTCAGAAGCAGGGCATGAAATCTGGTTCAGAAAGCGTGCAATGCGCTTTGCGGAGAAAGAATTTCCTGTATCTATGTATATAACGCCACCCATATGCTTGTAGGCAACAGTTGATGCGGTCAGTAGACAAAACTGACAAAGAGCAAAAACGTGTCAGCACGTCGGAAATAGTGGTTAATGGTAATATTCGGTTAATACAGCAAATTAAACTAATGTTTTGTGATGTGCATTTTTAAATCATACATGGTTGAAATGGACTCATGATTGGTTGCAATAGGTGGTTAAGGAGTATGTCCACGAGCATTTTGCACAAGAGTCAATGGTGAATTGCCAATTAGATGGAAAGCAACATGATTCAGGGGCATTCGGGTATAGTCATTGTCCTGATAGTGTCCAAGAAGAGTTAATCCATACTTGTGTTTTACCAGAAGAAGATGGCCCTGCTAGCTCAGTCACTTGCCCCCTGCGAAGTCCACCTCTAAGTAGAAAGTCCATCCTGATTCAAACAGCCAAAAAGGACGAGTAAGTTCATAAATAGCATCGCTCCCAAAATTTGATGGAACTGAAAGGTATGCTTTGGCGGTGATCACCCTTTGCATCCAGTAGACAATACATGCTTATTCTTTTGAGCATCTTCCATTAGGTCCACTCCATTCAACCATGGCTGGTGCAGGCCATCTATGACATAGAGGACCTGGTTTATCGCCTTCCTAAGCAGAAAAGCTATTTAAGTGAATAACAAGAAGACCCAGATAAGATGCTCATTGAAGACCAAAAAAGTGCTCAGTCGTAAGACCTCAACTCTGTCACTACCTTTACCAAAAAAAAAAAAAAGAAGACCCAGATAATATTTTTTTCTTCAAACACGAGGTAGCCCACATCGAAACTTGGCCTATGAATTTCCCCACTCTCTGAATTATTGGTCCATGCGGAGAATCCAGAACGTGCTATAGCTTCAACACATACAAAGTCCACTCCTTAACCACTAATCCAACACGGGTAATTGAGAGACCTCACTAAATATTAATCCCGAGATAAGAACAAACAGTTCATGGCAACCCATTGCAAAACAGCTAGGAAAGGAAGAATCTGTGAGAAACCTGACCTGCATAAATCTCTCCGACGAGGGTTGTTGCTCCGCGTCCGCCACTAAAGACTGGAGGTCGTGAATGAGAAAATCTTGTACTGAGGCAAAGAAAAAAAAACCATTCAGAAAGAGAGTCAAAATTCGGTCTTCCACACTACCCATTTCCATTCCCGGCAAAACCAAAATTCCCTTTTGGAATTTTTCTGATCTTGGGACGTTTTCTTGCTTTTTTTCCTCTGCATCCAAACGGGTAAACAGAGAGAGTGGAGGGGGTCGAGGAACCTGTGAAGATGCCGCGAAGAGCGCAGAAGCTCTGGAAATCGGGGTCCAGGATCGGGAATTCCGTCTCCAGCCGCTTCAAGGACGCCATTCCTGCACGATCGTCACCTTCCCGAAGCTGGCGACGAGCAGAGCAGAGCAGCAGGAGTGTGTCTCCTGAGCTCGTCGCTAGCCTTCCTTTCGATTGACTCTTCTTGCGGTAAAGAGCCTCCCAATTTCGCTCATTTATGTAATTTTTTTTCTCTTTTTTATTTTTATTTTTATTTTTGGTTTTGATAATAACGAGCCGTATATTTAAATTTTAAACTGTGTAATTTTAGTTCATTTCGGTCTTCCCATGACAGTGATTAAAAAAAAAATTCCCATGACTTTTTTTTTTATTATCTTTTCAATTCGAAAAGAAAAAAGAGTTGTATAAATTCTTAGTATACCAAAATTTAATGGAGTCATGGAAGAACTCCATACATTTTGAAATTTAAATTCACGAATTGAATGTTTAAAAATTCAAGTGTATTGTCATGATAAATTTTAAAGTTTTTCACTATAACTTTTTCTTATTTTTCTTAAGTCACGTTTAGGAGCATAGTTTTTGTGTTTTCATCGTTTCCAAAAGTATGTGAGAGAGAGAATATCGGATGATGAAAATAAATCGAATTTCTATGGAGTCTTGAAAACTCATAGTTCGTTACAATAATCCAATAAAAATGCAAAAAATAGACTAGAGTCTTCAAACAAATTTTTTTCGATTTTTGATATATTGATTTTCTAGAGATGGAATTAGCCTTCAAATAGTACAATATGCACAACATTTATGATTTTTGGTTGAATCATAATTGGATATTCACTTGGAGTAAATATCTTGTCAGATAAAAGAACATTTTAGACTTTTTATTTCAAATAGGGTAGTAAAAATTAGGGTTGGGCTTTTTCCACTTCTCCTTTGATTTAGACAATATTTTTTTAAATGTTTTGCCATCTATTCCTTGGGAGACTTAACTTTTTTGTACAATTCTACTAAAGTGATTCCTTTTTTAAAAATTTCATCAACTATTTTTATTTTGTTTCCTTTTGTTTTTAGGTCTCATTTTCCTCACTCTTCTTTATTTCCACGCCATCTCATCAATTCTCCTTTTTGGTAAATTATCTCTCTATTTTCTCTCTTACGGGCCATTTTCTTCTTTCTATATTTTCCAGGGGTGTGTAAAAGAATCAAGAAATACCCGAAACCACTTGGAACAGGATTGGATCACCCAAGCACCGATGGTTTCTAAGGGAGCCGATTCGGGAACCAATTCCTATTTCCAATCTATTGGGACTAATGTGTACCGATCCAATTCTCTATTCCATGTATGGAACCGTCCGCTCACCCGACTAGACCAAACCGATAATGTATGATATATATTTAATTATTAATTTAAAAAATGAAAATCATAAATCCCTTGGCTATTGACTATTTTTATGTTGGATAAATGTTTGCTTTTTCTCATTCATAACAAGTTTAGTAAGTATGCTTTCTTGCTTACACACTTCCTAACATACTAAAATTGTTGATTTATTCTAACAAAAAAAAAAAAACATTGTTGATTTATTGGCTCTAACTGGGTCTCTTTCATGAGGTGATTTTGTTATGTAATTCTCTATTTGATGTTATAGCATTGACGCGTGAAGCTTAGTAGTCCAATTCTCGGGTGAATTTATGAAATTAAGGGGCGGTTCTTGGTTCCAATTTTTTGAAATCAGTCTTTAGTGGGTGATTCCTAATTCTATGTTGGAAACCACTTACTCAAATCATGCTCACCCCTAACGCCTTCTATTCCTTCTTCTTGTTCTTTTTCTTCCATAAACCCATTGTCCTTTGTTTTCTATCAATGATGCCAACCCTATCGTCCTCCACACGTTCACTGGCACAAGCATTGGGCTCCCCAGTAAACTCTCCATTGAGCACTTTTTCTCCGCCGCACACAAGCTCTTCTTGCACCATGGAAGGTGCTTCTCTCTACTCCTCCTTGTTTTTATCCTCTCCTTGCACATGTGAAAGTCAGAGAAAGAAAAGGTGTCTCCACCATATATAGGCATAAAAATTGAGGGCAATGAGTGAGTCATGTTCTTTTAAGTAATATGAAGCGGGATCCAAATTAGTAATTTAATTTGATTGCAATTTTCATTGTTGTGTCCGATTGTTGAAACCCTTTTTTGATGTATGCTAAGTTCTAAATGTAGGAGTGAAGCACGATATCAAGCATTTCCATGACACAAAACTCAAATTCACTTTTAAGAAAAGATATCAAGAAACACTCTAGCGATTGGAATGAGCGTGATTCAAGACCAAGAAAACTGAAAAGGAAAAAAACAAGCTTTCACTAGAACCGAACCTCCAATAGCGAATGAGGAGGACACGAATTGTTGAAGGAAGCAATTCTTATGGGGATTGCAAATGCAAAAGAGAATTGTGAAAGAAGAAGAAGGAGCGGAAGGCCTAGAAAGAACGGATTGATTTTCAAGAGAAAAATTAGAGGTACAATATACAAGAATAGAGCAATGTCAAAAGCATGGAAAGAGAGTAGAAGGAGGAAAGTAAAAGAAGAAAAAAATAAAAAGAATTGATTAAAAGATTAAAAGATTAAAAGAACTCACATTTATAGAGTTGTACGAGGAGAGATGGACCCCCACAGGGAATAATATGGTCAAAACGTTAAAAAAAAAAATGAAGTGTCTTAGTCAAAGGAGGATCAATAAAAGCGCAACTCAAAAATTACGATGAAAAAGTAAAGAATTCTTTCTAAAGATTCAAATTTTAAAGTTATATCGCGATGATCAAATAAACTAATATGTGATACATAGTTAGGTACATCAATAAGCAATCGAATAGAACAATATTATCTAGGGCACCAACTTTTCGTTTTCTCTTGAAAATGAAATATTAGGTATTAAATGCATCACTTTACAACTCCCAACTAATATTTTCTTGAAAATAACTACTCGTGTAACTACAAATAATCAATTAATGAAATTTCTTTTATAATCGACAACAATTATGCCTAAATATTTTCATTTTCCGTTCATTCATTTTTATAAACGAAGATTTAATTTTTTTATTTTTTTTTTGCCGGAGAATAAAAAAACAGAGCCATAATAAAGAAATCGAGTATCCGCAAAGAGCAGCCGCTGGGCCAACCACGGACACGACTGCGCCTAATTTGGCCCTTTTTCCATAGCGGAAATTTTGACTATCTTGCCCGAAGTGCCGAGGGAGTAAAAAGCAGAGCCTTTCCTCTTTCGAGGGTTTCTAAGCTTGGATAGAGATATAGAGAGCAAGAGGAGAGAGACGGCGATGGAGGATGAGGAAGAGGAGACGACGACGACGACGATGCGCGGACCATGCCGATCCAGTGACGGCGGCGCAGTAGCAGCGGCGGCGGCGGCGGCGCGGATTTCCACCGTGTGTTGACTTCTCGCTCCCGGCCCTCCCGACTCCGGCTTCGGGCTCGGCGGACTTGATTAGTCGGGTGCTTCCTTTCTCTCTCTCTCTCTCTCTCCTCGTTGCTTCGTTTCCGTCTCTTTCGCTCGGCGGCGGCGGCGGCGGCGGCGGCTGCTGTGCGCAGATCTTGATTCCGTGGCTGTTTATCTGGAGATCACGGGATTCCCGACCTCATCGGCAGCTCGGTTTTCCGTGTTTCGGATTGGGCGAGATTTCTGTCCTCTGGGTCTAGGTCAAGCTTCTCTGCTTTCGCTATTTCGCCATAGGATTTTCCCTTTCCTTCTCTCCACGCTGCGCCGGTCTTCTAGAAGATTCTATTTCAGCTGGAAGCTGCTATCGGGCGTTGCCTCCCGGTTGATTGTCGTCGGGGTGGGTGATCTCGCTTGGTTCGGACTGGGCAGTGGATTGACTCTTCGTTTCGGGTTATTTGATGAGGTAAGAAGGATAAGGGCTTGCCTTGCGGACCGGTGAAAGTTATGTGCTGTGCGCGCAATTCCATGTCGGGATTTTTCCATTGGGTTTGTCGTGAGGATGGCCTTGTGGATTGTGGCGGGGTAAATAGTGGTAACGGAGTGTGATCCCCGCCTGCATATTTAGAACCCGTGGGACTCGGAGCTGGGATGGGGAATGTATATAGATCGCGAGCAGGGAAGTTTTAGGTTGTTTCCGTCAGAGCGTATACCGTGAGTTGTAAGAACTCCAAGGTTACTCTGTTCTACAAAATTCCCAGTTTCCAGAAGCTATTTTTCTGTTTTTTGAGTTTCAGTAGGTGGCAAATTGTGTTCATCATATTTGCTAGGCCCAGCAATAGATGGCTTTGATTAATCATGATATAATAAGACATGGGATCTTAGTAGTGGTTATCAGTAGGAGGAAGAATTGCAAAGTATCCTCTCTTCTTTTAGGCTTCGTTTTGGAGTGAATGGAAGGGAAGAATTTGAATTTTCTGCGAGAAGGATTTCAAGGGAAATTGTTAAAATTTTCATGACCCACCCTATATCCTCCTCACCTCTCTTTCTGCCGAATGAAGGCTTAAAGAGCTTTTTGTCAGGGTGCCAATATGCATCAGAAGACTGACATTCTTAAGTACTACTTTATCATAACTTTGGAGAAACTTAGCTTAAGAGACTTATATTTGTTTGACTGCTTGGAGACTTCTTTGTCTTTGTTTATACATGGTATTCTGAGACTGATGTGCATGTAACTTCTTCTAGGGGGAGGGAATAAAAGCAATTCTTTGTAATTACTATTGTTATGACCTTCATTTTGTGGAAGGGAGGCGTGCATCCAAACGTCTATAAAGTATGCTTAACTAAAGATGAGTTTGTCATGAAGAATCAAGCAATGTCCCAGTATCTAAAGATGCATGCCATGTCCTTAAGCTTTTGGATCTTGCATTTTTGTTCCTCCTTAACAAAAGAGGCCGCAATGTGCAAATAATTTCTGTTTCCAAATCCCTTTGTCAATTTTATTCCTTTTGGCTGTCTCCAGCAACTTCACAAGTCCGTCACATAGGCCTAGATAGACTAGCTTTTCAGAGTGTATAATTTATGACATTATATGGATATTACACATTCCCTGAGTTTGGTTATGCCTTCATATTATCTTCTATTTACAGCTGATGATTGATTTGTAATTCTTGCCCGATGTAATGTTTGGATTATCCACTAGAGATTGCAAGTTTAATTCTGATCTTCATTACACCTTTTCTCTGTGTGCCATCCATCGATCACTGAATGGTTATGTTTGCCAATTCCTTTCCTTGTTACGTGATTAATCATGATACAGATTTTTCTTAAGAAATCATGGCACTTAGAAGGTGAAACTTTTTGGTTGCAGGCATGTGAAAAAGAATCTTTGACTGCTCAGATTGTCGAACAACGTGATGGAGTCCTGCAACTGTGTTGAGCCACAGTGGCCAGCGGATGAGCTTTTGATGAAGTATCAGTACCTCTCGGATTTCTTTATTGCTCTGGCTTACTTTTCCATCCCTCTAGAACTCATCTACTTTGTCAAGAAATCTGCTGTATTTCCCTATAGATGGGTTCTTGTTCAGTTTGGTGCCTTCATAGTTCTGTGCGGAGCAACCCACCTGATCAACTTATGGACATTTACCATGCACTCAAGAACTGTAGCATATGTTATGACCATTGCAAAGGTTTTAACTGCTGCGGTATCATGTATTACGGCTCTCATGCTTGTGCATATCATCCCCGATCTACTTAGTGTGAAAACCAGGGAACTATTTCTGAAAAACAAGGCCGCAGAACTTGACAGGGAAATGGGCTTAATTCGTACTCAGGAGGAAACTGGCAGACATGTCAGGATGCTAACGCACGAAATCAGAAGCACTCTTGATCGACATACTATTTTGAAAACTACTCTGGTTGAACTGGGCAGAACTTTGGGATTGGAAGAGTGTGCCCTGTGGATGCCAACACGAAGTGGCTTGGAGCTTCAGCTATCCTACACTCTCCGTCAGCAGCAGAATCCAGTTGGATACACAGTACCCATTCATCTTCCTGTGATCAATCGAGTGTTTAGTAGCAATCGTGCGTTGAAGATATCACCCAATTCACCCGTTGCGAGAATACGTCCTCTTGCGGGGAAATACATTCCCGGTGAGGTTGTTGCTGTGCGGGTTCCTCTGCTGCATCTCTCTAATTTCCAGATTAATGACTGGCCTGAGCTTTCAACGAAACGGTATGCTTTAATGGTGTTGATGCTTCCATCCGACAGTGCTAGGCAGTGGCATGTCCATGAGCTGGAGCTCGTTGAAGTGGTAGCTGATCAGGCATGATACTTGATCTTCTCCTGATGTTGTCATTTATTAATCAGTCCAACATATTTACAAAGAAATGTTGCCTCTCTTCAGACCCATTGATAACTTAGGACATACGCATTAGCCAGTAGAGTACTTGCCTAAGCTTTAGGAATTTGGCCAATGGCAAATTATTATTTGCATATTGTCTCGGGAAAATTCACTTTGCTTCCTTATCTGGATACATGTGTTGGAGCATTTACAAGATTGTATTGTGAATCCAGGTTGCAGTTGCTCTCTCCCATGCTGCAATACTAGAAGAGTCTATGCGGGCAAGGGATCTTCTCATGGAGCAAAATGTTGCACTTGATCTGGCCAGAAGAGAAGCGGAAACAGCTATTCGTGCTCGCAATGATTTTTTGGCTGTTATGAACCATGAAATGAGAACTCCCATGCATGCAATTATTGCCCTTTCTTCCTTACTGCAGGAAACTGAACTGACCCCTGAGCAGCGTCTAATGGTTGAAACGATAATGAAGAGCAGTAATCTTTTGGCTACTTTGATAAATGATGTACTAGATCTTTCGAGGCTTGAAGATGGAAGCTTTCAACTTAACAGCGCCACGTTTAATCTTCATGCTGTGTTTAGAGAGGTATGATTTGCATTTGTTGGGAATTGAGTTTGATTGCTTCTGACTGCTTCATGATCTTCGTGAACTTGCACACTTTTCCTCCCTTCTGCAGGTCCTTAATTTGATTAAACCGGTGGCATCCGTGAAGAAACTGCTCATCACATTGAATTTAGCCCCAGATTTGCCTGAGTATGCTGTTGGGGATGAAAAACGCCTCATGCAAGTCATTCTAAATGTTGTTGGTAATGCAGTTAAATTTTCTAAAGAAGGTGGCATTTCGATAACCGCCTTTGTGGCTAAAGCAGAGTATCTAAGAGAAGCCAGAACTCCCGAATTTTTTCCAGTGCCAAGTGATAATCACTTCTATTTACGTGTACAGGTGCATTTTTCTTCTTCACTTGCTTGAAATGCTCATGCTTTCCTATGCCCAATCAATTGCTCTTAGATATTTTCTACTAATATATACAATGGTTTCTACCTTGTGCAGGTGAGAGATTCTGGATCAGGTATTAACCCTCAAGATATTCCCAAGTTATTCACAAAATTTGCACATAACCAATCATTAGCAACCAGAAATTCTGGTGGGAGTGGACTAGGTCTTGCAATTTGTAAAAGGTACTCTTGGTTGTTAGTTATTTATCTCTTCAGGTCTCATCACAAGTTCAGCATGTTTTTGTACCTGTTCTATAAAATTGCTTGCATATTTCGAGACAGAGTCAGATGGCCTCAAGAGTTGTTAATAAAATCCTGTGGGACTGTACTGAGATTTACTTTTATGGATGTGTGTCCAGGTTTGTAACTCTCATGGATGGACACATATGGATTGAAAGCGAAGGCCTTGGCAAAGGATGTACCGCCACGTTTATTGTAAGGCTGGGAATCCCAGAGAAGTTGAATGAATCTAAGTTCCCTGTATTACCCAAAGGGTCATCAAATCATGTCCTGGCCAATTTTTCTGGGCTCAAAGTGCTTGTTATGGATGACAATGGGTCAGTCACATATCCTTTTATTTTTAGCATGCTCTCTCCCATGATGTTAAGGCTAAGTTCTATATTAGCATGTTATTGTGAACAGTGGCTGCTATATAGCATATACTTGCTTGGAAATTGTCAATATAGAGAGCTCATAATCCAATGTACCATCCAACGTAAAATCTGACTAGGGTTAACATTGGATTGGTGCTGGATGACTCCGGAATATGTGGGATCATATGTTTCCTCAGTATTTTAGAATGCTTTGAAAGCAACACAAAATCTTCCTTGTTCCTTGTATGTGTTAATTATTTTGATATTAGTTAATGATCGATCACAGACATGGGTTATAGAAAGGTGAATATTTATCTAATTAGCTATTGATGTAGAGGCGGGGCAGTCACTTAGTCAGGTCAAGTGAGCAAATAATTTCAAAATGCAATTTTAAGAGCTAAACTGTCTGGTCTTAAGTTCTAGAGGATAGAGTAATTATGGAATTAAACGTCTGTGTAAAAACTACAGGCGAGATTACTCATTTGTTTTTTCATGGAGATATATAGTGATGTCTTGCTGTTTGATGATAACAACTTATCCTTGCCATTTGACTCACTCAATCTCTTTCCTCAAATCCATGCAGTTTGATGGTTTTATCCAGTCATCTTGTGGTGTAAAACATACTTGTTCATGTCATGCTTACTGTGGTCGACTTTTTTTATGATGCTCCAGTGTTGGCAGGGCCGCGACCAAGGGACTTCTCCTACATCTGGGATGTGATGTGACAACCGTAAGCTCAGGGGATGAGTTGTTGCATGCTGTCTCTCAGGAACACAAGGTAGTTCTTATGGATATTTGCACGCCTGGTATAGACAGTTACGAAGTTGCCGTCCAGATACACAGGTTGTATTCACAACATCATGAGAGGCCACTCTTAGTGGCAATCACTGGAAGCACTGACAAGGTAACCAAAGAGAATTGCATGAGGGTTGGGATGGATGGTGTTATCCAGAAACCTGTGTCGCTTGATAAAATGAGAAACGTACTGTCTGAGCTACTGGAATGTGGACATCACATGTCTAGTTTGGCCCGTGTTTGAGAAGAATGGAGAAAATAAGACTGCGATAAAGTTTCTTGCGGCAAATGATTTGTAAATACTGCATGCAGTGGAACATTGGAGGGTTATCAAGCAATGCTACAACAACCCCATGTAATACGAGACTCATACCGATCATTTTTATCCAAGAATGACCAAGGTCATCAGATGATTGAACAAGCCGGAGCACCATAGTGGAGCTGCTAGTAACTTCACGGGATGATGACAAGTCTTATGTGTCGTCGACAGAGTTGTGATGTCGTTGCAATTGTAAGATATTATGGTCCCATCAATGATATCGCTTTGTTTGAATCATCTGCTTTTGGATTGGTAGCAGCCCCTGTAGGCTATAGGCAACGTAGTTTGACCAGTGTGTTAAGTTTTATACTGTGTAGTGTATTGGGGCATGGATGTGGGACTTAGCCGGTCCATTGGAAACACAAGTTTTCATTTATATAAGAAGCATACCCGGTACATGTGTTGCTTGATATCAAGGCAAACAACTAATGGTTATCTCAAGAAGCATACTCATGTAGCAGCAATTTGGTTTGAATGTAAATGCAGGAGACACGAAGATAATCCTTAGTTCGGAGAATCTTAGGTACCATACAATGTAGTTGGCAGTAGTGTCGACGCTTCAAGTTCTTGGTTTGATCTTTTGCAATAGGTTCTTCCCACAAATTAAAGCTTTGCCCTGCTGTTGTTTTCTCACGCGCGATTTTGGTTAGTGAAATTTCAACCCTATGTTGTGCCGTGAGGTTGTTCTTGCTTGGCATATTTGTATCCCTTGTAAATGAATCTAACAATCACGTGTTCCTCGGATTAGCACGCTTATCATTTCCGATGGTGATGAGGTATAGTTTCTAATTCTAAAAGGACAGCAATTGATTGCAGTGAGTTTTTATTTCGTCTTTCCTATTTTTCCGTCCGGCAGGTAGAAAAGCCTTATTCGCACGGTGCGACTGGTTCCGCATATAGTTAAACATGTTTTAGGAATAAAATCTCAACTTCTTGCGGGAGAGTCCGACTTCATTGGATGGTCCATCCCCCTTTCACCATCATCAAGCACGTCGACAGTTCCCGAGAACGAAATATTCAAACCATGGTGATATATTGAAAACAGAGAGGCTATTGGCAAATTAGCAATACGCCAGTAGTTACCGCATGAAGACCCAACGAAAAGAGACATCCTCGAACCGGGCGGGGGTGGGTTTATATTATTAGACCTCTGAAAACCAAAACAAACGTTTATGTAATTCTTCGCCTGACTCAGTTGGGAGGGAAGAAGATCTCCGAATCCATTCTTTTGGAGCTGAAGGCCTTCTCCACGTCCGGGGGAACGTTGAAAGATGCTTGGAGCACTTCAGGCGATAAGGCCTTCCAAACCGAGGTTCTCCCGGCAAGATGATTGAATATAGGACTGCAATGCACAACCACATAGAAAGCATTTTAGAGTTTTTTTTTTTGGTCGAAAGTAGAATATGCATTCAATTAAGGATTCTTAAAAGACAACGATGGATTACAGTCGAAACATAAAATTTCCCATAGAGGTAGAGGGGGGTTTTCAGCCAATTTAGAGGAAGCTTCTTTGCTCGATGGGTGCGTGCCAGCCAATCTGCTGCTCGATTTGCGTCACAAGGGCAATATATTACCGATGTGTTGTTGCATTGGGATAACTCCTCTCGGCATCGTTGAACAATTTCTTGTAAATTCCAAGGTGGCTCGGCCCGGCCCATCACGAATTCCACAACCGCGTAGCTGTCACTTTCGCATATCCAGAGAACTGCTTGACTTTTGGCTTCCTGCACGTGTCTCGACTGCATCTATTTTAGATAGTAAATCCCGTGCAAAATTGCTTCGGCTTCCGCGTGTGGTGCCGAAGAAACCCTAGATTCAGCGGCGAAGCCGTCGATGGCACACCCAGCTCCATCCCGTGCGATTCCGGTGACCGAGCAAAAACATTCATCTTCATCTCCCGACTGTTCAGTGGCTTCCAGCGCTCCGGTAGGTATCGATTTGGGTTTTCTACTTTTTGCTTCTTCTTCCCTCGGCTGAAAGTAATGGTTTGGGTTTGTGTGAGATCGAGGATATTCGCGGGTTGTGGGCGCTTTGCTCTGAAGATCCAAGTGTTCCGAGCCTTCCAGATTTGCCAAAGAGCCGCTCCGATGAACTCCCGTGCAGGTAAATCCCCTCTTGAGTCGAAAGCCTTGAGTAGCCATTGATCAAATCTCTTTATATGTTTCGTGATGTTCGTGCCCTGCAAACGGTTATCCTCCCAGATCTGTTTTGTCCATTTACAAAATAGAAAGAGGTGTTCTGTGGTTTCGACTTGTGAGTAACACAACTGGCATAATGGATCATGGGTGATGTTTCTTTTGTAGAGATTTTCTCTCGTGGGAATAGCATTTTCACAGATGCTCTAGAGAAAAGTTCTAATTTTCGGTGGAACTTCGAGACGCCAGATCTGTGTCCATAAGGTACGTGGAGGCTGGAACGAACAAGATGCCCTGTGTTGATTTTTGTTGATAGTTGATGAAGAAGCCCTGTTATATCCACTCTTGACAGAATATTTTCCTGTATTGTTTCCTGTCCAAACTATGATATCTGGCTTGGGGTTTTTGCTCAGGGGGATTGCTAAGATCTCATTTGCTATGTTTTCCTCAAAAAACTGTTGAATTATTGGCTAATTCCAAGCTCGAGAATTTTCATTGATCAGACCTGCCACCATAGTAGGTTCTTGGTACGTTGCTTGTCCCCCAATAATCCCCTGTGATAACCATTTGTCCTCCCTGATTTTGATGGATTTTTCATCCCCTACTAACCATTTTGTATATGCTTTTATTGTATCTCGTCCCAGCATCAAACTCTGCCAGCCCCATGATGATCGTTGGCCCTTCTGAGCTGTCCAGAGATCGCCATGTGGAAAATAGATACCTTTTAAGACTTTGCTCCACAGTGCATTTGGAGAATTGTATAATCTCCATGCTTGTTTACCAAGCATTGCATGATTGAAGGTAATTAGATCTTTAAACCCCATCCCTCCTTCATCCTTTCTAGTTTTCATAGTTTTTCCAATGCATTCCACGCTTTGCTTCTCCTTTCTGCCACCAAAATGATGCTATTCGCCTTTCGATTGCTCTGCAGATGGACACTGGCAACTTAAAGATCGACATTGCATAGGTTGGTATGGCCTGTACCACACTTTTAATCAAAACTTCATTTCCTGCTTTGGTGAGTAATTTTTCTTTCCAGCCCTCCAGCTTTGAGTTTACTCTGGCTAATATCCATGCAAACAGTTCTTTTTTTGATTGTCCCCATTCTATAAGAATGCCTAAATATTTTCCTATCTTTTCATAAACAGGCACTCTCAATTCTTGGGCCATATTTCTTCTTAGTGGTAAGGGACTATTCTTGCTGAAATAAACCCCTGACTTGTTTAAATTGACAGCTTGCCCCGAGGTGTAACAATATTGTTTAAGTGTAAGTATCAGATTCTGACATTCCACTATGGTACAATTCAGGAAGAAGATAACATCATCTGCAAAAAGAAGGTGAGAGAGCTTAGGACAAAACCTGTTTAGCTGTATGCCTTTAATGCTACCTTCTACGACTGCTTTTTTGCCTCAGCCATGTTAACACATTTGAGATTAATATGAATAGATATGGTGACAGGGGATCACCTTGTCTGAGACCTCTCGAGGGGTTGAAAAAAGGGGTAGGTTCTCCATTAAGCTTCACACTGAATGTCACCGTTGTTATGCATTGCATTATTAGGGCCACCCATTTCCCAGAGAAACCCATTTTCAGCATACAATCCCGAACAAAATCCTATTCAATTCTGTCATATGCTTTCTGCATATCTAATTTTAATAATGCCTGATGTTTTTTCTTTCTCTTTGTGATGCGCAGCTGATGTAACACTTCCTGCACAATTAGGATGTTATCCTGTATCTGTATGCCTTGAACAAAAGCGCTTTGCTCTGGTTCTATTATCTCTGGCAGCCACTTTTTTAATCTGTTTGCTAATAGCTTTGAGATGATTTTGTAACTGAAATTGCATAAACTGATGGGTCTGAATTGGCCTATGGTCTCAGGATTTTTCACTTTGGGAATCAAGGATATATATGTTTGATTAAGGAGAGGATCCAGAATACCCGTGTTGAAAAAATTCTGCACTAGCTGGAGCAGGTCAGTCTTTAGAATTTCCCACGAATTTTGATAGAAAAGCCCATTGAAACCATCAGGGTCTGGGGCTTTTAAAGCTCCTAATTGAAAAACTGATGCTCGAACTTCCTCCAAAGTGGGGTTGGCCACCAGATCTGCATTGATGTTCTCATCGACAGGAGAATGACACTGGTTTAAGACTGGCTGGTAGTTTCTCGGCCCTTCTGTTTTGTATAAATTGCTGTAAAATGATTGAATATGATTTCTGAGTGCTACAGGATCACGACACCACCTGTTGTCTTCCACTTGCAGCATTGTAATATTGTTTCTATGCCTCCTCTGTACCGTTGTTGCATGAAAGAAACGGGTATTTTTATCACCCCATTGTAGCTATTTTATACAGGATCTCAATCCCCAATATTGTTCTTCCTGCTTCCTCAATGTATCAATCTAGTGTATTATGCTTTGAGCTTCTTTTCTGCTTGTGTGCTGGACTGGATGATTGGTTATTTCTGTTAGAGTCTGAGTTAGCTCTTTATCCGCCTTGGTGCATGGGCATACTTCTCTTTACTCCATTTTGTTAATTCTTTTGAAGTCTTCTTAAGTTTCTTTGAAAAATTAGCCAGTTGAGAAGCTGTTTGGTTCCAAATTTGATGGATAACTCCATGGTACTCTTCATGTTCGATCCAGAAAGCCTCCATTTTGAAGTCTCTTTTTCTTTTCTTATGTTCAGAGTGTAGCCTAAGGACGAGAGGGCTGTGGTCCGAGCCGATAGCTGGAAGAGCTTGGATTTCTGCTTCATGAAAGGTAATTCGCCATTCCAAAGTGCATAACACCCTGTCTAATCTTTTTTTAACAAGATCCTCCCCTTCTCTGTTATTTGCCCATGTGTATGCACATCCATGGCTATCAATATCCATCAAAGATGACTCATTAAGCATATCTCTAAAGGCTGCAATTCTTTTATTATCTGCTTATCTTTTCCCCACCTTCTCCCACACATATAATATCTCATTAAAATCTCCCATGCATATCCACGGAATTGAACTATGAGGTTTCAGAGCCTTCAAATTTTGCCATGTGTATAAAGAGGTGACGAAATTTATCAGGACAAACGCTCACTTGGGAGTTGTGATGATAGAGAACCAGGACACCCCATCCGGATCGGCAATCTTCGAGACGACAAAGAACCTCAGCACGATGAACAGGTTCCCGGCCTTCACGGTGGTCTCCAAGACCCTTTTGCCGTCGACGCCAACAACCTGTGCGCGGCCACTGCCGCTGACGATGTAGGTCACCTGCAGCGCCGAATCGCAAGAAAAGCCCGGCGAGCACATAGCACTTCCATCCAGCGTAACGAGATCAGCCCCGAGACCAACCTGACTGACCAGAGGGAGGTTGTTGGTGTTCAGAATGACGACTCGCCCGCCATTCTTAATGTTGACATCCAACGGAGCCTCCTCGCAGTGCAAAAACCATACCATTTCAGTGCTCCTTTGGTTCTAGCATCTGGAAGCTGGCATCAAGCTTCACAATGCTGGTTGACTACCAACGAGCGACTTGACAATGTCTTCTTCCAAGTCCCATGCTTGGCTCACAAACTCAGCGGTGAAGCCAGTGAAGATGCCATTAAAACCAGTTAGGAAGAAATCGGTGAATTGCCCAGCTATGTGAGCCTTTGATGTATCACCCAGAAAGGGAACAACAAAATCTGTGTCATCCTCGTACAACCAGGCAAAAACACCAAAAGGGAGGGCGATGGCGTCGCCCTTCTTGATCGCTATGACCTTCTCCTCAGATTCAGGGAGGACAATTCCAGCAACTCCACACCCTAAGGGATTCCATCACAAAAATAAAATAAAAAAGGCCATTTCTCACCATAGGCTTATATCATGATGACAAAGGCAACCGCTAATAATCAACCACTATATTAAAAACTGACATGTACGTAAATTTAGCGATAAAAGTATCCTTGAAATCTACCAAAGGCTAACAGATTATCTAGTAACTTTAGCAATTACAAAATTCCTGTGTTTCGCCTGCGATAAAAAGTTCTGATAGGGACCAAAAACAACTGTACAATCAATAATTGCATAATCGATAATCAGGTACTTTATAGCCAAAAATATTGCATGTTAGAAACAGATCATAATACAAGAAGACTACAGAGTTCCACACTAGGAAGCAATCATGAAACTCTTTCGTATCAATTGAAGAAACAAGCCTCGAACGTGCACCTTAACCAATATCTGGTGCGACGCATTCTAGCACTGATCGACATGATTATAGCTCACAGATGAATACAAAGGATCCAACATCTTAACACGGGCACACAAAAAGAACAATGTGACCATCCACTGAGAAAACTAGAAACGAAGAAAACAACCAGCCTGAAAAATATTGACTATGAAAAAGAACTAATTAAGCGACTTATATTAACATTTCCATAAAAAAGAAAAAGAAAAAGAAAGGATCACCACTAAAAAGAGTCCGACTCCGAGTAATCCATCGATGCGCAGTATAATCAACCTCGCGTAAAAAGCAGGCAACGAGAATACGACAAGCAGGATAAAGCATTGAAAAAAATAATCAGAGTCACAGATCATCATCCAAATAAATTTAAGTGCCTCATAACATCTTTGACAATTCGACAGGGTGGAAGCTTGATCAAGATCAGTCGAAGAAACACAACCCACCGACCGATCCATCCACGCACGGTAAAACCCAATCAACCTCGCGTGCAAATGGAACACTGCAGCGAACTAAAGCAGGAAGGGCGAAAAGCATGTGAAAATTCCCGCGCTACAGCCTTCTTTCCCGCACTAGAGTTGACTGATTTGATTGTCTCGTATATAATCAGTTTTATCTACTTAATTTGCATGGTAAAAGGAAAATTCCCAATCTATTTTCAGTGGCAGAATACGTGGGGTGGAGAATTAAGACCTTATAAGTTTCTTAGGTCAAAGCGTCAGTAAACACATAGCTTCATCTTGGAGTATAGAGAGACGTGGAAAACAAGAACAATTATTTAAACAAAAAAAAAAAAGAGGACCTCCGGATAAGAAAGCAAACTCGAAAGACTTCTAAATTGCAATCATTCCGGAGATTACAGCCAAAATCAATAGTTTTTTTACTCTTCAAAGCTAAATGACTCGATGGTCTCAGAATTGATTTCTGGTCTCCCAAAGTTTATCTTCAACGACACCCCAGTGGAATGTTTCAGTTACACCTAATCCAATCAACACGGATGAGAGGGCCTACATGATAATGCCAACGGGAATAAGAGGGGGCTGGAGAAGCTGAGCTGTTTACTTATAGGAAGACGATGATGTTGTGAGAGTGTAAGTATGAGCAATTCTGAGGCAATATATCAATGACAGCAAGAGCTTTCAATGATCGTTTGTCAATTAAGTTGGAAGCACAAGTTGCCATTTCGAATAACTTGTGATGGCGTACCCTGTTCTCCTAATTACTCGACCAAATATGGAACTGCAATCATCTAAGTACAGTAAAATGGAGCATACCTCAACTCTCCCCGCATAAGAGGTCAAGACTTCTAACTGCATCTTTTCCTTCTACAAGAACCGAAAAAATCGTTGAGACATTACTAAGGAGAAATAGATCACATTGAAGATGCTAATCTATACCAGCTAAACTTCCCAACCTGTTCCCCAATCCCCACCCGACTTTCCCACCCACCCGCTTCACCATCCCATAATACATGTCATTTAGATATTGTGAAGATGCAAACTTACATCACGTCTAGCAAGATCAATCCGATTTCAGATAACCGTCAAGACAAGTTCCGTCAGTTCTCCTCTCTCGGCAGCTTCCTCGATTCCCTGAAAAGGGGGAATAAGACAAATCAGCAATTGGGCATGCTTTATTCACAGATCTACAGCTCCAATTAACATTACCATTGACTGGCAGCAACAATGAAAGATGCATATTAATGGAGGAAATGGGTTCTGGAGAAGAAATTGTAGAGAAAGTCAATGCATGAAATTACTCAGGCTAAATGACTATATTAACAATTGAAGAACTCAGTAAAATGTTTTGAATGGTAGATAAGACTACTTTCCATGCATCATCAAAAAGACTACCGGGAACTAGCGTGACAATGGTTAAGTTGCTTGGCTGTCCTTATTTAACTCTATTTCACACTACAATGGCTTTTCCACAATGAACAGAACAAAAGCATCCCAATAAAACTCCTAACTTGGTTATAATGCAGCCATTGCTGTACATCTGCTCAAAACAGTCTGTTATAGGTCTGAGGATTCTACACAAACTAGCAAGTGAGCAGGAATAGTTGGATAAAAGATAACTATCCATGTGATTCACGCTTATAATCGTCCAGAGTGTCCAGACAATTAGAATGGACCCAAATAACAAACACTAAAAGAATAGCAAAGCACCTCTTCAACTTCTTCCTCCAATCTCAGAAAGCTTGATACTAATCTCCTTGCCTTTCGAACATCAGCCTCACTGCAATTTCACTATACTCCTCAACCCTTCTTTCTTCTTCTTATTCGTCTTCCTCCTGTCGCCTACGATGCAGCTCCTTTGTCTTCTCTCTTTGACGAGCTTCCCATTCCTGGCACTGAGAAAACCTTTAAAGATTTAACAGAAAAAGTAACAAGTTTCCAGTTGCTCCTAGGTTATCCATTTAATAAAGCAAAGAGTTGTAAAGAAATCAGAAAATAAGATAAATCACCTATTCCTTGACAAGATTTCATCAGCACTTCTATTTGCAAACACAGGAACGTGCAATAGAAATTGATCATTAGACGAGTTCAACCAACTGAATCTGGACGACATTCTAAGCTTAGCCTATACCATCACAGAAAGCTTTTGTCTAGCCAAAGATGTTCACAACTCCAACATGCCCGACAGCGTGATTCCAGATCTACAACTTCAGAATCACTTCCACTTGTGATTCTGAGCTTTGCAGCGCCTGTTATTATGACATGATAGTATTTCCCTCCTATTGTTTATGCTATGTTTCAAGATATCAAACCTCCAACCCATATACTATGTAAAAGTACTCTTGTTGAGCGCACATTAATACCCTCTTTTTACAAGGTCCTTGACCCTAAAGAACTTCCTTTCACAAGTTCCAGTATTATGGTTTTCAAGATTATGCCGTCATATTAGAAAGCAAGAATCGCACCTTTCTATGAATTCCAGAAATGAAGAAAAAGAGAATTTAATTCCGAGGATCAATCCTACACTTGTGCCAACTATTTCGTGTCAAAATGATTACAAGGCCATCGTTCCAAATGTCGAGTACATTACAAGTTAGCTAGCCTTTTACAGAATGTCCTCAATTATCTTTGCAACAGGATTTTAGAATAGCTCAACAGCTTCCCAATCATCACTTTGGATACATAATTTACTCATGCAAGACTTCAAGTAGACAGAAAAGCCAGCAAAACTTCTCTCAACAAACACTCAACAATCAAAACTCCATGACAATCACAAAGAAGAAACAAGGACAAAATGGCAACACACATCATCATAGTGCTCCTTAGGAAGCCCATCAATAAGAGTCTCGTCTTTGCTTGTCAAGCCCTTCCTGAAAACTGCCCCCAAAATTCAAAACGAGAAACTTCACAAATGAGTGAATATTTTATGAGCACTGCAGCTTGGAGTTGGATATTTGAGCGAAGGACACGATGGAACAGACCTATGGAGAAGGTGTGCTTGGGGCTGAATCAAGAGATCGGAAAACTCGAGACAGAGGGAAGAGATGGTACCTGATCAAGACTCTGTACTTCAATCATTTCCGCATCACAAATTCGGACTTTGTCTACAATTGAGGCCCTGTTTCCACATGATACACCCACCTGAGGTTAGTAAATAAACCTAGTTGTCTATGGACGTAAAGGTTATGTAGAATGTATTGCCTGCCTAGACTGGACAATGCTCGAAAATTCTACATTGGGGTTCTGCATCACCATTGTCATCGTCCATTTAAACAAGTTAATCATTGAAAAGATGAGTCTTTTTATTTTCCTTTTCTGGTGATAATCAAGGAGAAGATTGAACATGGAAATATCAACAGATCCGGC
The DNA here is from genome assembly GCA_014182375.1 of Eucalyptus virginea. Lineage (NCBI taxonomy): Eukaryota > Viridiplantae > Streptophyta > Magnoliopsida > Myrtales > Myrtaceae > Eucalyptus > Eucalyptus virginea. The sequence continues at coordinate 26,909,256 of CM024523.1, read as the reverse complement.
ACTTCTTGCTTACAAAAAAATTTAACTGAAAGTGCCAACGTCTCAGCCATGCCCAACTCAGTCAACTTCAAAACATTGAAGCTTGAGACGTGACCTAATGAAGCCATTTTTATGCGGACATTATTCATGTCATCTCAGCCATGGACACCAAATTGAAAGCTGGTTCCTTAAGAAACAAAGATTCTTTTGTTGCTTAAGGAACCAAATAACGGAACGGCGACATCACCCCAAGCAACCTCAAGAATTTCCACGAGAAGTCTCCTAGTCCTCCACTGCACTTGTTTTTATAAACCCATTATTATTCCTTTTTCCTGTTCAATTTCTAGATTCATTCTATTTCAAATGCTTATGCAGTTTATTAAATAAATTATTAGTTATCTAAAAGAAGACACCTTAAGATCAAACGAGATTTTTGTTTTGATTCAGAGTAAAGTGAAGACTAAAGAGAGAGGATACGGGACTGCTCATGCATATATAATGTCCTCACACACCTGAGCTTGCCCTGTTAATCCAGAGTATGCTAATTGGAAAGTTGAGAATGAAAAAGAGCACCTCCTGGGAAAAAAAGGAAAGAGAAATTACCAGCATATCCTCTCTACCAAAGAAATCTCATTCTCAGGGAAGCTATATGCAAACAGGACAAGGCGAGTGTTGTCAACCCGGCTCACAGGGGCGCATGGTTTATGGACATTGCCTTTTGTCTTTGTGACGCCAGCAAGGGCCGTTGTGGTTGGCTAGCTTATCACATCCATCAACTACTAGATGACAATGTTTGAAAGCTGCCCAAGATAGAGAAGGCAAAATCTCTAACGATCTGCAAGATGTAAATTCCATGGTCTTCAACTTCTTCAACTTCAAGAGATTAGGCAACCTCACTAGGGAGCTGCACCTGTCAATCCTTATACTTTCCAGCGATTCCAGTTCTTCGAGACCTTGCATCTCAACTAGCCTCGGGCAATTCGACAAGCACAACACTCTGAGCTTCTTCAAGCCTGACAGACAGGTTAACAGCCGCAGATATGTGCAGTTCGACACGGTCAGTTCCCTCAGATTCTCCAATTGTCCAAACTGACTGAGTGGAATTTCTGTCAGCAACGATTTACACAGCTCCAAACTCGACATATTTTTCAAGTCAGAGCAGGGCGGTAATTCTGCCAATGAGTTTAAGTTTATAAACTTCAACTTGGAGAGTGTGGAAGGAAGCGGCTGAGTGAGGCATCGCGGGTTAAAACAAGACAGAACTAGTCGCTCCAGGCCAGGAAGGGAAGCTAACTTAATCGGCAGTGAACTGATGCTTTTATGAACCAATTTCAGGCTCTCCAGTCTAGACAACTTCCTAACCCACTCCAGGTTTGGAGACCGGATAAAATCGGCCACCTGAGGGTTAGAAAGAGATTCCTCAGAGCAGTCAGATACAATTAGATTGACTAAATTGGTGAGGTTTGCGAGGTTTGGGACTCTCTTCAATGAGCGAGACTCGACATACAGGGTAATCAAACTGGCGGGAAGCTCTGGGATTTGTTTAATATTATGGCAACTTTCCAAATAAAGGTCTTGGAGATGAGAAAGCTGGTTGATTGTTGTTGGCACAGATCGAATGCAAGTGTGAGATAAGTCTAGGATTTTCAGAAAGGATAGAAGCCCAATTCCTCTAGGAATATCTCCCTTCAAATTCATGCATTTTTGGCATGAAATTCCTCTAGCTTTTCCACCATTCCTATAGTCCCCGGGATCTTCCTTATCTTGCTGTGATCTATCCTTATCACTTTTAACTTCTGCAGGTTTCCAATCGAATCAGGTAATTCTGTTACTTTTGTAGAAGACAGATCCAACTCAAGTAGTGATTCCAATCCCCCAATCGAATCTGGAAGCTTTCTTAGCTCATCGCATCTGGATAAACTCAACAATTTAAGGTCCTTTAGCTGTCCAATTGATTTTGGAAGTTCGCCAATTCCAACACTTTCCATCTCCAGCCTTGTCAAACACTGTAGACTACCAATCGAGTGGGGAAGATATGAACCAACAGGACCAAGTATTGTCCCTCTCACAATCAGCTCTTTCAAAGCCTTTAAACAACCAACTTCTTCAGGCAACTCTCTCAGACGATTGCACGCATCAATTTCCAAATAATTCAGTTGTACTAGCTTACCAATTGATTTACCAATTTCAACGAAGCTCGGGCAATTTCGTATAGTCAATCTTTCCAATGTTGAGAGGGCAGAGAGGTCAGGCAATCTAGTTAAGTGGCTGCATTCTCCAAGTTCCAGTTCTTTCAATTTGGATGATTTCTGTTGGTCATCAGAATATCAAAAGGGGAATGAGCAATTGCAGGCATGTTTCATAAACAACAAAAATAGAAAAAGATGCATGTGTAACTGTTCATACCAGGATTTGGTGCCATCCAGGCCAATCATCTCTAAGTTCGGTACCAGAAAGCTTGAGAACGACTAGATTGCTTGGAGAGAAATTGATTGCATCAAAGTCGGCGGGACAACAATCCCAATATAGCGATCTCAATTCTTTGAAAACATTCTCATAATCTCCAGTGAAGTTTCCCCCTTCAACATGAAGAACCCTTAGATTTGGCAGAGCAGCAAATTGTTGACTCGTAAGCATCCGTCCCTCAGGGACTTGTAAGCTAAGTAATTGAACACTACTCTTTTGCCAGCAATCAATCTAGTAAACATAGCAAGCATCAGTGAACTCTAACATCAAACAGAAAACTTATGGACACAGAGTGCAGTGAACTCTTACAAAAGAACATGTCAACGTTTAAAAAAGAAAATTGCAGTTTTATTGTAACAATGACTTTACCGGATCACATAGGATGCGAAGGCATTCCTCTGATTCCCACAATCTGCTTCGACTTCCTAGATTCAGATAATTCTCCTCTCGAACAATTTCCCTTCCAGAATCTCTGATCAGGTCACGCATCCGAAAAATATTGTCATGGTCTATCTTCAACAGAGACAAATCAGTGAGAGTAGCAAGTCCGCTTTCAGGGAAATAACCACAACTTTTCCACATATATGTTGCAGCTGTGCTATCCATGCCGTCATAAAAGGTTGCAATGTCTAAAAAAATTTACTTCTCCTGAAAGCTTAATGCCTTACAAATTTTCCTCAACTCCTCTAGGACTACCCTATTAGGTACTTTCCTTGAACGCTCCAATTCTTCTGACCATATCCCGAGACTTTTGCGACGGAGGAAAGAACCTGAAGCTTCAAGAGCCAAAGGATTTCCTCCGATTGTGGCCACTATTTCACTGGAAATATTTTCATAATCATCTGGAGGTAGCCTTTCTCCAAAGGCATGCTTACTGAAAAGTTGAAGAGCATGCCAAGGATTCAACTGTCTCATCTCATAAGCAAGATGCTGTTTAGGAAAAAATGCCGTAAGACCCACATTCCTAGTTGTGACAATCACCTTGCTTCCAGGGGCGAGCGAGTCACAGTTCCCCATCAGTTTCAGGAGCTGCTCTGGCTTATCCACATCATCAAAGACAATGAGGACCCTCTTGTTGCAAAACTTTTCTCGTATCATGTTGATACCATCATCAACGTCCTGGACATCTATGTTCTTCTTCAGGATATCGGATAACAGCTGTTTTTGAAACCTTATGATGCCACCGACTTGTGAGCTTTTTCGGATGTCTGAAAGGAAGCTACAACCATCAAACAGAGGAGCTATCTCGTTGAAAACTGACTTGGCAAGAGTTGTCTTGCCAATTCCTTCCATACCATGCACAACAAGTAATTGTACGTCCAAGGAGCCGGGGTCCAACTGCCGCACCACATCTTTGACTCGATCTTCAATTCCAACTAAATGATCGGGAAGAACCTTTTTTCTCTTCTTCAGCTTATTATAAATCTTTAGAACAATATCTTTGATAAGTCTACCATGCCTGCCACGAAAATAAATCATCATCTTCAAAGAAAAGAGGAGCAACCGTATCAGCAATATACGAGGATATCTAGGAATTCTCCAGAACATACTTTCAATCTTTATTTGGCTGGAAACACTCCCTAACAGCATCTCTGTCTCTCTCTCACAGGAATTTATGATGGTGATCGAACAAACAATTTCTATTAACCATTCAGCTGAAGGTATTGCAACCCACTAGCCATCTCCCATGTAACACGGTCCGCGATTCTCCCGTACCCGTGAACCCTTGGGAGTGAAGCTTGGGGTTATCGAGTGAAAAGTGAGGACACAGAGAGGATGAACACAACTAGTACGTGGGAATGACGTCGGGACGGTTAGTGTTAGGAGTTCTAGGATAGAAGGAGTATATTACTTAAGAGCTCGAATGCGGGGTTGGCCTCCCGTGCACAAACTGGTCGGGAGCTGATGCGCTCTCCGATGAAGCCATGGCAAGCTGAAACCAGGTTGTTGAGCCTAAAGTGAACTGTCTCGCTCGATAAACTAGACGCCCGAGCAAACCGGGCGTGACACAATCTTGTATAAAAGAGCTATTCGCCGTATTGTTCACTGGAACAACTATAGAAGGAAGGCTGGCCTAGCAAGTTTTGCTCGCCAAGCACTAGGAAACTACCGACCCGTGACAAATGTTTCGCTCGCCAGGCGCCAAGAAACTACTGACCCGTGATAAATGGTATCAGAGCGGGATCCCTTCAGTAGGTGGGTGATTCAGGGAAAAGCCTGTAATCTTCCCGGTCCTATGAGGGCGAAGGGTGATCGCCGGGGCCAGAGGGCTCGGACAAACGTGCGGCTCTTGTCTAGCTTTTACGATGGCAATGGGGGCATAGGATGGAACCTGAACCGCTCGTTGAATGAGGATAACATTCTTGGATCAATGGCGGATCTGCGATCACATTTCCACCAAGAGGACCCTCTCGTTGGCTTGCTAAGATCGGGAGGAGCTTAGTAGGCAAAAGAATGTGCTGCCATAGGGTGCCACACTTGTCGGGAAGCACAAGTGACTGGAGATTTGCAAACAGCTTTGATTGGGGGAAGCAAGCAATGGAGGGGAATGACCATTACATTGGGCGAGCGTTGTCATCTATGTAGGTCCCGGAAGTGGCATTGATGGTTAGGGAAAGGCAGGGAAGTGATAGAACAGTCCGTAACAAGGGCGTTGCGGGATTGAGTAGGGGAGTTTGACACGATCCATGATTCTCCCGTACCCATGAACCCTTGAGAGTGAAGTTTAGAGTTGTCGAGTGAAAGAGTGAGGACGTAGAAAGGATGAACACAATTGGTCTGTGGGAGTGAAGTCGGGATAGTTGGTGCTGGGAATTCTAGGATAGAAGGAGTATATCTCGAAAGTGGGATTGGCCTCCCGTGCACAAACTGATCGAGAGCTGTTGTCGCTCTCCTGATGAGGTGATGAGGTCATGGCAAGTCGAAACCAGTTCTTGAGCCTAAAGTGGGCTGCTGTCTCGCTCGATGGACTAGACGCCCAAGCGAAGCTGGACGTGGCACAATCTCGTATAAAAGAACTATTCGCTGTATTGTTCACTGGAACAACTATAGAAGGAAGGCTGGCCTAGCGAGTTTCGCTCACCAAGCGCCGCACGAGTTGATCCACGGCCAAGGAAACTACCGACTCGTGACACATGTGCATTTGTATTGTTGATAATCAGCAAAGTGGATCATGTTGGCTTGATAAATACTTCCACTTTTTGAATCTCAGAAATAGCATGAAACAAGCAACACAGACAGAGACTAGCTCAAAGTTCATTTCTAACATAGCACATTTGACCATAACACGAAGAAGCTTTATAATGTCTTTACCATTCCTTTCAATATCATTACGATTGACCATGATATGGAACCTTAAATTGCCAATTAAAATTACCCTTCTTTTTGGATTGCAATATATATATATATATAGAGAGAGAGAGAGATTGAATAAGGAAAAGGGTGTAATGGCCATAAAAGTTTCTAAATTTTACTTACTCTAAATTGTTTGCGTCCCATCCTGATAGATCTGCGACCTCTATTAGAGCCTCCTTCCACTCTCGCACCGTCTCCTTGCCGTAATACGGCTCATGCTTAAGCAGGTCCTCGCCGTATGAACCCCTCCTGAGCCTGACGTCTGAAGGACTCACTCCATAGAAAATAGGATTGATTTCGTGTCCCACGGATTCTTTCCGACGCTTCACCATGTACGCTAGCTCCTGGAGGCACCAAGAGCTAGATGCATAGCCTTCCGAGAAAATCGGCACGTGGATCCTTGAGTTGTCCATAGCGCACTTGAGCTCCGGTCCAATTTCCCCGCCTACAGGAAGCTCTTTGTCATCTTTGAAGACAGTTATTCCAGAGTCAACTAGGCTATGGTAGAGGCAATCCACGAACGTGCGGCGAACATCAGGCCCTCGGAAGCTCAAGAACACGTCGTACATGTAGCCTGATGATGGTGCGCCATCCGCAGAAGTCTCCGCGATCCGTTTCTGTGCTCCCCTCCGGTTAGACGACATTGTAAACGAGGAAAAGGTAGAGCAGATGAAACAGGAAAGGGGAAAAAATTCTCTTTTCATGTAGTTCGAGGAAAGGCAAAACAAAATTTGAAATCAAAGAGAAGTTTTCCCTCCGTCGTCTAAAATGTAGAACTTCCTTTCATAAGATCTTCTTTTATGGTTTTCAAGTTTATGCCTTGACATTTTAGAAGAGAAAAGAGACAATTTCCTATGAATTCCGAAAGGAAGACAAGAGAATTTATTTCTTTTAGGAAAATATAATTATTTTTCAATATTCATTTAAAATCTAAAAATGGAGTGAAAAGTTTTCCGTGTCCGTACACTCTTTTTCAATTTTTTTATATTTTATTTTTAAAATTGATTTTTAATTATTCTTTTCTTTCTTTTTATCTTTTTCTCCCCGAGGTAACCTCCCCAACCTTTGGCCACCTTAGGCCAAGCTCGAGCCCCGGCCGACTCGCCAGATTTGGCGAGGCCCGAGCTCGCCTAACAGCCTCGAGCGAGGCGACGTAGGTCGTCGGCTTTTTTCCGTTGGTGGAGAACGTTTTCTCAATCACTAAAATGGACAACGGAAAAATTTTCCACCAAACACCTCAGATAGAAGAATCAGTAAAAATAATCTCAACAAACACTCAAGAATCAAAACTCCACAAAAAATCACGAAGGAGAAATTCAGAGACCAAATGGCAACACGCACCTCGTCATGGTGTTCCTTGGGAAGCTCATTAATAGTAGTCTCCTCTTTGCCGAGAAGCCCATTATTACGAGTCTCCTCTTTGCTCATCAAGCACTTCCTAGAAACTGTGCATGAAAATTCAGAATGAGTGGAAGTTTTATTAGCACTGAACCGAAGGACGGGACAGGACTGACCTAAGTATGACCGGTAAATACTCCGTCGTCCGATATCCAATCGATCAAAGTTTTGTTGTGTTGTGATGCTTGCGACCTCTTGTTCCAAGATGGGCGTTCGAAATCCGTACATTGCAGGGCTCACAGCACCGTGAAATGAGGGCCACCCATCCGGAGGGAAGGAGGTCCGCCCGCAAAAGGTCGTCAAAGAGGGAAGCGACAGGAGACGAGGCGCACATTTAACCCAAAACTCACTTGTCCTTTTCATCATTTCTCGAGCTTGCGTAAGGAAGAGAGAGGCTTTACCAGGGTTGAGAAGGCACAGGCAATACCTCAAATGCAAGGGCGTGGAAAGACGAGAGAGGCTTTACCAGAGTTAAGAAGGTAAGAGGCAATATATGGGGCGAAAGGGAGAGAGGCTTACTAGGGTTAAGAAACTACGAGGAAAATCAAAATAAAATAAAATTGAGGAATAAATTAAACAGGATAGTAAGAAGGTAGAGGCAATATATAGGGCGAAAGGGAGAGAGGCTTACTAGGGTAAACAAACTACGAGGAAAATCAAAAACAAATTTGAGGAATGAATTAAACAGAATAGTGACGGGAGGCAGCCTTTGTTTTGCAGATGAGTCCATATTTTAAACCTTTTGCAATAAATGGGTTGAAAATGATTTACAAATGAGTTCGCAGATGATCTGTATTCTAAATTGTATTCTAAACCTTTTCCAATAAATGGGTTGAAAATGATTTGCAGATTAAATAGAGAAGTAATTCATAATCATCCGGTTAGGATCGATCTAAACCAGCCCATTTATTATATATACGATTCAACATGTCAATTATTAAACAACTTATTAGAAACACAAGACAGCCAATTAGAAATGTCACAAAACCCCCCACTCTTGGGGGATGTCCTTAGCGTCGAGGAACATGGAAATTTCCTGAAAAGATAATCATAAGTTCTTCTCTCCATCGGAACAATAGAGCCGTTATGCTCATTACTAAACTTGTTGAAGAGATGAAATAGAACCAAGGTACATCTTTTTTATCGGAGGTTGAATCAATCATCAAAAGAAGAATTAGGCCAAAAATTAGGATACATTATGGGAAAATAAAACTTCCATCGAAGAGAAGCAAATGAAAGGCTTTCATAAAAATTCTCGTAAAATCAAGAATGAGGTTTTCATTCCGTACATGCCAAATCATGAATTAGTAACCGCATCCAATATGGAAAAATGATGGTTCAATTCGATGTTGTATAAAGGAAAATTAGAATACAGGTGTGGGCTAAGTAAATCAATTGATAGGTTTGGTAATCCTATTGAAAAAACCAGTGTAAGTGAAGATCCGGTTAGAAACGATACGGATAAAAAGATTCATAGTTGGAGTGAAAGTTCTAGTTACAGTAATGCTACTCATTTCGTGGGCGTCAGGTACTTGCAGATGAGTTCGTATTCTAAATCTTTTGCAATAAATGGGTTGAAAATGATTTGATGAGTCCATATTCTAAATATTTTGCAATAAATGGATCTACGCAGACGTCGTATTCTTTTGCAATAAATGGGTTCAAAATGATTTGCAAATGAGTTCGCAGACGTCGTATTTTATTGCAATAAATGGCTTCAAAATGATTTGCAGATGAGTTCGCAGATGAGTCCATATTCTTTTACAATAAATGAGTTTGTAGTTGAGTCCATATTCTTTTGCAATAAATGGGTTCAGAATGATTTGTGGATGAGTTCGTAGATGAGTCCGTATTCTAAACCTTTTGCAATAAATGGGTTGAAAATCATTTGCAGATGAGTCCATATTCTAAACCTTTTGCGATAAATGATAAATGGATTGCAGATGAGTGCATATTCTAAATCTTTTGTGATGAGCCTTTGTTGAAAATGATTTAAATGGGTTGCAGATGAGTCCATATTCTAAACCTTTTGCGATATTTTAAGAGGCCCATTTATAAATTAGTTCAGGACCATCTTGGTACTTCTTGGTTCTACTCAACCCATGCTCATCTCCATATATATTGCTTGTACCTTCTTAACCCTAGTAAAGTCTCTCTCTTTCTTACGCACCCTTGCATTCGAGAAATGACGAGGAGGAAAATTGCGTTTCACTCGAAGAAAAATTTGAAGAATGAATTAAATGGGTTAGTGACAGGGAGCCGAGCCTTTAATGAAAATGATTTAAGAAATCAAATGGGAAAAATTTTTAGCAAGTGAGGTGAAGTGACTAGACGATGACTTTTGAGGACGATGCAGTTACTTCCCTCTGACAATCTTGGGGAATTAGACTTATTGCTAGCTCAGCTTAGGTTAGGATTATCGGTTTACTTTTAAGAAATAACCAAAAAAAATGAAAAGTAATCGGTCCAGTTCCTCCCTTAAAATAGGAGTTGGATCGCTTGGACACCGGATCCCTTTTTAGGAACCAGGACATCCGGGAACTTGATCAAATCGGCCAGTCCAGCTCAGTTGGGGCAATCCCTGGTTTAGGCGATTCCCGTTGCACATTCCTAATTTAAGTTCAATTTCGATAGTATTTCGCAATTCGAGAGAATAATTTGAGAGGTCGAATTTGGGAATAAACTGACAAGAAAGCCTTATGCCAATTGTAATGAAAGAGAATTGTTTATTTGAGTAGGGTTTGCAAATTGGGTTGCGTCATTGTCTTCTTCCTTTCATCTTTGAGGATCGGCTTCTCTTTTCCACTGTTTTCTTGCTGTTTATCTTATCATGTCCTCGTTCAGTTGAAGTAACCATACTTTCTATAATTTGCATGCTTGGTTGATTTGGACACAAGTTTCAAAACACAATAAATACATTTCATTAATAACTCTCCCTCACTAACTCAACTCCCAAGCTCCACCAGTAACTTGATGAGTTGGTTCATAGAGCCATCTGTTCTTCAAAGACAACATTATAGAGAGAAAAACATTCAAATAAATCTCAAGACAGATTGGGTATGAGTCGGTTCAGATATGGGTCGAGAAATTTGTATTTTAATAAATCGATCATAAACAAATTAGATAAGTCAATTTAGGTCAAACTATTTATAATCGACCCAGATCAATCCCGACTCAAGTCATCCGTTTAACGAGCCTAAGTGGAGGTGTCAAAATGAGTCGTGGATTCATTTTTTGACTCATATATTTGAGTCCGAGTTATAAATGAACTTAGACATTTGAAGGGTTGGGTGAAAATGCGTTTAAAATATTGAAATTCAACTAAAGTGGTCCAAAATTTGCAAAAACTAAAGTGGGTCATAAATGGGTTTTCTAGGAGCCCACTCCGAGCGTGCTCTAGCTTATACGCGGGGATTGTAAAGCGGTTAGAAGAAGAGAGAGACTCTTCTGTTATGGGGCGTCCACATCCATGGGATCTCAGTCGCTGTCGATTCTGCTTCGCTCACCTTCCAGCCTCGCTCGCGCGCGTTGAAGCTAAGAGTTGTGACTGGGCCCCCTCTCTGTAACAATTTCATGTAAAAAAATGGATTGGCCTCGTGAAGTTCCACGGGTGTGCTCTCTCTCCTTCGGCCCCTTTTCAGATTTTCTTTAAATGGGTTCCTTAAGCTTTATGGATCAAATTCCCTAACCGGATCCGAGCGTGGACTGGAATCACGAATTTGGGCTGCGGGCGCCCATCTTGAAGAAGGAGCCCAAGACTTTATTATCATTATTTTTTAATTTTTAAAATACAAAAAAAATTTACATATCAACAAAATCCCAATTGCAAAAACCGCACAACTCGACAAATGGATGAGTTTGGGGAAAACTTTGACTACCAGAATTCGTTGACCAAAAGATATGTATATTAAACCACTCAAGCATGTCTTCTCAAAACCTAAAATCCATGAGAAAATATTAGGTACGACTTAGATTCCAACGTGGTAAAATCTTATCCCATTCACCAAGCGACACGTGTTGAATAGGGCCATAAGCCTTCTCCCTAATTATCCCTAAAAAGTACTGACACTCTCTCCTCTCTTCTCCCTCCTGTCCACTTGAGAAAACTTCCACTCCTCTTCATTTTCTCAAAAATTTCAAAGAAGGCCTCTCGCTCTTCCCTCCCATTATCGTGAGGGCTTCTCTCTATTTGGGAACGGACCACGCCTCCGCCGTCACCTCTCGGAGCCCTATTGGTGGCTCCAATGAGCTCAAGTTGAACCTTGTGCGCTCTTTGCTCCTCTCTCTCACCTAAATTTTGGGAAATCAAGCGATGAAGAATAAGCTTCTCCATTTTTTTTTGCTTTTTCTTGGCGACATTTCTTCTTGTTTTCACCCAACCCATATCCCTGTTTCAACCCTGCGATTTGAAAAGCTCATTTGTTATTGATAAGCTCAAAATGCTCTTGTTCTTTTATTATCACATTCTCTATTGAAGTTCGTTTCTTTTGAAACTATGCAAAAGCACTCTTGAAAGACATACTATTTTGAAAACTACTCTAGTTGAACTAGGGAAAACTTTGGCACCGAAAGAGTGTGCCCTGGGGATGCCAACATGAAGTGGCTTAGAGCTTGAGCTATCCTACACTCTCCATCAACAACAGAATCAAGTTGGATACACCTTACCCATTCATCTTCCTGTGATCAATCAAGTGTTTAGCAGCAATTGCGTGGTGAAGATATCACCAAATTCACCTGTTCCATCACTGGTGAGGTTATTGTTGTAGTTTACGGAACATGCATATGTACAATAAACATAAACACAAAGATGAAATTTTACTATACATGCATTTCCAAAAGCGTTATTCGTGCGTTTTAATCAAAAATCAGAATATTAAAATGGGTTAAATGGATCACCTCTCATAAGGTGCCTTAAATGATTCAATTTAGATGTTCTTCAATTCGAGCCCCATAAACGCTAGATCTCTAGTTCAGACATATCACAAATTGCACATTGAATGGAAGAAAGAATTTGTGGGTAATCACCACTAAAATTGTGCTAGCAATCTCATGGAGATTTCTCACTGTACTCTCGATATTTCAATCACGGCACCAACGAGAGATAAAACCTTTTTACCTCTCACGCACACGCGCACTTTCGTTTCAGTTCTTTGTTATTATTAACTGTTGCTAATCATCACCCTTCTTGTTATAAGGCGATCGCATAGTGCACGATTAGCAATCTTTTGCTGACTGTGTGCGGCACGTGGTCAGCATGGTCAGCAACATTTGCTTACTGTTGAGAAAATCATCATCCATGTCTAAACTATTGACACCTGTCCGCGCGAGTCCACAGGTCACCCAATTCAAACCCAGCGCGAGCGCGAGGGCGGAGACGTCCTCTCTTCTCTCTCTCCCTCCTCCTGCAACGCTCTCCTCTCTCTTTGCACTCTTTCATGACGTACTGAACCTTCCAAATAGCGCTCCCTCCGACGACCGTCGTCCCCCCCTCGCGGGACGACGACCCCTCTCTCTCCACTCGACGGCCTCATCCTCCGGACGGCATTCTCTCGGGGCACTCCCGCGACCTGTCTCTTCCCAAATCATGCTCTTTCCCGACGACCAATTTCGCTCGACTCTTTCCGTCCCTTCCGACTCACGACCTAGAAGCAATCGCTTCGCTCTCTCGTCTAATCTTCTGTCGACGACTTGCTTTCCACTCTGCTCAAAGCGGTCTCTCGAGAAGCCCTAAATCTGCGACCGCAAGTCCTTTCTAGGTTCAATTTTTTTACCGGTTTTTATGTTCGCATCTTTGTTTTGGGGAAGATAGTACTTAGAAGCTCGCCGGGGCGATTCTTGCAGAACCAAGAAGCGATCGCTTTGCCCTCCATGCTCTGCTCGGCTCAAAGCCGTCCCTCTAGGAAGCGTGCCCCGGTACGGATTTATAATTTCTTTCCCAGTTGGTGCAAGATTAGAGAAGTATCGAATAATTCTATTCGTTTATCATTGATCTCCTCTTCTGGCCTTGGACGGTCATCCGTTACTGAAAAATGCTTTAGGACCATGTATGTCATATTTGCAGCGCCTAAGACAAAAAATGCTTTTAGCAGAAAATACTTTTTGAATTCTGCGGACTCACTGCTTAAATTTGGCTTGAATTCTGTAGATCGAAGAACTCAGGCACAACCCGCTAGCTGAGGTAATCATTATTTGAGGAGAGTATGCTATGTCATAATATTTTCGGGAGCTTTTATCTGTGCTACAAAGCTACTGCTAACTTGCTTAGATATAATTGATGGGATTTTAAGCTAACTTGCTTGAATATAATTGATGGGATTTAGATAGAAGTTGGATTTTTTATGTTCATTTATTTTTTGTGGTCGCAACGGCAAATTGATGGGTGTGGATGGCGAGGGTATAGTTTTCTTATTCTGCCACAATGTGTAGGGGTTATGTTAGAACTTGATTTCCTCTCTCTAGATATGTCGGTACTTTACCGACTCTAGGGAGCAATTTTGGATCAGCAGTATAGCCAAGATGATTGATCGTTCAAATCCCGATAGCCCAAAGCCTCAGGTGCATGTTCTTCTGGAATGTTCATTTTCATTCCATGTAGCTTCATATGCATTTCCGGTGTGATTGGTGTTGATATTGGTAAACGATTTTGAGACTGGTCTTTGGGTTCTTGTGGGTTTGAATTTAATTAAGTGTACAATTCGTGTGCATCCATAAGGTTGTTAAATGAGCTCCGAATGCTGTTAACTGATCAAACAGACCATTGCAAAATGATTCAAAGTTTTAATTTATCATGTCAATATTGCATATTCTTAGTGAATAAGCGTGATATATTGCTGCATATAAAGACACGATGAAAAGATGGGCAATACCATATGCAAACCAGGCTTAATCAAGAGATGAGCTACAGTGTAATAAATGTCAGTGTTGGGCCAAGCAGTCACTGCATCACAATTCTTATTTATGTGACCTTAGATGAATTTATTACTTCTCATTCTAAGCGCAGCAATGAGAGAAAGCCTGGCATGCATGTTCTGTGAAATCCAAACTATAGTACTTGGGACCTACTCCTGGCCTCCCCTACATAAGCGAACATTTTGCAGATGAAAATTCTTTAGATTCTTCGACTGGCCTTGTTGACTCTTTGTCTGCTGATTATGGATCCACTCTTTGTCTGCTGATTATGGATCCAGATCAGGTTGATTTTTTTCTTGTCTTGAACTTATTTATCTGCGTTAGTCTTCAACGAGGGTAACATCCTCATGTCTCTCCTTTCTCATGTAGGTTGATTATTTGAATTTGAAGTGTAACCAGAGGATGACTTTTACATCTACACAAAGTAATTCTGAAGAGAAATTTTAGGCTTTGGAGAGGATTAATCCATGATCTTCACAATCTACTTAGATAAAATTGGCAATTCAGAGCATTTCCAGTGGTTTTTTTAACATCAACATTTCCAGTTAGTGTTATTTGCATATAATCTCTCATTTTTTCTGCAGCATGCTTAAAAAGTAAGCCTATTGAATCTGGACAATCTTGATGTCAAGATATTGAATCTGGGAATTCTAGCAAAGCTAGCGTAACTTTGATTACAGTAAGAGTCTAGATCTTTAGGGGCTCATGATATGCATAATTCTTGCTTAATGGTATAAAAATTCTGCTAGCGGGTTGTTGCTTATGCTTTGTAGAGTTATAGATGAGTTGAGCTCGTGGGGGCCGATGCGTGCATTGTAAAAGTTCTCTTATCCACATTTCAACAAGTATGCATGTGTGTGTATTACATTGATTGTCTTGGATGACCAATTTAAATATTGCGACATGAAAGCTACACAAGGTAACCGACAATTTGAGATGGTGATATACAATTCCTATCCCTAACTTTGCTGCTACGACAGGAAAGGAAATTGAAGGAAGAGGATGAAGCGCTTACTAAATCAATAGTATTCCATGTTAGTTATTTGATTTCATGGCTATTTTTCATCTCTCCAAAATCAATTTTTTTCATTCTTTTTCTATGTACTTATTGATTCTTGAAACTTGCTTGCAGACATCCAAAGATTTTGTCCATTAGATGAAAGACGAAAATGCAGAGGATGAGAAAGATTTGACTTAATCTTCTGCAATTAATGAGGAGTCATTGAACAATACTCTCAAGGTCAGTAATGCTTTAATTGTTAACATATTCACTTCCTTGTTGGCTACCTTAAAGTGTTTGAATCTATTGAGAACAGTCTTGAATATGTGTGTTA
This sequence comes from Eucalyptus virginea, assembly GCA_014182375.1. NCBI lineage: Eukaryota > Viridiplantae > Streptophyta > Magnoliopsida > Myrtales > Myrtaceae > Eucalyptus > Eucalyptus virginea. The sequence goes on along the minus strand of CM024523.1, from coordinate 26,893,816 downwards.
TGGATAAGTTCTGGCTGAATTGGTGATTTACTTAATAAAGTGCTCATGTATAAGCTTATAAAATGTATATGGTACTTTAGTATATATATAAACGAAATGTATGTCTAAAAGTTTGAGTTCATTTGAAAATACTCTATTGCAAATGCTCTATTTGTGATTATCAATCCCTACTTTAGTAAGTTTACAATTGTCTTGCTTGCATTAGATGCATATGCATTGACAATGTTATCTGTATATCATGCTTTTCTTTGCTTAATCCGTGTCATCTTATGTGCTTAATTTGTTATGAGTCTTGTAATCACTGTGAGTTGTTGCTTGCTATGAGCAGCCGTCAGTTTAGTTGTCTTTCGCTAATTAGTTTCTGTACTTACTTATTTGTAAAAGGACAGCAATTGATTGCAGTGAGTTTTTATTTCGTCTTTCCTATTTTTCCGTCCGGCAGGTAGAAAAGCCTTATTCGCATGGTGCGACTGGTTCCACATATAGTTAACATGTTTAAGGAATAAAATCTCAACTTCTTGCGAGAGAGTCCGACTTCATGGGATGGTCCATCCCCCTTTCACCATCATCAAGCACGTCGAGAAAGTCCCGAGAATGAAATATTCAAACCATGGTGACATATTGAAAACAGGGAGGCAATTGGCAAATTAGCAATACGCCAGTAGTTACCGCATGAAGACCCAACGAAAAGAGACATCCTCGAACCGGGCGGGGGTGGGTTTATATTATTAGACCTCTAAAAACCAAAACAAACGTTTATGTAATTCTTCGCCTGACTCAGTTGGGAGGAAGAAGATCTCCGAATCCATCCTTTTGGAGCTGAAGGCCTTCTCCACGTCCGGGGAACGTTGAAAGATGCTTGGAGCACTTCAGGCGATAAGGCCTTCCAAACCGAGGTTCTCCCGGCAAGATGAGTGAATATAGGACTGCAATACACAACCACATAGAAAGCATTTTAGAGTTTGATGCGTATAAAGAGGTGACGAAATTTATCAGGACAAACGCTTACTTGGGAGTTGTAATGATAGAGAACCAGGACATCCCGTCTGGATCAGCAATCTTCGAGACGACAAAGAACCTCAGCACGATGAACAGGTTCCTGGCCTTCATGGTGGTCTCCAGGACCCTTTTGCCGTCGATGCCAACAACCTGGGCGCGGTCACTGCCGCTGACGATGTAAGTCACCTGCAGCGCTGAATCGCAAGAAAAGCCAGGCAAGCACATAGCGCTTCCTTCCAGCCTAACGAGATCAGCCCCGAGACCAACCTGACTGACCAGAGGGAGGTTGTTGGTGTTCAGAACGACGACTCGCCCGCCATTCTTAATGTCGACATCCAACGGAGCCTCCTCGCAGTTCAGGACCATTATTCCAGTGCCCCTTCTTCGGCTCTGGCATCTTGAAGCAGGCATCGACCTTCACAATGCCGCTGCCCGGTTGGCTACCGACGAGCTTCTTGACGACGTCTTCACCCAAGTCCCACGCTCGGCTGACGAACTTGGTGGTGAACCCGGTGAAGATGCCGTTGGAACCGGTCAGGAAGAAATCGGTGAACTCCCCGGCCTTGTGGGCCTTCGATGTGTCGCCCAGGAAGAGGACCACTAAACTCGTGTCCTCCTTGTTGTACCACCAGGTGACGACGCCAAAAGGGAGGGCGATGGCGTCGCCCTTCTTGATCGCTATGACCTTCTCCTCAGATTCAGGGAGGACAATTCCAGCAACTCCACACCCTAAGGGATTACACCACAAAAATAAATAAAAAAGGCCATTTCTCATCATAGGCTTATATCATGATGACAAAGGCAACTGCTAATAATCAACCACTATATTAAAAACTGACATGTACGTAAATTTAGCGATAAAAGTATCCTTGAAATCTACCAAAGGCTAACAGATTATCTAGTAACTTTGGCAATTACAAAATTCCTGTGTTTCGCCTGCGACAAAAAGTTCTGATAGGGACCAAAAACAACTGTACAATCAATAATTGCATAATTGATAATCAGGTACTTTATAGCCAAAAATATTGCATGTTAGAAACAGATCATAATACAAGAAGACTACAGAGTTCCACACTAGGAAGCAATCATGAAACTCTTTCATATCAATTGAAGAAACAATCCTCGAACGTGCACCTTAACCAATATCTGGTGCGACGCATTCTAGCACTGATCGACATGATTATAGCTCACAGATGAACACAAAGGATCCAACATCTTAACACGAGCACACAAAAAGAACAACGTGACCATCCACTGAGAAAACTAGAAACGGAGAAAACAACCAGCCTGAAAAATATTGACTATGAAAAAGAACTAATTAAGCGACTTATATTAACATTTCCATAAAAAAGAAAAAGAAAAAGAAAGGATCACCACTAAAAAGAGTCCGACTCCGAGTAATCCATCGATGCACAGTATAATCAACCTCGCATGAAAAGCAGGCAACGAGAATACGACAAGCAGGATAAAGCATTGAAAAAAATGATCAGAGTCACAGATCATCATCCAAATAAATTTAAGTGCCTCATAACATCTTTGACAATTCGAAGCTTGATCAAGATCAGTCTAAGAAACACGACCAACCGAGCGATCCATCCACACACGGTAAAACCCAATCAACCTCGCGCGCAAATGGAACACTGCAGCGAACTAAAGCAGGAAGGGCGAAAAGCACGAAAACGAGAGGCCGATCGCACGTTGAAGAAGGTAAGCGACCTTGGCGGAATCGGGGTAGTGAGGAGGGCGAGGCCGTGCTTCTTGAGCGCGAGCTCGGCGGC